>JAINUG010000002.1:9349792-10048959 GCA_029706075.1 Aldrovandia affinis | reverse complement strand
CCATAGTGTTGCAATAATGATTTAAAAAAATAAACATAAAATGTCAATGTCACTGGATTCGTGCAACTGTCAATAATATTGACCCACCTGTAAAAAGCTAGAGGTCTGAGGGTTCCACTTCTCCTCTGGTCTCCCGTGCCAGGTGTTGAGTATACTTAAACACACCTGGGAAAAGGTCACACAGGTGGTTAAATGACAATCATCTTTTAGCACACGGACGAGGACGGAAAAACAAACAAAAGAATGAAGCTTTGGGTCACATAGAGGTCCACAGGCAGTGCAGGCTATTTTCCCTCCTAAAGAGAGGGCACGTTTACCTCACGTCAGAGTCACGTCTCTGATCCACAAAGCACACAGTAATTCTTGGAGCAGCTGTCTCCTTCCATTATGAAAATAGATGTTCACTGTCAGAGCCTTACTAATGAGGAGAAGCAGATGTGGCAGGCTCAAGCACCTCAATTGCTTTCAACAGGAAAAAAAAAACCCACTCTTCTTTTCACTCATCTCCACGCAAAAAGAAAATCTTAAAGATAGGCCGCACTGGTCTAGTTCGGTGCGCCACTCAAGGCCGAAGAGTTATGGAGAAGAGGTTCCCGTTACTCTCGTTCTTCGCCCATGTGTGTACGTGCACGTGTATACGTGTGTACGTAATTTGTGTATGCATGTACACATTTGGAATCGCTCAAGGTTTTCAAACAAAGGTGGGCCCATAACCGTACAATCCCCCTTTCCCTTATTTGTCTCCAAACTAACAGCCTGTAAGCAAAACACCAGCGACTGCACAAACAACATTTGAGTAACAGGCTTTTACAGTTAGCTGAAACAAAAACGCCATTGCGAATGTATGAACGCTCTCTCAGTGGTTACTTACTTTGCCATCGTTGTAAAGGTTTGGGTTAAAGCGCACACTGTGGCCCCCTGTGGTCTCCAGGTTGACCAGCGGGGGCGAGTTGGGGTAGTCTTGGGGAAAGTAGACGTCGAACTCGAAGCAGCCGTTGGCGTACGGCGTGTCAGCGGGGCCGGTGATGAGAACCTGGCGAGGCAAGCAAGGAGACAAGAGTGTGAGCGTCGCGCGCTACAGGCCCATCTTTCTGCTCGCGACTGACGTCTGGGGAAACCACCTGCCATCTGTACCGCAGCCCCTTTGGAGCCAACACAAGGAAACCCTCCCATCTTGGAGGGGGAGCACTTTGCACAAACTCGTGCCCAGATAAGTGTTTCCCCAGTCACAGGTACTCAGGCTCAAGTGTGACGTACATGCGTGGGAGGGATGCAATTTTGTGCACTCGCTCCTCGACCCAGACAACTGGGGATAATCCGATCTGAAGCCCGCTGTGCTGAGACCTGCGCTAATGCATGTGCTCTGTTCTAAATGCCCGGGATTTGGTCGGCATGCGGGTCTTGGATTCTCGAATCAACAAACGAGGTGTCCCCAAAATAGACGCTCAGGTGGTCCCTTGGAGAGAGGCGGAGATATTTAAAGGGCAAGGGCGGAATAATTGGATGGATGGATGGATGCTCGAAAACCAACGTTTTTGGAGCCAAAACACAGGGGCACTGTGGTATATTTAATGTTAAGAGGGGTGGGAAGGGGGGCAGAAATGACCCCTGCATAGCCGGAGTAAAAGAACAAGATGCCGCCTCTCTCACTCGAGCCCTGCTACTTGGCCGACCCTGGGAGTGCTTGAAGGCAGCGGTGTACACTCAGGCGGTAAGTGTATTTTGACATTAGCATTCAGACCCAACACTTTTAATGTACTTCAAAGACAGCGGGAATCTGAAGCAAGCCACTTTCTGCAGTCGTGGCGTAACACTGCAAGAAGCCCCTGTGCTCATTGGAATTGATTATGCTCAAACTGATTATATTGGTGTAGGCTTGAATTCTCAGGGGATGATGGGACACTTGAGAAGTGCCCTAATGACCAATTACTGGGTCAACCAATGTCCACCCTGCTCTGAGATTAGCTTTGGCTTCTCCCCGATGCTTTGAGCCAATGACATTTCACTGAAGCCTTGCAGAAAAAGGTCTAAATAGATGTGAGGTTTTGACATTTAGTGAACAACACTTTGCAGCGTTGTTCAGACTTTCTGATTTGGGGTCAAATCCATTTAAATGTCAATGAGAATGACTATGACTGCTGAGGAGGTTAATTTCAAAATAAAAGTCTGAATACAAGGCATTTAGAATCAACGCTGAATGCAAATGCAAGCATGTACGTTTTTTACATCCATATACATCAGTAACAACAAGAGACCACTGATGGGTGTGGCAATTCAAATGGTTTTTTCTTCACATATAAATGGACTTCAACTACAAATCTATCATAAACATCCACTGTGACCCCAAGCTGAACCTAAATTTGTTTCTGTGCAGACTCCCTCTTGTGGTCAGTTCCCGAAGCCCAAATCATCACTGCTGCATCACAAACTGAGTGTTTATTGGCTTATGGGAGTTATAGCTGTTACTGAGATGGACAGACAGACAGACAGGTCAAGAGAGAAAAAGACAGACATTCATACACACTGAGGAAAAAGCAACACCCTTGGCAGGGTGTGGTTAACAGAAGCATTACAAGCTACCTGAAGAATGTAAACATTGTCATTTATCTCGCTTTTGGCCTGGGGTTTTCAATTAGTCTGACACTTGGTGTGGGAGCGGATGCCAGAGGTGCTCTACCTTCATGATGTCCAGCCGTTCCTCGTCGCAGCGCACAAACACACTGGAGGAGGAGGACAGGGGCAGGGAGGTGGAAAGCGTGACGGCTTCCTGTGCCAGCCTGCGGGCGCGGGCGGCGCTGTTGGCGTCGCTGGCGTTCTTCACCTGAGACATGTAGTGGTAGTTGACCTTGAACACCAGTTTGCCGTCATCGTCCTCCGAGACCATCTCAAACGTGTCTGCGAAAAAGAGATCGAGGGGAGGGTTGCTGTTAGAACGGCGGTTCGGGGGCCTGCTACAGTTAACCTGGCATGCCTCCCATGCCTCCCAACCCCCCCGCCCCCCCACCCCATGCCTCCCAACCCCCCCCCCCCCTCTTGAAGTACATCCTCAGGTCTCGCTCTTCCAAGCTTTCTTTACTTTTGCGCCCAGGCCCGAGTGAACCTATTTACATTCCACGTCAGCCGCGATTACTCGAGACGTCTCGCGCTCGCAAAATCAATTGCGGCAGACCAAAGTCCCGTAATCAATCATCGAGCATAGGATGGAAAGTGACAGACAAGAAGAGCCTTCTTCGGTCGGGGCAGCCGAAGCGAGCTGTGCATCGCTTCGGGAGGAACTCTGCGCGCCAGGGCAGCCGGCGGTGTGAAAGGGAACAAATGGAGGGGCGGACCAGGGCTGTCGCCGGTCACCGGCGGCCACGCGGCACTCACCAAACTGCAGCTTCTTCATGGCGGCCACGTACTTCTCCTCCAGGGAGCGCAGGATAGAGAGGGGCTTGGGTCGAGTGGTCGCTTTCTTGGAAGACTCGGCCAGCTTCCTCTCTGTGTGGGAGAAAACGAGAGAGCTGGTTGGACACGCCGACAACGCACTGAACAGGTTTTCCTACGACTGTGCTACGTGCCATTGCTCGTCTTCACACAGTCAACTCCACTACAGCCTGTCTGTCTCGTCGTGAATTCTAACACGCAAATTAAGGAGAAAAAAAGAAACACTTGTCACGGAGGTACATTCAGGTCCGAGTTGAGAAGAGTGGTTATGATCCCTTTTAAATACCTCAAATTGATTTCCAAATAGCTGCCTCGCACCATTGAATAAATCTGCTATCATGACTTGATCTAAGCAGAGCCAACTCTTTTGAGGACAGCATGAGTCACCGGAGATCCAATTAATCCACATACTTGCTATAATCCCTATTCGCACCACTTGGGTCTCATCATTACATTGACAGATACAGATAAGACAGAAAAATTCCACACAAGACAGCCCACTATCCAGCTTATTAATACCCTACTCCATCAACGATTAGCATTGTCGAAAGAAATGAAAAAAATCCATAATTAATATGCCACCACCAATTCCCCCACTGATCCACCGACACCAAAAAAGGCAAGCGGTAAACATATTTAAAAAAACAGACGACTTCCATCGCACATTCAATCTGTGCTCCCATTATGTATTGTTACCTGTACAGATGTACTTCCCATTCAATTACCGGCACATTTAACTGACCCATTACTGGAGCTTGTGGGGCGAGAAAGGCATACAGCCCGGACATCGATACGCTCATTTATGTTTGTTCCTAGTAGCACATTAGCGTCGGGTATTGACGGACGGGAACATTCGGTTCAATAGAACGCTGCGCACTGGGGGCTCGTCCTATCTGGCCCTCGTTAGCCTGTCTTTAAATTTTTAGATGAAGTACTAATTAAACAGTTAAACACATCCCCTCCTTTCGGAGCAGATGGGGGCGGGATGTCCACCCATGAATCTAGTGCCCGTTATCACATGGATTTCCTTATGTAAAGTGACAGCGTATCGATCCACCCTTCTATATCTAGCCAGCCTCTCAACATTTACTTACTCAGCCATTGATGGGCTGAGTGTGGTGAATGACTGAGAGCTAGGGGAGCTAATTAATAATGCGTGGTATATGAGGTGGGGGGGGGGGCGTGCATGCATCACTGACGTATCGAAGAGCTAAATAGAAGCTGACAGGAGATGCCCAAGATGTCAGGCTTTATGGTCTCCGGTGGAGCCGCTGCACTTTGGCATTTCCCACAGGCATCTACACTGGTCCTCTTTGCACAGTAGCATAGCAGCAACTACTTGCTGCATTTAAAATGCTCTGATCACAAAATCTGTACTACGTGGAAGGTGATGGACGGCCTTTTGCGACAACAGGCATGACATGCTTAAGGGGAGGCTTTATCTGTAAGCTTGATGAAAATATGAAGAAAAAAATCTGAACAGTTTTTCCCATTTTGAAATGTTCAACACAAGTTGAATTTGCAATCTTCCATTTGCGACACATTCTCTCAATGACTCATTGCAACAATAACTATCCCTGCATTGGTTTAAATGAACCAGTGCCTGCTCGCTTGCAAATCAATCACAAATGGTGATTCAAAAGAATCTCTGTCCTCCCAATCCCCACCCCCAGGCCAACAACGACGCTATCATTGACTTTGACCGTGATCAATCCCTGAAAAATCCCTCAGGTGATGAGTCTTCCCAGGAAGGAGGACAGGGAGATCTTCCCAGGAAGGAGACTAGGGGATGAGTCCTTGGGATGGATTGGTACGGCAGTTGGAAACGCATGCACTGATGGATGCCCTTTAATCACGGCCACACTAGAGGGAGCCGCCGCCCATCGCTCTTCATTCCACCGAACCCTGACCCCTGACCCCTGCTGGACCTGCATTCCAATCAGCTGCTCAGAGGACGTCTGGTCGGGCCTGTCTGGGTGACTGGCTACTATGGGTCTGACTAAACGTAAGATTCTCAACCAGTCAAAGACATCAGGACCTTATCTTTCAAAGACCTTTTGAGGAGATACACCGAGGAGAGACCAGGCTTTTGAAATCATTCTGAGCAGGAAGCGAATAGGCAATTAATGATACGAAACCATTCCGTTTGAATTTGGGCTTGGCGGTTCAGTTTTGTAACTTTGGTTCCTCACATCCTGGTGAGGAACGGTGTTGACAACGACTAGGGCCTCACCTTGGTTAGCCTGTCTCAGGCTGGTAGTGGCAGCGTAGACTATCTCCGCCGTCTTTTGGATGTCCGGCACCAGCAGGGTCAGCCCCTCCGGCTCTGGGTCCGAGGCGTCCGGCTTTACCACCCCTTTGCTCTTGTCCTTCTTTGACCTGGGAGACAGCAGAAGTACTCTTGTTACACAACATGGATTCACTTCACAGAGATATGGAATCATATATATTCCCATTAGGACCACATATACTGAAAAATGTATGCATTCACAACTGTAAATCACTTTGGATAAAAGCATCTGCTAAATGGCATATATTATTATTATTATTATTATTATATACACCAGAAAATCCAAGCATTCTCAGTATTCTCATGAAGCATATTTTGCTACAAACACACAGCTTTGGTATTTTTGTGTTGATAATATTCCAGGTCACCACATGACAATCTTGCAGTGTGTGTAGTAACCAAATTTTTATGACGCCTGGAATTGTTCATCAGACTGCACATGGAAAGACTGCAACGAGTGCTCGTTGGAGACATGTGTAGCGCGTTGGTACCCATCCTCCAGCTAAACCAAAGCCCTACCCTCATTTCCAGGCAAAAGCGCAGAGTCCACAGACTCGAGAGGAACCAATCAGAATTTTTTATGACCAGTCGCAAGACCGGTAGTAAGAGCGTCTGTAGGTGAGATATCAGACAGCACAATGACATCGTCCTTGACTAGGACAGCATAAAAGGGAACGGATAAAAACACAGCCGCCCTCATTTCCATCTTTGCAGTGACCTACAGCCAGTTGCATATCTATCCTTGGACGAAATCAGATCTTTGCCTGTGTTAACAGATATTTCAATTACCGTTTGTATTACCGGGAATTGCCATGCTTCTGGTTTCGCGTCCTTTTTATGCGGATCCACTACCGAGTAAGACCTTTCACGAACATAGTTCCTGTATTCCCCCCCAAGCAGCTACCGACTACAAAAGTCCCATTTAACTTAATACTGAGGCTCTGGAGGAAAAACAACAATGAGGGAAAAGTCATGAAAAGATCTTAAAAGAACATGCAAAGAGTTGGATACCAGGGACCGTGCCTGCGAGCACGAGGAAAAAATTAGTTTGTGCGACCTTTCGCGAAGCTGAACGCTGGCCTCCTCCCCTGCCTTAGTCCGATTGTCACAGGGAACAACAACAGGGAGTGCTGCCCATTCGCGCAACTCCTTCCTCATCGGATATTCCAGACCGCCACCAGCCCGCACGCACGCACGTACGAACGCACACACAGATGGGGTGCGACAGTGAAATAAGGGGATGCCGATCACACTCTCTGTGGCCCCCGGGCTGATCGCATTAGAGCCTCTTTGTATCTGGCGCCGGCCGCGGAGCCGGGGCGATGCGATCGGCGTGGATGTGGACTTATCTGCGCGGCGTGGACTTATCGGCGCGGCCCGCATCAGAGCTTTGTGCAGGCCGCACGGCTCAATCCTTTTAATCCTAATTGTGCTGCTGATGAGCACTGATACCAGCCACCGGTTAGGATTCAAACCTCCGGGGAGGAGAGGGTCTATTTTACTGCACGCTTTAAAATGGGTGGCGATACCCGAGTGAAAACACGCTGGGCATATTTCCACTGTGAGTCACTGACATTTTTACGGTGATATTTTCATGAAATATATATTTGGGGACGCAGTTACCTTAAACTGATGAGCCCCGTGCGCATAAAAACATACCTCGGGGCTGTGTTCATTTGAAATTGATAAAATAAACGTACTCTTGACATTCATAACAAGTCTTCGAGACGGTCGATAGCCGGCGTGAGCAGCTTTTTGAAATGAACAAGGACAAGAGCCAAGGTTCCATTTCTTTCACATGCATAAGAATATAGTGAAGTGAACTTATTCATTTCATTACCCAGCGGGATATGCCATTAAACAACCATGGTAAGATCCAGCTTTCACTCTTTCATGGGAGACAGCCCGGGGGACGTTGTAACATGCTTAAAACGGGGTCACGGACACTAGGACAGATAGGTGTCCTTTTTGAACGCCGGGAATGCAGTGTCCGTCTGCGACCCCGCAAACTCGATGTACCGCCCCGGGCGACACCGTGGGGTCAGTTCTGCTGCCAGTTGTGAGACGACGTGGGCTTCTGCGCCGTGACCCGTCAATAGCCGAGGCACCTTTGAGCTTGTGTGTTAAAGAGGGCCTGCTGCTACAGGCGGGAAACGCAGACTCGATCGACCTCGCAGATAAATGTGAAGTGCTGACCAGGGATAACGATCAAAACCGATGTTCTGGAAATGCATTCATGTGCACACTCCTCTTTTAAGATGAAATTACTTTCACACAGGACGTGCAAAATAAGTTAGTATACCGCGCACAGACCAAAAGGCACTGCCGTTGTGTTTGCATTCAATTACCGGTCTGCCCTTCCCTTTGTTTCTGAAGGATTTATCAGAGGAACGCTGCGCACACCACGTGACCCAGTAACTCCAACAAGTACATTTGATACCTGAGGCTTCTGCGCTGACAACACTTCACAGAAGTTGAGCCTGCAGCACAGAAGAGAACTATCCCGGGCATTGGTAAAAACATTTCAAAAAAGCTATTACTCAGAATAATCGTTGCTCTTCTGAACAAAGGGTGCGGTTTATACTTTGCTACTGTCTGGCACGGCGACTCGGATATCAGACGCAGGGCCAACTTTTACATAACACTGTTTGCTGGAACTTTTGGCCACCTGAGACTGCTCTGCTACTCTTGAATGTCAATCTGTCTGTCTGCCTGTTTGTTCAAGCGTCTGCCTGTCTGAGACTGACCATCTCCCATGAAACTGTCGAGCGCTGGCATTAACCACAGTAATACAGCATCTGTAGTAGTTACCTCAGGCATGTATTTGTAATGATCGCTGCATTCTTATGTGTCCAAGTTCTTATATGCAGAACAAATTCTCTTAAAGGTAATAAAGATTTATATTCTACTCATGCGAGTAAATCTGGGTGTTCCAGTACTGATGTTTGAAATGGCGAAACGGTCTTTGGGACTGCGACTCTCCTCAAGGCCCGCCCGTGCGTGTCTCAGCCGGCCCCCTCACCTGAGGCGGTTGGTGTAGGTGTCCACGCAGGTCTTCATCTTCGCCAGCAGCATGCCCACCGAGGTCTGGCACTCGGAGCGCTCCTCGTCGTCCTCGTCCTCGCTGGGGTCGCCGGAGAGGGGCAGCAGCAGGGGCACCAGCGCCGTGCTGGTGGAGATGGCCCGCAGCAGCTCCAGCAGCGCCCGGTACAGGGGCACGTGCCGCGCCATGTCCAGCACTGTTGGGGAGGGGGGGACAGAGGGGGAGCGTCAGTCACACTCATCACAGTTTCAGTTACATGTAATCTGGTCTAGATTTTTAGAGTCAAGAGCGTTTTTTGTTGTTGTTAAAATGTAGAACACGGACAACATAACGTAGAACATCCGGACACGGATAAAATGTAGAAAACGGCTTAAAGCTGTTGGTGTAGAACCGTTGTGCAACAGCACTGCGCCCTAATCCTCTGCTGTTCACATGCATACAAAGAGCGAACGGCTTTCTGAAAATGATTTAAATCGTATGACAAAATCCTTGTGGGAGCACTGGTTCCTTTGCACTATGCTTTCCACTTATTTTAGGAGTTTGTGCGGCACACTTGTCAATCCAGA
Organism: Aldrovandia affinis; assembly: GCA_029706075.1. NCBI lineage: Eukaryota > Metazoa > Chordata > Actinopteri > Notacanthiformes > Halosauridae > Aldrovandia > Aldrovandia affinis. The sequence continues at coordinate 10,039,634 of JAINUG010000002.1, read as the reverse complement.
CACTCTCTAGCACTCCTCAACTTATGCCCTGTGCATAACTTATCCCCTGTGCATGGGCGAGACACAGCGTCACAAGTGACAGGTCTAAGACATTGGGGTGCTTTTGTACCTTTATTCCATCCGGATCGTTATGATCATTACAGAACAGGAGCAGAAATGATATATCCATCAGGCGTGATTAATTTGGGGCGACCGTGTGCTTGAGGTGCTCAGAAACGTGTCTCGTATCTACGCTGTGCAAATCTGTAACGCTCTGACAAAAAAACGTCACCGGGCCCAAACAAAGGCCAGATGGGCCCTGAGATTCAGACAGCTCCCGGTGAGACACCTAGCGTGCGAGAGAGAGGAGGGGTGCAACAGATCATTCGATTTCCCGGGGAAAGTGACAAACGATGTAGAAGCGACGACGGAACAGCCCCGAGGCGGCAAACGCGGTTCACAACTCAATTTAGCCTCTGCAAACAGAGAACAAGGGACTTCTACAAACCAGACAGGGCCCGTTACACCCACCGCCCCGCCCCCGCCAACCGACATTTCAGTCCCCAAACAATGTGGGCCGGCCTGTCAGCGGCAGCAAAGAAAACTCCCGCAATTCGATTCTCCCGAATCCCGAGATCTTATCAGCGCGCTACGAAGAGCTGCCGTTTCCAGATAAGTAGGCCTGCGCGGAGATATACGGGGAGAATTCAGCGAGGGGGGAGCGGTCAGAGGGAGGGAGGACAAAGCCCTGACAGGAGCCGGGCGAGCTCAGCCGCTCTCCTCGACTCCTCATTGTGATGGAATTCTATACAGTCTTTCATCCCAACGAGGGGGAGTGACAGCGCCACTTTACGCCCATAATGGCAGTTTAAAGAACTCCGGCGCTCGCCGAGCGGTACCCGGGAGGATTTGCTCCCGCAAGGGCTCGCTCGGCCGACCCACAAACCCAATTAAATTTGCGTCGCGGCCGATTCGGCGCCACGCCGCGCGCTAAAAGCTCTGAAGCGGCGCCGGTTTTGAAAGTTTAACGTTGAGGCGCTGGGCGGGTTTGTGCAGTTAATTGGGTCAGCCCTCCAAAAAATAAATAAATAAGAACGCGAAAGAGAGGGAGAAAGAGAGAGGAACGCCCTTCTTCGCTGAGAGGAACGGCTTTCATCTTCGCAAAATCCTTTTCAGATCTGAAGCAGTGTTTGAACAGGTGGCCTGCTCTGGAGGAGTACAATGGCAGCCGGGAAACGCGCTGGAGGAGAGCAGCCGCCTGGCTGCCATCTTTGCCTGCCAGTCACTCGTCCGGGCTATGGTGGCCGCAGCACGCAAGCGTCTCACAAGAAATGCCGTTTCCCCCTTTCTCACAGCAGTTGCGCTCCATGAATGGACCGCACACTGAAAAAATGCATTTGTTGACATGAACATTCTCTGAAGGTTACCTTAAGAGATTAAGGAAAAGACGACGACTAAGAAGATTATTTTAAAAGAACAAATTAGAAGATTAAACGTGGTCGTTGCAAGATAAACTTCCTCATGCAAGCGCCTGCATAGGCGCATTTCTTTCAATACATTTTTATCAGTTCTTTTAAGATTAATGATTCTCGGAGAAGATACCCATTTTTTACAGTGCAGTAAAGCTTTAGTGCAAAGAAAACATGAAATACATCGGCAGAAGTACAGTTCCCCATACCCTATATATGGAATGCCTTGTTAAGTCTGCATTTAACGGAAACAAACGTCTCTGTTGATAGTCATTACTTTTCTTTTTTATTTGTTTCAGATATTTTCCTGTTTTTCTCCCAATTTAATGGCCAATTATACCCTCTATTTATTTCTATTTGCCCTCCCCACACGAATTTGTTGCTCGTCTCTACGAGGCAAGCTAATTCTCCAAGGGCAGCGAACTCCTCTTCTTTTCGAGAAGTAATTTGCCCAACCACGTTCTGGAGTCACCCGTACGCACTTCTCAATGAACTCGTGCCGGCTCACCCTCCCCCTCCCCCTGGGACAGATAGCCAAACGCAGCCGCCGATCGGGGCTCCCCACCAGGGCCGGTCTGGTACAGTTGGGTTTCGAACTGCGACCCTGATAGGCAGCTCACACTCGTAAGGCCAATACGGGTGTATTTGACTGCTACGCTATCGGAGGCCCAATAGTCATTACTTTTAAGGATCCAAGGGAAACGCAGCCTCCAGCTGTAGGTCCGATGCAAATGACTGACGTCTGAAAACATACGGGCGCCAGTATGGGCCCATAAGCTAACCAAATTTCAACTGAAATTACCAATAATGCAATCAACATTTTACAGTAGCTAACCTATTCTTTAAGACGTTATGTTATTTTATGTTTAGAATGGTGTTGTGTTTGTCTTCGTGTTTTGCAATTATGTTCTGCCGGCCTACTAAACCATCTCTAAAACTGTAAATACAATACAACACAATTCAATTCAAATACCGGCAGTTAGTTTAGCAACATCGTCATCCAGGCTTACAGGGGCATGGGACGGCCTGTCCCAAAGGTTGTAGCCTGGAGATCTATGCCTCCCGCTCATCGCCCTGCACGCTCTCCAGAGTGAACGCCGCTTCCCACCACACAATAGGGTCTGCTGCCTCCGGCGGAATCGAATCTCTGATTGAGAGGTTTGTGATGACGTTCCTTGTGACCTTGTTGGTATGAGTCATCCGCGCTTTCAACCGTACCGACGGTCTGAAAGGTGTGAATTAGAACAGAAGTTACGCATGCTAACTGTGGTTCTACAAATACCTGGAAGACTCGAAACCTTTGGGCGAGTCACACGCGTAACTTCCTTTCTCACTCCCAACGTTGGCAGGTCTGTAACACGCATATTAGAATACTATTTGGTTGAATGTTTTCTCCGAATGTTGAACAGGACACTTTGGCTAAAGTGAGAACCCTAGGGGGCCAGCGTATTAAGAATGAGACAAAAAGGAACGCTTCCAACCCGAGGATGAGGACTGCCTCCACAGCTAATCCAGTGTCATCCTTGTCAGCGTGACACGGGTGACACCCTGTCTAACTCGGGGGAGGGGGCGGGAGTGCACGCGTGAGGCAAATTGAGCGGGAAAGACTCAGCGCCGCCAGCGGAGCCTCCCTGCTTTACATTTATATTGGAAATCCAGGCCGCCACGTTCCTTCCCAGCGTTTGAACAATGTTGACCTCTTCCTTTCATCCGCGCTCCAAACGTGACTCTCCTTTTCCTGTTTTAAGACACACCGGCAGAAGCCCTCCACCAAAACCGCCCCAAACCAACTCCCTCCCCTTCCCTGCCCTGCACATTACAGGAGAGAATACATTTGCGCAATTACCGCCGAGCGACGGTAATGCGTATGATTGATGGCGGGTCGTGTGCGTTCACGTGGTGTGCGTCCAGGCCCCGGCGCGCTGCTCGATGAATTGATGCGGGCGACAGCGGGCGCCCGCTGGGCTCCTCTCAATGTCAGACTCTTTCCCAGTTCCCCTTGTATTCTCACGGTCAGTCTGCCCATTCTCTCTTATTTCATTAAGAGTAACTGATTTAACAAGGCACTGGAATAGACTTTTCTGGAAAAAAAAAAAAAAAAAAAAACAGAGGAAGGGGGATGGGAACCTCATAGAAATTCAGACCCGGTCCTTTCGGTCAGTAATAAAGAAAATTATAAAACGTGGAGGAGGGGTGGAATTCTGTGGATTCCTGCGCTGGTCCGATATAACCTTCACCGCTCTCAGCCCGAGCAGACAGGAAAGTTGTCAAGAGAAGCGGCCCGGGAAAATGAATTTTTGCACCTCTTGACGGCTCCTAACACAGTCATTAATTTGAGACAATATATTCTGGTTGGACTATGACCAAGAAGTTCTGCCCAGCAGCGACTTTTCATTGATGATCCCAGAGTCACCAGGAGGGGGTGGGATGCCGCCAATAAGCGGAGAGGGAAAAAAATCATCATGATCGCGGAATATCTGTACACGCAACGACATATTAGGGTTCAGGAAGAGGATCCGGTGTGGTGATTAATTCTTAAAAAAAAAAAAAAAAAAAATCCCACGAGAACGATGACTCACCTCCGTGTTCAGTCCTTGAAATACACGCGCGCTCGACTCCACTTAATGCCTCCCTGTCCGCCCATACACCCTTTGCCCCCGCGCTGAAACACTGCAACCAAAATAGAGCTCCATAAGTCAGAGCCTTTAAATAAGTAAACTCGAACCTACAGCAGCCGTGTAAGTGCCCCCCCCCCCCCCCCACTAAACTTCACCCGTGCTTCCGCTGGCTTGAAGCGAGGTGGCTTGCCTCTATCCTGGGAGGATATCCTGATTAATTGAACAGCAGGGGCTGGGCCGTAACGATCGGGATTTGCTGCATGGAATCATAAATACAAGGGGGGGAGAGAGAGAGAGCTAGAGACAGAGAGAGAGAGAAGTGGAGGGAGCACGGATGGATGGAGGAGGGGAAACGAGGGGGGGCAATATCTTGCCATGGGAAATGGCTACTGTGGGACCGCGCAGCTCAAAGCAGAATCAATATGCTGCTGGTGACGCCACCAATGGGCCATCAATTCTGACGCGGGATAGCATACCTTTGCCGTCCAATCTGGCCCCCCTCGCCGAACAGCGCAATAAAACACCTGCAGCACAAATGGGGGGGGCGGCGGCAGCTTGTTTTGTGCGTTGCGTGTGACGCACGCTCCGCTGCTCCTGGAGAGCAGGAGAAGAGCAGGGAGAACGGGGGGGGGGGTGATGCTTTCTCGCTATATTGCGGCTGACCTGCCCTCCCACAAACAGACCCTCGTGCGGAGCAGAGGGGTTCTTTGGCCGTTCCGTCGCCTTGGTTTTCACTGCGACGCTGTGCCTGCGCATCCTAAATCAGCACGTTCGGGTGGGAGGATGTCTCCGGGGCTGATGGGACTGTTTATGCGCCCGTTTTTGTGCGATGTGACATTTGACATGCCTAAGAGCGAACGCGTGACAGACGCGGAAAAAACGAAACAATGACGAGCGATTCCCGCGGGCCCTGGAGAGGAGCGCGGGGTGGGAAATTGACAGCGGAATTTATAGACCGACAATGATCAATTCAGCATTCCGGTTATTTCTTCATTTCCTTTAAACCCATTTCACAATTCCAACACACTCAGAGGGGGGCCCTGGGTGCTAACAAAATCACAACTGGTCTAGGCGAGGAGGTGGTGGGCTAACCAGGACTGCTGATTGGTGCACAATGAAATGGCCCAGGAGGCTTTGCTTCAGTAAAACAATATCAGCTCGGAAAGGGGGGTGTTGATCATCTGTGCCCTGTGATTGGCGTAGAGGCGAACAGAGACCGTGCAATCTTTCCTTAGGTTGCTTTTATATAAAACTGCAATTTAGTGTACTAGAGTTACAGTTTAATTACAAGGAAATGGCGTGTGCTGCTAACATCAACTGGTAGGAGGACATTCCGTCAAGCTCGATACTTTATAATTACAATACACTGTGGACAGGTGGAACAATCTCCTTCTCCCCCAGAGGCATTAGAAGTGTGAACAAAACACGAGCAAACCTATTGCAACTGTGAAAACCCACCGCGGAGACTTTTGCATGAAGCGGGTGGCGATGTTGCTTCTGACGGCTAAGCAGTCACAAGTGAGCATTGTGGACTGAGAAGGGCTATTCAAAACAACGAAAATGAGTCCGAGGAGGCACACACGAATACACAAAGCAGGCTGTTATTGCCTTCTGGGCCCCGTTAAAAGTTTAATCTGGTTACTTAGTGTGCGCACAACTGCTTCTGACACGTATCGGTAAAAGGGGAATTGGCTTCGATTTATTCACGACACTTCACATGCGCAGACCAGAGTGTGACGGCGGTGTGCTGGCCACAGGACAGACAGGGCCCGGGGCTTGCCTGCATCCCTAAGCAGAGGAGTGTGGCTCCCGGGTCACAAAGGGAGAAACTGAGAAGGCTTATGAAAGCACAAAAAAAAACATTGGCATAAATATCAACAGGTTCTCATTATCTTTTCATGGGTTGCTGAAGGGACCAAGCAAGTGTCGACACAAAGCCTGCCCCAGACGGCTTGAGGTTATTTATAAAAAAAAAAAAAAAAAAAAAAAAGGGAGTGATCAAAGATTAATGCTCATAAAAAGCATTCTAAAATAATAAATAGGATACTGGAGCCGAATATACAAACATGTGATGTTATACTTCCTATAATAATATTTTCACTTAAATGCACAACCGAATAATATAAATTGATAGGCCAAATTCTATCTAACCACAATGCCTATCGTCCTTAACTTTGGCCACCAAATTGAATAAGCAAATGCTGTCCCTCCCCCAAGAAGTGTTGGTCAAAAATGTAACAATTGCCTCAATTTGTTTTTCAAAGTTAAGGCCAAATACCTTGTGGTTCAGCTGATGACAATGTAAGGAAAAACCCAGACTATACAGTAGATGTGTTAAAATAGCAGAACCTCAGATTTACGGACTGACCAATCAACCAAATGCGATTTGAACCTGGAAGTAGGAAAACGCAATTACACCTCTTTATTATCACTGACGTGAAAAGGCAAGCATTACACCTTAACTACTGAATACAATCAAACACTATCAAAATAAGACAAAGGGCCATGTCTTAGCCAAGGTGCTAAGCAATACATTGTGGCCTTTTATATAAAGAAAGAAAGGCAGAAATCGAACAGGTCGCAAAAGAGCCCAAAGATAGCAGGGTCACTGAAAAGGGAACAAAGTAGTTCTAATAAGATACCGATAACCGCTTGTTTGAGTATTGGTTCATTTAACGACGGCGCACAGCCACAAAATTAAAGTGGCATATACACGAGAACAGTCATTTGAATTGTTATGCCAACCAAAAAAAAGGATTCAATTTCTTCAAGTCGGTCTTGACAAAGTTACTTTGAAGTCACTTTCAAAGTTGAACATTCCCAGGCTACCTCCATTCCCGCATCTCGAGGTTCCACTGTGCGTGCACCTGCCGTTATTGTGGGAAGTCGGTGACGGCCTCGACTATTGCACTCCTTTCCCAGGCAGAGTGATAGCGGGAGCTGCCTAACGCTGCTAATGATTCCGTCGCCTTAATATCCTAAAAACCTCGGTCCAAGAATAGCCGAGGCCTAATGGGCCATTAAATAGAAAATATTGAGCAGCACTGAATTCTCTTTCCATGTCATTTAACTTCCTCAGCATGTCCAAATTGGATAAGAATGACAATGCCACTAAACTTACCAGACGTTACCGGGAACTTAAATGATCATTTCCATCAAAGGTAGACATGCAGAACTCCCTTGGTGGTCATTTAAAGGTTTCCTTCTCTCCACACTGGCATGCTGTCAGTTATTTTATGACAAAAGGATCTTACTCAACTCCCCCCACCAGCACCAACTGATGGACAACAGCTTGTGGATGTTGTACATTTATGAAAGGCTTCCATATTTCCATAGTACCCGTGCTGTCAGAATACGTACACAGGTACCGTAAAGGATTGTGTGTTCAATTTCATTTTTTCCACGTGAAGCACAACGTGTGGCAATCCAGCCCTGACCTGACCTGACCTGACCTGACCGCCACTGTCCATATCCACAGCCTTTAATGAGGCTGAAACTCTGGGTGGCGTCTGTTGGCCATGCGATTGCAGCCTGCCAAAATATATATATATATACAGACACAGACAGACACAGACACACACACTTCTCCCTCATGAGCCTCCATCTTTTTCTTTTTCTTGTCCTCACCCTGGAAATAAAGGGAAAAAACCCACCGCAAAAACAAAGGAACGGAGGTAAACGTGAGGCACCGGTTCTCTGGGGAGAGAAGCCGCCGCCTTGTACACCTGACAAATTAGTGCTTGTAGAACACGGGCAGATAAGGGAGCCCTCAGCAGCTCCACAGTACCGACGGCAGAAAGCGCAGGAACACACCAAATATGACCACTGGACCCCCAAAGCACAGCTTCAGGAAAAAGGGAACTGTAGCGGATCAAGGGAGAAAGAGAGAGAGAGAGCGCAGAAAGGGGCAAGAGGAAGGCTGAAATGCCAAGCGGAGAGCCCCTATGTAGGTCACTTTTGTCTGCTGGATTCTCCTCTGGGCCCTGGGGAGGGCGGGGCGTTGTATGTTCAGTACAGCACATTGATACTGGAACAGAAGACAGACCCGCTTTGGTCTGGGGTTTTTTTTGGGGGTCTTCCTCCCACTGTTCTTGGAGTGAGTTTCTACTAAATCCATGCTGTCGAGGGCTACAGAGTGGCATAACCTCCTAAAAGCGTTGGTTTTCAAGGGTAGTGATGCTCCCCACCGTCCGATATGAAACCCAGACTGTGCCGGCGTCAACTGCAACCAACTGGGAAAAAAAACCCATTGCTCCATTTTACAATTGAATTGAGTTGAATAATGCTGCACGGTTAAACATACCGTCATTGAACATTGTCAAAGCCCCCGGGGTGCCCCATAGCTATCCCCGCAGCTTGTGGAAAAGTCTCACGCGAGTTTGCCGGCGTTAATGGCCCTGCGCTCAAGCAGTTAAGAGGAACATTGTCGATAACGGCTGTCCTGAGAGCCAGCGACCCTGTGACCAGCCTTGGCCAGGGCCTCGGGGCGCTCAACACTTATCTAGCGAACGCTGCTCTTTGTGTATTTAACGTCAACAGTTCCCCAATAGAAATGGCTCTTCTGACAACTCCCATAATGCATCTTGATTTCTTTTGGGCCACAATATAAATATGAAGCGTGCGGAGAGGCTCAGGGCAATAAGACCCGTAAGACAAACGAGTAGTTATTACCTGTACATAGGGGAACGCTATTGACACAGGAAACTGATGTCAAAGTGATTCATACCTTACATGTGGCAAAAAAGAAGAAGTATGTTTTGCCTACAAAAAAACAGACGGCTTTAAATTTGCTTGTGCAACATTTTGATCGCGATGACATCCATCTCACTGACTGGCCATTTTTCTTCATGGGATCAGAGACTCAATAAATAAAAAATTCACCTCCGGCTTCTGATTTTTACCTCTGCTTTCTTTAATGAGAAAAGGTTACATGCCTTACTTTACAAAAAAAAACCTCACGTATTATAAATCTTGTTTTAACAGATTGCCTCGAGTTGCATAAAAATGATTTACTTATTTCGAAACCGTCTGTACATACAGCGGGTATATAAAGTATTCACCCCCTTGGGCATTTTTCACATTTTATTTTCTTACTTCGTGGAATCAAAATGGATTTAATTGGGATTTCTTGCCACTGATCAACACACAAATACTGAACAATGTCCAATAAAAAAACAACTCTAAAGCTTTTTCCTAATTTAAACAACAACAAAACAGTTTATAAGTAAATTCCATGTGCAATTCTCAGGTGGTGTGGTGCACAAAAAAATAGAGAAACCAATGGTGCACAACATCCCTTTTAAATAGCCGAAAACCTCTTTTTTTCATAATTTCTCGATGCACTCGATTTCAGTGTTGAGCTCTAAATTCTTCCCACGTAACAATATGGCTGCGTTGGTAAAATATGTGCTTGGTATTTGCATTTTGATTAAAGTTTGTTTTTGAAATTTCCATCTGACTTGATCGTATTTGTGTACTGGGGATGACAAATTGAGCCATGTCATTTCGTCTTCCACCAGCATTTTCTGAGCGATGGGTATAAGTTAGCAGTCACGCTGTGCGCCACACCACGCGAGCGCCGATATTTCACACGGAATTTGCTCATAAACCGTTTTTGGTGTTATTTAAATGTCTGAGAAGACGGGCCAGACGGTGGGCCATGTGAGGGCCAATCAGGACGGGGGCGTGCGGCTTCCTATTCCCCCCCCCAAGGTCGTGCCCTAGCCCCGGTAGCCGTGGGCTGCCACGATTCCGCATGCCATCGTCTTTAATTAAAAAACCCTCTCACCTACTGGCTCCTGTATCACCCGCCAACCAATTTAGCTCCTGCCTCCCTGACAACTCAAGAGGAGTACGTTCTCGTCTCGTTTTCAGCGGCTCCCTTATTAAAACCTGACAACCTGGGGAGTGACATTTGGTATTTTACGGTGGGAACGGACGCTTTTTATGGAATTTAAAAAGGGCACCTGTTAAAGAGAACCTCACCCGATTATGCAAATTGAAATGTGGAAATGAGGCTAGTCTTGACATATAGAACAGGTTATGCGTAGCCACGAACAACATGGGAAAAAAAAGCTAATTGGGATCCAATAGTGAAATATTTACTTGAAAAAGTGAAGTAAATAGAAGCATATTGTTAGAGGCCAGTCTCAGACGGTCATTTTTATCTAATCCACTGAAAATAAATTATTTCCTTACAAGATTGTCATTATTTTCGCACGTAGCAGTAATGAACTGTATTGCAATTTGCCTTATGTGTGACTCAGTGCATTTCTCTGAACCTTGACTCACTGATTATCACTGGTCCCTGCATAGTGTCACTCCACATCAGACATGAATGACCATGAGTGTTATATATTTGCATGGGTTCTCCGGAAGATGTCAAATATGCAATCGCATGTTGCATTACAACCACCAATTGGATGAACAGCCATTAAATGAGCATAAATGTGGTCTCAGGAAGGACCGTGTATGGGCATCATCCATTGTGCATTCAGATAACACAGAACAAGAAGGGGCAAGAGGGAAAGGACTACAGCCGTGAGGGAAAGCCATGCCTGAGATGGTTCCTGGGGTGGCAATAAGAAATTACCGGTCACAACAGGTTGCCCTGTTGCATGTGCTCGTATGCGTGTGTGTATCTGTTTGAGTGTGTGTGTGTGTGTGTGTGTGTGTGTGTGTGTGTATGTGTGTGTGTGTGTGTGTTTGATGGGACACATTGTACAGCCTCTCCTCTTTCTCTCAGTCCCTCTCTCGCTCTGAAGAGGGCACTCATCCACACAGTGGTGGCTGTGCTGAGGACAGAGAGCACACTGTTCCTGCTGCGCTGGCTGGGGCGTGCTTCGCTGGAGACCAGGACAGAGCTGGCCTCTCTGGTCTGCGCCCTGTGCTGGCACAACAGGCACACTCGCTGTGAAGCACGTGAGGGTGTCTCCAGAAAGGGGGAGTGTAGCTTGCACTGTAGAGATGGGCAGCGAGTTTGCTGGGGAGGGTTAATCTAAATAAAGAGAGGGTATAACTGGCTTCCAAATTGGGGAGAAAAACGGGGAAAAATCTGAAACAAAATGTTTTTTCATTCTGCCAGGTAGTGTACAGCAGCATTAACAGTAGAGAAAGCAGAAACATTGCCATAATCAAGTCTACTGCCCACATCTACTAAACTGTTTTCAGGTGATCTTTGCGCTGCATTGGATGAACTTACATTTCATCTTCCATCTAATTTTTATTTGTTTTTCAGACTCTCGCGTGGCGTGTCCCCGGCAACCGCTTGTGCGAACGGTCCGCATACAGCAGAGATGCATTTCTTTTTCGCTCGGAAACAGATAAACAAATACGTGACAATCTTTTCGTTAACAAAGAGCTGCGCAACTTATCCATTTACAAATCCATAATGGCTCCTCTACGGACGTTGCCTCTGCTTACGAGCGTCGCGCCCGCGGGTTTGAGCCAGAGAAACTCCTCCGTAATCTTCGCAAACATCAATCGGCGTAATTAAATATCAATATTGGCCTGTAATCCGTTAAGTCAGCAACTCTGGGAAACAGAGAAACGCTAACGGAGAGTGAAGTTTCAAGAAGTCACGCCCCGGTACATCGCCCACGTACTGTGTGTGTGTGCGCGTGCGTGTGTGTGTGTGTGTGTGTGGGGGGGGGGGTGGATGATTACGATTACCTTACCCCAGTTGGCATCCAAGGTTTTGAAAATGTCAATAACGCACGATTGCATTTTTGCGCGGTAATGATTTTTTAATCCATGCTGAGAACATATTAAAAACAAAAGGCTCGAGTCCCCTCCGAGAGCACGACATCACACCTAAAGTGTTCTGGAGTGCGGCGGAACCCTGGGACTCATAATCATAATAACCCACAGATGCAATTTCACTTCTCGGATCTGATGCACTTTAAATTGGTTGCCGAATTGCACGGAGCTACCGACTTGCGTCGCTGTTAATTTGTCCGCGCCGCAATCTGCTACATTACGATGATTTAAATCCTTGGATACGAATCGTCTTAGGAAGAGGTGTTCATATATTTTTATTGAGAAAAAAAAAATAAAAATCAATATGCATATTATATCATGATCAAAGGGAACTTTAATTTGAATGTGTTTCGAAAGGGATCTAAGCCAAAAAGATTATAATTTGACTCCAGATTTGATACGTTATAAATTGGCTGCTGATGGACACAAAGCTTGCAAGCTGCCGGCTTGGACCGCAGTTAATTTCATCCAAGAGCCCAATTGCCACATTATGATTGAAGTCTGTGGACACTGACTATCAGTGAACGCTCACGTGCTTACTGTTTTATGATCAAAGACATTTTACATCCACTTCAATAAGAAGGTAAGGCTAAAATATTCCTTTTAAGTGCTCGAAAATTGGGAAAAGGACAAAATTGAAGAGTTCATTTCGGAGCTCATTACGCTACCTTAATAAATTGGATTATTCTTCTGATTAAAGGAGGTCTTTATGGTCATACACTGTACAATAACAGTAGTTTATAGCACTTTGTTTAATTTCTATACCCGCTAATTAAAATTCAAAAGCATTCTGGTCTTTCAAAAGAAAGATAACACCGGGGCAAATAAACCGCATTCAATAGCATATGTGGTATAAACTCTCCCGCCAAACAACAAGTTACTCACCGCCTTTCCCAGAATTCAGAGAAAGGGTTCGATTTTGTGTATTCTGTTTGAAACAGAACGAGACAGTTTGTTGCCAAGGATATGAAATGTCTTTCAAAACAATACATTTTTGAAGGAAACTTCAAAAACTGTTGGAAAAATTGTATGTAGCCCTGCACCAATGAGTAAGTGGTTTCCAGCAATTATTATAATGAAAATGATCACCAAAAAAGAAAAAAAGCTTTTGGATATGGTGATCAGATTGTTATGGGTTTAGGTCCCATAATCAACACATACTGAAGACATATATACTTTTCATACTGTAAGCATGTATTAATGAGGGGCATTTAAAAAAATGTTCACCTTTTGGTCAAAACAAATGAAAGCAGTGCAAGATACCATAGCTACTTAAATATACCAACAAAGCCTATTAATATCATGTCCTGACAAAAGTGACTAAAATAATTTAACATGCACTGCAAGCATTTTTCCCTTCTGAGTGTGGCAGGGTGTAGCAGCGAATGAGCTGACACTGCCCACTTAACCACCAGACTCGTCTTCGATCACGCTCTGGGGTGATTGGGAATATTAGCATTATTATGTGAACTAATGCTACCGCTGTACTGGGATCATTTGGATTTCACGCTGATTTCACGCTCATGGGTCTCAGGGAGGACTCAGATTTTGACAGGGAGAGTGGCGGCGGCCCCTTCCTCTGCTGCTCGCTGACAGGCGGAGGCCTGTGAGGCGATAGCGTTCGCTCCTGATGTTGGCCCCTCGCCGCCCCTTCATCTCCTCAGGGTGGGGCTGTGCCACCCATCTCACATGCACCCACCTCCCCTCTGGGCCTCGCACCCCCAGGGCAGATGTGAGAGGTTTTAACTACGGCCACCTCGGCCCCCGCTCCAGCCCAGGAGGCAGCAGGCAAGAGGGGCTAAAGGCTCAGCCTCATCTCCGAGCTGCGTAGGTGCAAATACGCACTAAGCTGATAAATATTGGACCCGACCTGACCGCACTTAGCTGATAAAAACTGGACCCGAACTTGACCGCACTAAGCTGATTAAATATTGGACCCAAACTAGACCAACACTAAGCTGATAAACATTGGACCCGAACTTGACCACGCTAAGCTGATAAATATTGGACCCGAACTTGACCACGATAGGCTGATAAATATTGGACCCATACAGGATCCGAATATTAAGACGTTTTTTGTTTGCGCCTTTAACGCCATTCCTTTGAAAAGGAAGACGGGGAGGAAAAAAGGGACGGGGACAGGACTACCCGGCGCGGTAACAACAGAGCGCCGAGGGGTACGGAAAACAAGGGTGACTCACGCTCATCAGAGAGCGGGCCTACGCGTGCATCAGGAGACGCTCGGAGATCCCCCTCCGCTGGCTCACAGGGGACGTGCGCTGTACTGCCCAGCTGAGCTGGACTCTCAGTACATGGTAGACGGGCCGGATGAGTGCCGTGTGGTAAGGAGGCAGCGTCCGGCGCTTTGTGGACGGAGCCCCTCACAAAAGCACCCCAAGGATTAGCGAGGGGGGGGTGGGGGAGTTTGACAAAGGGGCAGCCTTTGGCTACTTTGACGCCGCTGCTTTTCAAAGCCGAGCTCGCAGAGGCCCCCTGAAGACGAGGGCCCCCTTCCCCCCCCCCCACCCCCCTTCCCAGTTGCTAAGCCACCTCCTTCCCCGTCCCCTCCTCCTCCTCCTCCTCCGCTTCGCAGGTTTTCCGCGAGACCGCCGTGACTGACAAAGGGAAAGGCAGAGTGCATCGTTCTTCCACCGCGACACGCCGAGAAAGGGTCGCTTCTTGTCCTTTTTTCTCTCTCCCTCCTCTCTCTCTCTCTCTGTGTGTGTCAGCGTTGCCGGGAGGCGATAGCACAGGCATAGGGACGCCAGCGGCGTGGCAACCGCCGCCCCCGACCAGCCCGGCTGTGGGGCTACGCGATGCTCAGCGCTCCCCGGCTCGGAGGGGACGCGCAGACTCACCGCTGCCAGGTGCCGCTCGCCCGGGAACGTGCCCCAGCTCCCCCGCGCGCCTCCAGCTGGGAGGCTGTCCGTCGCTCCCCTCGCCCGCCGCGGCGGAAGCCATGCGCGGCAGCTGAGGCGCACGGCGGGAGCCCGACTCTTCTGAAAGAGGCTCTAATTGCGCGGCGGCTCGGAGGGAGAGAGGGGGAGGGGGAGGGGAAGGGGGGGCGTGCACGCGTGTGATACTGAGACCGCGCATTCTCTCTGAGCCGCTGAGAGGGTCAAAGAGACAAGAGGAGGAGGAGGAGGAGGAGGAGGAGGAGGAGAGGATCGGGGAGGGAGGACGGAGAGCGCTGCGGAGAGGGAGGGGGGAAGCGCGCGGGGAGGAAGAGGATATCTCGTAGCCCCCTGAATGGAAGCTGTTTACAGTCTGGTTGTTTTCGGCGGCGGGAGAAACAACAGCGCGACCGCGACGGGGCTCGACGAGACGCCAGGCGCAGGGGACCCGGGGATCGATACGGCACGAGGAGGAGGAGGAGGAGGAGGAGGAGGAGGCGCGCGGGATTGTCCCTCTCGCGGGGGGGAGGGGGGACCCCTGAGCCCCGCGGCGCGCGGCCATTCCCCTCGGCCGGAGAGCCAAAAGCATGCTGGATGCCGACCTGCTCCTCGCACGCTGTAGGGTAAGCTCCGTTTCCCCTCCTTTTTCTCTCGCTCCATCCTCTTCTGACGCAGCGGCTGCTGTTCGGTACGGGGGGCTACGAGGGGAAGAGGGAGGGGGGGAGGCAGCGGTAGAGAGAGAGAAAGAGAGAGAGGGAGAGGGAGAGGGAGAGAGAGAGAGAGAGCGGGGGCTGCTGTGTTAGCGAGCTCGCGATCGCTGCACTCCGACGTGCTGATTTCACGGCGGGCTTCAAGTTTCGGGCTGTGGCACTGTTTACGTCCCCCTTCCCCCCTCCCCCGGGGGTGTGAGCGGCGGCCAGCCCCCCGATCCCCCCACAGACAGCCTCTGAAAGGACGCGGCGGCGGCGGGGACACGCTCACCTGAGGAGGATGAGTCGACGTGCTGGCGGTGCACGCCTTTGTGCTCCGGACGCCATCCAGGCACCCGATCAATCAGGCTTGTTGTTGTCGCGAGCGCTCGCATCGTAAGTTTTCCATTAACAGAAGTTGATCTCTGGGATATTGCGAACTTGATTTGTTTTTCTCCTCCCCTTCCCCCCCCTCGCAATTGCTGTAATGTCTTAGGCGGTGTGGTTAGACGTTAACGCGTCCTTTTATAAAATCGTGTGTGTGGATTTTAGGGTTTTTTGGGGGAGGGAGGAGGGGAGGCTGTTTGTTCTCTTTTTCCGGGCAGCTTGAACTGGTTCAGAGTAGTCCAGCGCTGTCACACTGCCGAATGAGAGCAGGCAGAGGCGATCCGGCAGCACGAGGGGGGAAACGGCATCTGAATTCAGCGCCATTGTCCGTCCGTCTCTCTTTATTGTGTCACGTTCCCCTCCCCGCCTGTGCCCCCTCCTGAGACTCTCCGTGTCTTGTCGCTCCGTCTCTCCCAGATAACTGCCAGCATCCTGGTGAGGTTATCCGCCGCAACAATGGGCACGACCGTCATCACCATCGAGGAGGTGCGCGCGCTGGAGGGCAAGGAGGAGAGAGAGGAGTCCGTGCTGGCCATGCTGGGCATCGTGGGGACCTTCCTCAACCTGTTCGTCATCGTGT
The DNA here is from genome assembly GCA_029706075.1 of Aldrovandia affinis. Taxonomy (NCBI): domain Eukaryota; kingdom Metazoa; phylum Chordata; class Actinopteri; order Notacanthiformes; family Halosauridae; genus Aldrovandia; species Aldrovandia affinis. The sequence continues at coordinate 10,023,260 of JAINUG010000002.1, read as the reverse complement.
TCGTGTACATCTACACCACCCTGTGAAGGGGCCACCGGAGGGGCGCTCAAACGTGTGTGTGTGTGTGTGTGTGTCCCACCCCCACCCCTCCACCGAACTTCACTAGCACCCCCTCCCAACCCCCTCCCGCCAGACCAGCATTACCGAGAGGGAGGGAGCGAGCCGTGGACATGATCGCTCGTCGCCCTGGGAGGGGGTCCGCGGACGCCATGTCGGGGAGATGACGTTCGGCTCGGAGTGCGCCGGGACCAGGGCCCGGGCGGGACGCTCGGACTTGTGGCGCTCCGACACTCGGACTTGTGCCGCTCGGGGGAGTGCTCCCAGACTCCGCTCAACTTCCTCTTGGACTCGTTGACTTCAAAGTCGTTATGTGAATAAGGGGAGGGGGGAACCCACTCATTTGAAATGGATTATAAAACCAATCGAATTTTGGATCAACCGACTGGACGACGCATTTGCATTTGCATTTGAGTCAAACACACGTGTAAATGAACGCCCTGAATGTGGACGCGTTCGCGGGAGGAACTGTACGCCAGCGTGTCGGACCGAAACCTTTAGGGACGGGTTTCGAGCGGCTTGGCGAATGCTGTGCGTTTCCCTGACAACCTGGCACCGGAGGAGTGTTGCGGCGTGCAGCCCATGTGTGCCCACACGCCTGGACCTTCCCGATTAGAGAGATCTTATCAGGGACAGAGAGATGGCAGCCGGCAGCGACAAAACGCCTCACTTTCGATGTTTTGTCCGTATTCCAAGACCAAACCGGAGGGAGATCTGCAATAACACGAGGTGGAAAAGTCCAGGACGCGACGGAGAGATATTTTTATACGAAAAGGAAGAGAAAATAAAACGCTGCCCATCGTGATTAAACTGTCACGTGGAGTCGAGGCACGGCGAGGGAGGGGGGAGGTAACACTCCCTCGCACCCCGCGAAACGGGACCCTGTCGTCATTACCAATACAAACGACCCTGCCAACGCTCGTGCCGTCCGCATTTCCATCAGCCGCCGTTTGGCGGGCGAGAGAAAGGACATCTGTTTTTACCGTGTACGTTCCCTTTTGCTTTCGGAGTGATGTCGGCACTTGCTTTCTGTACAGGGGAGGGGAGGCTTTTATAAATATATGAGTAAACTAGATGTACTGTGCAATAGGTAATTTGACCAATAAAAAATGTGACTATATTAATGGCAGAAGCCTGGCTGTGTTGATGGGGGATTTATGACTGCGTGTGTGTGTGTGTGTGTGTGTGGGGGGGGTGCGTGTGGAGTAACGCGCAGGCAAAGGTGAAGTGATGGCCCCTTAATGAGGGGCAGTAAAAGTTGGCGAACTTCGTTACACGAGTCATCGGTCACGGCCAGGACTCGCGGTTTCGTTGCGGTGACCGACAGCTGTCAGTCAGGGCGAGGACCCTGCTCCGCCTGTCGATCCGCTGTCGAAAGACAAACTGGTATCGACTGGACTTTGGGGTTTAGCTCCATCGGGCCGTTAGGGCCGAGAGGTATTAACGGCTCGTTTATTGTGTTAATGCACATCTTGTAAGTCGCTCTGGATAAGAGCGTCTGCTAAATGCTTAAGATGTAAAATGTGAGAGGTGCGAAGTTAGCGTCCAGAATAACATCAGCGGAAACCTGGCTCCAGGGCCAGGACACGTGTGTGTGTGTGTGTGTGTGTGTGTGTGCGAGGCACATCAGTGAAACCGCGCTTCGGCGTGAGAGGGCTCTGTTGTAGTAGAGAAGTCTACGGTGGGTCGTATTCGCTCGGCGTGGTGCAGGCAGCACCGTGCCAATCTCCACACAATGAAACGCTCACTCTCACTGGCCTTTCCTGAAAAACGGCTGCCACAGCGTACCGCGGCGAGTCCAGGCAGCGTGCTCGATATCAAACGCACCGGGGGAAAGCCGTGGCCGGTCACGTTCAGCCGTGACAGAGAGAGAGGACGTGTGCGGCGCCGCGCCACGCAACGCATTCACAGGAAAAGGGTTCACCGCGCCTGTCTTAATGATGCTCTCCCTTTCAGTGTGGTGCAGTGGTACAAAACACAAAGATAAAGCAATGTTTTCAGCGCAAACCTTCAATTTCTGCCCACAACTACAGTCCTGCAGCACACCTCTGAAGGTACACGTGCGTGTGTCACGTTTCTCTTTGTGTGCGTGTGAGTGTGTGTGAGTGTATGCGCGTATCGCTGTGAGTGTGGAAATGCAAGTGCGTGCAAAGAGCATACATGTCCACGTGCGAAGATAAAAAGCACACTCTGTGTGTGTGTGTGTGTGTGTGTGTAAGATTGTGTGTCTGTATGAGAGGGTTTGTATGTCTGATTGTGTGGGTCTGTGTATCCCTGTTTGTGAGTGTGTGTGTGTGTGTGTGTGTGTGTGCCTGTGTGTGAGAGATGCCTGTGTGTGAGTGTGTGCACATGTCCATGTCTGAATGTGTGGGTCTGTGTATTCCTATGTGTGTGTGTGTGTGTATGTGTGTATATGTATGTGTATATATATATATATATATATATATACATATACACACATATACAAACACATACATGTGCATGCATGTGTAGCAATGTATGTGTGTGTGTATGTGTGTGTGTGTGAGTGTGTGTGTGTGTGTGAGTGTGTATGTGTGTGTGTGCGTGAGTTAGGGTTTGAACAGTGCTTTGGCCCAGGAGAGGTAGTGTCTGTGGCCAGGAGCAGAGGAAAGGCAGGGGGGGGGACGGGGGGGAGGGGACAGTTATCAGCGGAGGATACACGCTGCACCTTCAGCTGCCTGGGAACATCAACACCGCGAGATGCTGCACCGCGGAACACGTTCCAACACCGCCACCAGCACGCGGCCATAAAGACACACGCTCACGTATGGCGCGCATAAATCAGCCGCGCGCGGCGAACGCACACTCGCTGAATTTACAGTCACTTCATCTGCTTCTTGCTGACAACATCCACACACGCTGAGCTGCAGGAGTACCAGACTGGAAGAGGGCTGTGTTATATTTTTTTTACAAGGGCAAGTGCTTATCACGGGAACACTGTGACACTGGTACGGGACAGCCATTCCACAAGGTGACAAAAACATGGCCTGCCCACTAAACCAAAAACATGAAACCAGCGGTAATAAGCGATTTCCACTTTGCACAAAGAAAAACACACACTAGTGGTAACAGGTGCTTCTGGAGGGTCCGATTCCAGAAACGGCCTAAAGGCTCACGGTATCGTGGACCAAGCTTGGGCCTCTGATTATGCCAAATTACCATTTCAACACCCATACCAGGGAGGCCAACCCAGGCACACGCGCCACCGTGTCAAGGGTGCGACCCCCCGCGCTCTCTTAACGTGCGCGCCATCGAGAGCGCTGACCGCGTCTATTTCCGGCGCCGATTAACTTGAGTGACAGTAAATGGCACTCTCTGTATTGCGGTCTGATTGAGCTAGGAATAATCCTAAATCATATCTATTTGCTGGGGAGGGGGAAGAGGGGGCACCGCGCGGTAATTACATGGCGCCGAATGATCTCGGCTAATAGCCTCGCTGCATTACTGCCCGCGTCGCCTTGCGCTGAGAGAGACCCCCCCCTCTGTCTTCCCGTTCCGCGATTGCAACACAAAAGCATCGGCTAATTGTGTCCTCTTGTTTTACAAGCTGTTCCACTTCGATTTCGCACGCCGGAAGGAGGGGGTAAGGAGGGGGTAAAAAAAAAAAAAATGAAGATTTCAATTAAAATAAATGAGTTTTCCAGCGACATTAAAAGGCATTACCTCTCACTAATGCTTGAACTTCCCGTGATGGAGAGCGCTGCAGTGGTGTAATGCATCCCGAAAGGATTCCCAAGGCTTTGATGACTAATGTGGAACAGCGCGCGGCCTGCTGTAAGAGTCTGGAGACGAAGACGAGGGAGGAAGATGGCGGCGGAGGGGAAGTCGGTAAGGGCTGGGATGGGGGGGGGATATATATCAAGCTGCAGCCGTCATTCTTCACGATAAAAACGACGCGGGCGCGGGACGCAGGAAACGGCGCGCCGCTCGCTTTGATGTGTGCGGCCACGGGAATGAATACGTGGAACTCGTAACGCCTTCTCTCGTTCGACACTGTTTATGTTACGCTAGCCGACGAGGATGTGATCTTTCGGCACTAGGAAGGAAGAAATGTAAACAGGCCTTTGTGGTGATTTACGCGGGTGGGAGAAACACCCCGCATTTCAAACTCAAACGCTGGGGCCGTTTTGATTTAGTTGATGCTGGGGTCTCTCGTGTGATCTCGTTTTTATTTGAAATGACGATCGCCTCTTCTGTGCATGGGGGTCCTTATCTGGACATGGACAGAACAATGTATGTAAGGAAATCACCAACCAGACAGAAAAGCCAAAGACCATTAAAACTGTGCAAACAGCATTTAAGGTGGAAGGCAAACGGCGCCCCCATTTTGCAAATGCAAAAGCAACAACAACGTGGAATACACAACAAGCAGGTATTGGCTAATAAAATTAAAAGTATTTTTCAACAATATTATAATTGTATGCACTGAAGTCATGTCATCTCAAATGTAAGAGAAACAAATGTACAATCGAAACAGAATTAAATACAAATTGGAAAGACCAAAGGGGGTTTTAGTCGATAGGGAGAGTCAGTGGAGGGGATGATTAGAGCTGACCTGCTCATTGGCCAGAAAGAGGGAGCCGATAGCGATGGCCGACCACCAGGAGGGAGAAGGCGAGGCAAGGCGAGGCAGGTCGGGGTCTCAACGTCACTAACCCTCCCCCCACTGGGGCCCGGGGCCAGGACTCACAGGGGACCGAAAGCAGGCGTTTCATTAATTCCGCTGGTTCTGAGATCAGCTCAAACTCAATGCCGCGCTCCTCCGCTCCAGAGCCGTTTCCATTGGAGACGCTCCTGATTTAAGAGGCTGCTTCCCCAATGTTTTCGCTTTCGACTAATAATCTTATAAATCCCCCGTAATCAACAACGGCGCAGGACGCACTCTGAAGCCGATCCATATTACACCCGGGGGGGGTTAAGACGGGAAACGACGCTGTGATGGCGGTAAAAAATGCTGTTATCGTTTTAATCCACGATGCGATCAGACAAACTGACACGAACGCTTTCTCAAAAAACAGCACATCAGCTGTGATTCGCATTTGGAAAAATGTTAAATCGATCCAATTCAGTTTGCCTTCAGCCGACAACGCGGCGGCTCACCGAAACCCACGCCGGGCATCAGCGCAGAGCGAGCATTAATACCGACGGAAAGATAAAACCCCAGGCATCATCGCTTTCCCCCCCGTGCTTCCTTCCGGCACGACGCCACGCAGAGGCCTCCACCGCTCCACTCGCCCGCCCGCCGGGCCGCGCTACAACCGAACGCCGGGCCTCTCCGATTCCCCGTCGGCAAAGCGCCACACTCCCTCATCTACCTCCAATCGCTCACCGTCTGCTCCGCCAGTCGCCGGCTCCTTTAACAGGCAATATCCTTGCCGGCCGTCTACGCAGCGGAGTTATTAAAGACAGAAAGGGCCGTAGGAATGCTTTTAGGCGTCTCCCCACTTTTTCATTACTGCGGACCCTCGACGATTATTGACAGCCCGCCGCTCGCAGACTGGCGCGAGGACGAAAACAAGGGAAAGAAAAACAAAAGAGAGGCTCCTTTTGTGGAACCGACGCCAGGTTTATTTCACCGTCTAATGCTACAGAGTAAATGTAGGTGGCATTGGCGAATTCATTTTTAAATGGAGGAATCTACCTGTTAGTTTTGAAAGCGTTTTGGCAGTGAAGGCAATCGGGCTGTATTTCTAGAAGAAGAAAAAAAGGGTGGGGGGTGGGTGGCGGTGGAGGAATTAAACAAGGCCGTAAAGGGAACATGACCTAATAAAAGCAATTTATGCCCGTTAAACACTCCTTAGACCATGGTACGAATGAGATGCCTGACAAGAGGACAAATTATGATGCTCATATCTTTATATTTAGTTTTTTAATAACGAAAGAACACACCCACATGCACGCTCGCACGCCCGCCTGCACGCACGCCCGTGCGTTTCGTGCAAGAACTGAGTGCGGTCTTTGAGGATCACCTCTACGCAGTTTTTTTTTTTCACATTTCGCTTTCGCATGATGCAAAACCGTGCAACTCCTGCCAGCCTCCCACCCCGAATTCTGACACAAAGCTTGGACTGAGAACAGATTTTCACCACGCCACACAAAAGTTGCTCGCCTCATCAAAATATTCCTATCACACAGCGCTGCTGGCCCAGACTGGTATTTGCATATTCCAAACATTAAACAAACTGTATAATTCTGCATCAGAATGAGCTTTCTTATCGCTAAAAGGGGCCTTTGTTTCCAGGAAGAAACAACGGCAATTCAGTGCGCTTGGCTTTAAAATAGCTACGCCAAAAATGAGGCAAATAAGTAACCGCTAATTAAATAAGATGGAAGCTTCTTTTTTTCCTTTTTTTAAACCCTGCTTACACAGACAAAATAATAAGGGGGATGAATATCTACAGAAGGGTAGATTCATCTAATTAAAATGGCTTCAACTTTTTTTCCTGACTTAATTGGACAGGGGGCTGCATGCCTTTGGCCTGAGCAAGACGCTAGGGCTCCACCTGCTGTTTGACATTACCACGATCAGCGACACGGAAAGCAGGAAAAAGAAGAAGAAAAAACCCCACCAGGTAACGTGACTTCCCGGCCCAAAACGGGCTCGTGCGGAAAGTTGCCGCCGGAAAAGACAAAGTCGGGCAGCGCTCCCGACTCCCCTGACGATAATTGCGGCTGAGATCTGCAGCGGAGTGGTGTGCGTTGGCAGCCGACCAGCAGCCGTTTAGCCGAAAGGGACACAAAGGTCACGGGAGCTTGTGCAACCTACATTCGCTAAATATACAGGCGAAGAACGCCGACGTGGGCTGCCAAACAGAGATCTACGACTGGGATGGGACCCAACCCAAGGAATAATAATAAAAAGACGGGGGTAGGAGAATAAGATCCATCGTATCCGCTCATAGCAGGAAGCGGCGTTCCCAGCGGCAGGCACACATTAACCTCAACAGCGGTAAACAGCGGCACGATCTGCAGTTACCGCCCGGCCGAGGAGAGGAGAGGAAAGGCTGTGCTCACCTGAGTCATTGCGCAGGTAGGACGACATGGCAGGGATGAGGCAGGATTGGCTGAGCAGCTCCTGCAGGACGGCGGGAAGGGCGTTGCTGTTGTGGCCCCGGCTCTCCCCCGCAGGGGCCTCCCCGGGGCCCATGCAGCCAGCAGGGTTGATGTAGCTGGCCAGGACCTGAAGAGTGGGGCAGAAGTGGCCAATTACATGTCACTTGTCAATTACTTGTCATCTTCTGCATTATGGAGGTCTGGGTACATTGTGTAAAAAAATAAAAAAATTAAAAATTAAAAATAAAATAAAAAAAGGTTTAAAAACGATTCTTTCTCCCACCCGGTAATAAACTGAATTACCCGTCCCCATGCCTTCCCAAAGGAGAGAACAAAACAACAACAACATAGAAACCCACACCCCTGAAACCTCTCCCAGAATGCTTAAACCTACAGAAGCAGCGACGCAGTAATGGAGGACCTCTTGTGAGACAGAAGCTGGTGCGCGTGAGTGCGCGTGAGTGCGCGGGGCGCTCTGGCTCACCTGCAGCAGGCAGGTGACGTGCTCCTCCTCCAGGCGCTGCTTGGTGAGGGCCTGCTCCACGTCCCAGCCCGAGGCGGTGGAGCCCGTGCCGAAGCCCGTGCCCTTGGCCCAGTACAGCTGCTGCTCCTCGCTGGTGCCCCCCGCATGCCCGCTGGACACCTGAGGCTGGGCAAAACACCGCACTCAGACACCTCGGTACCGCTCCATCGCCTTACGGCACAATGCATCTTTCATTTAGCCTCCCTCATCCTTTCCGTACCTCGCACGCGCACAGGAATACCTACGGACGGACGGGACTCCACACTGCGAGGATTCACGTCGAGCTTTGCATTTATGTTTACATTTAAGGCATTTAGCTGACGCTCTTATCCAGACAACTGACATTTCTTTACATACGATCCATTTATACAGCTGGATATTTTTACTGAAGCAATTCGGGTTAAGTACCTTGCTTAGGGGTAGAACGGCAGTGCCCCTACCTGGGAATGGAACCAGCAACCTCTGAGTTACAAGCCCAGTTACAAGCCCAGTTCCTTAACCGTTACACTACACTGCCGCCCTTTGCTCAAAGGTAACCTGCGCTGTCCCAACACTGGTCTCAAAGAGCTATATTGGTTGAAAATCAATAACTTGATGATACACGGGTAACTTCCAAAATAAAGGAAACGCTTGAGTAAGTGAAGGGTTCTGGCGGCTCTGTTATGGTGCGGGGTGTATTTTCCTGGCGTGGTTTAGGTCCACTCAACCCATTAGAGGGCAAGGTAAAAACTAATAAATATAAACCATGTTGAGGGATCTACCCTATCCTATGGTGAAGCATTTCTACCCTGGTCTCTTCCAGGATGACACGTTTTCCAAGAATGGTGTTGCATCCCTCTAATAGGGTTTCTAGACACGTGTAGAATCTATGCCAAGGTGGCTCTTGGTTGTCCTATTAAGACACTACATGTTGGCGTTTCCTTTATTTTGTATATGGCTACATATTAGTGCTGTCACATTCTATTTGAATATTGAATACAACATCAGTTCAGAAGCCGAATTGGGAGCTAACCAAATGGTGACTTAAACTATCAATAATAATTTGGAGCATCTAATAAATGTTCGTGTGTCTCATTCTTTCCAGGAATTGTATGCCACTTCGACTCAGCACCTTATGCTAAGACTAGCGTGTGTACGTTTATTGTGTTACATACCAACCAACAACCTACATCGGGGGCGCCCTGAACCAGGTTCTAGAGGGTGCATAGCCGACTTGAGAGGCAAGTGCACTGCATAGATACATATGAGCATTATAGTGAAATAGTGAAGGACCCTCCATCTGTTCCAAGAACAAACACGCAGCTTTCTTTTTGTTGCAACCGAAAAGCCTTTTACGTCAACAGCAAGTTCCACCCCCCCCTCCACCGGCCCCCCTAGCTGGCAGGAGTGTTCCCGAAGCTCTCGTGCTGGAATGAGGATGGATGAGTTACTGGCTCATCAAACGGGGGAGGGTGGCGGGGGGGGGTCGTAACTAATCACTGCACACGCAGGAATAAATCAAGGGGAAGTGGGCATGCGGGTCACTTTCACAGATAAAGTGGGGGAGCCCCGCGTAGACTGACCGCCTGTTCCAGGTTTTTTATCGCCTGGCCCCGTGCGCTCCAGATAACCGCTTCCATCCCCTGCACACTCTCCCAAGGGCAGCTGTTGTGACTTTAGTGGGACTTTGGGGCTTTTGGCTGGCTGAGGATCCCCTTAACGACGAGCAGTCACCGAGGATCCCCTTAACGACGAGCAGTCACTGAGGATCCCCTTAACGACGAGCAGTCACTGAGGATCCCCTTAACGACGAGCAGTCACGGAGGATCCCCTTAACGACGAGCAGTCACTGAGGATCCCCTTAACGACGAGCAGTCACTGAGGACACCCTTAACGACGAGCAGTCACTGAGGATCCCCTTAACGACGAGCAGTCACTCCCCTTAACGACGAGCAGTCACTGAGGACACCCTTAACGACGAGCAGTCACTGAGGACACCCTTAACGTCACTGAGGATCCCCTTAACGACGAGCAGTCACTGAGGACACCCTTAACGACGAGCAGTCACTGAGGATCCCCTTAACGACGAGCAGTCACTGAGGATCCCCTTAACGACGAGCAGTCACTGAGGATCCCCTTAACGACGAGCAGTCATTGTTCTACGGGACTAAATCTGTTGGGTGCACCTTCCAGCAAGCACAACAGGAGCAGGAAAGAGAAGATCCCATCGGGATCCAAAGCACAAGACTAAGTCAAAACGCCGCTTTGGTTGGGGCCGGGGTCGTGTTTAAACCGGACCGACTAGATGGAAAGTGTAACACATCACCACTGACCTCTATAAACGCTGCCGCACTCATCCGGTTGTGAGGACAACAGAGCGAGATTTTCGTAAGGGTACGAATGTTCCCTGAAGGTCAAAGCCATTGTCGTGCAGTACTGGACAAATATAATATGATGGGTAGTTGCTGTTTTCTTTGTGCTTTTTAAGGCACTTCAAAGCTAGAGGATTCTGGGAAAACGGGCAAATGAAAAGGCTGGGAGGGAGTTTGAAGTTCGACACCGATCTTTGGAACTCCTCCTTCCTCCAGCGCTATTGAGCAAACGTACAAAACCCTGCCTTTGCTTTGAGTACTGCAGGTATAAACAAACCTAAAATTCACAGGACAATCAATAAAAAGAAAGTCTTCAAAAGGCCGACTGGCTCAGGAATACTTAATTCTGTTGTTTTGAGGCAGTCTCCTACTAATAGGAGGGTCCAGCATATATTAACTGAAAATGAACAAAGTTTGTAAGTTCTAAAATTCTAAAGTTATGCAAATAACCAGTGGAATACGACCTGCTCTTTACATTGATGAATGCTGAGCCTCTAGTCTGGCAGGGAGGAACGTGAGAGTAATCATTTCATGTAACGGTTATCGCAGCATGGGAGTCAATGATTACATTTTAATTCGCAGAGTTCCCTTTCAATAAAACGCAACAATAACAAACAAGAAAATGCCTCAACAGCCGAAAGTGCCCACTTAAGATGCAGACAACACGTTCGGACGATTTGTCAGGGGGTCCATTTTGAGACGCTGTCCCGAACGCACCCCGCCGTCTTCCTTGAAGCGTTCCAGTAAATTTGTTTTTGAGTCACTCCTCTGAGCAAAAACGTGTTTAAAACACGACCGTTTGTTGAGAAGGATCGCAGAACAAAGAGCCAAAACAATAACGGTACCTATTATATCGGAAACCTCAAGCCGAGCTAGAAGCAGGAGCTCAGCGTGACACTGGCAGGCACAGTGGTGGGTAAAATAATTTGCTCGATTGGCTACGCTTGCTCTGCGCGATCCTTGATCCCAATTCCACGTCTCGTCTCCTCCCTGCGGCGTGAAGTTCTCTCCGCCGGAGACGGAGTCCTTGCCCGGTGGCCTGGAGGGCGGGACTCACCTCTGCCTGGTTGGCGGTGGCGTTGGGGACGCGGGGCGCGTGGTGGCTGAGCGCCGACAGGCAGGCCAGGATCAGGTGGATGGCGCCGATCTCCAGGGCCATGCGGCGCAGCAGGAGCCCGTCGTCCGTGGTCAGCGGGGTGGTGCTGAAGAGCGTCCGCAGCACGTGGAAGGGCAGCGTGGGCAGCACGTTCGCCGAGGGCGACTGCAGGATGTGGCCTGGAGGAGGAGGAGGCGGGTGGAGAGCAGAGGACCAATCAGCAACGGCAGTTGGCCGAAGCGACTCGAGCGTGGACCAATCGGGAGCCTGACCGGCGGTGCGCTATCGGCCAGCGGCATTCATTCATCCGTCCGTTTTAAAACAAGCTTTAGATCAAAGGGCTGAAATGTTTCCTTTGCCTTTTCCCCAGAAGGAGAGGGCTAAATACACATCGATAGCAGCAGGGCATGGCTGGCTGAGGTTGAATCTAATGTATTGAAGGGCAGGGCTTATCAATAATGCACAAGCTAATGTGAGTCGTTTACCTAAATTATCCGCAAATCCAAAGACAGGTTTGGCCTTAAGGACTAGAAGTGAATAAGCGAAGAGGATGGGGTGAACGCGTCTCAATTGTAAATGGAGAGATTAAGCCACTGAATCTCGCGTCCCTGCTCGGACTCAAAATGAGTCACGCACATCATATCACAGACGGCGAAATATTCAGAGCTTTCTGACAACGAGGAGCATCGATCTGCTTGTTCCACTCCTTCAAACGATCGATAGCTTTTAACTTTTGTCGGAAACCGCGCAGCTCTCGGTCCGGAGGTATTTGGCGAACGCTCATTTGGTTCGAGTGCACGGAAAGTTTGCAGCAATGTGTTTAACATTCCGCTAAGCCTTTCCGTTAACTAAATAACTGTGAGGACAAATGGAACAAGCAGAAGGGTTATAAAGATAGAGTCTATAACAGAGTTGAATGAGTTTTCGGAAATTTCGATAACGAGAGAAGCCATTTAAATGGGCGAAAGAATGCATGTTAAAAGAGCTTGCACTGGGAGTGACACCACAGGATGCGGTCTTTCCCGGGGCGGAGATAAGAGAGGGTGCGACTCATTACTTACTGCCCTCCCCGTCGTCGGTGACGCCCAACACCAATCGCAGGAGGCACTGGGCGTGCTTCCTCTCCTTCAGGAGGACTTCAGCGTAGCCCGGCAGCCGCAGGAAGAGGCCGCCGCCAGCCAGGGAGTGGGCGGGGATGGGTGACATGGTCTGCACCGACGACTTGATGGGCGGGGGCTCCGCGGCGATCGTCTCGGGCGCCTCGTACACCAGCTCCCCCGACTGCTCGATGGTCACCCACTCGAACTGGTCGCTGTCCTTGGGCTTCTCCTGGGTGGTGGAGGGCACCACGGGGGCGCTCACCTGTGCGGCACGTCCAATGGGAAAAGGTCAGGTGACAAGGGGCACCAATGGCGAACGCTCTGACGAACATCGCGATCCGCGCTCGGAAAAGGCCTCTTCTATAGTGCGCGGGGCAACGACGTAAACGGAGCGGGATTGCTAGAGCTTTTTCGAGTACATGCCAGGACAGACTCACACAAAGCCCTTCGCATGCATCTAGAGGAGCTTCAGGTTTGCCGAGCGGTGGAGGGGAGCTTAATGTACGCTCTGAAGAAACACTCAGCGTCAAAAGGCAACACGTTATTTATTAATAGGCTTTAGTGGCAGGAAACGGTAATTCACTGCTACTGTGGACACTTTGGGCCACCGCCTAAAAAGATGACATGCACAGCTAGACCATACAGGGAGGGAATCTCAATGACCCTGAATAAGAACACTAGCTGGCCAGCGTGGGGAACACTCTCTGCATTGCCCGCAGCAAGATATACCACCAGGAGCTCTGAGAGGCTGCTTGAATAATTTAATTCCGCCAGGGCGATTTGAAAAACACAGCTAATTTAGTTTCAGGCCTCCCCTGCAAAATCCATTCGGCAGCTCACCTTGTCCCCGCGCGCCTTCAATTACGGCGTAAAGTATCAATTTACTTTCATTTATAAGGCATGATACAGCGCTGGGGAGAAGGGAGGAGACGTAGTATAGAGTAAAAAGAAAAAAGGAAAGAAAGCAGGACGTGAGTCAATTGTCACCGACTTGCTGGAAGGTTTAGTGGAGAGCTGAGGAACGGACACCTGTTCCCCCACCCCCAAGGGGAGCCAATGTTCTAAAATGAGAAGTATTTCTAGGCTAGTTGCCTGGATCACAGCTGGTTCTCATTTGAAGAAAGGCTTGAAGAATGACAAATGACAAGTCTGTTGTCAGTGGCGTAAAAATGCACCCCTTCCTCGGGTGTATCCTGATGCAGTCAGTTTTGACTAACTTTGATTCTCACTTGTTACACCCTGAAATGTGATTGGTTTGGATTACATTCTTAATTTCTGGGGGTACGTGGGGTGCCCGTGTGGCCTTGTGGTTGTAGAACCAGACTGTTAACGAGGTTGCAGGTACAAACTCAAAGTGGAAAGCAGCTGTTGTAACCTTGAGTAAGTAAAGTGTAAGTAAGTGCATTAGCAGATATGTATTAACGGATAGCATGTTACATGTGACCGATGATACTCTCTGAGCAAATAATTATGTTATGTATTACAGGTATTCGCTAAATATTAGTGTTAGAATCGACCATTATGAATTTTCAAAACCCACAGAGATCACCTAAAGTATAGTTCAAGCTTCAGCCTGACAAGAAAACAAATAAAACTAAAAGCAGGTTTATCAAAAAACTATTTTAGGGAAAAGTGACTGTTTTTACGCAGTTCGAAGGGCTGTGTTTACGGGCGTGAAGCTCGGGGTGGCTGGTGGCGGGTGGTGGGCGACGGCGCGACTTGCCTGCTGGATGACGTCGGGGTACAGCATCGGAAGCCTCTCAGCGATCAGCGCCAGGCCGCCCATCCCGGCGAACACCTGCAAGGGCGACTGGATGGGATTGGTCTCCAGCAGCGACTCGTCGATGGCCGCCTCCAGGCACTCCTCGCCCGGGGTCATGGGCTCGTCCTCGGGGCAGGCGTTCAGCATCTCTCCGTGCTCTGCAGGACGGACAAGAGGACAGACGTGGGTTCCAATCCCTGCTGCTGCACCCCCAAGCAGGATGTGGGCTTCAAACCACCGAAGAAGAAGAATGCTGCACACGCAGAGTCATGGGATTGAATCCCAAAAGTATCTCCTGCACAGTATTTATCATTTTTCAGCATTTACTTATTTTCGGGGTGAAATTATTGTACGCCACAGTTTAGGGCGCGGGATCCGTGGCCATAAAACCGTGGGCTCAAATGGACTCAAACTGCCAAAACAGGCCCAAGATGATGCATCGTAAAATTCAGCATCCAGAATGCCAAGGCGTACATAAACATTACCATCAAAGATAATATAATCTCACGAGGGAGAAACTGCCATGTCCTTGTTTGCACTTATTATTGCTTTCTGGGCAAAGGCGGAAAGCGAGGGAAACGGTTTGCGAGACGGGAGAAGAGGAAGGGTAAAAATAGCCCCCGTTATTGTTTTCTTCCTGAGCGCGGCTCGCCCGTTTTACGATGATATAAAGCCACAGCAGATTGATGGGTCATCTACAAAAGCAGCACATCATCTCTCTTCAGGAATGACTTGAAGGGAGAAAATAAAACGATGATTCATCACCCACTCTGGAGGGACTTTTTTATGCCGAATTAAAAAGTCGCCAGGGTTCTGACTAATAGGGTATGTAACAAGCACGCTGCTGTCCAAATTTTCCAAATTGGATTAGATGAGGTAGAGAGAGAGAGAGGGGTGAAGAGAGAATGAGAGAGAGAGAGAGTGAAGAGAGAGAGGAGTTAAGAGAGAGAGGGAGAGAGAGAGAGAGAGGTGAAGAGAGAGAGAGAGAGAGGAGTGAAGAGAGAGAGGAGTTAAGAGAGAGGGAGAGAGAGAGAAGAGACAGTGAGAGAGGAGAGAGAGGGAGAGAGAGGAGATTGAGTGAGAGAGAGAGAGAGAGAGAGAGAGAGAGAGAGAGAGGAGTTAAGAGAGAGAGGGAGAGAGAAAGAAAGAGAGAGAGGAGAGAGAAAGAAGAGATTGAGTGAGGCGCGCATCTGGCCTTTCAGCTTCCCGCATAACTCTCTAAGTGCTCAGAGGAGTGAAACAGGCCAGGGTGAGCACACCTAAATGACACAAGCCACTGGTTGGCATCAGGACGGCGCTGCGGTCGAGTCTCAGGAAGGCGATGGGTTCATAGCACCAGGAGAGACCTACGCCCTTGAGCAGGAATTCTTCACCCGTGGGAACACATGCACAACTCAGTCACCTTGTACAACGGTGCCGGTTCAGCAAATTAACAACCACACAGGAAGATGACCGCAGGATCGAGAAATGACAGAGTAGGCAGATTTTTTTCTGCTTACTATAAACGGTTGATCGGACACAGGGAGGAAAATATATCCCTGCCATCACATATATATCCCTCGCCTTCATTTATTTCAATGGCCATCAATGAACCAATCCCACAATTCACCTCCACTACACTGACCAATGGGAATTAAATACACTGCTTTCAACTGAGATGAATCTTTGGTGAGAACAAATAGCCTTGAAACCTTCAAATGGTAGGGGTGGGGGCAGATATAAGCTCCATACTTTAAAACGTCCAGTCCATCAGAGTTGATAAAAAAAATAAAAAAAAGGCTTTTAAAGGACTTTGGTTGTTGCTGCTGCTCTTTACGGATCCCCCTGTCCTGTGGGAACCAGCGGCTGGGAGAGGGATAAATGGATTCTGGAGGGTTTCCCCCAGCCTACTCCCTCCCTCGCTGCTGGCTTTAAAGCTCTCCCAGGATCTGCCTGCATTAGTCGAGGTCACCACCCTCCTCCCCATTTATCAGCCTCAGTGGGGCTCGGAGACGGCCGCACTTCAGCTGCCTGCGAAGCGGCAGGACGTGCTGCGGCAGCGAGGGCTGCTGGGTAATGCGGTGGAGGCCCTTTTCATTTCAGAGCAAACAAAGGCCTGGTGTCCTTCATTCGGCAGGAAGAAAGACTCGACTGAAATCGGCACTGCTTACCATTTAGACTGGACGGCGACAGCAATAAAAACTAAACGGAGCAAAACGGTTTGACATTGAGAAGTCACTTTCACTTTCAACGGACGCCAATGTCACCCGCCGACAGCGCTATTCAGCAAACTGTCAACGATGGCCCGTAAGTGATGCTGGCGCTTACACCTGGAAAGAAAGGCGTGTTTCGGGTAGGGGATTGACAGAACGAACACGTGCCCCCTGCCTGATGCTCAACTGCAAGTTCGGGAGACTTTGAGGAATGATGTCCACAGCTTTTCAAAAGAAAGAAATGCTGAGCTTTCAAACATGCACACTGTTGGGTTCCCCATCATTTTAACCACGGGAGGCAGACGGATCCATGCCGGATCTAGTGGAGCTAGTACACTCTGCTTCTCAAACCAAATGTCATGACAGCAGAGGCCTGTGATTGGTCAGGGGGTGCATACCGGAGGTGCACACCAGGGCTCCTGGGACTGACAAACACACAAACAACAACACACACACACACACAACACACACACACACACAAACAAACAAACAACAACAGAGGGCAGCTAGGCGCTTTGCTGCGGCTCCTCAGAGCATGCTGTGTTGACCCCCTTTCTCTTAAGCTGGAAAAACTAACCTGGAGCTAGACACTGTGCATGTGCGTGTGTGTGTGTGTGTGTGTGTGTGTGTGTGTGTGTGTGTGTGTGTGTGTATGAAGGCATATGGAGCGGAACGGGAGGGGTGAGCTTGACGAGCAAGACGCATGGAAGCCGAGGAGCTTCCTGACGTGAGCTTCTGAGTGCTGCCTGGAGGGCTCCCACACGTCTAGATCTCTCACATTCGCTGGCTCCTGGGAACTGGCTGTAAAACGGCATCCAAACCACAGGCCTGAGCGCTAGCCTGGCCAGGCATCTAAGACAG
The DNA here is from genome assembly GCA_029706075.1 of Aldrovandia affinis. Lineage (NCBI taxonomy): Eukaryota > Metazoa > Chordata > Actinopteri > Notacanthiformes > Halosauridae > Aldrovandia > Aldrovandia affinis. Next base: position 10,006,244 of record JAINUG010000002.1, on the reverse strand, counting down.
GACAACGCCGGGTGCAGCAGAAGCATAAGAGAGCCCGGCGTTGGATGATTAATTCATAATCCTCAATTATCACCGCCGCTATAAAGTGTGGAATACCCAAGGACACTCGCTATTAAATATTGGGAGGGTCGTTATTTATTGATGCTCCCATCTGGCAGACCGTGTTCTTCAACCTTTACGGGACAAAAAGCCCTCTCGCGGTCGTGTCGGGGTTGACGCCTCTCGGTACGCGAGGCGCGACCAAATGCTTGCACAAACACGACGAATAAAACCAACTCTGACGGGAACCAGAAAAAAAGCACCATTTAAATGTTTTATATTTGAATACAAACTCAAGCCTGCTTTGCAAATGAAACCACTTTCCCCTTTCAGAGGAAAGTTCCAACAAGCATCAAATGAGACGGTGTAAGCAGTGTAAATCAGGGTGAAAATCGGGTTAGCCTTTCGAAGCTCCGTCTCCCACCGACTCCTTCAAGAGCAAATCCCCTAGATGTACAAACCCCTTGCCTTGCAAGTACACTCGCAGACTTCACTCGCGCGGGGGGTTTGATCCACTGAAGGAGAGCGGCCCGGCGAATATTCATTTTGGGATGAGCAAGATCAATGCACTTCTGCTGCATAATTAATGAACTCCTGAACGTCAGGGCAAAGAGCAGCCTAATTTTGCCCTCGCCACTGAATTCCGATAGCGAGGACGGCCACGGACGGCAGCGGCGTAGCGGAGAGGTACAGAGGGGATGCGGAGTTGAAAGGGAATGCGTAAGCGCTCAGATGCAAACAGAGAAACGAGCGAACGGGATTGACAGGCAAACATCGATCATGGTCTTGCCTCAGAACTTTTTGATTGAATTCTTCTTCGGTCTACACACAGATTAAAAGAATAAAATAGTATCAGCGAGCTATACTTTGTTGTAGATGCACTTTGATGGCTGTGCATGTGGTAATGAGTAGAAGTAGAACTTCCACTGTGCTGTGTACAGCACCAGGGGCATTGTGGTGAGTGGAGGGAACTTGAAAGAGAGTGGCACCCCTGGTCCACAGCCTGCGTGGAACAGCTCCCACACTCAGCTGGCTTAAAGCGCCGAACGTGGTCTGAAGAGGACTCGACTTGCTTTCAGAGATGAACACATACAGGCTTTTGCTTACAAAAGCAAAAATCTGGCAAGTCAGGTTAAAAAAAGCTGTGACAAAAAATGCTTTCCCCCCCCCTTCAGAAGAACCCGCCCACTGCTGTTCCATTGGGTGCTACCTGCACAGGTGGGCTTGAGCGGGCCCACTGAGTGGCCAATGAGTGGCTAGTGAGACGCATTTGAGCATTTACTTCATCTCAGCCATGGCAAGAGCTTTGTGTGCTTCAGCTTTGACAATTCCTCCCAGTGCCTACATTTTCTTTCTTCCCCACATCAATCTTACACCATTTTCTAATTATGGTATGCTTTCAGTAAATAAGCTCTAGCAAATAGCAAATATATAAATAGCAAATACAGGCATTTTCAACATTGGGCGGGTGGTTACAAGAGGGTAAAAATACCTTTCTCTGTGCGCAGGCGTTTGAAGGAGTCCGTTTTGGAGAGGCCAGGGTCGGAGATGACTTTGGAGCCAAGCTTGACCGTCAGGTCGATGGAGCGGTAGCCTTGGGGTAGCTTGCGGTCGTAGAGGAGGGTCAGGAGCTGGGCCAGAGTCATCTCAGCGGGCAGGGGCTGGCCTGAGGGCGGGAGTAGACGGGGCACCGTGCACATGAGCAAACCTTGCGTGTGTTACAGCCATCTTTACAAGGTAATGCAGGGAAGTACTGCATCCGCACACAAATACACAGGTAACTGCCAAGATAAAAGAAACACTTGAGTAAACGAGGGATACAAAGTATATTGAAAGCAGGTGCTTCCACACAGGTGTGGCTCCTGAGTTAATTAAGCAATTAACATCCCATCAGCTTAGGCTGATGTTTCACGAGGAACAGGGGTTAAGGTGATGTTGGCATGAAGGTCTGAGGTAAAGACATCATCAACTAGGGGCAACCGTGGTCAAAAGCATACTCCTCGACCATGATGTCTGTGCATTGGTTTGAGATGCAAGGCAAAACAGACAAGCAACTCTGAATCAGTTGACTGCAAGCATCAATCTAGGGTGTGAGCAGGCAGTTTCATCAAGAATAGTCGGTCGAGAACTTCACAGAGAGGGTGAGTATGGTCGGGTTGCAGGGCATAAACCCACATGCATGTTTGCAAGAAAGGTGGTGCAAAGAACACAGGCAGTGGTCTACTGAGTGGAAGAATGTCAGATGGTCAGATGAGTCATCCTTCACCCTGTTCTCAACAAGCGGATGAGTGCATGTGTGGCGCACACCAAAAGAAACCTACAGGCCCTCGTTTCCCACAGCGAAGGGTTCTGGCGGCTAGGTTATGGTGTGGGGTGGATTTTCCTGGCATGGTTTTGGTCCACTCAACCCCTTAGAGGTTAGGTAAATCCTCTCGTAAATCCAATACATACAAAGCCATTCTGAGTGATCACCTTCATCCTATGGTAGAGCATGTCTATCCTGATGGGAGCGTTCTCTTCCAGAATGACAATGCCCCCATCCACAGGGCACGAGAGGCCCCTGAACGGTTTGAAGAGCACGAAAACAATGTAAACCATATGCCATGGCCGTCTCAATCACCAGATCTTAACCTAATTACCTAACCCAACTCCTTGTGGGAGATTCTGGAGCAGCGCCGGAGACAGCGTTTTTCACCATCATCACCAAAACACAAAATTATGGAATTTCTTGTGGAAGAATGGTGTTGCATGCCTCCAATAGAATGAGGGCACTGAAGCTGTTTTGGCGGCTCGTGGTGGCTCAACACTATTAAGACACTATATGTTGGTGTTTCCTTAACTTGGGCAGTTACCTGAAGGTCAGCTGCCCCTTCAATGTCAACACTTTACCATAAAAGATCAAAGAGAGACAATCGTGTAATTCCTGAATTGTGTGCTGTATTTTCTTGGGGGGGGATGTGTAGCGGATTAATAATCATTTACAAAATTGTGACTGAGTCAAATACGGTGGTCTATACTCCAGACAGATGTCTGAATCCGTTTACAGGTTTACCTTGAACGTTGCGCGCTACAGACTTTAATCAGCAAAGGGGCAGATATGCAGCTCAATTTGAATGGACCGAAGCAGGAGGTCACAGCTCCATTAGGTTAGAGGCCTGATCAACGGGCTCCCCTTGGCTGCGGAGGAGAGGAGGGGGTAGGGAGAACCCTGACCTGGGAGAAGCTTGTGGTAGAGGTGAAAGACAGGCACGCTGATGGTTTTGGAGGAGGAGTCCACCCCTGACGAGGCCGTCAGCTTGTCGCTCATCACGCGCCCCCGCCTCGAAGGGGGGCGGGGCGGGGTGGAGACGGCCCTTTTCGACTGGGACTTCAGGCCTGAGAGAAGGCAGAGTTGAAAATTACTCTGAACGTCCAGAACGATATACGTGGGGGAGGGGGCATCATTGTGTGAAAAAAGGACTGCGTCGGAAGCTCAAAAACAACCTGGCTGATGGGAGCCAATCAGGAGCCAATCTCAAAGAAACCAAGGCTTGAAAACAAAGGCTCTTATCCTATTGGTGCAAACAGGCACCATTTTATTACTACCTATTTTTTTTATGGCAATATACTGCGTAAGTTAGATATGGTGTATGAAGGAAACTTCAATAACAATGTTATCATAATTATTATGACAAATCACATGCCTTGTAAGATTAGCATCATTTTAACAGTGGTTACTGGTTCTACAAAAGGGAACACCTTATTTGAACTTGGTTTAGTGTCGAAACAATATACAGATCACACTTGCCTTCATCGAGTACTTCATGCACAAAGGCTCATTTTCTCAACAAAAACACTTCCAGACACTAGTTGAGTCCAACCCAATTAGTACTTCCCTTGACATTTAAAAACCAGACAAATGCACCAACTGTAACCTGGCACAAGAAACTAACAACGGAACGCAACGCTTGTTTCATAATTGCATAAAGTTGACTGAATAAGACAACAGTGCCTAATGACACCTAAGGACTGCCAAACCCCTCCTCCCAGCCATTCCGGCACAACCTGATTGGCCGCAGTTGAGAGCAGGAAGCGGGGAGCATGCCTACCTGAGGCCACGACCACGCTGTAGTTATCCTGAAAGCCGCTGTCAGCCTTCATCTTCTCCTTCTCCTCGTGATTCTTCTTCTCCTTGTCCTCCTTCTGTTCATTGATCAGCTTGGCTGTGATGCTTGGGGTGTCTGCAGGAGGTCAGGGGGTCAGCTGGGGTGTGATACTTCCTCACTGCTCATGTTACATTACGGTCGCTGAGGTGAGGGCAGTATCACAAAAGACGCCACTGTTCTCAATGGCCTATGTTGCCCCAGCCTGGACTGCGTTGAACCTCAATTGAATGGATTAACTAAGTATCCTCATTTATTTACTGGACTATGAGATCCAATCAGCTGGGTGCATGAGCCCTATATGTTATCAGTGCACGTCAGAAGTCTAAGTTGATAAAGGCATTCGTGTTAGCGATTCAAATAGGGAGGGACCTACCTAGGGGACTTATAAGAGCCCTGCTTAAAGACAGCATCTCCTCAACTGAATTAACGCCACTGAAAATCCCTCGCTCGCTCGCTCACTTCCCTAAAAATAAGGAGCTGGCGCTACCCCGCCGTCTCAAGGTGTCCCGGGGCACTTCGGTGCCGACGTTGAGAACAGAATTGATGCGACACACACACAGCGCGCGTCAATTGTTGGCGCTCATCGGTTAACAGAGGGGATGGCCTCTCACACAGCACGCTTGATCTGAGCTTCACAGCGTTTGTTGGGGGCTGGCAGCTCCCGGGAGAGCTACAGCGGGGCACAGGGGCACCTCCCCAGGCAGGTACAGAGCTGGCCTTATTTATGACTGCCTGCAGCTCGCGCTAAGAGGGAGATGCTCCTTCTAAATGCGGCTAAGCATTGTGGTCCGGATTCCTTTTCTGACCATTAATCAGGAGTGTGTGTGTGTGTGTGCCTGGGAGACGGCTAATGCAGCGGGCCCTCTCCACGGCGATGCTAATGAGAGGATGTGATTGGATGCCGGGAAAGGTCACCGTCTGCGCCCAGGGAGTAAGGGGGAGGGGGTCCACTGTGTGCCCGCGTGTGTGCGTGTGTGTGTGTGTGGGTGTATGAAAGTGTGTGTGTGTGTGTGTGTTTGTGTGTGCTTGAATGTGTATGTGTGTGGACGTGCGAGGTGCTGACAGGCAACATTAACTTCAAAAATGTCACTCACTTAAAATCAAAGGACCCGAGGACAGGGATAAAATGCTTGAATGCTGAACATGTGGAGCGGAGTTCTTATGTGGATCAAGAGTATGATTGTGTGCGTGTGTGTGTGTGTGTGTGTGTGTGTGTGCGTGTGTGTTTAAAATCACTCACAGACAGCCTGGTGGTACCTTTAACTGTATATAATGCTACAAAAGAGTATGTTAAAGAAACATGCACAGTTAGCAGCAATGAGTAACAAATGATCAGAAAACACCGGCGAACACATACCAGACACCCGGTCTAGGACCTCAGCGAGGGTGGTGGAGATGGGGAGGTGCAAGGTGCGGAATTTGTGCCCTGCTCCGTACATTGGGTGCTGGATCACATGACTGGTGGCGTTGATACGACCCTTGTACAACTGGGAAAAGAGGGGGGGGAAGAACAGTAGGACAGTGAGAGGGGAGGTCAAGTTGTAAGAAGGGGGGGCGCTGTCGTTGTACCCTTGAGCAAAGGCACTTAACCCGAGCTGCTTCAGCAAATATCCAACCGTATAAACGGACTGTGTGTAAGGAAATGTAAACTCTGGTTAAGAGCATCTGCTAAAGGCCTGTAATGTAATGACTCGTGACACAAGAGGGGGTCAGGAGCAGAACCGTGTCTAGACATCAGACCCCGAAAACAACACAAAGGCGTTGAGATTCGATAGTGGCGCGCCCTGTATCAAGTGCTGAGCACTGTTGTATAAACGCGCTCTCCCGGATCACGGGGAAGGCGCTGACGACAGCGGTGAGGGCGAGGGCGAGGGGAAGATGGCCGCCGCTGCTCTCCTCCGCCCCCTGGTCCTCTGGGTTTATTGGAGCTGACGCGGCTCCTCATTCAGCATAAATGTTACATGGGCGCCTCATCGCAGGCGACGTTTATTGCTTTTCCTACCCGCGGGCGACAGCTATCGCCCGGGCGGAGGCGACTCAACCATTAAACCTCCTCAGACTGCTGGCCCGCGCTCAAGACCTCCCCCGGCCCCCCACACACACCGGTCAATAATTGAGCAAAATCTCAAACAAACAATATCACCCCGGCCAGTGAGCGCGCTTGGAGCCACATTAGATGAAAATATTTGAGGTGTGCGTCTATGAGAGAAGGGTATATGATTGGTTTTGAGAATTTATGCCCTGTTTAAAGTGTTATCAAGGGAACTTTTCTCCGGTGGTGGACTTTGATTACAGTTTGCCGTTTGGCAGTGTGTCCCGGTCTAATTTTCACCTGCGGACAGACAGACCACCGCTGTATCAAGTCTCAATTTCACCGCAGTCGGGCGTGCACCGAGGGGGTGCCAGAATATTAAACAAAATGAGTCGGAAAATCAAAGTTTTAAAAACTCATATTTCAGCGGGGTATTACATTTTTGTTAAAGATTGCCTCGCGATGAAAGACGCCTTTTCTGGTCGAGCTCTTCCTTGCCTCTCGTTTCAGGTTTTTCAGCACGCAGGTTAAACCACGGACAAATGGCTTTACAACGTTTCTGGAACATTCCCATAATGCTTCATGCTTTGTGCTACCACTGCGGTCCTGCAAAAGATTGTGATTTTCCAAGGTTTGAAATGAGATCGTGTCAAACCCGCATTCACTGACCGAAGGGTGAACATACATCCTGTTTTCCCTGGACGTGTCCACTTTTCCAGTCCAGAAACGTCAGTCGTGGCGGAATTTAGAAATATCGCAAAATACCCAGAATTTCATAAATGTGTCCGTGTAAAGCGCAGTGTAATTAAACCTGTACACAAAACAAATGTATGGAAAACATGCTTGTGAGAACCCTGCAAAAATATCATTACTGAACTGGCACGGAGCATCCTATTTTTGAATTGTTCAGATATGAAAACCCCAACCGATGACCAAAACAAACAGCTTTTCTCTTAAAAGAGGCAATTATTTATTCGCCATCTTAGCTTTAGCGCCATCACAACCACGAGGACATGACGTTTTAATAAAATACTGCACTCCGACGTGTTTCAATAATAATTGCGAAACTAATTCATCTTAAGATGGCTCGGTCTAATTGAGCTGGGATGTTAGCAGTAGTGGGGTGCCTCGTCTCTCATTTCTTCCACACACTGCCTATAGCGAGGCATGTCAAACCCAACGCTGTGCAGCCTTCTGATGGAGTAAGTGGCTCTGTTTGATAAGCTGCTTAGTGATCTACTGTAACTGCCTTCCTCAATTATACAGCAATATGAAGGGCCTCGGGGGGAATTACATCATATTTATTAACTGCACATACAGTACATATACTGTATATATACATGTCTGTGTACATATACACACACACACACATATATATATATATATATATATATATATATATGAACATTACGATGAAGCACCGCCAGTGGACTACTGAAGACTACTTATGGACCGATGAATCAAAATTTTAAATCTTCGGTTCATCACGCAGGGTTTTTGTACGCCGTCGAGTAGGCGAAAGGATGATTCCTCAGTGTGTGACACCAACTGTCAAGCATGGAGGAGGAAGCGTGATAGTCTGGGGCTCTTTTGCTGGATCTAGAGTCGGCGACTTGCACAGAGTGACTGTTAACCCATGACTTGTTCCCTGAAAATTTACATTATTTTTCTGTTTTTGGAAACCTAAAGTAAAAAAAATTAAAATAAAAATAAAAATAAAAATATATATATTTTTTTTTATTTTTTTATTTTTATTTTTTTTAACTCTGGCAGTTTACCACTTACCTTTGTACCATTTTAGGTTATTCACTGGACTTGAACTGCTTAAATTAAAAACTGTAAAAATGGGGGTGTTCTAAAACTTTTGACCGGTAGTGTACATACATAATTTTTGTAAGCAATAGTATTATGGAAACAGAGTTGCCTTCCACATTGAATGATACACACACTTGCCTCTCCAACGGTAAGGCTTTTCATTTCATGTTTTAATTTGCTAAAGTTTCAGCATGTGGCACCTGAGGGAATATGAACGGCGATGACAATCTGTCAATCAGCATTTTGCCATTGTGACAGGTCAATTAGACATCATTGCAGGCAAGTGGGGATTTTATGGGCATGTCTGACCACCGTGAAAATTAACTTGATGACCACAGACCAAACCGTAATGCGAGATTGCTACGTCTGGGTGTAGGCAAAACATTTTGAAAATAACATGGGTATATAACATATACCTGCGTATCACTAGGACTACACCACAGGAGATGAAATTATCATGGGTGACTTTTCCAAACATAAAATTCAGTTCTATATGACGCAATCACACAATCATATAGAGGAGACAACACTTCTATTCGGGCCACGGTGTGTTTGAGGGCTGAGTAAATCATGCCATGGAATGGGCTGTCGCTACTGAACGCATAACATTACAATTACATTTAGACTTCTATTAATCATTTGATTATCATAAATAATTAACCTCAATAGAAATTAAAGGCTGCTGTTGACATTGAGAATTCTACAATTTGGTGCCAAAATGACTTCCTAAATTGAAAAGATGCGTTTGCTCTGGGGGGAAAAAAAAGAAAAAGATCCAGGCTTTTGACTAGCCAACCATGGTTATAATGGTTCCCATACCCCAACTATTCACCCTCATACTACCTCTGGTTGGAGGTATAGCTAGCATTAAAGGTGGTGAGGTAAGGTAACATATAAAGTACATAGAGAGTCAGAGGTTAGGACAGCACAATAGTAGTATGAGCTAGAATGAGTGCAAAGCTTTAACGGTGTCCCCCACAAGACTACAGATTTCATTGCATTTCTGCTACAGCGTTGCCCTCTAGTGGGCACCAGGGAAAATGACAGATATTGAGCGTCTTTTTTTTTTTTTCCACCAAAAGCATATGCACTATGTTGATGGACAGACACGCCAAAAAACCACCAGTACCACTTGTGAATGCAAGTACAGGACGGGACGGGATGGGGGGGATTTTGTCAATGGGCGTGCATGGCAGTACCTACCGGGCAGGGGACTGCAGGAAGACTGTGACCTTCTCGTCCTCCAGCATGAGCTGCAGGAAGAGCCGGCGGATGAAGCCGGAGATGTTTCCAGAGATGGGGACATTCCCCCGCTGGGGGGCGGACTGAAAGAGCTCACACAGCACCTGCGGGGACACGTCACCAGTGGGCACCTCAGTGTGGATTCTACACGGCGCGCTTACATACATGATCCACAGCAGGGGCTCTACAATACGTCGGACATGGGAGTTTATTTCCATGCCATGTTTTTGAGGCGTTCTGCTAGATTAACACCAGCATGGACAGTTTCCTGGCGTTTCGGTGAATCTGTCATCGCAAACAGGGTAGGTTGTGAGGAGTTACACAAGACGTGTGTCTTCGTCTCATAAGGAACACATCTGACCTGGCAATGTAACTTAAATTGTTCAAAAAAAGGAACAGAGCGTTCCCGCAGGTTCAAAGCCCGTTTTCTAAAGCGATACGCATGCACGCTGTAATTTGAGGAGTGGAAACAATCACATGTTCAAATTCATCCTCTCGTACCAAACCCTCCCCCCCAATACCCCGCGCTGCGCTGCGTACCTGAGCCATGAGCCGCTGGTTGTTGGGGTGGCAGGAGATGCACTGCAGGAAGAAGGCCACGGTGGCGTTCTCGATGGCCGTCCTCTGCTGCGTGGTGAGCCCGCCCCCGCGGGAGGAGGAGGCCAGCGAGTAGCGCGAGCCCGAGGGCTGGGGGGGCGGGGCCGAGGCCGCGTGGGCGTGGCTCCCGCCGGCGCTGGAGCTGGAGTGGCAGAGCAGGAAGAGGAGGGCCGTCCACAGGGGGTTGACCTCGGGCCCGCCCAGCCAGTCCTTCATGGCGTGGCTGTTGCCCACGTCCGTCAGGAAGCGCAGCACGGGCGCCACCAGCTCGGCCGTCAGGGGCACGCGGCTGGCAGCCGGCGAGGTGTGGTGGCGGCGGTGGGCGGCGGAGGAGGAGGCCGACGCCTCGGCGGGGAGCGGCAGGTCGGCGCTGGAGAGCAGGCCGCAGCAGAAGCTGGCCAGGCTGCGCACCAGCAGCGAGGGCAGGCCCGAGTCGAGCAGCTGCGCGATGGCCTCGGGAGACTGCGAGGCGGCCGCCAGCGTGGCCAGCTGGCACTCGGAGAGGGCGATGGGCGCCTGCGCGTGCTTGGAGTCGTCGGTGAGGCCGGCGGCGCTCAGGTCGTGCTGCTTCTTGCCGTCGTCGGTCATGGAGAGGCGGTGCTGGGCCTGGGAGCGCGCCGCGGGCGGGGCTATGATGCCCATCCAGCCCATGAGCAGGGAGAAGTAGCTGGGGTGGATGTGACACATGGAGCACAATAGGCTGTCCACAGCCTTCTTCAGCACCATGCTGCAGGGCAGGGACATGGACCAGCCGTACAGCAACCTGCGGGGAGGACACGGTCAGCGCTGTTCTGAACACTGTGTTATCAACTTAACGGCAAAGAGCACCGGGCTCTCCATCTTATCCACCCATTACAGTGATTACTGGCTAAACAGCGAAGACCACCCAGCTCTCTCACTTATAGATCCATTCCAGTGACTATTCAATTTTCTCTTCCCCAAAAAGCTTTAAAAATAATTGTAGACGCCTGTTATTGATCAGCCCTATTTTTCTTTCTATTTTCTCTTTCTGTTGCTGTTTTTCCAAATTTTTCCCCAATTTAGTAGCAAATTATACCCTCTTTTTCATGTCAATTATCCCCTCCCTCATATTGAGAGCTCGTTGCCGTAGTCCAGAAACCGGCAGTGACACGCGCTGAGCACCACCTCTTCCGAGCCGGAACCTGCCAAGCCATCACCATAACTCCGGTATGCACACAGGGCGACTCCTACACGCAGCGAGCTCGTATTGCCTTCCCTCCCCCCACCCTGGGGCGGACAGCCAATCGCCGCCCCCTAGTGGCGCTCCCAGCCACAGAAACTCGATCAACCCCATTTTTCTGAACGCGATCTCTGGCCTAGGGAGCGCGCCATCGCAGGCGAGGCCCGCGGGAGCCTCTCGGACGGCAGACACTCACTCGAAGAGCTCCCTGTTGAGCAGCGCGGGCAGGTCGTAGTCCACGGGCAGCTCGTAGCTGTGCCACAGGATGGTGGCCACACAGTGCAGGTGGGAGGGCGAGGGCATGAGGAGGCCGTACTCCCGCGGAGAGCCGCTGGGGCCCACGTAGCCCATGTGACCGCTCCTCTTCAGGGCCGCTACGTGCGACGAGTCGTGCACCCACTGCAGCAGCGCCTGGATCCTGAGGAGAGACGAACGCGTTCCCGCGGTGAGACGGTGGTGAGACTGTCCCTAAGCAACGTGGTCACGTGAAGACCAGAATTCCAAATACGTAATAATACAGTCGATTTCCCCCTCCCCCCCCTCAGAAAGGCTTGATTAATTTAATTTGGTTACTTTGTTTTAAGCAGAATATAGGATATAGAACACAGAATACCTGTCTTTTGTTCCAGGGTCCTGAGTTGTCCCAAGCTGGTAGAGGATATCGATTGTGGAGTCGGAGGAGAGGCCATTTAGCCTTCCAAAGAGTAGGGGGCTGTTTAAATCTACACAAGGGGAAAAGCGTAATTAGAAACACTTAATACAAGTTAGATTGAAAATTCTGATCCCTAAAGGATACAACCAAGAATCCATAACCATCAAACAATGAGGCTTTAATTCATGAATCACTGGGCCAGACCTAATCTAGAGCTAACAGCAAATCACATGTAAATTGTAATACCTAGTCATTTGACCCAGCTTGTAATACCCAGTCATTTGAATGAACCTTTGCTTCATTGGAACTAAACGAGACAAATCTGTAATGTGGGCAACATAACTAAGTATTTAAGTGCATGCCAATAAACTGATAATAAGCACTACAAGTATGAATAAAGAACACTATTCACAATCAATATCAGTGTAGCAACTGAGCTATGCTCAACTGTGCTGTTTGTATAGTCAACTATGCTAGTATAGACTGAGATGTAATCAACAGTGGTATAAATAGATGTAATCTGCAGTGGTATAATAGTTATAATCTGCAGTGGTATAGTCTGAGATGTAATCTGCAGTAGTATAGTGTGAGTTGTAATCTGCAGTGGTATAGTGTGAGATGTAATCTGCAGTAGTATAGTGTGAGATAGTAGTATAGTGTGAGATGTAATCTGCAGTAGTATAGTGTGAGATAGTAGTATAGTGTGAGATGTAATCTGCAGTAGTATAGTGTGAGATAGTAGTATAGTGTGAGATGTAATCTGCAGTAGTATAGTGTGAGATAGTAGTATAGTGTGAGATGTAATCTGCAGTAGTATAGTGTGAGATAGTAGTATAGTGTGAGATGTAATCTGCAGTGCTACAATCTGGGATGTAATCTGCAGTGGTATAATAGGGCGTGTATAATAATAATAATAATAATTGGGCGTACTGGTGGGGTCGGTGCCGGAGGCGGCGCAGTTCCTCAGCAGGATGTCGATGAGTTTGAGGCCGATGCGCGTGGACTGCAGGCCGATCTTCACCAGCACGGCCTCGATGTTGGGCGAGTGCATGCCGCAGTAGGGCGACATGAGCAGGGCGGCGCAGGTCTGCAGCAGGTTGGCGGTGGGTGCGGCGGCGCTGGCCATCATCGCCTCCAGGTCACTCACGTGGGTCAGGCAGTGGTGCAGGAGGCGCAGCCAGCCAATGCTGCGGGCGGGGGAGGGACACAGGGGGCAGGGGGGTCAGTCACGGCCAGGCGGTAGGCTGGAGATGCTCTTTGAGAAGAGTAGGAGAGGTGCGGAGACTGGATTTTGGTGGTTTAGAGGCTTTACAAATCTTTCTTCTGAATTGTGTGGGTGGGGGGGGGGCATTTTGTTTGAGCACTTGTGTGACAGTGATCTACAGAGATAAATACCCTGCGAAACCAAGACTATCAAATACCAGGGATGGTAGAAAAAACCAAACAGAAATGAGCCATTCAAGCTCGTACAGTTAAACACCACGTCTTATATAGAGCACACAGACTCCCGGAGGAACAGACCTGGTTTTGGAGACCTGGTCCTCGGAGGGCAGGAAGGGGTTGTTGACGGTGGCGGAGGAGGTGTTGCCGAAGGCGGTGAGGCCCAGGAGCTTGATCTGCGAGAGGCCCAGGGTGCTGGCGTCGCGGGGCCGGTGCAGCCGCAGGCACACGGCCGAGGCCACCTCCGCCTTGACCAGCTGGATCTTGATGTAGGTGAGGCCGCTGGTGATGACGGGCGTGGAGAGGGGCAGCATGTTGACCCCGTCGGTGCTGATCTCCACCGACACCGAGGACGGGCAGGCTGAGGGGGAGACACGCTCGAGTGAGGACAGAGACCCGGCATGACCTAGCACGTCGCATGCTAACCTTTTCCTTCCCAGTGTTACAGGTATGGTATGCAGGTGCCTGCAATGATGTGCTTGGATCAACTGTATTCGAGCTGTATGAATACACTGCACTGATCTATATTTCAAATGTGATCAAGGACATTTACACAGGAAATGTCTTAAAATTTGCATCCCAACTGTGTATTGTCCCTTTTAAAGAAATAAATTGATCTAAAATCCTTTTTTGAAGGTGGTTCTGTGTGGCTCAGTAAGTACAGTGTGGCGTTGACAACAATTAGGTTGTGGGTTCGATTCCGATCAGGACCACAGGTACCGAAAAATGTATGCACTCGCCACCGTAAGTCGCTTTGGATAAAAGTGGCCGCTAAATGGCGTATCAGAGAAAGCAGAGGCGGGTGAGACTCACTGGCGAGCGAGGCCAGGTGGGGCTGGATGTGCAGCTCCTTGAGCAGCACGGCGGCCGGCAGGTGGATGGTGAGGTCGCACCACGCCTCCTCGGGCAGGAAGATGTAGGACCAGGCGGCCGAGCGGGCGCGGCGGTGAGGGGGCGTGGCCTGCAGGAGAACCTCTGCCGGCTGGGCAGTGGGGCTGCTGGAAGTTATGGTGCCTGAGCGAGGAGGGGGAGAAATACCAACGATGAGACAGTGTGGGAGCGACGCAGCGGGAGTGCAAACAGGATAAGGGGAGCATGCTAAGCTCCATGTCATTTTCAGCACCAATAAAGTGACAAGATTTGAGCTGATGCGGAGATTACGCTGACATCGCATTACGAACAACAGTAAACTATCAATGGCTCGCGTCGATAAACTGGGACAAATGCACTTATCTGTGAAACCCGCCTTTCAAAAAAGCCAGGTGATCAAAATCAGACGTGCGAGTTCGAGGGATTTTCACTTTTCCAGTACTTTATGCAGTTTATGGGGACTATCATCTTTATTGTAAATTTCAACCATATTTTTTTTCATTGGAATTATCACAGTTTTCCACTTGCTTCAACGCCCAAGCTATTTTTTTAAAGTACTGAATGATAAAACGGATGCTCCCTGTGACATACCGAGCGGGGCGAAGTTGTGCAGCCCCTCGGCGTTGTCAGGCTCGGAGGCCAGCACGCGAGCCTTCAAGCTGCCGTCCGCTGCCTTCCCTGGGCCCGAGTCCAGGAACTTCATGATGGTGGACACCATGCTGCGCGCGGTGTTGACGATGGCCCGCGTGCTGGTCACCATGTTGTTGCAGATCAGCTGCACCCCGCCTGAGAACAGACCCGCGCACACACAACCACATTAAGCACGGTCTTACAAAGAAGGAAGACAACATGTGTTTTTGACTACCTCTCTAAATAAGTACATCCATGTATACAAAATTCAGCAGAGACCCCCCAGCTCTTAAATGGGACTTGTGCATCTGTGACATCATGACTTTGCTGTGAAACAAAATAATCTTGTTCGCAGGATGCCTCCCCCATCTGGTCTCGTTCAGGGCAGAGAGAGCGAAGAGCCCACAAGGAAACGTCCAGAGGCGCTCAGAGGTGGCTCACCCATGTCGTGAAAGGCCTTGAGGGCCTCGCTGGTGTCCAGCACCCTCAGGATGAACCAGAGCAGTGGCTCCGAGAGCTGGCAGGTAGACAACGAGCCCTAGCAGGGTGAGAGAGAGAGAGAGAGAGAGAGGGCAGAGGGCAGAGAGGTTAGCACCACAGATCATTTAAACCAAGCAGATGGTCAGCTCCCTATTGTTAACAACCAAAGTTTGTTCTCCCTTCTGATGAAGTTGAAATGTTCTGATTTGTTGTTTCCTTATGAATATTCATAAAGGGGCATGGCCAAGGGCAAAACATCCATTTGCACAACACCAGTGGCAATCCCAGTGGGTCTGTCCTTGGTCACACCCATTAATATCAATGAAGTGAAATATTGGCCAGGAAATGAATTTTACCAACTGGAACCTCCTGGACTTAGGAAGGGACTGAAGGAATGTAGGAGCTGACAATCTGGTAGATCTACATAATATGTGTTAATACCCTTCTTCTCAGTCAACTAAAGTCAAAGTGTTTTATCAAAGTCAAAGTGTTTTATTTATCAAGTGCACAGTATAACACAAGGTCATTCTGAACAATGACATTCTTGGGACATGGCAAGCAACAACTACATAGTAACCAATAGCAGAAATATACATAACAGAAAAACAGTAAACATTAAACATTAGTAGCAGTTCCAGAACCAGTAAAAAGGGGAATATAGACAGTAAGAATAAGAGTTTTAAATATTGTAAATAGAAAGTGAAGAAGTGCTGATGGATACATGCATTAACATTGAGGTGATGTACATGGTTCTCTATGGCACGGTGGTTCTCTATGGCTCAGTTGGTAGAGCACAGCGTTGGCAACGCTTAGGTCGTGGGTTCAATCCCCACTGGGGCCACATATACTGAAAAATGTATGCATTCACTACTGTAAGTCACTTTGGATAAAAGCGTCTGCTAAATGGCATATATTATTATTACATTTAATGTACATACAAAGTGATTAATATAAGTGACTAGCAGATTCAGTTTCTTGTAAATCACTCCGTAGTTGTAAAAAACAAAAGCAAGCAGAGAAACCGCGGCTGAGAGCTCTCGGGTTGATGGGCGTTCTCACCTGCCGGCCCATGTATCCACAGGCCATGTACGTGAGAATGGGCTGCAGCATGACCTGGACAGACGTGGCCTTCTTGCTCAGCGTGGTCAGGATGGTGAAGAGGCCGTCGCCCACAGAGATGGCGTCCAGCCCGCCGTGGAAGTTCTCGTGCTTGGTGAGGTGGAGGCCGCTGGCACCTGCAAACGACGGTGAATGAGCGGGAGGCTCCTTCGCAGGGCGAACATACGGACATAAGACCACGAGGGCCTTGACCTTGAACAGAACTAAATGAGGGACGTCCTGGAAAAACTTTAAAACCCAGTCATTAGTTTTTGGGTAGCATCATTTTGACTCGGGGTGTTTTTGTTTTGTGTGCTAAATCTGGCTATGAGCTGGAGCTACCACGGCCTAGGGCGGGGGTCGGCAACCCACGGCTTTTCAGCCCCTCTGCTCCCTGCAGCTTTGAAAAAAAATAATATATGGAAATAAATAACGGCTATTTTTATTTTATTTTTTCTTTCAAAGGGAACACCTTATTTTGAAGATCGAGGTGATACTGTGACACTGAAATAAATAAAAAAGTGTTTAATATTTCGTCAATTAAAATATGCATCACATCCCCGGCGCCTCTCCCGGCCGTCTGAAGGTGGCTAATCTTGAGTTTCCAACCCCCGGTAAGCTAACCATGGATAAATTTAAAAAAGAAAAGTCTCGGAGGAAAATAGTTTAATTCAGCATGGACAGATTTATCTGACGTTACCGATGATCTTGAAATTGAACTGGCCAACATAGCTGATAAAGAGTTATGGGTGTCCAAGTTCAAAAGGCTGACAGCTGATCTCGAAGATGTCGCCCGTCAGAAGGCTATTCTCGCTCGGGAGCACAAATGGAGTGATATTGAAAACCTCCCCAAACCCGACAAACTTGTGTTTGAAACAGGGAATGCCATTCCCGACACTGATATGAACATGAAGAAGTATGCATTTGGAGTCCTGTCCATCTTTGGATCCACATACTTCTGCGAGCAGGTTTGCTCAAGCATGAACTACATAAAATCCAAATATCGCTCGCGCCTCACTGATGACAGCCTGCAGTCCTGTGTTAAGATCAGAGTCACGTCTTACAGCCCTGATCTAGAGAAGCTCTGCAGGGATGTTCAGAAACAGAAATCACATTAAACAGGTGAGAACACTATCATTAAATAGGCTATTATTTTGCAAAAAAGTAATATTTATTTTAGAACCTGAGCTGATGTAGTTGTGTTTTATGTTCAGGCTCGATGGCTGATTGCTGTACGTGGCTGAGGAAAAAACAGAAGAGGATGACAACACAATGAAATGGACTTAAGTCATAATGAAATACAAACTGCCCTATTTTTATGTTTACTCTTTCTAAAGCTATTAGGCTGCAGCTATACGTTTTATTTATTTCAAAGTGGGCTACTTTTTATTTGATTAATTTTCCACAAATAAGGTAAGGACTCAAATAGACCTGCATGGTTCTGTGTTTTATTTCAAAGTAGGTCTACACATGCCAGTGTTATTTTCTTCTGTCAAACATACTAGAAATAAGCTTTTGAAAAAATTCCAATCCCTCTGTATATATAGTATAACTAAAAAACTTTATACACTGTGTTATCTTCATTTTAAGGGTCAAATAGGTTTTGCGGCTCCAAATGAATTTTATGTAGTGGGAGAGGGGCCAAAAATGGCTCTTTTGATAGTAAAGGTTGCCAACCCCTGGCCTAGGGTAAACGACCCCAAAAGCCTGCATGCCTGACACCTATATGGAAAGGTCTTTCCTTCCATCATCTTGGTCTCCTAGATTTGTTTAGTTTCTTTCGTTGTTTTTCGTTTGTTTCTTACAGATACATGTACATACATTCACTGGAGTTGCCAGCAATGCATTCCTAGTTTGGACAGGCAATTTTGTCACAGTGTCTCCTTTGATTTGATTCTTTCTGATTTAAAGGGGGAGGGGGGGGGAGATCTGTGCCACACTGTGGCACACTATTCCAGCAACCAAGCGTTGATTTCTTGTCAGAACTTCAGGCCGATCTTAGTTTCTCTCAGGCCTATGCAGTCACAATCTGCTATAATCTTTTTTTTTTTCTTTAATTAAATTTGTTTTCAGATTTTCTCCCATTTTTCTCCCAATTTGGTAGCCAGTTACTCCCGCAATCCCCTCCCTCGTAGTTCGCTGCTGTAGCCCGGCACTCCAGAGCCACTCCTGTGCGCAGCGAACAGTGTCGGCTTCCCTCCCCCCTCCATGGGGCGGACAGCCAATTGCCGCCCCCTGGTGGCACTCCCGGCCAAAGCCGACTGTGATGCGGACTGGGGAATCGAACCCCGGTCACCGTGGCCAGCGTCGGATGTTGAAACCACTAGACCACGCGGGAGACCTACAATCTGCTACAATCTAATGAAGAAATGAATGTGGCTTCACTAAAGCGTTAAGTTTGACCCACCTATGATCATGGCCATGGCGCTGCTGTTGCACTGGCCCAGCGCTGACAGGATCTGGCTCATGATCTGCTGACTGGCCAGCACCAGGTCTGCCACCCCGGCCGCAGGGCCCTGGTGGGGGGCGGCGCCCCCGTTGGAGCCCTCCTTGCTGCCGCACACCTTCTCCTCGTCCGAGACGCTGTCGGAGGCGCTGCTGCCCACCGCCGGCAGGCGTCCGCTGAACTCGCGGTCTCCGGAGAGCGGCAGCTGCACCAGGGCGTTGACCAGCTTCAGCAGGTCGAACATCAGCTGGTCGCGGGTCATCTCCCCGAACACGGCCTTTGCGTCGCCGGGCCGGATTATGTTGGCGAAGAGGCCGCCGAAGCAGGCGCGGGCGCCCACCGAGCTGTCCGACCCGCTGCGAGACACCACCTTGTCCGAGCAGGTGATGTAGTGGTGCACCAGGAAAGTTATGGACTCGATGACGGATGAAATTGTGCTCACCGACACAACCTCAAAGTTCTGCTCCAGGGTGAACTCCAACAACTTCACCTGTGCGTCCAGGGGACCCTGTCCTGACTGGAACGGCCCCCTAGAGGAGGACACAAGAACAACAGGGCCGTTAGAAACAGAAACTAGACACTAGAGCTAGAAACATGAATCATTTTTGGGGTCTAGGAATACGAGGAAAAAAAAGAAGATGCTTCCATTGATACATTTAAAAAAAAATTATATCTGTCTGACTTTTTCTGTGGGACTTTTAATACAGAAAGAAATCTGTTTGTTTCTGAGTTTTTCCCACTTTTCTCCCAGTTTGGTAGCCAATTACACCCTCTATTTATTTGGATTTACCCTCCCCACACGAGTCCGCTGCTCGTCTCTACGAGGCAAGCTAATTCTCAGAGGGCAGCAAACTCTGCTTCCTTCGAGACGGAATTTGCCCACCCACGTTCTGGAGACTCCTTTTACATGCTTCACAGCGGACTCGAGCCGGCTCATCCTCAACCCCCCTTGGGGCGGACGGAGAAATGGCGCCCCGATCGGGGCTGACGACCAGGGCCGGTCTGGTAGAGACGCAAGCTTCGAACAGGCAGTGCACACCGTATTGGACCAGCCAAAATATGGTGCATTAGACCGCTACGCTATCCGCCGCCCCACAAGAAATAATTTAATCCATAGAGGGTGGAGAGGCAGTCTTGAGATGATTGACAGATCTAAGGATGGAGATTTAAAAAGGATACATACCTTTCGGTGGATAATATGTGCATGAGTTTGAGCAGGAATTCACTGAACATCTGAGGGCAGGTTGAGGAAAGGTGCACTTGAAGCCTGGTGAGAAACTCTTGCATAGCTTGTGTTGCCGTGGGCCCAACCTGCAGTCATGAGAGATTGCAACATTATAGTCCAACTGCCTCCAAAGAAATTTCCACCCAATTAACAATCACTGCAATTATAATCTATCATCATACAAAACATATCAAACATACAAAAAGCTTTGAAGGTATATAAAGTACTTGGGTCTGTCGATAGTAAACTCTATAACATATTACATAAATAAAGTCAAATAAAATGAAATTGCTCTTCTCCAAAATAAGCTGAGAAGCTGTGAAATCTGAGAATGGCCCATTTTAGTCTGACAAAGAGTAACAGGTGAGTCTGGTCCAATAAGGAGAGTGAGGCAAGTGTGGACCCAGCTTAGTTACTGGTCCAATAATAAGAGCAAAGGGAGTGTAGACTTGGCTCAGTTGGTCCCCTAAGACCTGAATGAAGGGTGGACCTGTTCCAGGTCTGGTCAGACACTGGTCAGGCAGGTGAAGCGGGGGCGGACCTGAGAGCTGTGCTGGCTTGTGCCGTGGGGGTTGCTCCCGGACAGGAAGCGCACAAGGACGTGGACGAGCGTGGGGTCCGAAACCATCTGCTGGGCCGTGCTCTCGTGGGCCCCCATTGCATTACTGGAGGCAGCTGAAAACAAGTGAACACACCGTACTGTTACTGAACAACAGACCCACCGCTAGTTAAACCTCATCGCTCATCACCCTCCCTCCCGTTTTCCTCAGAGCTGATGACCACAAATCAATTGATTCAACGTGTAAACGCGGCTCGAAACACGACAGACTTCACCGTGCGAAAGGCCGGGACTAACTTCACGGTGGCTTTCACAAATGACAGGCTTATTTAAAATAGGGTATAGGCCGCTAGCTGGTGTGCGCGTGAGCAAACGGCAGTGTAGGGGGCGAAGGCCGGCCGAGGGAAGGGGCCACTCACGGCTGTGCTGCATGTTGGTCATGAGGGTGAGGCTGTGCAGAACCAGGCACCAGGTCCGTAGCGAGGTGTTGGGGTACCACGCCAGCACCGTCAGGAAGCTGCTGATGGAGGCTGTGGAGAAGCGCAGGAAGAAGAACGAGGCATTGGTCGTTTTTTTTTTATCGCAAATGAACGACAAGGGACCATTTTTTCAGGTCAAATGCGAATATCTGATTTGCCAGAAAATAACCGTGGTGATCCAATTAGATCGCACATGAACGGCACGAGGCGATTCAGGTCGTTGAAGAACAGGAATGATTTCAGACCACGTGGGTAGAAAAATGTTGCTTTCAGACCGCTGTTATCAGAGGGCCAAACCTTTACGGGTGTGTTCCACAGAACATGCATATCAGCTGACGACAGACAAGACTCGGCGGACGATAAATGCCACAGGAACAAGGGCCCGCTCAAACACCAGACAACTCAGTTGGATCATCACTGCGGCCCTGAGGTCGCGTGTGACTGCAAACATGTGCAGTCTCGCTCCATTGCCACACGCGTGTGTGTGTGTGTGTGTGAAGAGCTGGTCTGGGTCTCAAACTTATCAACCACATCTTTGCCTCGTGGGTTTCACTCATTGGCATGTTGGTCAAACTTGGTCAAATGGTTTTACTCTCAGAAAGGTGACAGCCTTAGTGTTAAGTTTCAGACAGCAGTCTTCCTCTCATATACAATGGGCCAGGTCCCCAGATAGGGGAGAGTCTCGGTTTGAAGTCTCAGACATTTTGTTATTAATCTCAGGCACAGTGGTCTTTGTCTCAGATGCAACAGTCTTGGTCTAAGACACAGTGGGACTGAACTCCCCCCGCTGCCACAAACTGAGAAAACAACACATGCGCATCAAATGTTCAGAAGCGACGTGGCTTTGGTACAAACATGGAGGATAAAGAGAGGGAGCGACGAAGAGGAGGGGACAAGTGGTGATCCTGACCTTGGTTGAGGGGGATGGTGGGCACTCGGCTGGCGTTGAACATGAAGACGTCCGAGCCGTTCTCCTCGCTGCCCCCCGAGCAGGAGTTGAGACTCAGGGTCAGCCAGAGCTGCAGCAGAGACTCCAGCTGGGGAAATGACGCGAGAGACAGACACACGCCTCAGTCGTTCAGCACGGACACGTTCAGAATGGCTACCAAAACAGAACTTAAATATTTTCTGGTTTCTGAAAATGAAACTCAAGATATTTTGTCTGAATTTGTCCAACAGGGTCTTCTGATGCCTTTAACATTTTTGATTAAATATGACATGCTTCCAAATGACATTGTTTGTTATAATGTTGTCTTTTCTATAGGTGACCCCCTTTTCTGAGGCACACACAGTTCTTACTATAGGTATTATTAAATGCACATACTATTGTTTCTGAATGCTTTCTTTTCTACATGGAAAACAAGTAGTGGGCAGTAGCACCAGACCCGTTAACCAGGTTACTGTGCCATCATGGGGTCATGACTCACATCTATTAAACCTCTCAGGAAAGGACAACACAGGGGTCATCACCCCATCCTGACCCCGCCGTGACACCCGCAGAAAAGCATTTACCTGCACATGGTGCACCTGCAGCATGGAGAAGAGCTTGTTGAAGCAGGCACTCAGCATGGGGATGGAGGAGGACTGTACCATCAGACCACTGCCGTGGGGGGAGCCGTGCAGGCCCCGCAGCAGAGAGTCGTCCGTCCCGTTGGCAGACTGAGACACTGGAGGGGGAGGGGAAATCCTGGACAGTCCCTATATGCTTTTATCCAAAGCGAATTACAGTAGTGAATGCATACATTTTCAGTATATGTGGCCCCAGTGGGGATTGAACCCACAACCTAAGCGTTGCCAACGCCATACTCTACCAACTGGCCACAGAGAAACACAGTCCCCAAACTTTAAAGCCGTACATCAGGGCTACTCAAATCTGGCCCACGAATCCAAATGTGGTCCTGGTTTTCCTTTCTCTAAGGTAGTGAGTTGCACAATTGGTGCAAATGATTGACCAGAATGTCTTCACACCTGACTTCCAGGTAAAGGGAAAAACAGCATTGCTCGGCCCACAAGGACCGTGATTTGAGTAACCCTGCCATGGAAGGTTTGGCCAATGGAAGGTGGGCCACTAAGGTCAATGGAATCATGAACTCCAGCAAGTACCAAGACATACCAAAACCTGGTTCCATCTGCCAGGAAGCTGAAACTTGGCCACAAATGGATCTTTCAGCAAGACAATGATCCCAAGAATACCTCAAAATCAACCAAGAAATTGCTCATTTTGGAGGGTACTGTATGTGCGTGTCTATATGTGTGTGTGTGTGTGTACCTGTGGGGGAGGTGGAGGTCAGTGCCTGCAGGATGGAGTCAGCCTCCAGTGTGGCCATCATCTTCAGCATGAGCTCTGCCTGCTGCTCCAGTCCCACCTCCAGGCGGGCGTCCAGCGCTGTTTGGGCGGGAGACAGAGTCAAGGCACAGAATGGGAAACTCTGGACTAGAATCAGGATTTAAACTGAGGGCCAGTGAGGATGTAAGCACTGCGGTGTAGCCGTACACTTGAGCAAGTTTCCCTAGGGCATTGTTGGAATGAGTAAAAAAATTGCAAATTTCTGCAGTTGCTAACAGCTGAACATTCAGTTGCTACCATGTGACCAATATTAGTGTGACCCATATTAGTGAACAAGCTCATCTGTACAGCCATCACTCCATCAGAGACAGGGGACTTGCCTTGTGACACAGACACAGAGAGACTTTGGGACCCAGGCTTCTCAGTGGCAGCTGGTGGCTTAGACACGGGGATGCCCACACCCCCAATGTAAGGATTGTAACTATACGTGCCATAGTCAGCCCCCCAGTAGTCATACCAGGTGCTGCTTATAGGCTGGGGGGGGAAGAAAAGAGCACAACATGACAGTTAAGATACTCTACTATATGGTGCAGCTGTTCCGCTTGCATAATTTACATTAAAATGAACTGTGCTAGGGACCAGGTAAGGATATTCATAATGTTAAAATTATTCCAGGCGTATTAATGCATTCAACAGAAAGGTTAACATTTCTATTAACTGTGCAGCAATATTCAGGGGGAGAGGCATTGCGCACTTCTATCAATTTGCATTTTGACAATAGAGCAGAGAGCAAGCCGAGATTCTGAAGAACTACAGCCCTCAAAATATGAAAAAGGGACTTCACGGGCTCAATATAGTATGCATGGGAATATAAAGCACTCTTGGAATATATAACGGCTTAATTTACAGGGAAACGTTCAAAATACCTAGCGACGAAAATGGGCTAATCGGGAGCACAGCTACATGTTTTGTGCAGGAAAGGAACATTGAAGTAAAAGTCGTGCAAACCGTACCTTAAAGACTTTGGCGGCGAGGGGATCTTTTTCCAAATCAATATCTAAAGGATCAATATCAACATCCATGAGGTCTTGTAGCAAGTCAAAGTCTATGTCTTTATCTTTTTCCAAAGATGACAGAGTTGGAGCACCTTTGGATAACGAAAACAGCTTTAATATTGCCAAGCAAGCGCACTAAAGCAGCATACTCACAGAAGCCTTTTAGGAAGTTACTAGGCAATTTTAAGGCCGAACAATGTATATTTTTTTTATCCGTAGCTGAACTTAACTATGGATTACACTTTTTATTGCTTAACAACTTGAATTGTCCATCAAAAATGGCCAACCACAATAAAGTATAGCTAAGCTGTATTTACCAAAGTTTAAATAGACATACAAATATCTACTGCAACAAATTATATCAAACTTTCACAACTGTTCTAAATTCTGTGGCCTCACTTTCAAAAGTAAGGAGAACCAACTACAAAATATACAGGCACTGAAAGCTACATTTGAAAAACAGTTACATATACTAAAGGGGGGGGAAAAAAAGCAAGTAAACATTGACAAAAGATCATTAAAAATGACCAAACAACAAATCAGATCAAAAGGCACTCACAAAAGAACATGCACTCAGACAGGAGATAAAGAGCAGCAGACGCAAATTAATTTCACTTGAAAATGAGAAATGACAGTGGATTCGAAAAGGCCTACCCACGCACTTTGAAAAACAGAGGATGTCCCGGGAGTACCTGAGATGTCGGGCCCCAGGGCCTCGTCCATGGTCTCCACCAGGGGGATGGGGGTGGGCTGAGGGAGGGGGTCGTCCAAGTCCACGGCCGACGCCCCCGCCTCCTCGCCCACGGCGCCCTCCTCCATCCCCTCCAGTGACACCGGGGACAGCAGCTCGCCTGGGGAAAGGAGCGAGGGGGGGAGGTCTTAGTACTGGAGTTGCAGAACTGGCGGCAGTGTTAGCATAATGGTTAAGGAACTGGCCTTGTAACGCAAAGGTTGCAGGTTCGATTCCCAGGTGGGGACACTGCCGTTGTACCCTTGAGCAAGGTACTTAACCTGAATTGCTTCAGAAAAATATCCAGCTGTATAAATGGATTCTATGTAAAGAAATGTAAACTGTGTAAGTCGCTCTGGATAAGAGCGTCTGCTAAACGCCTAAAATGTAAATGTAAAATGTAACTGGGTCCACATTTCCGCCAAACTGATTTACCTGGAGGCCGGCTATACCCGATGTATGTCGGAAGTGTTTTTACCGCAGATTAACCTGGGCAAACAGCATGCTGACAAACCTCCAGGTATGATGGTCCATTGGCCTGGAGCCAAGTCGGCTGTTGGTGTGGTTATCCTGGTGTCACGATGGGGAAGTGTACTTAGCAATGCTTACTCCAAGATCAGTCTTGTTTTCACATATCGTCGATGTTTCATGGTAGAAATTAAACACTCACTCCACTCTGTATGTGGAATGTGCAAACGATGAACCCCATTTGGCATAGTCTTTTTGTTGTGGTCTCCCCAAAACAGGAAGATCATAAACATAAGCACAAGGATTCCTTGCTGCGTGGTAATTGCAAATCCGTCGAACGATTAAATGATTTGAAATTGCAAAGTTAAGGTACTGAAAAAGGTTCAGCTTGGCCACTTGAGCAGAAGAAACTATCAGTCGCAACACACCTAAGGTGGGTCAGCTTAAAAATGGCTAAACCTACACCGTCGAAGACACTTTCACACGGTTATTAAAGTTGTATGGCTTAAGATGTCAATTTGGTCATGTGCTGACTGTAGGGCTCTTGTGAAATTCCTCAAAACAAAACAGGATACTCTCATGGCCTCCGAGACCCAACTGTAAACGTGCCTTGCATGTTAACAATGGGTACTACAATTCCAAAAGTCCACATGCGTGTTGTAGACGTATCAAGCCAGTGGCTATAGCCCACTGCCATTGCAAGACTACAGGGAATAACATGACACAATGCATGCGGTGGGTGAGCAGGGTCTGTAGACTCTGTAGGCCGAGTGCGCTGTAGGCCTACCTGCCAGGATGTCCTGCACCATGCAGGTGAGGGAGTACTGGGCCCAGGCCCCGCCCCAGGAGATGTCTCCTCTGTTGAAGTCGGTCCCGACCAGCAGCAGCAGCAGCCGCTCCAGCTGCATCTCGCTCACCACCTCGCACAGGTGGATCGTGGGTCTGGTGGCGTTGGCAATCCTGGCCAGAACCTGCGCCATTACAACATAGAGGATGAGCAGCGATAACACGTGACCACACTGTGACCAGTGACATCAAGGGTGGGGGAAAATAAACTGCAAGATGTTCTAGGCCATAGTTCTGGACTAGGTTTAAAGAAAACCTATTGTAATATATACTATAATAATATAATGATAATATACGCCATTTAGCAGACGCTTTTATCCAAAGCGACTTACAGTCATGAATGCATACATTTTGCAGTATATGTGGTCCCAGTGGGAATTGAACCCACAACCTAAGTGTTGCCAACGCTGTGCTCTACCTACTGAGCCACAGAGAACCACATACTAATATATATATATATATATATATATATATATATATATATATGGTATATATATATAAATGTATATAATTGTAATATAAAACATATAAACTATATGTAATTTCCATAGTATTTCTGTTACACTAAAATATAAAAATATGCATGTATGTGTATGTATTATTATGATCATTATTCTGACAGCAGGCCACCCCCCGCCCTCCCAATCAGCGTAGCGACGTGCTGACCTTGCAGACGAAAAGCAGGAGGTCGGCGTGGCAGGTGAAGTCCATGGAGAGCAGGAAGAGGGCCAGCTTCTGCACCACGGAGATGCAGCGCTCGTGCGCCAGCGTGAAGGGCAGCGGCTCCACCTCCGGGGCCTCCTTGGCCGCCGTGGCCTCGGTGTCCAGCGTGGAGCGGGGCCACTCGGCCGTCCGCCGCAGCCGGATCAGGTCTTTAAAGTGCTGCGAGATAGGGCCGGAGGGGGGTCAGAGTCTGACTCTAAAACACACGCCTCGCCAGAGGGTACGACTAGCATTTATGAAGGGGAACCAGTTTAAATGACAGGAAGCTAATGCACAGGGACGCTTTTCCATCATTCCTTAGAGCTAGTCATGTGTTTCGATGGCTTGTGTTGTACGGCATTTGAGAGTTTGGATGCTGCTTTCTGGGCCAGGTCTCACTTGGAAAATAGGTTTTTAATCTCAGCTGATATGACCAGGTTAAAAAAAAGGAGAAATGGAACGGCAGTGTTTGTGGGTGACCCGTGGCGTGCTCACCTTTGACGTGGCCTGCTTCAGCTTGGCCTGCTCCACCAGCAGCTTGTAAGAGGAGCCTTTGTTGCTCTGGATCTTCTCCTTCTCAATTTGCTCGACCAAAGCTTTCTGTTTTGCTTTCAATAAATTTAACTGCTGCAATGAAAAGGGCAGTATAAATGCACTGCTGGGAGGGTCTAGTTTTTTTTTTCTTCTGTAAGATTTTTCCCCTGTTTTTCTCCAAATTTTTCTCTCCCGTTTGGTCAATTGTACCCTCTATCTTTTCAATTCTCCCTTCCGCAAAAGCCTGCCACCTGCAACTATGGGACCAGCCACTACCCCAGGGCTGGCAATTAACCGCTTCCTCCGAGATGGAACTCGCCTATTCATTACACACACAGGGAAGCTTTCCGTGGTCGCGACGAGCTCGTGCCGGCTTACCCTCCCCCCTGCCCCTGGGGCGGACAGCCAATCGCTGCTGCCCCCAACAAATGACAGCCAGTTGCTGCCCCCGAACGGGACTCTCGGCCAGAACCGAGCTGGCGCAGCCGGAACCCCAGCCGCAGTGGGCAACCTGCACTCCGGGGGAGTGCCTTCACCGGTTGCGCCACCCGGCGGCCCTGGGAGAGTCCAGTTTGGCGGCGTTCATGACGCACCATCAACTTTGATGCTAACAGTCACTGAAGCTGGGAAAGGAACATTCACCATTGTGACAATACCTAATTAAACATATAAATATATAACTCTAAAGGGCACTATTTGATATACATAATGTACTGGGGCTTTTTTTTATGGAGAACGTCCAAATGGACTCTAAACACTTATGTAAATATAAGGAACGGATACATTACCTGTTTGTGGTGGACGAGCTGTTTGCGGATTTTCCTAGAATACAAGCGGTCTAAGCTGCTGTTGCCTTTGGTTGATCTGTTTAGGCTCTGAGATTGAAGGCTGTTATTTATAAAGCTCCACTGATTCCCTTTTCGTGGAGAAAAAGAACAGAACGCGTCGATGAGTGCAGACCGTGTCTCGCAAAGTCACCATGACTCAGAGTAAACGCACCGCAAACACAATGGCTCCCATTCCTCCACAATTATTATTTTTTACAATTACAAATTCTCGTGAGACCAAACAAAGCTGAGGTGCATCGAGCAGTCGCTAGTGACTGAAACAATATGAGAGTATGCAAAATATTGCTCTTGTAGTCAGTATTATTGTAAATGTTAAATAAATAACAATAAATAATGAATAACTAATCATATTCATTTTTACAGGATTGCACCCATTTCGTACTACGGTCATTCATCCTGGTACTGCAGCACACTCTCATGTTGCTCCACCTTCACTTGGGTAAATAGTTGAACTCAAGCTTTAAAAGACAGTTTGAGCAGCAGGATGAATTTGATCCCTGGGGCCTGAGGGGGGGGGCGAACCTGTAAAGACGCGGTCACGGTCCTTCCCGCCCAGGTGCTTCTTGGCGGCCGCCGCCTCGTCCTCCACGCTGGCCACGTAGTCGAGCAGCCGCGACACCAGCATCACCACCCAGCTGATCATGGGGATGTCCAGCACACCTGTCGTACACACAGACACGCCCGCTGATTCACCCGCCAGGCCGCCGCCTCCGCCCGCCAAGAGCAGCGCCGCCGCCGCGGGCCCCCTGAAGCCCCCACCTTCGCTCCGGCGCTGGGCCGCTGCGGCCGCCGCGGCAGGCTGCTGGAGGGGGGACAGCAGGCTGTCCAGGAGGTTCAGCAGGCCCTCCAGCACGCCGCTGTTGCTCAGAGATCTTTGGCCGATGCAGGACAGGAGCATGAAGACCCTGCGGGAGGAAGCGACGAGACACGAAATCGTGACACACATCACATCTTGAGACCTTGAGACCGTTTAGGTCAGGTTGAGGTAGTTGCAGGTGGAGACGGAATAATGTGCTTGTTTTTATCATGGCGACATGGCGGGTCCTTCCAGGGCTCCAGGGGGCAGCAAATCTCACAATGGTCACGCACCAAATGTCACAGTCAGGACGAGCAATAGTCACACTTCTAAAATCTTCTACTCTAATCAGACAGTTATAGTGCTACTTTCTTAACATTGAACGTCGAGCCTTTGCCATTGACTTTGAATATCAAAGTGTCGTGATATTTGCTGGCTCATTGTGAACACTCATGAAGACAGAACATCCACGGCTAGTGCGGCCACGCCCACAGCACCAGAACCTTGTTGCCCAGGGGAACACACCTGTCCTGGGGGAAGATGAGCAGCTGCTCGGAGTTGTAGAGCTCCTGCAGGACGTTGGAGAGGAACTGGCCCCACCAGCGCTCGGCCCCGCACAGCTGCACCAGCAGCAGCCCGGCGTGCAGGCGGATCTTGGGCGTGCCGCTGATGCACAGGTGCTTGAAGAGCTCCTCGCAGGCCTGCGCGTGGAAGGTGGTCTGCAGGACCGTGGGGACGGAGTGGCCTGGGGGCAGGGACGGGAGAGAGAGAGAGAGAGAGAGAGAGAGAGAGAGAGAGAGAGAGAGAGAGAGAGAGAGAGAGAGAGAGAGAGAGAGAGAGAGAGAGAGAGAGAGAGAGAGAGAGAGAGAGAGGGAGAGGCAGAGAGAGAGAGAGAGAGAGAGAGAGAGAGAGAGAGAGAGAGAGAGGGAGAGGCAGAGAGGGAGAGAGGCAGAGAGAGACATGTAATGTAGAGAGAGAGAGAGAGAGAGAGAGAGAGAGAGAGAGAGAGAGAGAGAGAGGGTGAGAGAGTGAGAGAGAGTGAGCAGGAAAAGCATGCGAGCAAGGGAACAGAGAGCAAAAGAGAAAGCAACAGAGGGGACGGGGCAGAAAGATATGGAGAGAGAGGAAGGAAGCGAGATACAAAAAGAGCAAAAGTGATGTCGGAGAGAATGTCGGAGCGAGGCCGAGAGAAAGGGAAAGAAATTGAGAAAGAGAAAACAAAAGGAGGAGAGGGGGCAAGTCATTCCACTGAAATACTCATGTGCACAAAGTGAAAGTGCTTTTTTGGGCTGATCACAAACAGGAGTGAGAGGGCATATGTTAAGAAAACTATGATAAATGTAATGAAAAGACAATTCAGTTACATGGTTCAGCAAAACGAGACAGATCTGAGGCATTTTATATTTGGTAAGTTCATTTACCAAATATAAAATGGATGGCTCCCCATTAAACTGACAGTCGCATCTATCACACAGATCAAATTTAGTTGTTTTTTTTGCCTGTCAAGACATTTTCCCGTGGGTAATTCATCAAGGTATCCGTTTGTTGAGCTTACAGCTTCAGTGTACTGGGGTGGGGCAACAAAAGTGCTCCCAAAAAGTCGAGTCCTTTTCCCACAATGCCTCACCGCGGCTGCTTGTGGTACGCTGCCACCCACCGTGATCTTACCGCAGGGTGAAAAACAGACAAAAGCCTTGAAGCCGGTGGGAAGAGCCCCATTAAAATTCACCCTTGGCGCACAGGGGTACAGATGAAAAAGACCGAGGCAGCCGCCAAGGGAAAATTCTCTTTCGCAGCCTCCCCATTGTTCTCGTGTTATTCAGTGTCAAAACCGTGAGAGAGTTTGGTGAAATTACCCCAACGCGTCGGGGCGAATACATTTCACGCGCATTAAGAGCACACAATGCCCTGGGCCTTCGGTTCGTCCGTAATAATTTTAAGAGCGGGTCTTGATTACAGTACTGGGAGGGAGAATGCAGGCTCCCTTTCAGGAGCGACGCGGGTCTTTTCGCAGCTGACGCGTTTAGGAACTCGTGAGCCCTGTTCTCTTCCCTGAGAGCTCACCCTGCTGTAGTTAAAGCAATACAACTCACAATATTAATACGGTCAAAATGAACAGAAACAGATATGTGGGGCTGCATGGAGAATTCGGGGCTGGACATTAGCGCTGGTCAGTAGCACTGGGCGGTGCTTGACACTTAAAGATATTATACTGGGCCCATCCGGGTGCTATGATCCTAAGTTGATCTGGGTCAATTTGGCTCATTGTGTTAAAAACATGCAAATTGTTCAAAATCTAAATATTTGCGTCCTTTCTGTTCAATGTTTGTAGTCCATACGTTTGACTACAGCAAGGTAATTAGTCAGCTAAGTAGATAGTTAGAACTTAGCTAGCCAAGGCAACACGCCCTTCGCTCCCAGTCAACTCGACAGATGGCTCCCACCACGGCCTATTTCTGTGCTTTCGAAACCTGTGTGGTTTTCCATTTGGGATGCCAAAAAATGTAACATCGGCTTGGCCTTCTGTCAGGCTGGCGGTTTTCTGCAATCTGTGAGCGGAATAGAACTGTCTGGTCTGCAGCGGCGCGGTTGCAAGTTTATTTATGGTCTGTTGCTTAGTTACAGTGTGTCGTCTTTGTGAGTGATAACACAAAGCCTCTGGTCATATTTTTTTGAGCGATATCAAAACTAGGAATATGGAGGAAATGTTGTTCCTCAGCATTTCTGCTGTTGTAAAGGTAAACAGTAAAAAGTTATTGGCCTTGAAGTAGTGACTATTCTCGACAATGAGTATATACAGTACCATACAAAATAATGAAAAAAGCTTTTTTTGTTTCTTTCAAATCACTCTCAAAACATTGGCCAAGGGCTCTGGTTCACTAACAATAAGGTGACAATTGTGTTCCCTATAGCCCTGTGCATGGGAAAAGTTCCAGAAAGGGCTTGGCGAGAACAACAATCCAGTTCTATTTTCAGATGGCACAAGATCAGACACCGAACATTCAGACAGACACGGGGGCCCACCCAAACAGACAAAGACGCACGCCCAGACAGACGAGGGCCACGCCCAGGCACAGACGAGACACACCCCTCACCATTGGAGGAGTGGAGCAGGCTGAGCAGCGTGTCCAGCAGGTAGCGGATGATGGTGCGCAGCTGCTCGGTGGACGAGTTCTGGATCAGCTCGTTGGGGTCGTAGGCCTCGGGCAGCAGCTTGCGGCTGGCGCCCAGGGAGACGCGCAGCCGCTGGACGGCGTGGTGCGCCAGGTTGAGCTGCAGCTGCAGCTGGATGCAGTCCTGGTAGGCCGAGAAGACGCGCGCGTCCTCCTCCACCGCCTTGTCGGGCTTGCGCAGGAAGTACTGCGCGTTGTTGGCGCTGTTGAGCGGCGGCAGGTCGATGTTCTGCAGCAGGGTCTCCAGCCGGTGGCACGCCAGATTGTACCTGCACAGGGAGGGAGGGGAGAGGGTCGTGAGTTTCTCCCCACGCTGAACCAACCGGGACCGATACGATAAAGACTTGTGTCACTTGTCACGACAGCGCGTGGGTGCGCGTTCATTTTCTTAAGACAATTCCTTACACAGCTCAAACTTCACACGGCCGCGCAGCCTCGAGGAAACACGTCTATTTTTATCTCCGATCCGTATGAGCCGCGTCAGCCCAAATTAACTCGAGTGGCATGGCGGCGGAATGTATCCTAGCCTCACCCGTAACCTCGGATAACAGACTAGGCTACCGATTGATTCACTGCAGGGGTTCGGGCGGAATGAAACGGTCGATGCCCTGTCTCTCTCGGAGCCGATGTCGGTGGCACATT
Organism: Aldrovandia affinis; assembly: GCA_029706075.1. Taxonomy (NCBI): domain Eukaryota; kingdom Metazoa; phylum Chordata; class Actinopteri; order Notacanthiformes; family Halosauridae; genus Aldrovandia; species Aldrovandia affinis. The sequence goes on along the minus strand of JAINUG010000002.1, from coordinate 9,973,213 downwards.
TGCGGCAGGCAGATGTCTGCCGTCAAACTCTAAAGGTTCGCTTTGTGCCAATGAACAGAATCGCATTTCCTTTGAGAAGCCGTAATCCGTTGGAAAGCCTTCGAAAGGCTGATAACAAAATCGTTTTTAGAGTCCCAAATGGAACGTGTCACGAAAAATCTGGAATCTAAAAAGCCAAAGAGTGAAACGAACAGCAATTTCAACGACTCCAAATCTTTGAGAAACATGAGTTTCCAAGAAAACTGGAACGAAAGCCACAGTTAACAAGATAAAGGTTATTCCGTTTTCCTGTCGGATGAGCATTGGCTCTTTGGACGAGCGACCGCGCTTCTTCATGGACCCAGTGCTAAGGTCCACGTGTCCATGATGCTTCTGCCTTTCTCCATTTTGACCTTAACGTGGGCTTTTTTTTGCCTGGGTAAATGTTCTTACTTCCCCCTGAACTGGGCGTTTCTCCCTTCCTACGAATGTGGCATTGGCTCTCTGACCCAGTGCTGGTCATGTGGCCCCTCCCCCCCTCACTCACCCCCCCTCCCTCCCTCACCATCCCCTCCTCCCTCACTCCCCTCCTCCCTCCCTCACCCCTCCCTCCACCCCTCCCTCACCCCCTCCTTCCCCCTCCCTCCCTCCCCCCCCCCTCCCTCACCCCCTCCTCCTCCCTCCCTCCCTCCCTCCCTCACCCCCTCCACCCTCCCTCATCCCCTCCTCACCCCTCCCTCCCTCACCCCCTCCCTACCTCACTCACCCCCTCCCTACCTCCCTCCCTCCCTCCCTACCTCCCTCCCTCCCTCCCTCCCTCACCCCCTCACCTGCACTGGATGTCCTCCTGCAGGGCCACCATCATGGCCAGGTGCTGGTCCACGTCGGGCTGGCCGGCGCCGTCGCTCTCGCCCCGCAGCGGGTCGTGCATCAGCTTCAGCTCGCTCTCCCAGGGCAGGATGTAGGTGTGGCCGTAGTAGAAGCCCAGCGGGATCTTGGCCCGGGCGTTTGTGCTGCCGTACCGCCCGATCACAGTGATCTGAGGGGACAGGGGTTCAGCGGCAGTTCAAGCACCGTGCTGCCATTTAGCGAATGCGTCGACTGCTTATCCAGCTGTAAGCACAAATCCAGCTGTAGCGGTTGTTAAGCGGTTACGCAGACCCAGGCACACAAATGCCTGCCATGAAGACTAATGATCGCTAATATGAAAACCCTACCCTAACGCGGCACAGCACTAGTATTTTTCACTCACAATCACGCACAGTAGTATTTCATAGGTCGTTTTAAATTTTTAGCCGTTTAGCACACGCTCTTATCCAGAGCGACTTACAAGAAGTAACACGTGTCAGTGTTTTATGACAACTTTTGTGTTAAGACCATATTTTGGATTTTGTCTGCGAAATAATGTCAAGATAGTATTCAGCACGCCGTTTAATGCACGCAAGCAAAAATTATGGGATGCACAGCAGCAACTGTCTGAGGGATATCATTCTTTCTACGATTTAGTATTTGCTTGGTACCAGTGTTAACTTTTGAATATGCGCAATACGTTCTCTGGTACGATGTCTGTGTTACAGGTATGGTACGCAGACGCCTGCAATGATGTCTATCGCTGTATTACTGCACTGATCTTGTGCGCTAACTATGATTGTTCCTACCATGTATTAATGCACATCTTGTAAGTCGCTCTGGATAAGAGCGTCTGCTAAATGCTTAAAATGTAAAAAATGTAAAATGTAAATAAGCCTCTTCTCTTTTTTCTGCACGATGTGCCAAACTCCCCACGCCAGGGCAGATTGTTCACCAGTGTACCGTCGTGTTGCGTTGATCTAAACGGCATGCTGCTCCCGCTCACCTTCATGAACCTGCAGACGGGAGGGGGCAGGAGGTCGTGCAGGATCAGCGAGTGCGTGCTGATGTCCGTGGCCACCACCAGCCGCCGGCCGTCCACCTCTTCTCCCAGCGTCCAGATGTCAATGGACAGGGAGGCCAGGTCCCCGCAGGTGGGGATCAGCACGTCCGTGAGCAGGACAGGCCGGCCAAAGTCCAGCGTCACGAACCGCCGGGCTCCTGCGACACGGGGGCGACACGCCGTTAACCCCACCCCACGCTCGCCCCAAACATTTACAACACCCATCTGCTGTTCACCTTATGGTGCTGTGAGCCTGGCAAGGTTGACACAATATGAGGTGACACAAGTACACAAGTTTGCGAGTTAACCAATGGTCACTTCCTTCTTCTGGCAAATCATGAGCCCATGTAGATGAGGCTCAAACTGTAGGCAGTGATGCAGGCAAACTTAACCACTGACCAATGACATAAGCTGGCTAAAACCGGAGAGAACCAATTAGACTGCAGGAAAGCAATCTTGGGAAGTGTAACTTCCCTTTCCAGATGCCGTACCGATAGAGCTTGGGGTCGAGCCAATTCGTTTACAATGCTTATTGCATCACTGAACCTGTGTTAGTATGACTGTCAAAGTGCTTGTTGCCTATCTTCTTCTCAACGTGGCCTCTGCAGCCCTGTTTCCGGCAGGCGCGGGTGTGTGGCGGGGTCTCGGTGCTCACCAGAGTGCATGCGCTCGATGATGATGGACTGGTGTGGCGGGGGCTGGAGGAAGTGAGAAGCCTGCGAGATTGCCAGCGCCAGGCCGCTCCCCATTGGATTCTGTCACAACGTTCAAAATGGAAAGGCAATCAGTAACTAACAGCAAAAGCAAAAAATGCCACAAAGAAAAACGTGTAAGTGGTGCATGCATACTGTATACGTTCAAAGTAGAAATAATTCATAATTAAAAAATAATCATCATACAATGCATATATATGTATAGGCACAATGGGGGAATGTCCCTTTAATGTATTGTATTGTATTTGTGATGTAAAATAATAAAATGTAAATTTATACAGAACTACAGCATTAACAGGCAGCAAGGGTTACTCTAAAGAAATATTATATAATAAAAATATATAATTAATCAAATGTAACCCAATAAAAGTGTGTAGAAGCATTTGCCAAGCATTTACAAACAAGTATTTTCTTCCAGTAAAACATTTCCAGTGGATTTAATTTTCTAACATTATTTCTTTAACATGCAGTTTAAAATTTGTCCCCGTTTTTCTCCCAATTTGGTTGCCAATTATACCCTCTATTGATCTCAATTCACCCTCCCCCACGAGTCCACCGCCCTTCCTGCTCATCGACGAACTCGTGCCGGCTCAGCCTCCCCCCTCCCCCCTCCCCTTGGGGCAGACAGCCAAAGGCCGTCAAATTTCAAGCTCCAGTTAAACAACTGTCCACTGCACAGGTTGGCAAAGGGAGAGACGCTGACCGGCTTGGCCTTGTGGGTGTTCTTGTTGTGCGCGGCCAGGTTGACGGGCGGCGGGTCGATGATGGAGCCTGGAAACAGCTGCGCCAGCTCCACGCTGATGGCCGCCGACACCGACTCGTTGGGCGGAGTGAGGGGCGGCGTCATGAAGAGGGGCGTGGTCTTGGGGGTGGGGGGGATGACGTCGGAAGGGTGGATGAAGAAGCCCGGGGAGACGGAGGGGTTGGAAGGCACGGAGTTGTGGATGGGCCCCACTGCCGACGCCGCGGCGGCCGCTGCGGATGTGGTCTGGTGCAGCTTGGCCTCCAGCTTGGCCTTCTGTTCCACACAGGAAAGGATTACTAACTAGCCCAGGCAGAGAGGACCTTCTCTAACCACATTTCCGTTTCCTGTCACTTCACCCTGACACACTGCCCGTCCCAAAAAAAAAAGTCGCACACTCTAATATTTAGTTGGACCGCCTTTAGCTTTGATTACGGCACGCATTCGCCGTGGCATCGTTTCGATAAGCTTCTGCAATGTCACAACATTTATTTCCATCCAGAGTTGCATTGATTTTTCACCAAGATCTTGTATTGATGATGGGGTTAAGGTCTGGACTCTGTGGTGGCCAATCCATGCGTGAAAATGATGTCTCATGCTCCCTGAACCACTCTTACACAATTTGAGCCCGATGAATCGTGGCATTGTCATCTTGGAATATGCCCGTGCCATCAGGGAAGAAAAACTCCATTGATGGAAAAACCTGGTCATTCAGTATATTCAGGTAGTCAGCTGACCTCATTCTTTGGGCACATAACGTTGCTGAACCTAGACCTGACCAACTGCAGCAACCCCAGATCATAACACTGCCCTCACAGGTTTGTACGGTAGGCACTAGGCATGATGGGTGCATCACTTCATCCACCTCTCTTCTTACCCTGATGCGCCCATCACTCTGGAACAGGGTAAATCTGGACTCATCAGACCACATGACCTTCTTCCATTGCTCCAGAGTCCAATCTTTATGCTCCCTAGCAAATTGAAGCCTTTTTCCAAATTAGCCTCACTGACAAGTGGTTTTCTTAAGGCTACACAGCTGTTTAGTCCCAATCCCTTGAGTTCCCTTCACGTTGTGCGTGTGGAAATGCTCTTACTTTCACTATTAAACATAGCCGTGAGTTCTACTGTAGATTTTTCCAATATGATTTCACTAAACGTTTAAGTGATCGCCGATCACGATCATTCAAGATTTTTTCCACCACATTTCTTCCTCCAAGATGATGGTTCACCACTATCCTTCCAGGTTTTAATAATGCATTGGACAGTTCTTCACTCAATTTTAGTAGTTTCAGCAATCTCCTTAGTTGTTTTCTTTGCTTGATGCAGGCCAATAATTTGACCCTTCTAAAACAGATTAACATCTTTTCCACGACCACAGGATATGTCTTCCGACATGGTTGTTTAAGAAATGAGAAGCTACTCACTGCATCAGTTAGGGTTAAATGACTTGTTGCCAGCAAAAACATATTAATCACTGCAGTAATTATCCAATGGAAGGCTCTTACCTATTTGCTTAGTTAAATCCAGGTGGTGACTTTTTTTTTTAGCCAGGCAGTGTGTAACATTTTCAGTTATTATTTTTATTGCCACAATTCTCAAATGACTATGATATTTGGGTACTCTCAACATGGAAATGTAGGTGGCATATTTTTATGATACGTTACTTTCAAAATATGTTTCAAAACTACCCAGGAGTTTATTAGCCACTGATTAAAATATATATAAGCATTTCCTGTGCCGGTACAGTGCTACAGATATTACAGAAAAGAATATCTAACCACAGCAGACTGGTAATGCAATGCAATGCAATTATATTAGTATATAAGTACAAGCCACACAGACAGAGAACATCAACCTCCGTTATATTCCAATCAAATATGTTTATGAAACATCATATCATCACTTTGAGAGAGAGAGTGTGAGGGCGAGAGAGAGAGAGAGAGAGAGAGAGAGAGAGAGAGAGAGAGAGAGAGAGAGAGAGAGAGAGAGAGAGAGAGAGAGAGAGAGAGAGAGAGAGAGAGAGAGAGAGAGAAAGAGAGAGAAAGAGAGACAGAGAGAGAGTGAGCAAGAGTGAGTTTCTTTCGTGCATCATCATATGAAACATCATATCATCACTTTGAGAGAGAGTGAGAGACAGAAAGAGAGAGAAAGAGGAGAAAGAGAGAGAAAGTGTGTGTGTTTATTTCGGAGGGGGGTGGTGCTGGACTCCCTGACCTGCTGCTGAAGTTTGAGCAGCTGCTGCTGTTTCTCCTGCAGCACCTGCAGCTGCTGCTCCGCAGACACCATGGCGTGGGACAGCGACTGCAGCGCAACCTGCGCAGCCGAGCTGAGCGCCGTGGACGCCTCGCCCACCGTGCCCGCCGACAGCCCGCCCACCGTCGGGGTCACGCCGAACGTGCTCACTGCGCAGAGAGGGGGCACGTCAGAGCGCCACAGGGGACCCTTGTGTAACCCTCCGAGTGAAGGGAGGACACCGCGCTCGCTTGTAAGATGAGAGCCCGAGTTCACATTGCAAAATCAACAATATTTTTATCGCTACCAACAGCTGGTGTGCACTCAAACCGTGCCGCCGGAGAATCTAAAACGGGTCTCGCGGGACGCGTTCGAGTCACATCGCCCGGTGCCTTAAAGCACCTCGACGCAAAGTGAAAGTGAAAAGGGAGTGACGAAGAGGGTGCGTACCGGTGAACATGCTCGCGTCGTCCCTCTCCACCCTGGTGCCGTCGCTGGTGGAGACGCAGGTGAAGTGAAGCGGCTCCACCTCCAGCAGCCCGGTCAGGGCGGTGAAGCTCCCCTCCGCTGCTGCACAGCTGCTTACCTTACCGTTCCCTGCAGAGAGAGAGAGACCGGTTTACACACCTTCACTCTACACACCTTCACTCTACACACGGACACACACTCACACCCACACACACACCTTCACTAGATGTGACAAAGAGACAGAGACAGAGACAGAGACAGAGACAGACTAAGAGACACAGAGACAGAGAGACAGAGACAGAGACACAGAGACAGAGACACAGAGACAGAGACACAGAGACAGAGACAGAGACAGACAAAGAGACAGACAAAGAGACAGACAAAGAGACAGACAAAGAGACAGAGACACAGAGACACAGAGACACAGAGACAGAAACAGAGACAGAGACAGACAAAGAGACAGACAAAGAGACAGACAAAGAGACAGACAAAGAGACAGACAAAGAGACAGACAAAGAGACAGACAAAGAGACAGACAAAGAGACAGACAAAGAGAGACACAGAGACAGAGAGACAGAGACAGACAAAGAGACAGACAAAGAGACAGACAAAGAGACAGACAAAGAGACAGACAAAGAGACAGACAAAGAGACAGACAAAGAGACAGACAAAGAGACAGAAACACAGAGACAGAGACAGACACAGACACAGAGACACAGACACAGACACAGACACAGACACAGACACAGACACAGACACAGACACAGAAGCCTGCAGCCGGTCTCACTGATCATATCAGCTAAAACAGCCGTCTCCATGACGGGTCTGACGGGAGCAGACGCCAACAGCTTTCAACACTGAACTTGTCATGTGACATGCTAGAGAGAGCCGCTGATGCGAACAGCAGCGCCAGGAAGGCTTCTTTCTGCCAGACGCCAGTCTGGACCGGCGGCATGGCAAGACACAGTGTGGCGTGCTGCGAACCTGAGAGAATGTCAGAGAGGTCGATCTCGTCAGACTGGACACCGATGCTGCTGTTGAAGGCGTTCTTGCAGGAGGAGCCACTGACCTCCAGGTCAAACAGGACCGGGTCGAAGGGAGAGCTGTACAGGCCATATCTGCGGGCACAACCAATCAAGACAACCGATGACCATAAAAGCTGGACCTGGGGTTCCGATAACGAAAGGATTTGGCTGACACTTTTTGGTGGAAGTTTAAGCAGAGAATCCTTTGAGTAAATCAAGGAGCAGACATGTGGGTGTGGATCCAGTTTCAAATTCGATTACAGACAGAGAACATTAGTGTCAAGGGCCATTATTCAAAATTAAATAAATTCAGTGACAGTGAAGAGTGTGAGTATAACAATCTTAAGGCGTCATCTCGGTTTGCGCTTGGTGTTTCCAGGCAGCTTCTACAATCTTTTCAGTGAACATGAAAAACATAAGCACATCTTGAATTATTTTAGATTTTCCAGCCGAAATTAGATATATGAGATAAATGATGACAGCAAGCCAAAATAATAATAATAAAAATAATAATAATAATAAAAAATAAAAAATAAATCATTCAAAATACCTCAGAACATAAGATTAAAACGAAACCGTCCAACAGGGTTAGCAGACTCAGACTTTAAAACGACAGTCGTCGTGTCCTACACCGGCCGCTCATGAGTGGCTCACCTGGTCTGCAGCAGGGCCTCCAGCGGCGTGAGCCTGTCCTGCAGTTGCCGGGAGACGGTGGTGAGCAGGGAAGCACAGGAAGTGCTACAGCCCGCCAGGTCCTCGTCCTTCACGTAGTTCAGCAGCACAAAGTACCAGAACACCGACCCTGGGAGAGAGAGGAGTCTGCTTCAAACATGCACTGGCTGAAGGCCAAATGGCTAGGCTATTTTAACTTAAACCATACTCCCGAAAGCCTTTTCCTTCCCACACACCAACTGGCTGGAAATATTATTTTTCTGCTATTGTATGAGGAGAGGCCCTGCATTATGGACAAAGGCCCGTTTCTTGTTTGCATTTAGCCAAATGGCTAGGCTATTTTAACTTAAACCATGCTTCCAAATGCTCTGAACTAAACAACGTTTAAACTCGATTTTCATCCAACTCATTTAGGAAATCAATTTGTATATTTTGCTTCCATTAACATATGGCTCCATTATTTGCTTTGTGTAGTGTGTTCACTCAATACCACTGTTATGTGTGATTCATGTTTAAAAACTCATTTTAAATTAATTTACAAGTAAAATAGCAAAAACTCCCAATTTCTTAAGCTCATGACAAATTACTAGGGCCGTGTGAAATCCATCAGTTTTCTCATTAACCTGCAGTTCCATCCTCCAACACCAAGTTGGGAGTATTTCTGAAGCTACTTTACGATCTCAAACGACCATTCGTTTATCACAAATTAGTGACCAGCAGGTGGCGTAACACGCACCCATACATACACACTGGCCAGGAACAAAGTAGTGGAGAATGAGCACTGCGATTCTTAATGCTATAGACATAAGAATAGTCAGTCTAATTCCAAAAGAAACAACTGTACACTTACAGTTGTGGTTCTGTGTGGCTCAGTTGGTAGAGCATGGTGCTGATAACGCTTAGGTTGTGGATTACCACTGGGACCACATGCACTGAAAAATGTAGTTACGTTCACTACTGTAAGTAGCTTTGGATAAAAGCGTCTGCTAAATGGCATATATTATTATTTAATTTGTTTTTACTTACCGCCTGTAGCTGCTGCAGGCAAGTAAGGCATGTTGTCCAGCAAAGCCTTCAGCAGGGCTGATCCAAAACCTTGCTGACTCGGGTCCCCTTTTCCATTGCTGTGACAATGATGACACATGGGACGATACACAGCAGACACAAATCAATATAAATGTGCGACACACTGAAAAACTGTTCTCCTTTTGACATGGTTACGCATGACGCAGAGGGGGGGGGGGAGGAGGACAACTCCAGCGGCGGGCCGACCGGTGCGTTTAAGGGGCTTTGCGATGCCGCCGTTAACGGATGAACCCTCACCTGATGCAAAGTGCGAGGAAGCGGGCACACTTGTGGGCTATGCTGCGACCGGCCTCGAAGAAGCACACCCGGATGATGTCGGTCAGTCGTTTCCTCGTTTTCGTCAGCAAGCCCTCCTTGCCCTCTCTCAGGCTGAACGGGAAAAGAGAACGAACCGGCGAGTCAAAATGGCCCTCCAAAACACAGGAGGCTGAGCTCAGATCAGTGTTCACCTGCACTATTTTCAGGCCTGATGAATTCCCGTACAAATACGCCATCGTGATTTACAGCGCTTTCTCAAACGCAACAATAAAACACCGCTTGTCAAAATGTTGACTTTTCTGCCGACGTTCAAACGTTGACATTTTGGGACATCGCCCCAGATCGACCCTCTTTAACATACACGGATATCACTGGTACACCTCGGCTGAGGACTAAACCACACTCTTCCTGTAACGGGGTGGACGTGAACCTCAAGGACTAATGAACAAGTAGTCGCGAACGCTACACACTGAGCCAGGAACAAATATAACGAGCAGAACTAGATGTGCCCCGTTAGATGAGATCGAGTGTCTCGTCGCCGTGAGGACGGCCCAGCTGTCCCGAGCACGGGGGAGAACCTGCCTGCAGGGCCCGTTGGAATAGACCCCGGCCAGCCAGCACAGGATGTCCAGGACCAGGCTCTGGGAGTGCTCGGTGGCCGGGCGCTCCTCGATCTTCTTGCACAGGCTGTTCAGCAGCTTCTCGTGGAACTCGGGGAACTGCAGCATGGCACAGCGCTGGACCCTGCGAAAAGGAGGCACAGCCAATGAGACGCGGGAATCTCCCCTGGGGGTAAGGCGCATCACCGGACAGCACGCGGGAACGCACCTCTCTTTGGGGATGGAGGTCTTCTTGAACCTCCGGATCGTGACCGACACCTCCTGGAGGAGGTCGCAGCCGCGGAGGTTGTCCGGCTTCTTCGAGGGGGCCGGGGGCTCCGCTTTGGAGGTGGAGGCCTTCTCCTACGCGGGGCGAAGGGGAAGCAGATAAAGAGTTATGATTTCAGAGTTTATGGTCTTCGATCTTTCAAATTAATGGATGTCACAACAGCGGGGAGAAAATACCATCCCTTGACAGGGGCAAAGGAAACGCCATTAATATCCAACCTAACATTTAAATGTCACCTGCAATGGCATTACGCTGACGGCAAGAGGTAGCATGCTCTCACTCTGAACGAATTCCCGTTCGTGTGAACTGTAAAGGCTAAAACTACTTCATTCTGAGTTGGCAAACCAGGAGTTCTATTCAATTGAGATAACTGTGGAAAACAAAATCTTAAGGTGAATTCCTGTAGTAACATCAAATTACGGGCAGCGAGCCTGAGCCCTCTCGCTGAGATACACAATACAAATGCACGGAGATCTACATCTTGAAATAAAGTTTTCCAACAAATCGAAAGTCTCTGTATACATGTCAGTGTGGATACATATCAGACCCCACCGGAGATCATTACATGGTGGCATATGGCGTGGTTTGAGCTGGTACCTTGGTGGCCTGAGCCCTCTGCAGCAGGGAGGACAGGGAGTGGGCTTTGCTGCTCTGGGGCTTGGCGGTGGGCATCCTCACCACCGGCCGAGGGCTCTCCTCCATGCCCTTGTCGCTCACCGCCTTGATGTGCACCAGGAAGGAGCGGTACTTGCCCCCAGCCATACCTGGAGCAGGAACAAACCGGTGGGTCACGGTGCTGAACGGGTCCCCACAGTGGTCACAAACATTTATCAAAAGAATATTTGACCATCACATTATTCCTAATGAAGATAAAAAGTGATCTAGCAAATAACACAAAAAGTTACAACTTTTCCATTATCTACTAAGGATTTCAAGATGCCCAAAACTGTTCCTGTCTATTCACAACAGGAATATGTCTACAGGAAGCTAATCAGCCACTGAATACTGTTGCCCAAACATAATGTCCCTTGACCATTCTATTTCTTTCTAATTGTTAAATACCAACTACAAGTTTGAACTTGCCGGTATAAAACAAGCAGAGGTCTGATAGGTAGATTACGATGACCATTTTTGTGGAGGTAAATTGTGCTCCTTTGTGCTTACCTTTGACTAGCTTAGGGCTGGTCAGACTCAACATCCCAGCATGCCCGGAGAGGTCCAGTCCACTGGCTAACCACACAGGCCCACAGAGGATATCTTCCTTATGGTCTTCCAAAAAGAGGCAAAGCCTTGACCCTTCAAAGCAAAGAGCAGCAAAGCCTTGAGACCAGATATTTCTCCACTGTGTCACTACACTGTTTTGGGTGGGAAAAGGCAGTATACCTGGCGTTTCCTCCACGTCCATGAACTGGATGTCCTCCGCAAAGTCGTGTAACAATGGCTGACCGTTCCTCTCCCCATTGGCATGCAGGACATGGGACAGCGGGAAGGAGATCTGCCTGTCCACTGCAGTCTCTGCCAAGCACAGGAAAGTAAGGCAAATTAATGAGACACTGCTGATGCTGACAGGCAGAAACTGCAGGACAGATATTCACTTGGGGACGCAACGTGGCCTCAAGCACACAAAACGTTCACTGAAAATACATTAATCAGCTCAGAATCAAAATGTAGGCCTATTTCCTAACCAGTAAAACTAACCAAAGTAGGAAATAAATATTAAATTAACAATGATTAGGGTCTGGTGGATGGAGTGAACCTCAGGTTTGGTTGGTTAGCTTCCCTAAGCCATGGGCTCAAATCCATATACAAAGCAGAACACTATTATCGCTTTGTATCATTTTTAAGGATAATGAACAACAGTAATAATAATACAATAACAATAACAATAATTACCGTTGACCTTGCCCAGGCCCGGGGCCTTGTTCTTCAGCAAGGTGATCTGGATCTGAGGAATGTTGGCGATGTTGGCGTTCATTACGAACTTGAAGTCCACATGGCCCACCATGCAGGCTTTGGGCAAGACCAGTTCAAACACATGCTCGTCCCAGCTGGAGCTGCAGATAGAAAAGCAGAACTTGTAATGAGGTAACAACTTTCACCCTCATCCTTGAGAGCCACTATGTTCCAGAAACTACTTTCCCACCACCTACACCAATGATTACTTACCTGAACCAACTGAGCATCTTAATTAAATGACCATTCTAATTAGTACAAATGGCCATGTACTAGGGCACATTAAGAGAAAATGTGAAAATCCATGGTACTGTCTCTCCTCATGCTCAGAGCCCAGATTCGGACATAAACGTCTTTGTCAGGACCACTTCAGTGCAGACCAGAATATTGCAGAGTAAGTGGCAATTAATCAACATAACCTTTCCTAGAGAGAGATTCATATAACAGCGCACGTAGGTTTATTTAAAACAGAGGTCTGGCGCCATGGTTCCTGAGGGCCAAACCACCAGCACGGTTGTGGTTTTTACTGATTCAAGAATGAATGATTACTTCAACGGTGTGAGCTTATCATTGCCCGATTCGTCACGGTGAACTAAGGTGCAGGGTAACAACAACCAATGAAAACCTTGCAATCAAATGACATCGTTGCGTTACAACATCGCAGGAGCGGCCATCGACACATTGGGACACATTGAAAGGAACTTTTATGAATAACTCCAAGAGCGTCTCCGGAGCACTCTGGCAGCGCGGGGGGGCGTGTCCGCACCTGTCGCTCTGCAGCTTCCATGTGCGGGTGTGCTGGGCGGCGTCGCCGTGGTGCTGCTGGTGCAGGTGCTGGGGGTGTCGCCGCTGCTGCTGCTCCTGCTGGACCTCCACCCAGCAGGGCGGCACTGTGGCCGAGAAGCGCGGCGTCAGCGTCTCGAAGCGCGTCAGCTCCACCAGCGACGTCAGGCTCTCCACGCCCAAGGTTTGGTCCACCAGAAGGTCAACTCCTGCTGAAAGCACACGGACACTCGTTTCCTCCAAATACACGCTTTCTGATTAACGGTGAGCACCAGGAAACTGTCGAGCCAGAGTCAGCTGACTTTTTGGCCAGACCGACTCATCTTTGGTCGGTCGATTCACCCAGGCTGGCCCTTTGAACGACATGTGATTTCCCTGAAGGGTGATTCCAGTCAATAAAAAACATGACCTATGTAATGCAACATGACCTATGTAATGCAATGTAATGCACATCTTGTAAGTCGCTCTGGATAAGAGCGCCTGCTAAAAGCCAAAATGTAAATGTAAATGACAGTACTGGAGGTTGCACTGCTATATTAATGAACTGCCAGTGTAATTGTTTCCATACATAGCAATTTATATTCAAACATGACAGGAAAACATTATACAGTAAGTGTGAATGGTGTTTGTTTGTTGGCCGGAAGAGCAAGACATACTCTCCTCGTATCAAATAGAATAGCAGGGTTCTGAAAAGTTACTTTGTTCATTTTATGTCCATTATTAGTATTAGTTATGAGCAAATGTTCTTGTGCAGGCTGGCTAAAAATATTATAGTATCGTCACTATCATACCTGTGATCCCTGGACTTGAGGGGTTAGAGGACGGCTTAGTCCCTTCTGACAGTTGTTCTGCCCCTTTAAAAAGGGGGCCATCAACAAATATGTCGCCGTCATCAATATCGTCACACACACCTCCAATTTGAAGGAAATGAAGTTCACCACCTTCAGGTTAAAAACAACAAAAACACAGAAGTCATAGGTTAACAGGAGCTGTGAACTGTCTTGAAGTTGAAACTGAAAGAAAAAGAAAGGGAGGTTGTCAAATGGGTTACGGCATATACACGTTTGATTTATAACCCTATAACAGCAGTTAGAGAAAATTAAAAGGCTCCCAACTTGACAAGATAATAAGATAAAGGTAACGCCATGGCTAAAAGTAATTTTATTGCAGGTTCCCTCACAATGTTCACACTGATAAGTCAGCAGCAATGGAATTGCCCCCCCTTCTATTGAGCATTTCTCTTTTCAAATTATAATGGGTGATCCTTTTCAGGTGTCACGCAGGGCAAAAGCAGCTGGCTGTTCAATCAGAAAGAAACATGGGATTTAACGACGTGTGGTGTGAAGACTGCACTTAGGCCCATTTTACCATCTCCCCCCGAATTTCACGAGGGCGGGGGTGATTTATTATCGCCCCTAGGTAGGGGCGGGGCAGCCTGCGGTCTAAGCAGGTGCTGGTTTTGTGAAGGTGTCAGCTCTGACGTCCGCCGATAGCTTCGTGGCCTATGTGTCAGTGGACTGGGTAGGAGGGGGGCGTATTCCTGATTTATGATCTCAACTGTAGAATTTATTGGGTAAGTGATACATTTACACTACGCCGCACAAAGCGGGGGGAGGGGGATTTCTCCCACACCGTCTTTGCGCATGGAGTTCATCTGTGCTGTCCACGGAAAAAAACGTTGGCAAGTCTCGAGTGCGATGCGATACATTTAATCTGTACGCCTGCGCTATTGGAGGTACTCAGGACCATTTCCTCCTAACTACGCATCTTGAATGCAAGATGTTCATGCTGAAATATTCGGATTTTAAAAGCGAGTGAAAATACAGTAGAGAAGAGGTAGAGAAGAGGTAGAGAAGAGGTAGAGAAGAGGTAGAGAAGGACCACTGTTGGCGAGAACACAGAACAGTCAAAGCAGCTTCAGAAGGCGATACAAACACAGGAGCGTTAATCATTTTAGGAATCTGCATCAGAGCAGCCGTCGCGGTTACTCTTATGATCGCTGTCGCACAAGAATCATCCAATCACCCTACCTTATTTTAGAACATACCAACAGTCACAAACTAGTTTGTCATTCCTCAAGATTAATGAAGGGATCGAGCGATTGAATAAGACCTGAATATCCACATTGAGCGCTGACGGCGCTCTCAAACTAACGTACATCTCAGTAGTCTGACTCGCTCTTGAACACTCTGACTAGTGTTTGAATAGATTAGAAGGCTTGCATTTTTCTAGGGCTGTCCCCGACTAAAACAAATCTCGGTCGACAAACAGTCGTCCGTTTTTTTCGATTGGTGGAACTTTTTATGACACACCCCATTTGTTTGAATAAATACAACTATATGCACACTGCGCTTGTCTTAAATTGTAGCCTAAAGCTGAACATAAAGTGGCTATAGGCTATTGAAAATAACTTACTCCAGTTGGAGACCATCCGATGGCCTAATTCCCCAGTTGTTTCATGTTATGGCACAGGAACATTAGCTTGTCCATATTTTTTGGCAAAAGGCTGCTCCTCATTTTATTAACGATAAACCCTGCCTTGGAAAACACGCTTGCAAAGTTTACATTCCAGTTTTTTTTGGATCGTCCACGACTAAAACAAAATGCTGCCATACTCCAGATTTTTTTTCTTTGACATTATGTTCTTAGGTTATATCAAAATTAGTAATTAAAGTATGCCTATATCACTAATCTTAACTGTAGACAAATCGTAGGCTACAATTAAAATGCACATTCACGTGCCTAAAACAAGGATACAATATAGGCTACATGAAAGGGGGTGTTATGCATGTTAGTTATAAATATATAAAACAACTAGCAAAACACATTTATTATAAAATGTTACAAAATGCAGGCCCAGTTGCCTATTATTTTGGCTACCATGGCTAGAAGAGATCTCAGTGACTTTGAAAGAGCGGCGATTGCCGGAGCACGTTTCACAGGAGCTTCAGTGACAAAGACTGCTCAACCTGCTGATATTTCATGAGGAACAGTGGCTAAAGTGACGTTGGCATGGGAGAGTCTGAGGGAAAGACAAGGGGCAACCGTGGTCGAAAGCCCATACTCCTTGAACGTGATTAAAACAGAAAGCAGACGAGCAACTCTGAATCAATTGATTGCACACATCAATCTGAGGCGTGAGCAGGCAGTTTCATTGCAAGTAAAGTGGTGCAAAGAACACTCTACTGTTCTACTGAGTCATCCTTCATCCTTCAGATGATGAGTCATCCTTCATCCTGTTCTCAACAAGTGGATGGGTGCATGTGTGGCACATAGTAAAAGAAACCTACAGGCCCGAGTGCACGTTTCCCCCGGTGAAGGGTTCTGGCAGCTCTGTTGTGGTGTGGGGTGCATTTTGCTGGCATGTTTTAGGTCCACTCAACCCCCTTAGAGGGCAAGATAAATGCCAATAAATACAAATCCATTCTGAGCAATCACCTTCATCCTATGGTGAGCCGGGCTGTTTGTGAAGGTGCACTTGGCTTGAACACAAGCATCTATGGCCTCGCACCTAAAATGGCAGTGGTCTTATCTGCCGAAACTATCCAAAGGTCACAAGGTGATTAGAATTTAATCTGAGGGGGAATAGTAACAGCCTAACTTCTGTGATGACAGGGAAGTCAAGAGTCCTTTCACATCTGAGCGGAGGGTGTTCGGTATCACCCAAAGACATGCACAAGCGAGAGCAGGCCACACATAGTGAACTGCTAAAGGCGTGGGCATTAAGTTAGCATTAAGTTGCACAACATGCACCGGCTTGTTGTTGACCCCAGAAGGCTGCCATGTCTATGGCCTGCAGAAAACCAAATTATATTTTTCCACCGACCACTACAATTCCACTGTTCCTTACCACTACAATTACCTGCCACACAAAGCTCTTTGTGCAAAGACAGGAAGGCTAAAATTGGTGTTTCCCCCATATCTTGACATGATTATAATTGGAATTTATGAGACTCTGCCCCCATCTTTTAGGTCATAAAGAGAAAAATGGGCAATACTCAAATACCAGCAGATTAAATTAAATAAAGCACACCATTCATCACAATATTTTGTTAAAAATGTCAAAAATGATACATTATCCTTGTCATCATATTAATGTAACATTTCTCAAACCCACAGTTATATTCAATTCAGAACAAATAGGCCAATATATGTAATGGGTTTTTCCTCACTCATCTTCATTTACACTCCAACAACTTGCCTGCCTAGCGCCAATACTGTACATCAGCCATTTTAAATTCCGCTAAACAAGTTAACCACGGCTGCTGGTTTCTCAGGCTTGATCCTGACCTTCAAAATAAGAGCCCGTGGCTAACACCGACCTTCAAAACAAGAGGCCAATGTGGATGTTACGAACCGCGACTTACGCAATGTAAAGTGGCGTCAAAGCAAACAGACTCCTTTGATCGCGGCTGTTTTGGAAACAAACGCAAACGCAAACAAAGTCAAACTCCTGCCTTCGCAATGCCCTGTGCCGTTTGCAGGTGCCGTCGTATCGCTCACCTTTAGTGCAAGCGCAGAGCCGGTCGGTCCCGGAGCAGTAGGTGACCGAGACAAAGGGGTCAGGCTCGTCGGCCCCCTCCTTCTTGGGCGGCTCCACTTTGGCCAGGACCTCCAGGCCAGACAGGTCCAGGATCATGAGGTACCCTCCCTGAGTGGTGACTACCAGGTGGCCTAGGCCCGCCCCGTCGGCTCGCTTCTCCTTGGCGGCGGCGGCAGCGTTCTTCAAGCCGGGCGGCGTTTCCTCGAGGGCCTCGTCCCCGTCGTCCTCCCGGTTGTCCAGGACGTCCGGCGGCAGCAGGATAAGCGAGGTGATGGCGTCCTTGGGGTCGCGGATGTGCTGGATCTTGACGGGCTCCTCCTCCAGCGTGACGATGCGCGTGGAGTAGTTGAGCTTGTACAGGGCGAGGTAGCCGCCGCCCGGCGCCCGCTGCTGCTGCTCGGGGGGCAGGATGAGCGGGGTCTGCGCCGGCACGCTGGGGTGCCCCTCGTGGGCCTTGCCCCGCAGGCCCGCCCCGTTGGCCAGGCTGGGCAGCGGCTGCAGCTCGCCCTTGCGCCGGCTGCACAGGGCCGAGTGGAGCTTGTTGAGGTTGTTGAGCGCCTCCACCTGGTTGATGGCGCTGAGCGACTCCACCGAGCAGGACTGCAGGCCCACCAGGAGGTGGACGCCGTCCGTGCAGGGCGTGATCGAGTCCACGTACAGGTTCTCCTCCTCCAGGAGCTTGGGCAGCCGCAGGCACTGCACCAGGGCGCCGGGCTTGGGCACCAGCGAGCTCCACTTGTCGGCGTCCAGGGCCGCCAGGTTGGCGGCGGCGTCGGCGAACTGCTGGATGTAGGTGATGGGCGGGTCCTGCAGGAGCAGCTGCTCGTGGGTGTCGAACTCCATCTCGATGATCTGCGGCACCGTGAAGCCCTCCTCGTGCAGGCTCTTGCTCATCAGGTTGTTCATCTGGGCGAACACCTTGCCCGACTTCTCGTCCGACTCCTTGATGCTGTAGAGCAGGAGCACGGGCATAGTCCTGCGCACCGGCGGTGGCGGCGGCGAGCTCAGCTCCGCCGGGTTGCACGCCTCGATCTCCATGGGCGCCTGGTCGGCGGGGGCCTCCGGGCCCTGAGTCCTGACCAGGCCGTCCAGGGGCCGGCGTGGGTGGGCGCCGAGGGGCGAGGCGGCGGCCGGGCGGTAGCTCAGGAGCCCCCCGGCCAGCAGGCACGGGAAGGGAATGTTGTGGTGCTCGGTGGGCTTGTCCTTGGCCTTGTCGGCCTTGGCCTGGGCCAGCGACGGGTTGGCGCCCAGCTCCTCCAGGTCCTTGACGGTGTCCTCCAGCACGCTGGCCACCACCTCCCACTGCAGCTTCTCGGGCTGCTGCAGGACGCTGAGCGCCGTGACACCCAGGTTCACCTCCATGCTCTCCTTCTGGGACGGGTGCCCTGCGGGGGTGGGACAGAGAGGGGGGAGAGCAGTCAGGGCACCGCACCGATACACGCCGCCACCGTGTTAAAATAGACACGTGCAGAAGCATGCATATACGCATGCACATGCACACACGCGCATGCATACGCATACGCGAACACACACACACACACTCACTCACACTCACTCACACTCACTCACACTCACTCACACTCACTCACACACACTCACACTCACTCACTCACTCACTCACTCACTCACTCACTCACTCACTCACTCACTCACTCACACACCTAAAGGGATACACACTAACACACAAGTTTATGCATACACACATTTATGAATGCAAAAACGCACATATTTATGCACGTACACTCACACACACTCACACACACACTCACACACACTCACACACACACACTCACGATAGCGTCACTTGTATTCAGTAAAAGCTTTATGCTGAGTCACCATGGAAATATTGAGTACTGAGGTACTAAATAGGTACTGCAGTGCTGGTACATATTTTGGCATCGTGACAAGCTGAAGCACAAGCCAATTCAACACTAATCACCAAGAGTGATGTACACCATCAGCAACTCGGATGCCCCACTACAACACATTGATTTCAGCAACATATCTAGGCAACCATTTTCATTATGAGGTCATCAATATCATGAGTCATTTGTTTTCTTCCATAATGCCCAGAGTATAAAGATGCATTCCTGATCGACTTGTAGTGTTTTGAATGGATCATCAACAAAGGAACATCTGAATTCATTTAACTGTGGAGATCCTGGAGGGGCTTCATTGTGAAGCCGAACAAATCTGAATAGTCAGTGGCTTGGTGATTTAGCATTGTGGAGAGGGATCGATAACCGCCCCGCCTTGTGCATTTGCATTTAGTCTGCGGGACAGGGGGGGCAGTGGATTAGGGCCTTACCTGTCACAGACTCTGATCTGGAATGCTCTTCACTGTCTGAGTCTTCCAACTGATCATCACTGGCAGAAACAAATCCATGAAACAAATACATCACAGTTGGTCCAATTCCTCACACAGTCAATACAGTTCTACTAAAGATTGGCATTCAATAATTCCTGGCACTTAGTAATTGCATTCGGAGAAAAACCAGCCGCAGAAAATAGGCAAAAACCAGAAGAGCGCCGAGTCAGTGCACTTCAATTTGCCTCAACTTTTGAATGGCCACTACGTGAACAAACGCACGCGCTGACAAAAGCATCAGTCTGTGCTCAATTGCTGGATGTAAATGGGCGCGACGTGTTCCCGCGTGAGCACTGCGGAGTGACACACGCTCTCTTGTGTGGCTGGAAGTCAAACTATGCTCCTCTAAGGAGAGGCATTGGCTGACTACATTTCAGGAATGCAATGACCTTTAGGGGTTCAATTGGATGAGGGAGGCATAGCTTAACAATGTCAAAAAAAAAAAAAAGACAAACTCATTTTCAAAACTTTTGTAGTCAATTGAGAATTGATTGGGAAACACCCTTGTCTTGTGTTTTTATTGTTTGCACCGCTGATTGTGTCGTGCTTTCTTTTTCTATGCAGCTTGAGGAAGGTCATGTGACCAAACGTTGCTGCTGCTGCTGCTGCTGCTCAGAAGAATGAAACAATCTCCTTCAGAGAACTAAAATACTTTTCCTCACACTAAGCAGTGTTTCCCCCTCTTTCTCGTATTTATCAAAACGTCTGTAGACCATGAGGGTTTACTAGCGGAAACACCTCATTGTGACTCAACGTGACCCAACACGAGCCTGCAGCATTCACAGACAGTCATTTATGTTCAGATTTGCGCAAAGATGGGGCATCTCAGGCTGTTGCCTGAAACAAGCCTAGGGAGTGTGTCCGGTCAACCGCACCAAGAATCTATCAAATTGGCACAGAGCATGACACCTGTGCTGCCGACCAAACGGTTTTTCGGCGGTTCATTTCCAAACACAGACATTTTCAAAAACAGATTTTTCCAAGAGGAAGTGTGAGGAGTCTGCCCCTGATACACATGACAAAATTAAGGTCAAGTATTCATACGTTTTCAGGGAATGACCAAAGGCGCTCCTCAAATGAGCAAAGGACTTTCCCCTTTGCACCGACAGTCGATAAACGTCCTTCGGAGAAGATGAAACGCAGATAAATAGATACATAGATAAACAACGGCGGAGATAAATAGTGTCACTGGTACGAGAGCGTGAGGGAACTGAAAAGCAGCGATTATTTTGTAACACACACAGGGGATTCTTGTCAGAGACAAAGAAGAGACCAATTGTCGAGAGACAACTTGGAGCCCAGTGCACCGGCTACTGCAATAGCCCCATTTCCGGCCTACCAGGAGAAGAGCCAAGGGAGGCGCGGGTGATCCCTGAGGAACAATTCAGACTGTGGCAGAATGTGTCACGGTGGCTGCATGCCACCACTGGCAGCATCAGGAAAGGGGCGTCGACCACAGGACACCCACCTCACCTGCGCGACCAATCGGACGGTCGTCCCGGGATACCAGGGAGCCGACCAGTGACAGAGCGAGACTCGCATGGGATAGTGCAAACTGCGAAGTTCTGGCTTAAAAAGGTAACCTAAAATTACAAACTTTGTCTCTGAACGGGTTACCTAGCCATAACGATCCGAACCCCCAACTACAGGGAGCTACGATCTCTTGGCTGCAGCATTCCTTCACACTGACCATCTCCACGTGTTCCTGTGAGGTCTCACGCTGCTGGCCACGTAGCTCACAAGACCCCTGGATCATTGTGGCGGCCAAGGTTCATTCGCGTATGAATGGCCTGGCCCAATAGATTTGGACAATGTGCGGTCGTCCCTTCCACTGGATTGCTCCAGGATGAACTCCGCCAGCCGCCTGACCCGGGATCCATGGACTGTCCCGCCCATTGGACCGCTTAAGTAAATCAGCATGTCATGTTTCCTGCCGCGGCATACGGTGTAACTTCCTTTGTTTTGTAGCGGCTAAAACTAATGTTTTGCCGTTTCCATTCTGACTGTTTAAACATGGCTTGTTAAGCAGCTTAACAGTAGTGTTCCTTCCTCATTTCGTTTTTCTCTTTCGCTCCCCTAGTTAGATCCTGTATGTTTGTCAAAACCGTCAGTTAGTTTGTTATTGTGCGTTTTGGTATTTGGTGCCATAATTAGTTCATTGACAGATGACACTATAGTGTTTATATTAATACACTTTCTAATTATTGATAAGTTGGCTGTCCTGTCTTTTGTTCTGCACAAATTGGGTTCTACTGGCTAATACCTCACCAAATAAATATTGAATAAGTGTACGTTGACGCACCCCTCCTTACGTCACCACTTCCAATACCATTTTGGAGTTCTACTGTACTCTGCGTCACCGCCAGGCAACCTGCACCCAGTCAGGGCAGGAGAGCTGAAGCACGTGCACCCATGTGCACCCCTCCTGCTCATGAGCCAGTGACTCTTCCACACTTCCAGCCAGTGTACTGCAGGAGCGCTCGTACCGACCAGAGGAATCTGCCAATCTGTATGCACCTGGTGCTTCCCACAAGGGGGGAGGGGGTGCTTACGCAACGGTAACCCGGTGAAGGATCCTGGATCACGAGTGGAAACACTGACGGTGACATGGTCTGACACCGGACGCATGCATCCGGATCGCTGGCGAAAAGGCGTACGGTGATAAAGCTGATCCTGGACCTGTGCAGCTTACCTGTCTCCCTCCAGTTTTGGTATATCTGAGCAGCTGGAAGAGTCCTCTAACCAGGCTAACGTGGGTCTCCTGGACTCCGTCCCCGGGCCCTGCTCGCTCCCCGACAGAATCAGCTGCCGCAGGATTGCCGGGTCGTAGGGGTTGATTTCAAATTTCAAGTGGACCTGAGGAGAAATCGACGAACGATTAAAAATGTTGGTTTAGTGCTCGTTTCCCCCGCGCTAGGAAAAATTGCAAGCGACTCTCTTTCATGATTATGCTGTTGGGAGTTTCTCCGGCACTACAGAAGGCACCGATCTAAACTTGGGCCGAAAGATCGCAGTGCAATGTTTTTAATTCGCAGGTATGCCCGAAGACGCGCAGCCACCTTCATGAGCTTGGACACGTCCCATATGCAGATCTTCCCCCGCTTGGTGGCAGCGGCGAGGAAGTGCGGGCAGCTGCCGAAGCCGTAGCAGGCGATTTTGTCGGAGCCGTCGGCGCTGGGGAACTGGGCGGGGCTGGTTGCCAGGGTGACGGACAGCGGGACGTTCTGGGTGTGCTCTCCCTTCACGAACGGACAGTTGGGGGAATGTCGCTCGTGCTCCGACCTGGGGGAGGGAGAGGGAGAGGGAGAGACAGAGAGAGAGGGAGAGAGAGAGAGAGAGAGAGAGAGAGAGAGAGAGAGAGAGAGAGAGAGAGAGAGAGAGAGAGAGAGAGAGAAAGGGGACAGAGAGGAGAGGGGGAGAGGGAGAGAGAGAGAGATGAGGGAGAGAGAGATGGGGGTGAGTGTGGGGAAGGGTGTTTACTTCACATCAGAAAAGTCTTGAAAACACCACATTCTTCTCAAACCAAAATCGTTTCATGCTACACTGCTTAAACATGCATAGTTTCTCCCACAAGAAGTAACGGTTTTTGTAAGGGCTTCAAGGCAATTGTTTCTCATTTCCAACTTCTCATTTGTGAGAATTATGCATCTACATAATTCAATGTAACAGTTAATCCCTGTATAAATAAAAGGTTAAATAAAATTATGAACAGTTTGGTTCAAAGACACCATCTAAATACTTGCATAGAATACAAAACCGACACTTGGTCTAATCCCAATCCTAATTCAATTATGAATGTAAATGTTTGCTATGACTCGGCATGTGCGGCAGATCTATCCGCGTGCATTTGAGGGCGGCGGGCTGCGAGCCTGTGGGAGGCGGGCTGAGCGAGGGGAACGCACCAGGGCTCGTCTGTGGGCTCCCAGCAGACCAGGCAGACGCTGCAGGTGAAGCACATGGCCCGGTCGTCTCCTGTGGAGGCAGGCTGTGGGAGGGAGGGAGACGGAGGAGGGCAGAGATGCAGGAGAGGGAGAGGGGGGGGTGGACAAACACGTGAGAACCATGCAGTCCTGCGAGGAGACCGCAGAGCGGCCGCAAAGGCTCAAGTTGCACTTTGGCTCTCGTCACGATCGTGTAGTCGTGCAACATTAAGCGCGTTTATGCTCATACCTGGCTAAAATAACAATTACAGGGTTTAAATTACATGCTCACTTAGAATGTACGCTCAGTATTTTAGCCCTCGGGGACTGTGGTTGCCCATTGATATCACGGGCAACGTTACATAAAAATTGTCTGCCGTAATATCAAACCAGTTCACATGTTACGCTATTAAACATGAATTATAAGGCAGCGGTACGCAGAGGTGAAGGGGCCGTCTCGAGCGGAATGCTAAATCACGCATTCGTTAGTAACGATTTCCTGTTTCTCAGCATATCATAGCATGTCTTTTTCTTTTTCTTTCTTTAGTCTTGGGAAATCCCTTCCTGTTCAAAAGCGCTGGCTCTTCCTCTTTCCTCTGCGCTGTTGGCATGCCAACGCTACGCGATGGGCTGAGGGAGCAGTGCTGTTTCCATGGCTACAATCAGCCATTCATCCCCTTGGCCTTGAAACCGAGCGTTGTGCATTTGTCTTTCAGTGTTCTAGGTGTGAGGGAGAGGGGGGAATCTCCCACTGAAAGGTAAAATCCTCGGTCTTTGGTAAAATAAAACCAAAGTCACGTGTCAGGTTGGCTGTACCCAGCACTTCTAAAGTGTGACTTGTAACGGCCAATGGCTTGGCATGGGCTTGGTGTTTCCAACCAACCAACACTTTCCCTGGGATTCCCATTTCAAATAGCATTGACTCTTTCGTTAAAAACCCTACAGATTTTAACTTCAAGTTGCAAGTAGATATACACATTCAAAATAGCTAACGTAAACTACAGATGCTTTCACAGAGTGAGTAGTACATACATGAGACAGAGACGGTGATGCGTAGAAAAGATAGTAAATAAGGGGTTGCTTACGCTGCCTACCTGGTGGTAAAATCCTGCTTGGGCCATGGGGTCGGGCTGGGCCCACCGGTAGCCCGCGTGGGGCCACGATGTAAACGTTTCCCTCCTGTTTGCCTCACTGTACATTAATGATCTGGAATCAGGCCGGAAACAAAGGGGTCTCTTTTCCGTTAACATCTGATACACCTCAATGCTACAACTGCATTACATGCTGTTACACTTGCACTTAAAATGGCCGGCTTGTCTTCAAATAAACAACTGCTACTTCTATCGCATTTGCTACATTTATTTTACATTTAGCGACACCAGAGCTTCAGCATTGGGAGTGCTTTGTGCTACAGGTTGGATATAAACAGGAGTCACAAGCCAATGGCTAAACAGAGACGAGCGTGCCTTACTCTTCAGCAACACCGAGCTACACTCTGTCAGTCTGCACTTCCTCCTGAGTTAGGCTAACCAACGTTACTTGGCGATCACTGGTGGCCAACCCCCTTAAGATACTGAAATGCTGACTGAGGGGAAACTATACAGAGGACAGCAGAGACTAGACTGAGCGCAGCCCGGCCCTGGGGAGCCGCAACGCTTTTTTAAATTCCTCTTCCCCCTTAATGACATCATTAGTCTGAGCGTCCAGATCTTTGCGCTAATCCGCATTATGCCCCATTGATACAGGGAGATCTCAGAGCTCAGATGTTTGCTCCACAGCCCTTGGGAGGTGGAGGTGGAGCGAAGGCGCGGGCGGGGTGTGGCGGTGCGTTCTCACCTATCTACAGAGCGGCCCGGGCCGACCCCCAGCTCAGGCCGCGCGCTCGGTAAGAGGTAGGAGAGCCTGTCCATGATGGACGAGGCCACAGACAAGGCAGCGACATTCTGGTTAATCTTCTTCAGCTCGTTCACGATGGCACTGGCGACCACTTTTAGCACGTTGTGTGGAAGATGGAAAGTTACCGTTGCCCACTGCGGGATGAAGAGACAGAGGGAGGGGAGAGAGAGAGAGAGAAGGAAAAAAAACAACAGAGCTCGTCAGGTTGTGCAGCTCGATGAAAGTGCAGCGGGGATTGCAGAGACAAACCCTCTGCGCTTGGGTACAAGTCACAGAAAACTACTACAGGGGTTCGAGGGGATTGGAAGGATGAGGCGATTTGGGGCCCTGCTGGAGGTCAGAGGTCGTGTAATCTGGCCAAACCTCTGCGCTTGGCTGTAGTGAGAGTGGTTTTAGTAGCTGAGAGCAAACAATGACAACTTTTGCCATCCTAACTCTTACACAATGAGCCCCCTGCAGGAGAGTACCACAAATCATTCGGCTGAATGCAATGCAAACAGCAAAGTGATACTGATGCAATTAATTGGTGGGTGAAGTGTGACAGCATTGTGGCCCATATTCAACATCAATTGCCCAAACAGATTTCATGAACAACATTGAGACAAAATATTTCACAAGTAAAATTACATAAAAATCTGCAACCGGGGTTCGATTCCACCGGCCACGCCAGTATCGGCTCTGGCCTGGGAGTGCCACTAGGGGGCGGCAATTGGCTGTCCGCCCCAGGGGGGGAGGGAAGCCGACATGAGTTCACTGCATCTAGGAGTGGCTCTAGTGTACCGGAGTTATAGTCGACGGCTTGGCGAGTGCTGCTCGGTCTCAGGGCTACGGCAGCGAACTCACAGTACGGGGGGTTGATATAAAAAGAGAGGGTGTAATTGGCTACTAAATTGGGAGAAAATTGGATAATCAGAAACTAATAATATATATATATATTTTTTAAATATTTTATTTTTATTTTTTATGCTCAACTAAGCTATTATAGCAAAAATGAATTGTTGTTTAGAAAAAAATAGATGGGTATCCTTTCTGTATACAATGAACCAAATTAAAGAATTGACTGTTATATACAGCAAGAGAGGCCATTTTGGGGAATCAGGCAGCCACCTTGCACAAAGTTGTTATGGGTGAAAAACTGAATCCAAACCTTTCATTTGAACGGCTGTGTAAGCAGGTATCGATAACATTTTTATGACAAGCTTTGCTCCGGAGGTGCTGGGATCCGTTTACAACATGAGAGTAAGCATCTTGTCTATAGTGCTGGTAAGGCAAATTATATCTTTTTGCAGGGTTTTGCTCCTTTGACATCTGGCCGGATTCATCCTGGTTGGATCTGATAATCTAGATTACCTGTCATGTACAGAGAGGGGATTCCGCCTCTACACATTTTTGCCATTCACTCCCTCCACTTTGCGCCCTGTGCCCATCGTTGACCAACTAAAGCAAATGGTTTTCTTTATGACTTACACAATATTGCACTGTTGTGGCAGATATTGATAGGAACAAATACACAGAGGAACAGCTGTGTTTTTGAGCAGTTTAGTATAGTATAGTATACACCATTTAAGGGGAAATTCTTCTGCGTTTCTCAACAGCGGTAGTTCACAACGTAGAGGTGCACCGGGTTTAACGAAGGGACAGGAGGCGTGTTGTCAAAGCGCTTTGCTGGTTGGAGAGAGAAGAGAGGGTCAAACTGCGGCGGTATCTTTCCGCAAGGCAAGCCTGGCCTCGGTGCGGAGGAGACGTTACGGGAACTTCGGGAGAGGATCTCATTGTTCCCGAAACCTGCCAGTGTGTTTCACGGCTAGTTCAATTACGCTGGAGCGGCGCAGGCCTCGAGTAGTCATTGTGACAGGGAGAAGCGCTTCTCTGCGCCCGCTCCCGGCCTTGCCCATTAATATGCTGATGAGGCGTGTCGCGGGTCGCAGTTCCGCCTCCGGGATCCGACGGCTACAGATAAGAGCCTGTAACGCATCGCCAAGCGGAGACAAAACGCGATCCCACACGGACGGTGCAAATCCTTGTGCATTTTGTTCGGCCACATGGGTTTTGCGTGAATTTTGTCGTCACGTTTCACCACTGCCGAAGATTTGCAGCGCTGCACTTTTTCTGTCGAAATAAATACATAAATATATACATCTGAAGCTGTTGCCTGAATGCCCAGAGAGCCGATTTAGACTTTAACAGCTAGCAATGAAATAGCATTTTTACAATTTTACATTACATTATACTTGCCATTTTGAAATTGTATTGATGAAAATAAATACCACAAATATAGGGACTTCTAAAATCAAAGAAGGAAAAAAAATATCTAAATTGAAGGGCCAGTTTGTGTGCCATGGGGGGTGGGGGACGACGACATTAGTAGCAATCACTGTAAACATAAGAGGCTAAAGCCAAGAGCAATACACAACACCACTGGGGCAGCAGCGTTGTCCAGGCGACAGTGTCTGCACCCACTGACCCTGTGTGTGTGTGTGTCACTAATCATGGTGCCAGAGCATCTTGCAAAACTCTCCAATAAGCAATAGGAAAGGCCAGAGGTCACCTAAACTGCACAGCCGCCTACTTCAGCCCCTGCACTGGTGATAGCGCTTGTGATGACAGTGCAAACACTGATAACTCTGTGTGTGATAGCAAACAACAAGACACCGTACAGTCGTGAGAGTCAACACAGGATGCGCTCTTGTGGGCCGAGCACTGCCTGTGATAGCGTTAGCCGCCTAGCACGTTTCGTAGAAGAGAGAAAGCAAATCGTATGGCAAATGTGTGTATACGCCCTAGTATGAGCATACGATACAACCTGTACGGTTTATTTTATAAAGCCTGCTTTGCGCATCTTTATCAAGGGTGTGAATAATTTCACAGGGTACTGCATATATTACATGGTGTATTCATACACCATTGACTAGAATGTAATGCGCCAATTTTTATTTATTTTTATTTATTTTTAACAGCTAAAAACGCCCTTCAGTATGGAAGGCGAGAAGGCGCTACAGGCGGGCTTCTCCTCTGCCGTTCGCGTTGCCCCCCACCTTGGCCACTTTGTGATTTGCTGCCGTCTCGTGTGAGGTATTTTTCAACCCGTCCTTCAGCTGCGTGATGAACAGGTCGTATCCCTCCGCGTTGGACACGTCCACCTTCTCCAGACAGGCCGAGAGCATCTGCTGAGCCTGCGGACAGAAGGAAGACGCATTACCAGCACGCCCTGCCGCAAAGTGTGGAAAAATCATTACAATCGCCAAGTGATCGATGTCCACGCCCACGGGCGCACCGCGTCGGTCGAGACGCCGGACCCAAAAAAGGTGCATGAAGGTTTGTTAGAGCGAGTAGAATGTCAGGAACGAATGAGCGTCGATAGCCGTGGCAAACAAGGACTTGGACATCGTGAATGTATCTTTATCGTGGCAGTAATTTGTCTGCCGAACCGTATTTTGACATTTCATTCACTGCTGTACGTTATTCATCTCATGGTCACAACCTTCCTTTTTCAAATTATATTGGTTATTACACTAATAAGCACTCAAGAGCAATTTCATCTTAGTTATGTTTTTTTTTTTTTTCTGAAGAATGGTCATTTGAGACTGCCTTCAAGTAGAAATACATTGAGTACCGGAGACCTACGGAGAGCTTCGGGGCAGAATCCGAGGGATATCTAACCGCACAACATGCAGAGATCACAGATTTCGACTTCCTATGCAAACATTGCCGCACAAGCTGCAATACTGCTCAAATACCCGACATTCTCTGTGTTGTAAACATAAAAAGGCATTTTCACCCTTCTAGCCGAAAGTCAGAGTAAAGATATGCAGGGATGCTGCCAAAATCAATACAGCAGAAAACAAACAGAGCATATTAATAAAGACAACATCACTTCTGCTGTGAGGTGCAAAATGTACAAAGCTCATAAATTACCATGATATATACATTTGTGATCCTGTTTAAGAACAGGAGTCAGCAGAAGGTATGAAATGGTATTTTGGAATGTTCTCTTCCTTTGTACAATCTGTCCTGCATACCGTTGAAAATCAACTTTTTATATCTTCTGTAATGGTTACTTGCCCTGGAAATGTACAAATATGAAGTCCAAATTTTTTTTTTGTTGTTGTCATTTTTTGTTTTTTGTCATTAGTTTTTAAGATGGAAAGGTATGTTCTTTTAATCGTTTTTTTGGCGTCCAAGATAACTTAAGATAAAATCGGCATTACTGTGCTTCCAATTCCACAACTAACCATTTCAAGTGAGCCTTCTGTTGTCATAAATGAATGCAATCCCAAATTATATACGAAAGAAGAAATATTTAATTTAAAAATCGTGTTTTCTTGACTACCTTGATTGCCCCACACGAACAAGCCACATAGTGAGGCTTGTGGGCTGCTAGAATCCTTCTTCTACATTTCGTATGTAGCCTGTGTCTTGTTGCCCCTATTTCTTAGTGTTGCATCATACAAATAAGGAGTACAAGCTGGTCAATGTTGTGACAGAGAAAGAGATATAGTATGCCGCAATGACAGAAAGATCAACATATCTATTTGAGCAATAGTAAACTGGATTTTCCATTGTGGTGACTGATGGCATATACAAATGTAACGCTTTGTATTTTGCATTTACATTCAAGATGAACAACTACTAATTTATTTCTACAAAAATGACTGCATTCTGCCACGCATAGCCGACTTTCTGCGTGTCACACAACCTAAACAGTAGGCCAATTATTATTCACAAATAAATACTAAATTATTCACACCCTTGATAAACATGAGCAAAGTGTATGTATAAAATAAACTATACAGGTAATGAGCTATATTGTATGCTCAAAAAATGGGAAAGTGTCATCAACCATTTCCAACACTGATAGCTCGGGAATGTTTTTTGGAAGTACTAGGAAAAGTGTACGCTCCAAGTGGTGATCGGCATTGTATAAGTGCAAATATTATACATAAGCAAACATACATTGAACATAACAAAAACATTAAATCAACCAAATTCATTCCAAACGTTGGAATCTGCCTTTGGGTTTTGGGTTTTGCTTTTCGCCACGTTGAAAAATCTGACAAGGCACGGTTTTATATAGTTCTACAGTAAACACCGAATATTACCTTGGTCTGTGCCACTGTTTCACAGTGTCACTTAATGTATGTTTCAGCTACTTTTGAGGTGCACTTTGTATATCGCAGTGTCAGCCAATATTGATCCAAACTCCAAACAATACATTTATGCACGCTCAGAAGATGACTATTTGAGACAAAATCTAAGTAGTGTGATAAAAATGTAAGCTGTATTTTCTATACTGCTTTGTTTGGGGCCCAGTGGATCCTCAACAGCAAGCAGGATTTGTCAAGAGCAGCATTTTCTGCATGGCTTTATATGCAAATCCCAAAAATTAAAAACAACAAATGATTTCAGACAGATTTCAGTCCTGACTCACTGGTTTTTATCAAATCTAAAACAACGCTGGGTGAGAGGGAGGGAGACTCGTTTTCAAACCGCAAGAACGGCATGCTAACAAGAAAACCTGGACGTCTGTATGGGCAGTGGCTCCCGCTGTCAGAGCGAATTATGAGTTCAAAAAATAGAGGGATGAAAAGCATTCAAAACTGTCCAAGAGTCTACTGAAATTAAAGGACTTTCTGCTAAGAGGACTGGCTTATTTTGTCCCAAAATATTTTTTTTTTTATTAATGGCTTTCCTATGAAATGTCATCAATTACATAAATCCATGTGTCCATCATATAACCCATTATACATTTGTGAGGGCTTTCCAATACATAAAAAGCCTTGACAACTGAATGAGGGGACATTTGTTATTTTCTAAGAGGCAATGAATCTAGGCTAGCCCAAGAATGGCTTTTTTGCCGCAATTACCATCATGCCAAATTGTAAGATCAAACTTCTGTCGTACAAATAGTTGATAATTATGATGTTTGAAACCACTTGTAACCACTAAATATCTCACTACTATAAGTAACGTAAAGGGTACATATAATGTGTCCATCTTGAATGACACTAAAATGCTAATTCAACCCCAACAAAGGGGCAGCCTGTCTCATCTGGAGTCACTTGCTTGGCATGCACTGGGCCAAAAGGCAAAACATGATGCAGTTAGATTGAGACTAAGGTTCATACATACCCGATCAAAAATGTCATCTACTCGTGTGTTCTTTGACTGAAAATATCAGCTTGTCCCTAGTTGCTTCACTAAGGCACTATTTTTGAAAATTCATTATTATTATTTCACTGGAGAAGACTAAACTCGACATGTGATAGCAAAGGAAGCAGAAACACAAACACAGCCATGCACAGCAAGTGGCTGTTCTCACCTTCA
The DNA here is from genome assembly GCA_029706075.1 of Aldrovandia affinis. NCBI lineage: Eukaryota > Metazoa > Chordata > Actinopteri > Notacanthiformes > Halosauridae > Aldrovandia > Aldrovandia affinis. Next base: position 9,941,451 of record JAINUG010000002.1, on the reverse strand, counting down.
GACTGATTTGTAAATGAAAGAGCTTAACCGTAAAACTCAAGAGACAGGCACAATGCAAGCATATATTCATATCATATGCTTGCATTGTGCCTGTCTCTTGAGACAGCGCTTATATTAACCCAGAGTTTAAATATACACTATACCAGGGGTCCCCAACCACCAGGCCGCGGCCCGGTACCGGTCCGTGAGGTATTTGGTACCGGGCCGCACAGAAATAATAAAAACGTTTGAATTTTATTTCCATTTTATTGACTATCGCAGTCTGCAGGGTGTTTTATTTTGCACCCCGGCCCCCCGGTCCGTGGAAAATGGTCTTGCATGAAACCAGTCCGTGGTGCAAAAAAGGTTGGGGACCACTGCACTATACATTATAAAATCCTAGGTGTTTCTGTAGTTCCAGCAGAAAGTGACTTCAAGTAGCTTAATTTGAGTTTGTGTGCACTCCTCCAAGACGGGATAGCAGATTAGCACCTGCCACACCCAGCTTTCTGACCCAAGAGAAGTGTGGCCCAAGACCAATGATTTAAGATCTGAAGGCTCATAGACAACTGGTAGTCAGACAGTGGTGACCACACCTGTGCCTGGTGATTCACTGTCCAAAAGGCTTTAGGGATGCCTTTCAAGCAGCACCCAAACGACACTCAGAACAGTGTCTGTGGCATGTTTCAACGCTCCCAGCTTAATTACAAAGCTTGCATAGATTATTAACAATCGTAATAACAGTGTAAGTAGCAATAAGCAGTGTACCCAGGACCTCTGTACTCCGTTTACACGCAAACAAGGTTCTCCTTTCCCCCTATCGTAAAGAAGGGTTTCACAACGCTCAAGAAGGTTTCAGCCTAAGAATCTTCAACCGCATGCTCGAATTCACTTAAAACGCTGTACTCGAGAACAAACGGGACAAAGTGTGAACGTGCACAGCACGGGTTATGAGTACCGAAAAGCAGCTCTACTCCTGATGGGATTTCCACATGGGGACTGTGACCTGGGAAGTCTCCAATCTCCAATCCACTGACTTTACATCTATACAAATTACAAGATGATTACTGCAACACTACCATTCCCCCTCCCCCCCCTAAACTCTAAATATGTAGTTTCTGGAAGAGACTGAACCATACAACGGGGCTCAATGTAACTGTTGAGTACACTGGCTCTTACAGAATGGATGTTGTCTTTCTTCAAATGCCAATTTACGGTGTCTGTTGACGTGAAACAAGGACAAACACCACGGCAACGGGCATCCATGAGTTTGGGTTTGTAGACATTGACCTGCGCGTACAAAAGTGCAACAAGAGAACTGAAAGTCTCTTTGGGAATGCACCTCCCCGCACTGTACCTATGGCTGTTGCACTGGGTTTGAGAGTCTGTACTTTCAATTAACTCATTATGTTCAATAAAAATGCTTTTTTGGGGGGGCAAAATGGATAAGGGTCAAGGGAAATGGAGTGTGTGCCCCAGTTACAGAAGGTCCTACACTGGGTCAGACCAGTTTCTCTTAATTACAGAGAAGCAGTTTTGTATGAATATTATGCAATGTTTTGAGTGACTCATTTTTTTGTAAAAAAATGTAAGCTTAAAATCTTTGAATCAGAGAATAACGTAACATCAATACTCACAGCTGTCTTGCATTTTATAATTAAATTAAATGATTTCTGCTATTTACCATTATTCAGGGCAGCTTTCATTTTTACATATTAACCATTTAAACTGTCCAGTTTAATCCAGTTAATTTCAATAATAACAGCAGTGCTCCACTGTAGAAAAGAACCTGCAGCCTCCTGATTACCTGTCCAGTACCTTCACAACTGTTACACTGCTGGATTTGGGACTGGGAGATACATGTCAAATATGGCAGTAATACATAATAAATCCTTTATTACTACTGTGTGTGTGTGTGTGTGTGTGTGTGTGTGTGTGTGTGTGTGTGTGTGTGTGTGTGTGTGTGTGTGTGTCTGTGTGTGTGTCTGTGTCTGTGTGTGTGTGTGTGTGTGTGTGTGTGTCTGTGTGTGTGTCTGTGTGCGCACAGAAGAAATGTGCTGCAGCATCATATTCCTTTTCTAGCACCACATTTGTTCAAATAAAATGTTACCGTTTTCCTGTAAATAAAATTCAGATTGCCTATGTCTGTTTTCCAAAAACAAGAGTATTCTTTTGAGGCAGCTTGTTTGATGCAATTCAAAGCACTATCTTTTCAGAATTTTCCTGAAAGTGTGTGTCTGGAAAAAAAGGGCGTCCAATTTCTCCATCCTAGCAGGTGCGTCGAGACCTACGCACCCTTCCTTCTACGCGGCGCGGCACTCACCTCCGTGACAGGCAACTCCAGCTGGACCACGTCCTCAGCCTTGGCGACGGGCGCCTGCAGGGCAGTGTCCAGCAGCAGGATCCCGTTCAGGTCCTTCCTGCAGCCCACCGCGTAGTCGTCAACAAACAGGACCTTGTCCACGGCCGGGAAGTACTGGCACCTCACGCGGCCTCCTGGTTTCGCTGGAAAACACGAGCCAATCGTCAGCCTGCGTCCCCCGGGGTTCGCCACCCCCGTTCCGCAAGTGGCTCCCACCCGAGCGATCAAATGCCGTAAGCCACCGCCAGACACAGTCCTCAGCAAAACTGGACTTGGTCCGGTGTGGAACTGAGCGCTACTGGCGGAGTGCTATCCCACACATGACCAGACTTTTAAGTAAGTGAACGCTGTAATGATTGTTGTGTGCTGGTATGTCGGTTTGTCACATCGTTGTGTGTTTGTTAGTCTATCTTATGTCAGTCTATTTTATGCTTTTAATGTTGCTGTTGTTTTAGATTATTATTATTTTTTTGATATTTTAGATTATACCAATGTAAAATGTACTTTCAATTCAGCTTGGTTGCTGCCACGTGTACATTATGGTATCTTATCTCATTTTTTAATGAACAAATAAACCGTTTACTACTACTAGTTGCAAATGGGAACATAACGGAAGTACAAGGCTGGAAGATTTGGCAACTATAGGCTGACTAGACCAACAATAATCACTTTCGTTGAGCAGGATTAATTGACAGGAAGCACATTTTTGTCCATAAAGTATTATATATTCTATATGTTTTTGTACAGGTGTATCTGAAAATTCTCAGCATCACAAGAATCTGGTCAATTTTTAACTGTAATTGACAGGTAGTATAACATTACTTTCAATGGCACAAGGAGACAAAGACATGGTAAAAAAATATACTGGAGGCTTGTAGAAGATTTCAATCTTAAATGTTCTAGGCCCAGAACGTAACAGTGTTGACATTCTCGAAAATCATTTACTTTGGTTTTCACATAGTTTATGACACCTGATCATTTTACTGCCTTCAGTTCTAATGATTATTTACTTTCAGTTTTGATTGCAGATGACATGTATTGACATCTCCCACATCCCATTACTGGATTTAGGGATTAAGACACAGACGAAAATTGTCAATGCTGCCATTGAACAAATACTGACTGCATTGCTAAAGCAGTAATACTCCTGTGGTAACAAGGGAAGCTTAATTGTCATGCTATCCATTACAGGCAGATCCAAATTCCGATCTAAGAATCAGTCTGAGTGAGCGGATTCTCTACGGTCTTCCAACAAATCATTCAAGTGATATTCAGTGAAATCAAGCCCACGGTAACAACAAATGTCTAGACATTCCAAATGGTGGAGTTTAAAATAGTCATGCCAACGACAATTTCAGGTTGCTTTTGAAAACCATTTCAGTTACAACCATTACAATCCAAAAACGATATTAATATTCATTGGTCTATTTGTCTTTAGATGATACTCAAGACACTCAAGACCTAAGCTGGTCATTCAATGCACTCCTCTACCAAGATCATGACTGTAGCATAGCGAGGCTGTGAACATGAGTGCATTGGACTTCTATTTTGACCTTCTGTGAGGCCATGCGGTGGTCATTCTGGGACATGCGGATTTGACTAGAGCACCTCAGTGCCCACTGTCAACAGGCCCTTAACTCCGCCTGGCTCCTGCGCTGGACTGCCGTAGGCCACATACAAGCCATGTGACCATCATTCAGGCTCCGCCCACTTCCAGAACATGATTTGGCCACACGGCGGCTGTTGTTTACGTTGCTCCCGTTACCCTGTTAAGCGGGTAAACGAATCTTGAAGTCGTCAAACGCACACGAGTGAAATCTGAAGTCTGCCCGAGGTAATTACGCGCATCGAAAACAACCCTTTTTTGATTTAAAGGGGTCAATGGCACCACTGGTTTCTGTAATGCTCTGAATGGGTTTCTCCTCTGTGACTGAACATTTACAGACCCTCGAAAACAAGCTGCTCACTCTCTGCCCCTTTCCCACTTCGATAAAGGCAATGCCTTACAGTCACAGTCAGAGGAAGTGCATTCGAAATGTTACATAGGATCTTGAAGCAAATGTGGCATGGTATAGTTTGGCGTGAGAGGAAGGCTAAATGGATTTTCTCAGGGTAGAATCTCACTCCTTCTCCTGGAGAAGTCATTTCACAGCACATTCCACACTGGAGTGCTCTAACAGGCATTACGGAGGGGGAGCGGCAGGGCAGGATCAGGCTCCAGCTGACAGGCGTTGACAGAGTGCGCTATAAGGCTTTGCCACAGGGGGTGGTCTGCGAGTGAGGGGACAACCAGGTTCCTCCACACAAGTTTTGATTAGACTGCAGAGTTTAAAGACGCACAATGAGCATCGCTCATCGCACATCGCAAAACGCCTCGACCACAGCCAAAACCGCCATCACACAACAATTATCATTTCGACCCTCGATGAAGACCCTTGTGTGAAACTCTAAAAGTCAACACAAACATATTCCTTTACTTGCCCATCCAGGCAGCTTTATTATGTTAATGCACCCCCTCAATTTCCCAAAGAAAACCCTCCCCCTTCTGTGCTGAAACTACAGTGGTTGCCACGGAAACCTACAACAAAAACGATGGCATCTTCCTCATCCCCTCAGTGCCCCGAAATAAAGCGAACGAATCTCCCCCCGATGACTGACAGCCTTCAGACAGACACTGCTTCGTCGTGGTGGTGGTGCAAGAACAGCTCGAGCGGTCTCAGACACGGGAGGCCGACAATGGCTGCACCTTCAGTATGCCTACCGCAGTCTGGGAAACATGCTGGCTGTCAGATTGATCTCTTACCCAGTGACTTCACAATTGAGAGGGTTTTAAAGCACTCAGGCCCCCGTCAGGGGAATGGCATCAGCCAAGTTTCACTGCTTACGCCACTGGAGGCAGCAGGCCAGAGGGGGGCACGTACCCACACACTAACGAGGGAAAACTCCGGAACTTCAGCCATTTTGTGGTCGAAACAAAACAAAGAATAAAAACGACAGGATCTTCCAGCCCGTATCCAAAGCGTGTGGCACTGGGAAGGTGTAACAATGCAAAGGAAGATCATGTTCGGGAGCTCGGAGACCTCAGGAAACGTCTCTGCCAAGCGCGGATCGTCCCCTCCCCTTGCTTGTAAGTTTATTAGAAATCCTTTTCACTTTGACCCGCTGAATGGAAGGCTGTAATTACCCGAATCCTTGGAGGTCTTGGGCTCAGTACGGCGAGGCAACCAGAGTCAACCGTGTCACGCTTAAGGAAATTTGAGCTGCGGAGGCACCGTCAGACGAAACAAGGTCTATTTGTCCTTTGCAATGGTCATCAACCTTGTTTGTCCGAAGTACATCAACCCAAAGGAGGTTATATTTTCAAAGACCTCTGTCTGAGGACTTAAGAGAAATTAATGTCAGGCTCCTGTTAGATAGATGTATGTATGAAATAAATGATTAACCTTTTTTTTTTTTTTTTTACAGAATCTTTGGTGCCCTTGAAACAATGAGCTAATTTTGCAAACATATAAAGTTGTGACATCTATGCATGGTCATTTTCAATAGACATTCTGCTTAACAAAAGTATTACCCCAAGCAACAGGGATCACAAAAGAGCAGCCATTGCCAATATGTTTTTACAGATCTTTCAGAACAACTATGCTACCGCGCCAGCTGAAGTGTGAAACATTACCAATTGCATCAAATGAACTGTGATCACTCGTCAGTACTGTCAGTTCCAAATTACAGTTTACAATTCTAACCTCCGTCTGAAAACAAGCGTAGACACGATATTATTGACGCCTGACTTTAACACACGTGTCCACCAGCCGGACCACAACACAGGGATCTCTTGAGCACTTGTCATTCGTGTTTAAAGTGGTGACGTGTGGAGGGTTCTCCTGCCCAAGTAGAGAGACATTTGAAACAGGAACACCAAAGAAACTCTGGAGAATCACCTGAAACAGCACCAGTCTGAGAGACCAAGGGAAAGCACGCATTCACAAATGTTTATCTTTTGAAAATCCCTCATCGCCACTCCAGTGCCAAAGCTGAGACTGCTTTAACCACCTTAATAAAAAAATAATGGTAGTAAAAAAAAAAATGTAATCCATTTTCTCACACCTAAGTAGAAGGGGTGCAGTGCGGACTACTGGTTACTATGCTCTATATATGAGGGTTGATGGCGTCTGACTGTCAGGTGGGACCTTTTTTATTGGTAGATTCAATAGCTGACACGCTGTTCATTCCTCTGGCTGGCAGACTTGTTACAGCTAAAAAAGAAAATAGCTAGCAATCACAATTTGTACTATCCAGGGACAAGTGCTGTATTTTTTGGTTTTGGTTCAGAAATCTGAACTTTTGTGCACAGCAACACTGTTAATTAATTTACCGTTTAGCTTAATACATCCAGTGATAAAATCCAGCTCTATAAATATGCTACGGATCAAGTAGGATGTAAAATTGTATGTTGTCCTTAATGGGGAGGACACCTGGAAAAAGAATGAAATTGAGCAAATGAACATTTGGTGTTGTGCAACAGTTTCTTTCTTCTCTGGCTGCGTAAAAGTGCCATAGTGCATGTGGGATGTTTTTATTACCCTTGAAAAAGGAATATGCAAAGAAAATGAATTATGGGCAGAGTCACAACAGATTTTATTGCAAATAAAATTATAGTTTTTATTTCATACTATAGTGCATTTGAATATTGAATCTATTATTTATGCTTACTTTTGTAACTCAAAATAAGTCAAAATACTGTATGACTGGAAGCCAGTGTCTTAAAAAGTAGTGTGAATACCATGACTGCAAATATAAAGTGGTTGAAAGATATTCTATCCAAGGTTAGAGCAAGTTAAAATTGCACTTAAAAAGATGGAGAAATACCAGTCAAATACAGTGCCTGAGTGGAGCAGTAGTATCCACATGATATTGAACCCTTGTCAGAGTAAGAGACATTCGCATGTAATGTTATTAGCCATATTTAAAAAAACACCCTTTTGTACATTTGTTGTTTCATAAAATGTAGTATCTTAGTCATATTAAGTTGATTTGACATGATGTTTAATAAATTAGCCTAATTTGATGTTATGTATTGAAGACTCTGTGCTCGACTTGAGATACAATTGCCATGTCAAAAATACCATGTCAACATGCATTAAACCAAGTTAAACTAATGTCTGTGCCTGATGTTAACCATCAATACAACATGCATCCAGTGGTAAAAACGCATCCACATGTCACTGCTTTTCAAAGATGGCAGCTCAACCAATATTTACACTGAATTAAATACATGCTATAATTTAAGCTGTGTTTACAATACTAGCTAGTTTACAAACCAGCTAGCAGCCAAATTACGTGACTAGTAACGTTATCTGATATAGCTAGTCCTATTCATATGTTCTCAAGGCTGTGAACGTGCCTGCTTCGCTATCCATGCTAGCTAACTTAGTTTATTTAGCTAACTAACGTTAGCACGAACAGCCAAGCGCATACACGAATACTGGCTACTGTCAGCCCGCGAATTTGACGGTTGACAGTTTACCGAGCACTTGCTACATTCCAATCTAACGGCTACTTAGTTACTTCGTCAAATTTGAAATAACTGACAGTGACACATCAATCATAATTCAGGGCTCGAGACCGGCCTTTCAGCTAATGTTAGCTTGCTAACTCACAGGGCCTGCTTTGTAGCTAGCAAGCTAACGCTAGCTAGTTTGCTACTGCTTTATCACTACAACGACGACTGTTAGTTAGATAGCTAGCTAGCTAGGTATTCACAACATTAAAGCAAGTTTAGATTTTTTTTCTAGCTAACGTTACACCGTATTTTTGTCGCTAGATTGTACTAAGCACTTCTAGCAGCTAGCTGGCAGTCTAGCTAGACACTAAATACATACAGGGGGGAATAGCTATTACCAACTAGCTTACATATAACGTTAGCTAATGTTTTACATAACGTTAGTTCGCGGAATAGCTAGCGTTAGTTATAATACCTTGCTACATAATTAGCTAGCTCTTCTGCTAACGTTACCCGATTAATGTCAAGTTAGCTAGGTAGCTAGTTACTGATAACTTGGGAAGAAGAGAGCGATCAATCGACATCGTTGTTTTGTTTAGCGAGTTGGTGATTGGGTGGGTTGCATCTGACAATCACGGGTCTCCAACCCAAAAAATAAGACTACCACAGCAGGCCTGAAATAAACAGTCTAAGCGAGAAACTATGTTATGTTTATAGCCTTTATCTCCTCGTTTCCATGAGCGCGTTTTGACACTTCACCTAGCCGCCAATCAGTCGGCCCTGGGGCGGAAACTCACCGTGCAAAGCCGAGGCCTGGAGTATGGCCCCTGAAGTGCCGTCGATGACTTTGATACTGCCCCGGCTTGTTACGGCCAGTATAGTGTTGAGGGCCGGGTGATAGGTGAGGCTGCGCAGGCCCTCCTCGTCGCAACGTAGACAACCGTCTCTCAGTACAATCCAGTCTGAGGAGGTAGACGAGCAGGAGCCCGGCGAGGCCGCGGCCGCCATCTTTCTTTCTTTTTCCCTTCCCCGCTCTCTTTTTTAGGGATCTCCGATGTTACAACGATGTAAAAAGATAGAAAGCTAGATCCCAAACTACCGCTGTACTACCACTGTTGGGTCTCCTTCTGCGGCTACTGCTCCTCCTCCCGTTACCGCAGCAGCTGCTATTCACCATCAGTATTGAGGAAGCTGAGGGCTCCGCTCTCCGGCAGATAGATGTCAGATACACGGAACTAGCGTAGTACCACTTCTTCTAGCTCCACACCACTAGGGGCACTGCGCGGTTGGCGTAAAAGTGCTGAAACACTCAACGTCATTCTTACTCGAATAAGTCACTGTGCACAAGTTCTCATTTTAACACGAACTAAAATCAAAACGAGAAATTACCAAGCTTGTTCCTGGATTATAAAAACAGTGATTGCTACCTCTTTTTTGTTTTAGCTCTAGCAAGCCTGCCAGTCAGTAGAATTAACATCTTGTCAACTATTGTAGCTACCAATACAAAAATCTTTGTCCACACTCCATTCAAATTATTATTGCACATCTTCTAGTGATTTGAGGTGTGTAGCTTGTTTATCTGGGTAATACACTAGGTAGATGTTTAGCTGTTCAGCTGCCATGATCTCATGCAGCTGAGGTTGCTTCAGGTGTTGCTTGAAGCAACCTCAGCTCCAATCTCACACGTTGCTTCAGGTGTATAGAGCTGCTTTCAATAGCTGTTCCTACTCTTCTTTTCAATGCTGTTTCTCCTGATATGATTTATAGGTTTTTTATCAATCTTTTCAGCTTGTTCCTTGCTGCTAACCCCATCATATCAAAACCCTTATCTTGTGTCTTCAAATAGGCAAAGCTGCAGCCATCTTTGTACTCTCTGTACAACCCCAAAGGTTGAAAGCACTGCCCATCAGCAACTGCATTTAAGCAGCTCAGAAAGTTCTGTCAGGTCTACTCTTAATACTGATCGCATAATTCCTCTCAATCAACAGAAGACTGATGCTGGCCTGCCTTGCCCTCTCCCCTTGTGCAATTTGTCTTTCATTTTAATGCCTTTCTTGATCTCTATACTACTCTGAATCATAGCTCACTCAATCCTTCTACTCTTGGATCTTTCTTTGCATTTCTGGTAATTGTGCTTTGTGAAAACCTTGATGGTGACACATTCCTGTTGTCATTGGTGTTATATTCAGAACTGTTTCTAGAATGGTGTTCCCCAAGGCTCCGCTGTCTTCTTTCAAATCTTGTCATTGATCCCTGTTCTGCAGATGATGCAGCTAGTTCTTTTCCATCATCGGATTCTCAGATGTTCTCAAGAATCGAAACACATCAGATATCTCCAGCTGAATTAAAAGCCACAATCCTAGACCTATGTAAAATCAGATATTTTATATCTTGTTTTCTCACCTCTTTCTATTTACTGTGCGAACTATGATTGTTCTTAAGATTGATCTCATGTATTGGCTGGACATCTTGTCATGTTGCTCTGGACAAGAGCGCCTGCTAAATACTTAAAATGTAAATGTAATGCAAAATGTACTGTAGCTCTTTAAGCTCAGTATCTCCCCTTCACCCAAACTGTTCTTTCATGTGCCATAATCACCGTTGATCTTGAAAACAATTCACTCTTCACAACTGATTGTACATGCTCCATCCATCCTCCACCCTTTGCGGTTTTCTCCTTTCTTTTCATTGAAGGCTTCTTCATTACTCGGTTCCCTCAATTGACTGGCTAAGTTCCCATTGCATTTACATTACATTTTACATTTTAAGCATTTAGCAGATGCTCTTATCCAGAGCAACTTACAAGATGTGCATAAATACATGGTAGGAACAATCATAGTACGCACAAGAGATCAGTGCAGTAATACAGCGATAGACATCATTGCAGGCAGCTGCGTACCATACCTGTAAAACTAGGAAGGAAAGGAAGGTTAGTAATTTTATTATTATTATTTTTTATTAAATGGAGTAAGCAGGGGTATATAGTGTTGAGCAAGTAGGCAGTGGTGATGACAATTAGCTAGAGTTCAGTGGTAGTGGTCTGAACAGGTGGGTTTTGAGTCTCTTGCAGAAGATCAGATTGCTGCTTTCCACCATTTTTATATTTTCCTGACTTTTCAATCTACATTCTCTCTAATACCTTCTGATTATCAACATATAGATGGTCTCATTCTCATCTTGTCCCTCCATGGAAAAAACAAATTCCTTCTGCCCTGTGCCTTCCTCAGTGGTAGAATGAAAAACACCAGAATTAGGATTAGAATTAGGCCACCTCACCCCTTTAAATGGTGTCCCGCTCTTTAAAATTTCTGCTAGATTTTTTCTTTTGAATCTTTCATTCACTTGCAACCATTTTTCCCTGAGCAGACTTCATCCTTTTTTAAAAACTTGGAACTATAAAATGTCTTGCATATTACATTACTTTGCTTTGTCGTGTGTTATCGGTTCTTAATTTATTCAAAAGTATTATTTAATTATTTTTTATTTTATTTGATAAGGTCACCTGTTTAAATGACAAATTTCATAACACACATAACTAAGGGAAAAAAGAGATCTCACATTGAGAAAGTAAGTTTAGTCATACAGATCAATACGATCATTTTAATGTATCAGTATTGTTTTTAAAATGACACATAACATTAGGGAGTGGGGAGAGGTTGGTGAAGATTAAACTTAAAATTAGCATATAAAGCATACAAACCTAGAACATTTTATTTCTAAAGCAAATTTAATTCACCAATAATTTTTTTACTAATATCACAGCAGTTCTAGTTTTCAATATTCTCTGCAGTTGATCTATATCGCTGTTCTGAATACAAAAGCTTTTTAAAAACTGTGTGTATGCATGTATATATATATATGTATATATATTTATATATACAGTGCTGCTTGAAAGTATGTGAACCCCTTGAGCAGTTTAGAGTTTTCTGTTGTTTTACCATGATTTTCTTATTTTATCATCACCAGTTTTCTATAAATTAAATGTCAGGTTTATGTTTATCAATTGCATGTACTTGTTTAGAGGGAATTGTGTGAGTAGCCAAAAAACTACATGAAACATGGAATTAGTGTATGTGCAAAAGTAAGTGAACCCCCAGCTGCATTGGTAAAATCAAGTAGGTAATAGATTCAGGTGAAACACATTTGGGTGCTTAATTAATCAATTAAGCAGACCAATCAAATGAGACATCCTTAGGAAAAGGGTTGGGCAACACAGATTAAAAGAGAGGAAACCAACCAAACCACTGTAGTGCCAAGGTGTACCTACACAGATCAACAATACCGAGAGGAAAGGAGATATCCGAGGACATCAGGAAGAAGGTACTGACAGCCCATCAGTCTGGGGAAAGCTGTAAGACCATCTCCAAAAGATTCCAGCTCCATCCATCCACTGTAAGACAAATAATTTACAAATGGAGGGCATTCAACATGACCGCAACTCTGCCTAGAAGTGGACGCCCATCAAAACTATCACCAAGAAGCACCAGAAAAATAATAAATCGGGTAAAGGCCAACCCACACATCACCTCTAGAGAGTTGCAGACCTCTCTGGCAGCATCTGGGGTAAATGTACATGTGTCTACAATCAGACAAAAATTGAATAGACATGACATTCATGGGAGGGTTGCTAGAAAGAAGCCTCTGCTCTCAAGAAAGAACAAAGCTGCCCGTTTCAACTTTGCCAGAGAACACTTGGACAAACCAGAGGCCTTCTGGAAGTCCATTCTCTGGACAGATGAGTCCAAGATATAATTATTTGGTCACAATCAAAACCGCTATGTTTGGAGAAAAGCCAACACTGCATACCAAGAAAAGAACCTCCTCCCAACAGTGAAGCATGGTGGTGGAAATGTGAAGGTCTGGGGCAGCTTTTCTGCCTCCGGACCTGGACGACTCCATATTATCCAGGGAAACATGAATTCTCATGCCTATCAACAAATTCTTGATCAGAATCTCCTGCCATCAGTCAAGTTGAAGCTGAAAATGGGTTCTGCAACAAGACAATGACCCAAAGCATACCAGCAAAACTACCAAGGAATGGCTTAACAGAAAGAGGATTCGTACTCTGGAATGGCCTAGTCAAAGTCCAGACCTCAATCCTATAGAAATGTTGTGGCTAGACCTGAAGCGGGCAGTACATGCCAGATGTCCCTCCAACCTCTCTCAACTGGCTGAGTTCTGCAAGGAGGAGTGGGCAAAAATCCCCAACAGCAGATGCGAGAGACTGGTCAGTGGTTACAGAAGACGTTTGGTTGAAGTAATGGCTGCAAAAGGAGGTGCCACAAGCTACTAACTAAAAGGGTTCACATACTTTTGCACATGTCAAATTTTCAGTTTTTGTGAGATAAACCACTTTTGTTGAATAAATAATGAAAATACATCTTTTTTTTTTTTTTGTGTCCATTATTTGGAAAGTCTGCTTTACAAATTGGTGTTTGGATATACATTTAATAAGGTTTTTTTAAATTTTTTTAAAAACAATGACCATGTTTGGAGGGTTCACAAACTTTCAAGCAGCACTGTATATATATATATATATATAAAGCCTTGGATTACATACAATTCAGAGGAGTATCTACTTTTTCCTGTTCATTTCCTTGTATATCATTAAAAATAACAAAAGGCACAGAAATGTAGTAGATTATGTTTTATTCAACTTGAACTGTCTATTTTCTAACCAGGCCGGAATTCATAAATTAAGAGCAAGATATAGTGTTAGGATGCTGAAAAAGGAAACACATAATGAAACTTATACCACAATTCTTACATTTCCCAAACTCCTCTCCCCAAAATAAATAAAAAAATGATCTGGTGTTTTTCTTATTTCTCTTAGTACAAAGGGGGTGAATCCACACTGAAACATTTGGCACCACGTTCCACATGAGGATAACCTAGTAAAAACAATAATTAAAAATGGCCATGGAAAGTCCCTGTTTGCCTCATTACACCAACATCCTCAACATCAATGTAACATCACATAACAGGGTATTGTTCTTTGCATTAATTTCAACATCGGGCAAAATGCAAGGACAACCAACATTACCGAGTAAGTCGAAAATAAAAGGATAAATCCTAGAGTTTTACGCTGAACACAAAGGTCATGGCGACATTCAATTACACTGACTTCACATACAGAATATGACCTCTTTTTAATCGTAATCGTAAACCAGGTAAAAAAAGAAAAAAAAATTCTCTATATATATATTTTCTTGTTTAGCAAGTGTGGATCCTCTTGTGTCCTCCATTATGGTTCTAATAGCCACTGTCCATTCAAGAGTTCCAAACCATTCTGCTGTCCAATCAGACCCCAGTATACAGAGACAGGAAGTAGATGTATAGAAGGAAAATGGGGTATATGAGAAGCGGCTTCTTCGTTTTGAATTCATCCCCGACAAGCAAAGAAGCAGCACTGTAAGCAGCCCAGAACACTCCAAAAAGCTGGGGAAAGTGTAAAGAATTCATTTTAAATGATCTAGGTGACATCATGGTGAAGTGAAAACATGGTTTTAAACAAGCAAATGATACAGTACCCTCCAAAATTATTCACACCGTTGATAAAGATGAACAGAGGCAGCTGATTTTGGAGGGTACTATATTGTCTCCATAAGTGTACTTTTATCACACACACACACAGCCTTCTTAATTATGTCGTTATCAAATGATGAGAAATAATTACATCGATAAAATAACTGATATCAATGATACATTTATACCTTTAATTAATACCTGCCTTCGAACCCTTTTCCTAAACTGTGACAGTGTGAGCATAACTGTATATTTTCATCCCACTTTAACAATCCAAATGTATTTGTAAATTCTGCTCATCTACAAGCTTACCTTTAATAGTGTAGAGACAACATCAAAAGCCCCTATTATCAAGAGCACGGGAGCAATGACAATGAGTGGAAGCAAAGAATATCCAATCACTCCAAGAACTTGTCCGTAAGAAACCTACCAAGAAATTATACACATAAGTAAATATTTTGTACACAGAGACTTTCGTTGTTGATGGAATTTAAATTACACAATTCTACATGTTTTCAGTTTGATTGAAAGGGTAGAAATAGCTACAAAAATGTCAGTAATTAATGGCTGCAACAAATACTTAGACCATGCATATTTTACAACTTACTTCCCCACCAAGAACTCGTGCCAACAGAAAGATTGTCAGAGACCCAAATATCCAAATGGTGATAATCCAAGACACCACCTTAGAAATAAAAACAACAGTTACTCAAGAAAAACTTTCATAGAAATTACAGTACGAAACTATACATATATAAATATATATATATTTTTTTTAATGCAAATGTTTGCCTCTTTACTATAAACCGATGATGTACCCGTGATGAAAATAAGGCTTCTGCAGGGGTACCACTTTGATGAATACAGAAAAATAGAGTGAGAAAATGTAAGTCTCTTTAAAACCACTTGATCTGCCAATACAGTACAGCAGCTAAAAGCACTCAAGTGAACTTCCATGTGAGAAAATGTCTTTAAAAACTGGTTGTGGCACCTTTCTTGGCTGAGAAAGGTGTGGCTAAAATGCTCCGAATCTAAACTATTCTTGCAACCAGACATTCAAGTGTTCATTTGCACAAAAGGTATTTTGTGTTGTTTTATTATGTCTTTCCCCTTAAAAACACACCAAAAGGTTTTTCAAGGCCTTAGCTTTTCACTGATAAAAACAGAAAAAAATCCGCTCTAAAAATAGAGCTTGTGACCATTATGAAATTATGTTTTAAACGTATTCTTCCCTTTATTAAAACTTAAAGAGTAAGTCTTCAATGAGTCATATCTGTAAGAAATGAAATACATTTCAACAAAAGATTTTATACAGAATTTGATATGTCTAATATAAGTATGCAAGGCATACTAGTGGAGTAGGAAAGCGTTGCTGTTTTTCATAGTTTGGCAACCTCTCAATTAAAAGGTTAAGGAGGTTTGCAATTTAAAAATATTAGAAACATTAAGATAATTGTTTGGACTTGCAAGGTAAAACTATACATTGAATGTATACAGAAAGAGAACAGAACTTGCACAAGATAATTATGTGGATGACAAACATTCATGTTGTGAGAGTAAGAAATATAGGCAATTCAAGTACTCAGCCAGTGACTATTTTCCACACAACAAGCCACAGTATAAGACAACTGGCAACTGGTAACCTGTAGGCTTTTGGTGAGTAGCTTGTGAGGAACCACTGGGGCTAACTAAAGCACACCCAAGCCTGGTGGGACAACGCCAATTGTGTCCCACCTGTGTGGACTCCTGGTCATAGCTGGCAAATTACATGAACTAGCAATGTCCAAGGCTATAAAATATATAGGTTATAAAATGTTATAATGTTTGAACATTTCCGTTAGCAATGGTAAATAACAATAGTGTGATTTTAATGCTTAGACACTTATGCTTTAAATGACTACTGTAATAAACTATCATTTATGGGTAGGATGCAATCCATTTCTTTTTGCAAGTGAACATACATCATTCAAATAGATTGTTAGGTTTGGCACAAGATTGTTTGATCTCTTTTTGTACATTTGCACAAAATGACAATTGAATCTGCGGAAACATTCAATCACGTAGACATAAAACGGCATGCTTCCTTTCATGTTGTAAAATCAATAAAATCACTGAAGAAATTGATGCAACTATTCTTCCTGCCCTGCCTAAACAAGCAGATGAGCCAGAGCGGGTGGGGCTGGGGTGCCATCTTACCCTGAACTGGCCGTAGATGGAGATCATGGAGAAGAGTAGCACAACCGCCAAGGGCCCCCAGAAGTCAGGGTTGTCCCGCACCACTTGCCGATTGAATCCCAGGGAGGGCATTGGCATCAGAACGCACCGGATCTTGTAGTAGATGTCCTTCAGGTCGATGTCAAGCTCCTCCCTGTAAATGCAAGAAAGGGAAACAGATCAGAGTCATAATCCGATGAAAGCAGTAAACACTGCTTTGGGTTCAAGTTTTAAGCCTTTGGTACAGTATATCTTGACTGGGGGGTCAACCCCAAAATGTTCTAGTGTCAGGGCAATTTAGCAACTAGCAACATTCCTAAAACTAAAATGCTTTACTTGGATAGCGGATCTAGTTTGAGCCTTCCATCTACATTTACATTTTTACATTTTACATTTTAGGCATTTAGCAGACGCTCTTATCCAGAGCGACTTACACAGTTTACATTTCTTAACATACAATCCATTTTTACAGCTGGATATTTTTACTGAAGCAATTCAGGTTAAGTACCTTGCTCAAGGGTACAACGGCAGATGTGTCCCACCTAGGAATTGAACCAGCAACCTCTGAGTTACAAGCCCAGTTCCCTAACCATTACACTACATGCCGCCCTATGAAAACATTCATTACGGTTTTAAAACATTGCATAAGTTACATACAACAGGGGCTTGTTGTCTTCCGGATCGTCTTCCTCAACTTCCAGCAGCCAGCCATAACCACGCTGTCTCAGGAACGTGGTTGCGTATGCGTCTTTACCAGAGTCGCTGCCCATGTTCAGTTTGACGTCGGGAGCTTCGATTGTGCCGCTAAGCTCTGGAGGGGGTAACAGAAATCATTTTAGAGCATATAAACATTCCGGTGCCATTTGGAGAAAGCGTAAAGAACAAGAACCTTTGTACCAATAAAAAAAGGAAAATCTAATAAGACAGGGTGATTATATATTGTAGCCATTAGCAACACTATATTATATTAATTCCACTGCACTTTTAGCAGACATCTAACGTTACTTAAAAAAATCTAGGTGGCAAATTTTGTTCGGTTTGATAAATAGATTTGGTCGCTTCAATTTTCTGGCCAACTAAAGTTGTCTTTTTGGCGACGTACTGACGAGTTACATGTGATTTAACTCCAGCAAGCTATCGAGTCTAATACTACTGCAGTAAATAAAGTAGCTAGTTAGCTAACGTTATCTACTCAAGCCAACGTTGGGTACAATAGCTAGTTAGCGATCTGTCAATATTATGTTAGACAAACTAAGGATTATGACGCCTCAATCGAATACAAAAACAACGGCAACTATCGTTAGCTAACTAGCCCTTTACCTTTACTACAATTAAATGATCACCAAAACACTAGCTAGTTAACAACCTTATCTGACATTATCACTCATAATAAGAGCAGGTGATATTTCCCTTGTCAGGGCCTATACTCTACCTTCCGCGTCCGTCGATGAAACGAAGGTAAAATCTCCATTGGTGGGAGAGAACTGCATTGTTGTTGTGCAAGGTAGTACCTTCACGTAAAAATTACTAACATTTAGATTTTTTTTACGTTCACTAATTCCAAACAAACAAAAAAGCAAAGCCTTTCACAATTTTTCACCAGCTCCACCTGGAATTTATTTCATTTTGTTGACGGGACTGTTGACTCGACCCGTCCACAGGCTCAAAACAAGCCATGGACAGAAAGCAGGAAGTGAAAGGGAGGCTGGGAAAGACGACACGTCGAATGCGCGGCACTCGTAGAAAAACCGCCCCTAGTGTCTGGACTGTGCAACGCTCGTATTGTCTTGTGACCCCACTCAACTCCTATCTAAAGCATCGAGACTTGCTTCCATGCCTAAACACAGAGAACCCGCTTGCATTTTAATTTCAGCAAGTTACGTGCTCCCACACTTGACATGGGAACAGATAAATGCTGCATTTAATCATCTCTAAATTGAGCTGGACAAAACAAACAACAAATCCCAAGCGTATATTTTGGGACGGCAGGTATGCATGCCATCCGCCAAGTTAGGAGTTGGCTGGTTAGGAGTTACCCACACCTAGTAGCACCTAGTTTGGAAACTTTTCAGTGTTTCCCAAAGAAGTAACCACAATGGTTATTTCTCAAATAAATGACGGGGATTAATAATAGAAACTGATTGATTCATTTATGAAATTGCTTCCATTATGCCCATGCGGATGGGCTTTTAGTAAAGAGTGCTCAATAATTATACATGCATGCATGGAAAAATGTATGTATTCACTACTGTAAGTCGCTTTGGATAAAAGCGTCTGCTAAATGGCATATATTATTATATTATATATTATTATACATTTTCACACGTCTGCCACGAATAACCAGATTTTCAAAATACTCCTCTCACAGCCATTGTCCTAAACATGACAGAAAACTGACATCGTTTGCTAGCTAAGTTTAAAAGCGTTTTGTGCACATCTTGTAAGCCGCTCTGGATAAGAGCGTCTACAAAATGCTTAAAATGTAAAATGTAATGTGACAGGTTGTTCAAGGGCATCTTTTGAGAGTCGCACTACACTACACCATTCATACATTATATTAATTCGTTAATGTAATTATATATGCACACCGTCAGCCCATTACGTCGTAAGATAACATCTACTCTGAACTACAGAAGAAAGAAAAAAAACTCCCTTGCCAAATATAGCAATAGGCGTTCGTGTTTACGTTGTGTACACCGGATGTTATACGACAAAACCGGAAACGCCGCCTCATTGCCTGGTGGTTCGGTGATTGGCTATGCAGAACAGATTGGCCAATAGCAGCTTTTTCAGAAGGCGTAGAAGATTTTGCCGCTAAAGACGAAAAATCCCGGTGACCGCTTTGACTTGCGACGTTCATTAGAAAGAAGCGGTAAGATCGTAATAAATTATTCTGTTTTATTAATTTTAGGTAACGTTATTTGTTTTATTAAGACTGCAATGCCATTGTTTAACGATGTATGACTATGCAAATACCTTAAACGTCCTATAAAACACCTAGTTTAGACAACGATTCATATGTTCACGTTACTGGTTATTTTCGAAGTTGAACATGTATTCCAAATTAACGGACTGGTGACTTTAAAAGTGTCAGCTAGCAGTTGGTAAGCAATAACGACGTATAATTACGGTTAACTAACCACTTAAAAACTACCATTCTAACGTCAGGCAATGAACAAGCTACATGTCGTGCATAGCTGCCTGGCTAGCTGCTTGTAATGATCTAATACATCGTTCGCTAGCTAAGTTTAAAAGCGTTTGCTATCACGCTCATTTTCTTATTGGCTTCCTGGTTCATTGGAGACACTTGCCTGCTAGCTGGCTAAAATGGTTTTTCTACTCCTAACTAGCACTAGTTGGCAATCTAGATAAAACGGTCCACACTTCCCGCGCTCCCTTTGACTATTTATGCGTAATTTAGGTAGCTAGCTTGCTGGCTACTTAGCCTAGCTACTACGTTTTCCTTTACATAATATTCCTTAACAATCACCACACTACACCAGTTTATACGCCCTTTTTTGTTTTAGGCATTGTAACTGTAGGCCTGTTCAATTACTTATCATTACAAAACATTACTTTCCTGATGTCTTTGAGATGGCAACTGTGACTTCTCATAATGTATTAGTTTAATGCTTTTCCCCCTTCTGCTCTGTTATCCGTGGTTCTGACACTAGTTCAATAGCCTTGACGCCATGGGGATTCAGGGCCTGCTGCAGTTCCTCAAGGATGCATCCGAGCCAATCAGTGTGAGGAAGTACAAAGGACAGACTGTAGCTGTTGACACCTACTGCTGGCTTCATAAAGGGGCCTTCTCCTGTGCTGACAAGCTGGCGAAAGGAGAACCAACTGACCAGTAAGTTGTACATATTTTCTATCCAATAACACTTGATACCTGATCATACGTTTTTCACTATAGTCGATTTATTTTCCTAATGTAAATTAAACGTGAATTTAAGTATATGAGTTCTGCAATATATCTTTCAAGAGACATGACTGGATATCCTACATTTTGGCTCCTTAAATGAAATATTTTCTCTCCTCAGATATGTGAGGTACTGCATGCATTTTGTCGATATGCTACTGTCCTTGGGCGTCAAGCCAATCCTGGTGTTTGATGGCTGCAATCTGCCATCAAAGAGAGAAGTGGAGAAAGCACGTCGAGAGTAAGTGAATACACACCCCCATTTGGGGAAAGAGATTGATAAGCCCACATGGCAAAGCGTCTGAGTCGGAGACCTGATTATTTATTTCTCTCCCAGGCGTCGTCAAGCGAATCTGCAGAAGGGCAAACAGCTACTACGAGAGGGAAAAATATCGGAGGCGAGAGATTGCTTCACACGTAGCATCAATGTAACGCCGGCTATGGCCCATGACGTCATCAAGGTATTTTTTATTATTATTTATATTTAATAGGTTCCAAGTAGTCTTGTTAGGAGGAATGAATTATGTTTAATACATTCATTTCAGATTGCGCTCTGTTGACTAATTTACATGTTCGATTTTATTTGGTTGCGAGTACTCAATAATACTTTCATGAGAGTACTCGATAGTGAAATAATTTCAAATGCCCATCCCTTCTCTATCTTAGGTGCTAAACTAGAAGTGTGTGCTCTCTCTTTCCCCTACCACCCTCATTCTCAGGCTGCCAGGACCCGGGGCGTGGACTGTGTGGTAGCCCCTTACGAGGCTGACGCACAGCTGGCCTTCCTGAACAAGGCTGGTATCGCTCAAGCCATCATCACAGAGGACTCTGACCTGCTGGCATTTGGTTGTAAAAAGGTTGGCACTGCAGGCACACAAGGCTCTGCCTTTTCCTACCCAGGTAGCACAAATGGGCAGGCAGTGTGGTATAATGATTAGGGAGCTGGGCTTGTAACGTTAAGGTTGCAGGTTCAATCCCCAGGTGGGACACTGCCGTTGTACCCTTGAGCAAGGTACTTAACCTGAATTGCTTCAGTTAATATCCAGCTGTATAAATGGATTGTATGTAAAAGAAATGTAAACTGTGTAAGTCTCTCTGGATAAGAGCGTCTGCTAAATGCCTAAAATGCCTAAAATGTAAAATGTAAATGGCTCCTTTGAAAGTATACGGTGTTGAGAAAGAGTGAGCGAGATTATTGCCTGTCATAACGTGGGAGGCCACAGGATCCAGAGGTGGCTGTTGGGTGTTCGGTGTTAACAGCTGGTGTGTTTGTCACCGCAGGTGATCCTGAAGATGGACAAGGTGGGGAACGGGTTGGAGATCGACCAGAGCCACCTGGGGCGGTGCAAAGCGCTGGGCGACGTCTTCACGGAGGAGAAGTTCCGCTATATGTGCATCCTGTCGGGCTGCGACTACCTGGCCTCCCTCTACGGGATCGGCCTGGGCAAGGCTTGCAAGCTACTGAAGGTTGCCAGCAACCCAGACATCCTGACGGTAACCCTGTCTCCATCTGGCAACTGTTTGAGTTTGATGCACTTAGACACTTGTACTGTAATTTGATGTCTATTCATCTTATTGTTAAACGTCAGAACTCTTTGTACAGTATGCAGTGAACAGTTATGGAGTTACAGTGATTGAACATATTATAGACTGTATCCAGTTTGTATGTGGGTAAGTGGGTGTTGTTGCATTTTTGTTAACCATATTCTGATTATCTTTAATAGTTGTTGTTTTTTTTCTTGAGTGTGAAAAAATGTATTGGGTCTGCTTCGTTTACTTCTTTATAAGAAATGAATGACATTATGAGGAATTATTCATTCATTATTATATGAGGAATATGATATTCAAATTTAATGCTTTATGTACTCAAGTTGAGGTTGTCTTTAAAAATAAAAGTTGAATGTGAAGAGACCATTTCGTCCAGAGTAAACACTAATTTACTCCCTGAACACTTGCATGTCTCTTTAGGTGATAAGGAAGATGGGCCAGTACCTGAAGATGAACGTGACCGTGTCGGATGAGTACGTCGAGGGCTTTGTGAAGGCCAACAACACCTTCCTTTACCAGCTGGTCTTCGATCCTATCAACCGAAAAGTGGTGCCCCTCAACCCCTACCTGGATGACGTTGACCCCAGTTCCCTCAGCTACGCCGGGCAGTATCCTTTTCCCCTTGCGTGTCAGGTTCCCCATGTGAAACTGACAGGCCTTGTTGGCATTTAATCTGGATTGTTCTGTTTATGGTATGTATAAGGAAGGAAGGAAATGGAATGTGGCTTGGCTGATGTCAAGCGGCACTGGGGAAAATTTAACTAGAGGCTCTGTGTGGCTCAGTTGGTAGAGCACAGCGTTGGCAACGCTTAGGTTGTGGGTTCAATCCCCACTGGGGCCACATATACTGAAAATGTATGCATTCACTACTGTAAGTCGCTTTGGATAAATGCGTCTGCTAAATGGTGTATATCATTATATTATATAACTGTGGTTCTCTGTGGCTCAATTGGTAGAGCACAGCGTTGACAACGCTTAGGTTGTGGGTTCGATCCCCACTGGGGCCACATATACAAAAAATGTATGCATTCACTACTGTAAGTCGCTTTGGATAAAAGTGTCTGCTAAATGGTGTATATTAACTAGACCGGCACAAATATGGAGCTAAGCATTGCGAGCAACCTGGAAATCAGTTGTCCCACACACAAGATGGCTTCTTTTTTTCTTTTTCTTTTGCAACACAATGATGAAAAAAGTTCGAATTTGCGCTAAATGTAACATATTCATGGGATGGTTTGATTGCTTTTGTTGGGTTTGCAAGATGAATGACTCATTTCCATATTTCATTTAAAAATCAGATTGATCAATACCTCGGTGCTTGCTGAGAATATGGAGAGTTGTTTCTTTAACTGATTTCACCAGCAACGTTGGCCATGAGAAAGGCCTGCAGATGGCTCTGGGGAACATTGACATCAACACCATGCACAAGATTGATGATTACAACCCAGACACAGTGCAGGTACAGCACACAAATTATTATTATTGCATTGAGTGGATTAGCCGATTATTACTAGAGAAGGTGTGTATTAGGTCTAGGGTCTAAGAATGAAAATATTAATATTTTTGTCATCACAGACTTTAGAAGATTAGACCGTTTTTTTATGTTCATCTTGAGTCGTACAGTACAAATGTATTGATCAATCAAAAAGGCTAGAATGTTATATCGCCCCACACCAGCAGGGGGCCTCTGCTCAAGCCAATCAATTGATTGGTTTGAGTGTTGGGAAAGCACGCCACTGTGTAATGCTAGCACGGGAGACAAATGTTTGTAAAGAGCCGGTTGCAAATATGTGCATATGGTTTCAACGAACATGCAAAATGATAATACAACAAACTCTGTCTAGGGTTTTGTGTGACAAAGGCCATAAACAATAACTTGCAAGTCTAAACTTGGATCCAGTCCTTCATGGAATTGGTCCTCGGCTGTGGAATCCAACCTTGAATGATTGCACTCTGAATCTGACGGGTTGTATTCTGCATTGCTGTCCAATGAAATTAAATGACGCGTCGCATCTTCTGGCTGGCCGTTTTGTGGTGCTTGTTGGTTATCATTGACATGGTCAAGATAACCCCCTGTCCTCCAGTACCGTGGGGAAATCACTTTCTTTATTAATCTGACGTTAAACATGCTTCCTAGGTTTAGTTTATACCCTCACTTAGTTCTGGAGTAGCTCTAATTTTATTTCTGGACAGGAGACCTTTTGTCTGGGAATATTTTAACCATGTTTGATGAAATGCAGTCCAGTTTAAAAGTGCAGTTTGGTCCAGGGCTAGGCTTATTCTCTGTCCAGTTAACACCACCCCTTAATGATTAAAACATAACGGTGTAACGTAATTACAGATGTGTTTTCCATCCCCTTGTAATATCATCACGCTTCTCAGTATCAGTGCAATAACCACATCACAGAAAGCCCTTTAAATGATAGGGCCAGTTGTCTGTCATGCCTGTTGCGTTGTGTGCGGAGTTGACCTGTGGTTGACCGGATCCCCCACCCACCTCTCTGCCTCTCAGCCTGCTAAGCCCCGCAGCCACAGCTGGAACGACAGCAAAAAGACCCGCTCTACCCTGGAGGTCAGCATCTGGAGAAAGGGATACACCCCCGGCGGGTTCCTGCCCTCCCAACCCGCCACCCCCGACTCCCCAGAGAAGCCCTCCACCAGGGGTAAGGAGAGGGTGGTCAGTGTCCAGGGACTGAGGCTCCCTCGCAGAGAGCTCCAGGTCAAGAGGCCCAGGGAAGGTAGGAGCACTCACTGTCACTGGGAGATTATGTTCAGCACTGTTTGGATTCATTTCTCAAACGACACGCTAAAGCAGGTTTTTCTCTTCATGTGCTTTTTTGTGTTATTGCCTATGGATATACAGGAATTGACAGGAGTGGAATTTTTTCACATTATTATTCTGTTTTGTCGTGCTTTTGCATTTGTACTATTATTGTAATATTGACTTCTCTTTAATCTTTTGGAATGTGTTTTTCTGTAGGCTAATTAATTCGCTGATTTGTCACGGGTGATGTTTATACTTGTTTTGGGACCCATTTATACACGTGGGAAAATGTGTGTAGATTACTGGCAGTGACACCTATTAATGAATTTGTTCAAATGTAATTGTGCAGACTCCAGCATCTCCGAAGAGGACATTTTGCAGCAGTACTCGTCCTCAAACCTAAAGAAGCGGAGAGAGGATAGCCGGCCAGCTGCAGGAGACAGGGCTTCCTCCGAGGGGAGCCCTGCAGGGGCCGCCGGCCAGCCGAGGGCACGCAACAGGTTCGCCACCTTGCTGCAGAGGAGGAACCAGGACGACGAGTCTGGTGATGGCCAGTGCACTCGCAGCAGGTAACACCTTCACTAGTTCACTTCCTGTTCATCTTCTTCATTGTCTTCTTGCTTATTATCATCAGGTGGACTGATACCCTTTTGGTGTTCACCAAAGTCCAGTGCTGGAGGGCATGGAAACGGGAGGATTTGTCTGTCTTGTTATATGACAAGCTGCTTCTGTGAGCAATGTCACATTTTTGTGAACAATGAATTCAAAAAAATATGTGAACATAATTATTTTTCTAAACATTTAAACAGTTGCACTGAAAAAAGACTCCCAACCACAAACCACAGGAAGGCAAGAACAAGGGAAGGGGGCAGCCTAAAACGGTCTGCGCAACTAAACCGCGCAACAACAATCGAACAATGTAGACAACAAAGCTAATACCACCCTTCCGGCTGTTTTTAAAGCAAGCAACACAAGTAATTAACACCACATACGGTGGCAGAACATAACCAATCAAATCTAAAAAAATAAAAAATATAAAAAATGAGGGGCCTCAGGCAGAAGGTGAATCGGGCCTGACCTTTAGCCCCCTCTGAATGGCCATGCTGTAGAGCAGGGGTGTCAAACTCATTCCATCGAGGGCCGAGTGTGTGCAGGTTTTGTTGTAACCAATGCATTACACCAGGTGACTTCAATTAGGTTCCCTCCTTAGTTGAAGAAGTGAGCTAATTAGTGAAATCACCTGGTGTAGTGCATTGGTTGCAACAAAAACCTGCATACACTCGGCCCTCGATGGAATGAGTTTGACACCTGTGCTGTAGAGTAAGAGGTGGCCACGGTAACCACTTAACCCCCTCTCTCCCCCAGGTTCTTCAGCAATGCCGACTCCAGTGAGACGCAGAGCCCCGAGCCAGAGCCAGAGCCAGAGCCGCGAGTCAAAGCGCCCTGAGGCCGAAGGCTCGGACGGGCTTTCCGGGTCCGGTAGCGGGCCCCCCGAGGACGTCGAGGCCGAGGAGCCTGGGGCCTACAGCCCGGACACCCCCAGCCCCCCGTCCTCTCAGTCCCCTCGGCTTGCCGGCCGAGGGAGGGGGGCCTTCGACTGGTCCGGCAGCTGTTCAGAGAGGCCCGGGACCCCCGGCCCCACGTCGGGGCTCTCGGCGCTTCAGCGCTTCCAGCGGAAAAAGGACACCTTCTCCTGGGACGCCCCGTGCCCCAGCGGCGCCCTGTACGAGGATAAGGACACGCCCATGGACTCGCCCCCCTCCCAGGACAGCGCCTACTTCTCTCAACCAGGCCCTACCAGCTCTGGGGGGGAGGACACCCCATCTCACAGGCACCACAGAGACTCTCCAAACGTACGTCTGCTCCTGAGCTCTGCTTTCTCCCAGCTGGGAAAACTGTCGTACTTCTTTCAATATGCCAACATTCATTGGGCTTTAAAAAAATATATATATATATATATTGTTTGGTATGCAATCATCTTTTCTTTTACGATTTATGGAATTTGTTTCTATACAGGAACTCAACACAAGCCAAGAGTCAAACTCCAGCGAAGGCATCAGTTGCTCACCTGTTATGGAGAAGAAACCAATAGGCATTGGAGCAAAGGTGAATTATTTTCATGTATTCTGAACTGCACTGCTTTGCCCACATCGAATTCAACAATACAAGACGACTGTTCTTAAACCAGGGTCTCCACGGTCCTTGAAAATATTTAAGTCCCTGAAGGGGCGCTCTGACCAAAATCCATAATTTCATGATGTACTCCTATATTGTGTTGTCGATCCATCGACACGCAGTTGTTGATGCTTTTGCGTTTGTCTGTTTCCGTGTGAGTCGTGAGCATCCAAATGGCAAATGTGATGGGACAAATCTCCGAAGATCGGAGTGCCCCTCTAAGTTTGGAAAAATAAAATCAAGTCACTTGAAAGTTTTTCGAAATAACATTATGCGGGTAGAGATTTGACTGAGATTTGGGGATTTCCGTTCACTGATATTGATCACTTCCCCACGCAGGAAACAGGAAGTCGCCTTTCAAGCCTGACCATGTAAGCGTTGGGTGTCTTTCAATGCCGTGACGTCCATCTACCCCTATTCGTGTCTGTCTCTAGGTGTCAGGACTGCCACGGGGCAAGTCAACTGATCTTGGGAAAGGGGGCAAGATTCGGCCCTCTGCCCCCGCCAGGGCAAGCGGGCTCCGGAAGAAACCTGCAGGGCCTGGGAAGAGATGTGGCACCAACAACGAGAACACACCGGGTGTCCAGGCTACCATCAGCAGCCTGTGGAAAAACTTTAGTTTCCAGAAGTAAGTGTTCCCTCCCATGGAGCATGTCCCTGGAGCCCCAGGGCCTCGCTAAGCAGCTTTTTTACTCCTGATTGGAATTTTTCCAGTCAAAAAGCAATTGATCGGGCCTCCCGCGTGGGCCAGTGGTTACAGCGTTCGACACTGGCCACCGAGATCGGGGTTCGATTCCCCGTCCCGCCAGAGTCGGCTCTGGCCGGGAGTGCCACCAGGGGGTGGCGATTGGCTGTCCGCCCCAGGGAGGGGGGAGGGAAGCCGACAGGACGTTCGCTGCGCATAAGAGTGGCTCTGTAGTACCGGGTCACGGTCGACGGCCCGGTGAGTGCTGTCTCGGAGCAGACGTTACTTCGCCTTCGTCACTACTGGTTGCAGGACTACGGCAGTGAACTCACATTACGAGGGGGGGTTGACATAAAATAGCGGGTCTAATTGGCTACTAAATTGGGAGAAAATGGGAGAAAATCTGAAACCAAATCTTCAAATTAAATTTTTTTTAAACAATTTTAAAAATGTATGGGGCCCCTGGGTGGAGCAATGGTAAAGGCACTTGCCCGGAGTGCAGGTTGCCCACCGCAGTCGGGGTTCGAGCCTGGCTCTGGCCAGGAGTCCCGTTCGATTGGCTGTCCGCCCCATGGGAGGGGGAAGGGAAGCCAGCATGAGCTTGCCACGTACAAGAGAGGCTCCGTGTGTACCGAAGCTAACACCCCATTTCTTTGTTTGGTACAGTTGTGTCTACATGGATGAGTCCGGACCCTAAGTAGCCAGTAGAGGGGGTTGTAGAATAAGGTGCATTTCACAGGATCCAGTGTAAAAGTAAAAACTCTTGCACAACCTTGCTCAGAGCCTCGAAGCAAATACTTGTAAAGAGAGTGATTCAGTCCATCAGATTTTTTTGGGTGGAGCTTGGTCGATTGTGAAAAGGAATTGTTCACTGAAGAGAACCCACTTGATATGACAAAGGCTTTGAAATGCGTATTTCTCCAGTGAAACCCAGTGGCACCGGTCATGACGGCAGTGCTGAGGGTGCACAATGCCAGAACGCATACTGATTTAGAGATTTTGTTTAGAGGGTTTGTTTTGCTTTTGTATGTATAATTTAGTTTCTAGGGATGGGCGTTTTAAGCTTCAAGCTGTACTTCAAGTAAACACAGCAAATAAAATGACAAATTTCAAGTGCTCAGAAGCCCTCACTGGGGGAGTCAATCATCCAAAAATGTCTACAGCCGTATTGTTGTTAAAATGAAATGCACTATTCACTGAATTAAGCTGCATGAATGTTCAGTCATTCAATAATAACGTTTTATGTAAAAATATAATTACAAGCACATGTCTGTCTGTCTGTCTGTCTGTGTGTGTCGTGTGTGAATCTTTAACTGCAAGAAATGTCCTGTGTGTGTGTTTGAAAAAACGTACTCAAAATGCTAAATTCCCTTTTACATGTCTGACACCCATGCATGGTTAAAAGCAACTTGTCACATCGCTTCTCAGTAAAAATTGACAAAGATGGCAAAAACAAGTTAGGTGCTGTTATACCTGGGGCCAACTTCCTCAAGAGGTGTGCCAAAAAGCTGTATCAAAAGGGCCGCATCCCATCAGGGCCTCACAATATTAAAAACGACCTTGTGACCCCTGTTTTCAATCTGCCTTTAATTAAAATCCAAATGCGTACAGCAGTACACAAAGCAGTAAGGAGTGGTATCTGGGTTTTCATCAAATGCCATTTCTTTGCAAATAGTAGCAAGGTCTTGGTGTGGTTGCATTTTACATTTTGAAAATATCCCCTTTTTTTTTTTTTTTCATTTCTTTTCCAAAATACGTTTTATTTCTCAAAACTGCTGTAGCAGTTGTTTTGAACTTACAGATGACACATTCAATTGTCCCACGGGGAGATGAATAAAGTAATATTGTATTGTATAGATAGGATGAGTTCCATGTATTTACAAGAACTTTCACAACACAACTCTATAGCCATAGTATTCAGAACAACTATGATGTAACTAATGTGCACAGCATAAAGTTATAATGGCAAATACACACACATATATATATAGACCAAAAATATATTCTTTTGTCTTACTTTTAAGCAAAGTGTTGTCTTTATTTTGCCAGTTACCCGTAAATGTTCTCCCAACAAACAACAGAACTATTTGGGCCGAATTGGGGCACTGCATGACATGCATTCACATGAACCCTCACCTTCATAAAAATTCTGCATTGTATCCTTAGAATTCACTTTAAGGGTGGAGCTTGGCGTTCTCTGAGTTTGGTTATTGCATATGTTGTCGCACATTGCTGGAGTCCTTGCAGCCCACCAGATTAGCATGCATATCTTGCTTTGTGTTATCATTTCAGCGGTTTCATCAAAACGTGTCCGTACAACGCTTATTTTCAGCATTGCAGTTGACGTCATGCTCGTG
The DNA here is from genome assembly GCA_029706075.1 of Aldrovandia affinis. Lineage (NCBI taxonomy): Eukaryota > Metazoa > Chordata > Actinopteri > Notacanthiformes > Halosauridae > Aldrovandia > Aldrovandia affinis. Next base: position 9,911,420 of record JAINUG010000002.1, on the reverse strand, counting down.
TAGTTCGGTAATGAACATGTGATTTCATGCTCCAGACCAAAGCAGCCATACCTGTACACTTTCAGCGGTTGTTGATAACTTGCAGAAAATGTAAGGCATTCAGAAATCAGTTTTTACCGCAACCACTAATAAAGCCTAGCAGACCAACTTCAGTTCCAGATAAACATGGGTCCTTTCTCAAGAGTATTAAAGTGCTGGATGTGCACAGGAGGAATTCAAGGAATATTGATTATGTAAACATCCATTAATCTGATAATGGATGTTTACATAATCAATATTCCTTGAATTTGGCCACAGTGAGTGAAGAGTGGTTATCCACGAGCTCAGGTGATTTGTCGAAAATTCTGCACAATTTAGTAATGTAAAGAAAATAATGGCATGAAAATGTGATCGGGAAACCATACCTATTGGTATTGATTATTCCGCTAATTGATTGCTTGATTGATGATTGATGAAGGTAAATGGTTGAGGCTAATCATCGGTTGAAATGGTTTCTGCCTCCTTATTTTCAAGCTGAGGAATCGGTACTGGCCAAGCTCCTGTTTCCAATGCTCATACCTACCCCTGCAGTAGTTTCATCCCATGCGTGCCTTGTGTGTGTGTGTCTGTGTGTGTGTGTTGCAGAGAGAGACCCAAAATTAACCCAGGAAAGAAAGGGGAGCCCATGTCACCAGTGGAGGATAATGTCCCGGCACTGACCACTGAAAGCGTTGAGGACATCCGCTTCAACCCTGACAATAGCTCTCTTCAGAAAACCGTTTGCCTCTGATCGTTTTTTGTGAACTGTGTTTGCTGGGCACACTGTGTGACCCCTAGCCTTGAAAACATACTGTGTATGTATATACTTGGCATGCTGTATGAACTTTGATGTAACTGTTAATTAATGAAATTAATAAAATTTATTTGAATAAATGCAGCCGCTTCTAAAGCCTTGTTGAAGCTTTGTCAACTGCTTGATGCCTACATTTACATTTTAAGCATTTAGCAGACGCTCTTATCCAGAGCGACTTACAAGATGTGCATTAATACAAGGTAAGAACAATATCAGGATTTAAATTGTGGAGTGTCAAAAGGAAGTTCCTATAGTGTGTCAGTTTAAAAGTCAAAGTTTTAATATTGTGACATCAATTTGAGAATTTGCCTCTAGCTCACATATCTGCCCCAGAGCACAGGCCTGTGCCTAACACTTAAACCTAACACTCTGGCAAGCACATATTCGATGTGCTTGCCAGAATATGCTGTCATACACAACCAGAATACAGAAAACTGGTTTTTAAGCACAGCCTCTTAAGATTTATGATGCGGCTAAATGAGGAATACAGATCTTGTTTAACCCATTGAAGTTTTGTTGGTGATACCAACAATGCATACTCTTCAAGTTTACTTAAGATGGCCTACCCAAAGTTAGTTTTCAGTTCTGGAATGTACAACAAGCCAAGGGAGTGGAAAAAAATGTCACGTAACAATCAGTCCAGTGTTTACTGTAGGTTGAAGTATTCCGTGGGCATTTTCTACTCCTCTTGTCCAAGTTCATGTTTATGGCAAGGAAGAAGCCAGTGACCACTGTAGATGTTGAGTCAAATAGAGGCGTGGCTACTTTATATAGATCTGCGAAATCTCTAGGACCATGGTTCCCAAACCTTTTGAGCCCACAACCCACTTAATGAGCAAACACATTTTCTGTGATCCACCCTTTTAAAGAAAAAAACATGTTGCCTGACTTATGTTCAAATAAGTGATTAGAATGTTTTTAGCACATGTGAAAACAACTGCAGGTGCACTGTAATTGGTGCAGTGCATGTAAAATGTGCTGTGTTTAATTTGGCTGGTGTGAATGTCAAGTGTATTCTCTAATGTGTCATCTTGACTCACTTCAACTCCCATGTTCGACCAGTAGGTCTCGACCCACAGTTTGGGAACTTGTGCTCTAGAGCAGTGTTTCTCAATCCATTCCTTTAGGGCACACTGCCCTGGACATTTCAATTCCAGCCTCTGCTTCCAACCTATCATCTGCATCGGTCGTCTGTTAATGATCACTTGAGCATGATTAAGCGGAGGCTGGAATGAAAACATGCAGGGCAGGAGGAATGAACACCGCTCTAGAGCAGCAGTTCTCAAACTCGGTCCTGGGGACCCACTATGCTGGTTTTCCATCCAACCATGATTGCAAGCTCTGAAATGTAACTAGCTGTTAAATTGTTCTTAAACACTTAATTTCTATTAAAGCATGATTTAATCTGTTAAGGCCACTTTATGTCAGAAATAGTTATGCAGGCTATGAACAGTAAATGCCCCATATTCACATCCTAGGACTTTAAATAAGTCAGATTAACTAATGCTCTCATTTTCATGTGACACATGATTTGTTTAGAAAGAGGTTACCTTTTTTAATTGATTTAGTTTTTGACTGGGAGGAGACTTATTAAGACAACTTATTGTTGAAAGTGTGAAAGTGTGGACACTTGGTCACTGAAAGTAAACCATATATGGAAAACAAAGAGTTCAATGACAGTTAAATCATGTTTTTTGTTACAGCCAGTCTCTTGTTTAATTAAGGTTGTTGAAAAAAATGTGTGCAGGTCCTTTCAGAATTTTTCATTAAACTTATTAACACACTACAGGTTTGGCTCATTGCCATTTGCTTGAGTCTTTGAATTCTTCATTCTCAACAGATAGTTTCATTTCAGTGACCAGGTGTCCACACTTTCAGCAATTAGGACCACACTGATTTCACCTGTCAGTTTATCATTTAATCAATTGTAACCTCTGAAAAGGAATCAGTTTCCATGTAGCACATTACAGCAAAGGAGAGCATTACTTGATCCAACTTAAGTCCTGGGATGTGAATGTGGGACATTTATTCTTCACAGCATTTATAGCTATTTCTGACATAATGTGACGTTAAGAAGGTAAACCATCCTTCAATAGATATTAAAAATGTCTAATTTAGAGCAAGTAAAGCTTGCTACCATTATGGGGTTGCAATTGTGGTTGTAACGAAAACCTGCATGCACAGGGGTCCTCCAGGACAAGGACCGAGAACCACTGTTCTGGAACACCTTGAGTGCATATTCCTGTTGTGAAACCTTAGTTGTGTTAACTGTACAGGAACGTGTAAAGATTCCTATCTGTGGAATTTGACATATCTCCATTCTGTAACACTTGCCGAAATCTTTCATGAATGCCTCAGATTTTTAAGTCTTGATTTACCAAGCTATTTGAGCCCAGGATAGTGATCTCACCTCCAAACACTGCAGTCAACAGTGTTATTAAACGAAACGCTTGAGGAAGTTGGGGGGAGTGTTCTTTCTCCCGCAGGATGCTTAAACGGAATTGGTCAAAAGACTGACTGCGTGCCATATCAATGCAAATCATTGGCTGTCAAACAAGGACATTGTGCATAGTTTTACTAGGAGGATGGCAAACTAAAGGCTTCAAATTACATTCAGGCTTTTTGAAATAAACTTATTTTGTTGTTGCTCCTGATTGCATTACATTTCCTAACAGGGATTCTTTTACCTGAAGTCTTGTCTTAAAAGGCTTATGTGTCATTTTGTAGTGAATATTAAATCATTAATGTTACTTGAGCTCATGCATATGAACGCTTAGCCACATCAACAGTACAACGGGGAAGCTAATTTAAGCAGACTATTGTAATTTCAATTGAACGTGTACTGTTAGAACAAGCTAAAGCTCTCGTCAATTCTCCCTTACTCTTAGTGACCTCCACAAGGAGTTACTCCTCAGGGGATTTGCCAGTAATGCACAACAAGTGATCATTGATGCACACTGCGATGACTGGAGAAATTGGAACTTTCTGTGGTGGAAGGTCTGTCATGGCATGAGAAAGGCACCTTTTTTTGTGACCACACCATGACACTCAGACAGTTAATCTCATCAGCATGCATAGCGTTTAGCTGTTTGACGAGGGTTTGAGCAACACCCTCAGCAGAATGTAGCCTGCCAGCATTCTTCTGAAGTATCGCGCCGGTCACAAAACCAAAAACCCACCCCCAGTCAGGCCACTGGGTGCAGTATCGCAGGCAAGTCACCCCCCAAAAACCCAGGATAACCACACCCCACATTTACTAATTTACATTTACTAACTAACTTTCATTGATTTTAGTTGTACTCTTTGCTTTGACGGGACACAGAATATCAATTGAACTGGTGCGTAGACAACTAAACACTAGGGACCAGTGGGATGTGGGATGATGGGACTAATAATCTAATCACATTGCAGAAAGGCAGATCTCCCTCAGCTCATCACTGAACATATGCAAATCATTGAACCTCTATTACCCTCACAGTCCGTCTGTCACACAGCAGTGGATTCAGCCATGAAATAACAGCTGATATGATAATCAGTTATCCTGGCTTCCTCAGGCTTGCACCTGGTTCAGATCAGTGGCTATACATTTCCTGAGAGAAGCCCTAACTCAGTGCCAATTGCTGGGTTTTTTTACGGTGGGGGGGCAGGATAGATTTTAAAGTTATGTTCAAACCTAATATGAGTGGTTTGAGATTAATTTCTTTAGTGGAGATAGATAAATGTACCACAGATGAGAGGATGGGCAATAGCCACTTAAGCATACAGAGAGGTGCCTAAAATAATCGGCAGTTGGCGGTCAATACAGGCTATTATCAACATCCTAATAGCCAGTATGCGAGGGGTGGAACCAGCCCCCAGTTGGCATGTTGACAGTTAACTGCTCACCCTCCAAAAGGGCGGAGTGTGAGAATTCTTTTTTTTTTTTTTTTTTACATTGAAAAGCATGACATCTGGTCATCTGGTACCGGTCTTGACGTGTTATACGTTATACACGTGACACGTGTTTTTTAACAACAAACATAAGCTTAATTGTACCTGACATAAGATATATTTGTGTATATTCAATGCAACATTTGAAAGTTGAAATGTGTAATGTGCTTATGAACTACTGCCTTGCAGTATGTACTGTACATAAACAAGTTTTATATTCACTAGCCACGCCCACTTTAATGTCCCTGCCAATATGAACACACCCTTTCACAAAACAAACCCCAAACTACAGTAGTAAACAAACATTGACATAAAAAAGCATGCATTTTCATAATTTACACTTGGTTTTATAGAAGCCTTGGCTTATCATAACAAAACATTGACATTTAGCAGACGCTTTTATCCAAAGCGACTTACAATAATGAATGCATGGATTTTTCAGTATATGTGGCCATAAAGGGAATTAAACCCACAACCTAAGCATTTTCAGCGCCACACTGTACCTCACAGAGTCACACAGAACTGCAAAGTAATACACATAGAAAGAGAGCAATCATGATTCTTCATCATTGTTTAACCGTGAAGTTGTACCAGATACATACAGCTCAATATGATCTTGCTCAACATTCTCATGTCACAGCACTCCCTGGAACCAAACCAGTAACTTCCTGCTCGTCGTCACAAAGCTGTGTGTTGAAACAATGGCTCATGAGTACCTGCAGCATTTCAATTAAATGAATCACTTCATTATAACGCGTTGCCAAGGAAAGAGTCACTTCGCATTGAAACACCCTTTTAAGGAATTAAGACATGCGCTGCGATGGAGGGAAGTACAATGTCGTACGATGTCATATTTCAGAATTAATTTTGTTAGGCCAAGGCCTTTCGGAGCCAGTTTTACCATTTCAGGACCTCTGACAAGCAGTTCAAAATAATGGACTGTCTTGAATTTAGCTTTTTTGGCCCTCTAACAAGCTTTTTCACTCTGCTGTCATGGAAAGTGTTTCAAAGGCTAAAAGAATGTTAGCATGTAGACATACCCCTGCAGTGACAGAAAAACATACATTTTCATTCACAAGACCGAAGGTCACTTTTTTGGGCCTTTCTTCAGCAGATGGATGAATTGCTGAATCAGGACCCAACCCAGCAAAAAAGACCAACATACTAACTTTGAGTCTTCCTGAATTCACATCATTTACATGGCCAAAGAAAAAGCTGTAATGGTATCAAAGGCATTAAATGTTTAATACCGTTGTTAATCTAAACCCTCTTTCTTTAGGTTGTTTATTTTTGTTAAAGTAAGAAGAAGCAGAGATTTGTTTCAATGTGTAAATGTAAATACAGTTATTTTCGATTTTTCTGAAGACCTTGTCCAGATTGACTTGCATTGCCATTGCAAAGGTGCGTTCAGTGTATATTTCAGGAGCAACAAATACCTCAAGTAAGTATATAGGTACAGAACAGCCATAAACAAGGTAAATGAGAATCAACCTGACAAACTACTAAAACACGTTTATGTATACACTGTTTTAGCATACACAATGCCTAACAATTATCTTTAAAAGCAACATACCTTCATTACATGAACATGCACGTAAAGCCTAATAATAATCTATTATGCAACATTGAGTTATATGATAGTGTTCACAGGGTGCCAAATAATGATGAATAAGATCAATTATACTTTTCATAATCCTACTGTACTCATAGTGCCTAAATAATCTGCAATAGTTATATTACACTTCATTGGATTTCACTGAAGTGTTGGAGTGATCAGATTCTGGGTGTATATAGGTATAGAACAGGTCCATGTTCTGGCAAGCAAGTTAAAGTCTGAACAGGTGTGGTTGTAGTCAGCATCAGAAAATGGTGAGTGATTCTGTAGGTCTGACTAAAGAACTACAGAACGTGAGTGTGGAAACAATGTGAGTTCGTGAGTTTGGCCATGTAAGTGATAAACTGTGATATGGCCAGTTTGCTGACTGGAGGGCTCGGCCATAGGTTTCAGTTCCAATGTTGGATTGAGGGTAGGAAGGAGACATGCTCTTGATTATTCAGTAGACAATCATTAGAACCTGGACTAGTCAGCACACCTCCTTGTTAAAGGGACTGTGGCTTGGGGTGTTGTCGAGTGGCGTGTCCTGCTAAAGGACAGGGTTTCAGGGCACTTTCACTTCTGTTCACTTCAAATTATTTGCACTGGAGTTCACTTTAAAAATGAACGTACGTTTTGTTTGAATTGAGTTCTCTTGGTTTCATACCAGGAAAATTTCAATCGCACTTGAATTAATTTCTGAGTCCATTTCCATCTGCAGTTCTATTGCTTTGATATTACATACTTGCAAGCGCTCTCTGTTCTCACTTCTGGGTTGTGCATGCTCATTTGGAGTGGTACATTTCCAATGAAATGTGTATGCTTTTCCTCGTCATACTGCACAGATATTATGGGGATCAAATAGCTAATGCACCAGGGCTTTCTTGCAAATGGACCGAGACCACCTCTCCCTATGTTTCTTGGCTCGTGACTGGCAGATCTTCACACTGGCGCATTATTGGCTGTAGTGTTGCCCATGGAGGGAGGGTTTCAGTTGACAGAGCTTCCCCCAGCACGCGACAGCAACTCCTGCACTGCGCATGCAATGTGTTCCTTTGTGACAGTGTAGTGGGTGAGCTCTGGTACGTGAGTGTCCGCTACAGAAAGTGACGTGGATAAGAGTGTGATTAGTTCCCGGAGTTACAGACTTGAGTCTTTAGCTCAGCGAGCTAAATCGCTCTCTTGTCGCGTCAAAGATCCTCGGTTTGAAAATTTGCTGCGGGCAGAACCAACTCCATTCCAACAGCACTCCTCTCTGTGCAGCTCAGCTACCGCAATGCAGAGTGAAAAGATGTAGCGGCTCGAAGCACGCATTTTGGAGAAGAGCGTATGCTCACCTGAGCTTTCCCTCATTGATGGAGGATGTTGCCCAACATGCCACAGTCCAGACATAGAGCTCCACAATACGGGCCACATACATGACTCACCTGTCGCCGTGCAATCTGTGCTGAAACCTGTTTTCCTCACCCCCCCCACCCCCACAGATTTCCTTCTGAATGTGAGGATGTGCTTGGAGGACTGTAGCGCCATGCGCCTGTGGCAGAATGCCCGTCTTAACAGAGATTGCATATTTTGATAAGACGAAGAATCTTGCTCACTTTGAACTGAAATGGAAAGCAAGGCATCTGCGGAATGCTTGGTTAACGAGAGAAGTATGGTTCTAAAGCTCCACTCTTAGCCTACAATAGTGTTTGTGTGAAACTATTGTTGTAAGAGCGAGGAGGGAAGGTGGGTCATGGCAGAATGTGTTAGGGCTGTCCGGTTGGGAATGATGAAGTCAAAGTCAAGCGTAGGCTATATGTTTTATTTGACTATTTCCTTAAGTAAATGACCTTATCCACAGCATCTCATTCAACAGTGAACCCAATCGCAAAGATAACTGAATGAAATGCTTCTTTGTTTTGGTGGAGCTTTATAACTAGCAATGCTGTGTGTCAGACAAAATTGTATTAGAGGAGAAAAAAGGGAAGCATGTTGAGGCTTGAGTATGAGCCAGTAGGACTGAAGTGAAACATGAATCCAGACAGAAATACTTTTTATATACTTTTGACTTCAGAATTCTGCCTTCAGGCAAAGTTAACTTAAGTTGCTGTATTCTGTGGTAGGCGTGTAGGAACACATCTATTTACCTCTTGGCACCATTCATTTTTCATTTGTTTTAATGACTATATCTGACGTTTTCCCCTGCAATGTAGGCTGGTGTCAGTTTCTGATTAAAAAAATGGCCACCATATTTAACTTTTTTCCCCCTTAATAGTGTGTTGTGAGTACCTTTCCTGCAGCAAGATGTTTCAAAAATAGTCTTAGCTCTATACATGCTAGCAGTGTACGTAAGTTGCCTTTTGATAAAATGGGTTGCTCTGGAGTGATCTATAATAACTGTGCCTTTGCCTTGGTTGCATTTGTATCACAGCCGAACCCTGCCCCCTCCTTTGATTCTGAAATGTGTTTCTTCCAGAACCACAGAAAGCGTGGTAAATCCGCTTTTTTCCCTTTTTAAAGCATCTCAATAGGTGACCCTCTAATGACAGGTGAGATGTGTATCACAGTTGCGGAGCAAGCAGCACAGTTGTCTTGATTCAGCGGCATAGCTTGAATTCCAGAAACCCAGTTGCAGCAACAGAACATCCGGACAATTGGGAGGCAAGGGACCTGACAGTGAACATAGTCTTAAGACAAATTCCTGGTCAAACTTATGGCCAAAGAGTAGTTACAGTACTCTATTGGGATGTTTACAATGTAGACAAAAAGTAGAAAACGTATTATGATGTAAATGTCTTACAATTTTTATTTTTACTTTGTAAAGGGAAGGTATTTGTAATATGTATAGTTTAAAATATATATATATATTTGTTTGTTTCAGATTTTTTAGCCATTTTTTCTCCCAATTTGGTGGCCAATTGTTCCCCTCTATTTATTTCAATTCACGCTCCCCCACAAGCCCACTGCCCGTCTTTGGGGTCAATCCAGTTTTTCCCCTACAGGGATGCCTTTCGCACTTCTCTCCCTCCCAACTCCCTCTGGGGCAGCGATTGGCTGCCCCCGAATGGGGCTCTTGGCTGGGCTGGCGCTGCCGGGTTTTGAACCGTGGCCGCAGTGGGCAACCTGCATTCCGGACGAATGCCTTTACCACTACACCATACGAGGCCTTTTAATAGTTTCTCCTAATTTGTTTGATTGTTTTAATCTCTTTGATCCAATGTCTTTCAGGGGAAAGTGAACATTAACTTTGACTCCAAGGGCTGGCCCTAGCTCATGCAGATGGTCCCACCTGAGTGATTTTTATGCCTGTCTATGGGTTTGCAGCAATATGAGCATTACCGCAACATTGTGCAAGAAAACTTAATAGGCCCTGTATTCCAGAATTGAATCATTCACACAGACAGATATCACTATCTGCTTGATATTCTGACAAAGCTGTTTGTCTTTAGGCTGAAGCATAAAAATCAAAATACGCTGCATACTTATATGACGAATAAGAAAAATATTAGTTCCATTATTTTGATGCCCTGTGTCCTCCAGGGCGATGCTGTTAAGCTTCTTCCTGACCAGCTGGCTTATGAGATTGCAGTAAATTAATGCACACCACCAAGTTGTGTTTATCTTACTGAAATGGAATGACAACACCAAAACCGTTCTGTCCTTATCTTGCTGTAGTCGCCGTATTTGATGCGCAGTGTAATATCGCATATGTGTCCATTATGGAACAATAAAGCTTCTAGTTACTGAGCGTGGCTGCTGTGTGGAGACAGGTAATGAAGTTTGTTCAGTCAAGATATGAATTAAATTAAAATCAGCCCAGCACGTTGTCTGAGCTGATTTCTAAGAAGGGCACCACGGTACAAAGCAACAGTGTTTTTCTGTTAGGAAGTTTAATAAACGGGGAGACTCATCCATGTTTTGACTGTGAAAACAAAAAAGAAGGGGGAGGATTGCATTGTGCAGTGCTTTTGTTCTTGTTGACACAATTTTCTGGGAACTTAACTCTAACCCTATATAGTTTTACACACTTAGTGCTAATCCAAAGGGTAGGTGGGGCAATGCCTGGAAGGGCTTTTAAGTCAAAACCAAGGATGCATACTATTGTGATATTAGTAGGCTGTAGATTTTGTATGTTTTTAGTGTTCCACCAATGTACTTGAATACTGTTTATCACTTCATTCAACAAATCATTGCATTGCAGTTGTGTTTAGTGAGCTGAAGAGAGCTTGGACACCTGTCTTGGGTCAGGATGAGTTTAGGAGTTCAGCAGTTAGTCCTACAGCAGCGTTGATGTCACAGTTGGAATTGGACCTGCTGATGGCCACTGATGCTGATCAGTCTACTACAGCATCATAAAGAGCCAGGACCAGGACCACTCTAAAACGGTTCTCCTACCTTTCTAACTGGAAACAGTTTGTTACCCTTGGCGATGCAAGCTCTACACATGTGGTGGCTCCACATCTAGATCAAACAGCACGGTGTCCACTTTCACTGCTATGCCAATGGCATCCAGGCATATAGAATCACAGCCCGTCACTCTGGCTCGGTCACAGGGCTACGGCAGTGAACTACGAGGGAGGGGATTGAACTAAGACTAGCGGGAGTAATTGGCTACCAAAATTGGGAGAAAAACGGGAGAAAATTGGAATAAAAAAAAAAATAAAAAAATGTATCCACTATTATCACCAACCAATAACCCATAACCTTTAACAGACACATCAAGCACATCTGCAAGGCCTCCTATTTCCCCATGAAGAACAGCTTGCAGATAATTACCATCCTCGATCAAACCAGATGCTGAGAAACTCACCCACACCTTCACCTTCTCCCAGATAATGTGGTGCTTTGAGGCCTAGTATATTCCTTGTTAAAAAAACTACAACTTATTAAAAACAGTGCTGCTGGAGTTCTCACAGAAACAAAAAAAAATCTGCCCACATCACCCCCATCCTTGCTGAATTTCGCTGGATTCCAGTCAAACACAGGATCACGTTAAAAACTCTCTTGCTGACCTTCAAAGCTCTCAATGATCTGGTCCTTTCCCCCTATAATTCAGGAAAATCCTCAGGCTCCGAGCAATGGGTGACCAAGCCTTTCATGTCCTTGCTCCACAGTTATGGAATGCCCTCCCAGATCACCTCAGGACTGTGCAAACTGTTAATGCTTTTCAAATCTGGCCTTAAAACACAGCTCTGCAGAACTGCCTTTCATTAACTGTAATTGACCCACCCCCTTTTCTTTTGCACAATTTAAATTGTTGTCTTCATTATTATTATACTATTATTACTATTATTATTATTATCAGGGAGTGGCAAAACCAGGTCTGGTCCATATGTTATCATTCATTTTATTTACTTTGTGGATGCCCTTCTCCAAGGTAAACTATACTGCCTGTATTTTTCGCATCATCCATTCATACAGCTGGATATTTCACTGGTCAATGCAGGTTAAACACCTTGCTCAAGGGGTACAACAGCAATGCCTCATCTGACCTTCGAACCCACAACCCTCTGGTAGCAACTTGAGGTCTCTAACTGCCCGAGACATTGCCCTGGATGTTGCCCTAGACGTTTCCAGATTGCCATGACAGTAACATGCAATTGAAAACTCAAGTGTTAAGTCTTTCCATCCAAGGGGAAGAATGCACAGAGCCTCTGATTCTGGAATCCAGCAAGCCGTGTCACACCCGAGAGTCCTATGACACACTGTAGCAGTGTTGCTGCGTTGGTGTTTTGCAATTGATTGTGGGAGTGTGTTCCTTAGGAGACCTGGTTTGGCCTGCTGGCGGAATCTCTCTCTCTCTCTCTCTCTCTCTCTCTTTCTATTTGTCACCAGCAAGGTTTCGGCTGTCCCTCTGCTAGAGCCTTTGAGAATCTGTCTGTTTTCCTGTTGGGGGGGGTGTTGTTGGGGGGAGGCGTATGTCTTGATGGCTGCCCCGGGACATTAGAAGCAGAACCTGTTCTTCTACTCGGGCGGAATGGCATTTAACTGATAGAAGCGTTGAGGTAGACAGAGTCGCTGGAGTACAGAGGGTGCAACATCACCTGCTGCGTTTGAGTTGGAAAGTGCTCACAGCATCTTAAGGTAAGATCTCTCCATTTGTCATATATTGAGTCCATGGACAAAGTAACACAGCACTGAATTGTGTCTACAAATCGTATTGGGACTGATTCAAGACTTTAGACAATATTGAAATACTAGAATTGAGGGTAGGACTGTTGCTGATGATTGCAGTGACAGCAGTGTTGATGTTGGCATGTGGATGATCTTTAAGCATTCTACCTGTGTGATATCACACATGAGTGCATAGTAAGATTAGTGCTATTGGAATATATATTTTTTAAAGATTCCTTATAGGCTATTAGTATCTTTATGGAAAAGAGAAACACATTAATATTTATGTACTAGATTTAACATCGCATGGTGATTTTGGCTTGAAGCCAATAAACATGCGTAAACATTTCAATTAGAATTTTGAATTGTGAATTCAAAATATGACATTATGGGTGGTAGAAAGTAATTGTGCCTGCATGGCATGAATGTTGTAACTACTGAGATTAATATAGAAATGGGTGCATCTTCATGTAAAAAAAAAAGATGTATCTTAAAAGCTGATAAACCTCGCTATGGATCTAGAGGGTGCTTTCACCACAAGTGGTGTTTTGCTGTTTACAACTTTATTTCCATTCACCTGACATGTTATTTTTAGACTTTGTTTCCTGTAATGAGAATTTACAGTTATGTCCATGGAACCCCACCGTATGTTGACCATCACAATGTGCAACACAATATTTGATTTGCTGTAATCTCTAGTAAGTTGAGTGACAAACAACACACCTCAGCTGTGATCTTGCACAACATTTAGCCTGGAGGTTATCTGAACACTCATGACAAAAGTATGTGTTCAGACACGTTTTATGGGGAAATTGATAGATAAACTTGATATCTGCCAATTAAAGATGTATCTGAAAATTAGAGCTAATAATGAATTGTGATGACATGCTGAACATAAAATCTATCTGGGGCTTTTTAGTAAAAAAAGTGAAACCATCATTTTTTGGAATCTTCTTGTTTGCATTGTTGAAAGATTGAGACGTGGTGTCGTAATTTGTTGTTTTAATGTTGAACTTTGGAACCATACTTGAATTTTAATGTACAATTTATACAACCAGTCTGATGCAGAATAATATCTTACTATACAAGGCCAAACAAAATGTTTATCTAGATTTGATTTCAAGGTTCCCTTTGGCTCTCCTTTTGACATAAATAATTCAAAGGATATGATAGCTTTAAAGGTAAATCATTGCAAGATATGTTGTAACGTAGTTTGTCAAATTATCAGTGTTTGTATGTTGCTGGTAAAACATAAGCAAATTTGCTGATGTGTGTCTGTGTGTGTATTATTGATAGGGATAATCTTTGGATTTGGGGTTGTTTAGTCTTCCAAAAACAATGTCCATTTGCTCTTCTTCACATACATTTGTCTCAAGTTGCATTAACTTGGCATGCTGTGAAAATATTTTAAGAGGTTTGGTCAGCAAGTGTGTGATAAGAGTTTAACTTAAACATTTCTGGGAAGGAAAACATCAGTAACATATCTGGTAATGTTACTGTAATAAAATCTTCCATTAAAAACACATTAATGCGCATTAAAAGGGAACATGCAAATGACACAGAAAGGAAAACAATAAATACCCTTCAAAGTATTATTTGTTTAGTCTTTTCATGGATAATGAAGGATCATAGATGGTTTCAGTTATGAGGTTAAGCTGTGTGCTTATATAAAAGCAGGCTTGACATTATCTCTCGTACAAGTCATCTAAATGGTTGCTAATTACATTACAATGGCTAGGGTGTCACAGATGGTGACACAGGTGTATTGTTGCTCAAATGAGCTCATGAATACCAGCTCGGTTCTACTGGTCACACAGGACTGCCCCTCGAGACGAGATTGAAAGCAGCGGGTGTGGTCTCAAAAAAGGTATGCGGCATACCTGGACATACCTGGCAGAGTAACTCGCATAAGCTCATGCTTATACGCTGAGCACTGGACAAACCTGTTCCCAGCTTTCCCAGGGATCACATGACCCAAGCCCGTGCCTCGAATACCGCAAATGTGTGGCTGTGTGAGTATCTGATGCTGAGCTCGTGTGTCACGTGGGTTACCTGCGCAGAAGGAGAAAATGTCTCCCTCCTACGCGTGTGTGGGCTGCACTGACCATTTTTGGTGATGATGACGATAATTATTTGTTGACCAGCAGCTGAGTAAAGACTGAATGGTTCTCTGTGGCTCAGTTGGTAGAGCACAGCGTTGGCAACGCTTAGGTTGTGGGTTCAATCCCCACTGGGGCCACATATACTGAAAATGTATGCATTCACTACTGTAAGTCGCTTTGGATAAAAGTGTCTGCTAAATGGCGTATATATATATGTTATGAATGGTACTGGCTTAAGTCCATAGGTTTGATCGTTTGGAGTGGTCTCTCTCGTCGGTAGTTTCTCAAAACTCTCAGGCCACCACAGGCCTCAGGAGGTGTGAGGTGTGAAACCTCAGTGGAGGAAGCAGATAACGTGTTGATGCGAATAGGAGGCGGGGGCTGTGGTGAAGGCGATGCGATGCCACAGTGTGTAAAGAAGGAGGCCGGGCAGAGACACGACAGACTGGAGGTGGAGAGTGGAACTATGTTCCATCTGCATCATTGATCCCACCCGTTTCCCATTTCAATAGTCAGGTCAGCTGGTGCTTGCTTACTGGATACAGCAGTCCTTGGTTTTCTTCCTCTGACAGAGGGGCTTTGTGGGGGGATAGCCCAGCCAAGAGAACAGACCTCCCATTCATCCCTATTCTCACTTGACCACCTCCTGCAGTTCCAGTGCAGTGCCCAGGTGCAGTTTCAGGCTTCAGAAGTAGCCTGATCCACAGACTGCACACCAAGCTAGTGGACGCACGGGCAAAACGTATGCAACAAAAGAGGAGAGAACCTGGGGGTAGTGAAAAGAAAACAGTCAATGTTTGAGATCTGCGGTAGTCTTCTCCCCCGGATTTGACACTTCTCTCTGGCAGTAGCAGTGCATGTGTGATATCTTGCCATCTTGCCATCATGTCTCAAACAGGATATACCTTTTTTTGCTCAGCTCAGCGTAACTTTGTTTCATGTTATCTGTCAGCTCATATTTCCAGACCCCCCCCTGCTCCCGCAATTCAGCTAGATTCACTCAACTGAGCTACATGTTTTCTTATTATAGTAATATTAATATAATTCATATTATAGTTCTAGTAATGATTAAAGTATTGCATTGCTATTGACATTAATAATATACTACATTTGGTTAATGTATGTAATGATGATTACCAACCAACCATTGCAACAGAGCTTCTTTGTTAGACCAAGAGCATCATTTTTACAGAATGAATCACAAAGGAAAGCTGAAATCAGCAGCATAACTAATGTTGCCATTTCATCATCAGCAGTCACTGAAATGTATGTCATTTCATACAAATATATGACCAGTGCCATTAGTAAAATTGTATCTGTATATGGCTTTAAAAATCCAAAAGATAACCCAGTATAGTTCATTAAAAATGGCAAATTCCAAAGCCATCTTTAAATATTTCTTCTGTCATAGTTCTCCTCTCCTCTTTTTTAATTGTTTTTAAGGTTTCAACTGCCTCCCCCTATGTTTTCCCCCTTTCTTTTAAGGGTATGTACAATTACCACAAAAAGCATGACCTTACAAGCAGAAAAATATTTCCATTTTAATCAGGTTGTGTTTCTGTTTTTTTTACAGGTTACAACGAGGACTGTTTTTCATGATATCTATGCAGCTGTAAATTAATTATGGAGATCATGGTAGGTAAAAACACACTGGCAATAGACACTGACATAGACTAATCTAATTTGATCTTCCTTTGCACAACAGCTGAAAAGAGCCACAAGTGTGTTTCTTTTTGTCAAGCATTTCAGAATTTATATCATACATTTGATTGTAGACTGTCTTTGATTGTAGACACGCAATACTTAAATACAACTTTAACAGGAGCAATATATTCTGTGTGGGTTTCTAGAACGGACGTAGCCGGACTAGAAGCTTCTCTGAAAACATAGTCCTGGATGATTCAGAAAAAGGAGGCGTGGTTATTGCGGACATCAGAGATGTCTCTTTTGCTGACAGGAGTGGGCTGAAAGAAGGTAAGTTGTGAAAGAAGAACAGATTTTGTCAGTCCTTAAAATGATTATCCATAAGTAGTATTTTACAGTAAAAACTGAGTTTGTGAAATATGATTTTTGTTTGAAATAAAACATTAACCATCAAGGATATAACCAACACTGCCATCCTGCATATATGTAAGGAATAAACCATGACAAGCCGTGTGTTCTTAGGATATACACACACCTTGGGTGGTGCTGCAGACCGAGGCTGTTATGCCGAGTGCCATTCCCACCCCAGAAGTGTGTATATATCCTGAGAACCCATGGCTTGGGTGGTTTATTCCGCTCATTCCATGGCTAATTGCCACAAAAAAATATTAAAATGCAAAAGTATTCAAAATTCAAACCGTTATCATGTAAAAATAATCATATAGCAAATCCTCCAAGAAATGTAGTTCCTCATTTTCCCAGGTTCAGGAGGAGATTAAAGTGTTCATTACTTGCACAGTAGATAACAAAATTGAATATGTAGATACAGAGATATTTGTAAAACTGTGTTGGAAATTGACATTGATTCCAGTCATATCCTTGTTGTCAAGAAGACAGACAGAATTATAGCAAAAAGCCTGTTAACTTCTTCCTCCCCCCTTCTCTCTTTTTGTTGTTTTGCACCTTGAGATTTCACTGTATTTTAAAGTGTACTATATAAATAAAATTCATTATTATGATTATAACCTGAGTCAAGATGAGCTAAAAGTAACATTAACAATGAAGGGTAAGATGTAAGTTAACAAGGCTAATGTTAGCAAGCTAGCTAACATTAACAAGCTTGTAAACTAACAAAGTACAGTACATTGTCATAGTGAGCTAACTTAGCTAGCTAGATTAGTTACCTAACAATGCATAAAGCCAGCTTGCTATCTGAGTTTATGAAACTCATACCGTAGCTGAGGAGTGAGAACAACATTAGTGAACGTTTCATGTAGCCTATATATTACATTGCTTGCTAACATGTCTGGCTAGTAACATCTGACAAGCTAGCTGCGACTGCCCTGGTGGTATTAAATAGTTTATTGCAAATATTTTTAGTTAGCAATGGCTAGTACATTAGTTAGCTAGGTATTTACATCTTCCCAGATGTTTTGTGTACTAAGAAGTTACTAGCCAGACAGGTTAGCAAGTTATTTAATAGATAATAGATGTGACAGACAAGTGTTAGAGTAGCTAGCTAGCTAACAGTAAGTACTCCAAACTTGTTCTACCTCTATGTGTAGCTAATTAACAAGCTGCTCCTCTAAATACTTGCCTAGTTGCTAGCCTGTAATAAATTAATGTTATGGTATTTCAGTCAACGTCAGCTAGTTGAATGCGTGAGGTAGCTAGCCTTGCTTGTTTGATTCTCCACTTTGCATCGTGCCTAACAAAAACCCCTAGCTGTGCCAATATTCATGATATAACACTGGTTTTTGTTCCATATTGATTCATTAGAATACACAAATGAAACAGCAAATTACAGTATCAATCCTTGCATTTTATATGTTTAATGTAGCCAGTGTTAAAATAATTCAGTCATTAGCTGAATTCTATACATTCAAGTAATTTAATTTATACACTGTATTTCACTGTTCTGCTGAAAGGAACCCATGGCTCTGAACAAAAATATCAGTGATGCATTAGTGTGATGTGTGCCACGTGTTACATTAAATGTAAACAATTTCCACTGCATATGCACAATCCAGATCTAAGATCAAAGAGCCAAACACAAACAGAAATTAACTGCATTTGTTTCATTTTCAAGTCCTCTCAGATGCTTTTATATACGTGCATTTGCTATTTAGTTCAATATTACAATTCAAATTTTACACAGCAATGTTAGAAGTGTCCGTGTTTATGAATCCATCTTAAGATGTGGCTGATTTAGCTGTCATACAGTTGAGTAGCGTTACTTTTTATACATTCTTGGACCTGTCTAGATAACAATGAATAACAGCAAGAGTTTCTGAATTCTTATTTAATTTAATTCAGCTAAATATATCAATATGAACTTTTAAATCTCTTTTTCATGACATGTATTTCAACATTACATTGCAGGAGATGAAATTGTTGGCGCCACCATTCACTTTGACCACCTGAAGAAAAACGATGTGATGGCACTGTTGAAACTCATAGAGCCATTTGATAACAACATGCAAGTTCTGACAAAACAAGACCTGAAAACCAGCATGAGCCTCAGTTCATTGCATACCAACACCAAAGTTCCTGAAGATGTAAGTAGAGTTTGCATAAGTGATATGAAATAAGTACATGCTAGATGTGCATTTCTCAGTCACTTTGCAGGGTGTAGTGTAGACTAGGAAGTTCTTATATTCTTTGAGAGGCATCCATTGTAACCAAAAATAATCCTAAATATCCAGCTCCATTAGATGGATACTATACAATTATGTCATATAGGTAAATGGACCTAGAATAATGGTGTCTAAAAATCTAATTAATAACAATGTAATTGTTTTACAGATGCTCAAGGATTCATACAACAAACTCTTCCAAACTAAGGTCAAGAAATTCATAAAGCCAGACTCATCCTTATCTAGCACTATTGAAGATCCAGATGTTGAAGTCAGTGGAACAAGAGGACAACTGAATGCCCCTGGGGTTGCATTGAATTTGGAAGGACCAAGCTCAAAGAGTGGCATCCAAGGTCCTAAAGTAAATGGAGAATTGCCCAGCATCAATGCAAAAATGCCTGAGGTAGACATGAATGCCAGCCTGAAATCCGCTGATGTGAATTTCTCAGCTCCAGACTTGCACGTGGCAAAGTTCAGTCTACAGGATTCAAAGCCTGATGTTAACCTGCCGGATGTGACTCTAAACCCACTAACAATTGACACAAGAGCACTTAGTTTGCCAAAGGAGAGCATAAAGGGGCCAAAGTTCACAATGCCAACTGTTGGAATGTCTGGGCCAAAACTGAAAGGAACTGACTTGGATGGCACTTTCAGAAGCCCTGAACTTAATCTCCCAGATCCAAAGCTTAATGGGCCAGAGTTAAACTTGCAGCCTCAGATGCCAAGTGGAAAAATTGATTTGTCTGGGCTAAAGGGTAGTATTGCAGAGCCAGAAATGGATATCAAAGCTCCAACAGCCTCTCTTGATCTGGAAAAACCTAAAGTGAATACAAATGGTATAAAATATAAGCCTCCAAAATTTAGAATGCCCCATTTTAATTTACCTGAAGTCAAACCCAAGCTATCAGATCTAAATGTAAAAGGAGGGGTGAATATGTCTGCTCCTAACCTAAAGACAGATATGCAAGCTCCCAATATAAATGTAAAAGGCCCAAAAGCAGATCTAAATGTTCCTAGTCTTGACACTGATGCAGGAAAAATCAAATGGGCTGGACTTAAGGCACCAAAATTCGGACTTTCTGGACCAAAAATAAAAGGACCCAATGTTGACATTGATGCAGATCTGAAGACACCTGACTTGAATCTCTCAGCTCCAGAAATCAAAGGAGAACTCAAGGCTCCAGATGTAGATGTAAGTTTACCTAAAGCTAACCTTAATGGACCCGATCTTGATTTGAAAGCTCCAGATATAGACATAGATACGCCATCGGGAAAATTAAAAATGCCAAATTTCAAGACGCCTAGGTTTGGTTTCTCGGGACCAAAGGTGAAAGGACCAGAAATTGATGCAGATCTGAAGACACCTGACCTAAGTCTCTCAGCTCCCAAAATTGAAGGAGAACTCAAGGCTCCAGATGTAGACCTGAATTTACCTGAAGCTGACCTAGATGCCCCATCAGGGAAATTCAAATGGCCTACACTTAAGAAGCCCAAATTTGGTTTCTCAGGACCAAAAGTGAAAGGACCCGATGTTGACATTGATGCAGATCTGAAGACACCTGACTTGAATCTCTCAGCTCCAGAAATCAAAGGAGGACTCAAGGCTCCAGATCTAGATGTGAGTTTGCCTAAAGCTGACCTCAATGGACCTGACCTTGATTTGAAAGCTCCAGATGTTGACATAGACGCCCCATCTGGAAAATTCAAAATGCGGACCTTAAAGTTTCCCAAGTTTGGTTTCTCAGGACCAAAAGTGAAAGGACCAGATATTGATGCAGATCTGAAGACACCTGACCTAAGTCTCTCAGCTCCCAAAATTGAAGGAGACCTCAAAGCTCCAGATGTAAACCTGAATTTACCTGAAGCTGACCTCAAAGGGCCTGAGCTAGACCTGAAAGCTCCTGATGTTGACATAAATGCTCCATCAGGGAAATTCAAATGGCTTACACTTAAGAAGCCCAAGTTTAGTTTCTCAGGACCAAAAGTGAAAGGACCCGATGTTGACATTGATGCAGATTGGAAGACACCTGATTTGAATCTCTCAGCTCCACAAATCAAAGGAGGACTCAAGGCTCCAGATGTAGACCTGAATTTACCTAAAGCTGACCTCAATGGACCTGAGCTAGACCTGAAAGCTCCTGATGTTGACATAGATGCCCCATCAGGAAAATTCAAAATGCCAAATTTCAAGATGCATAACTTTGGTATTTCTGGACCAAAGGTGAAAGGACCAGATATTGATACAGATCTGACAACACCAAACTTGAGTCTTTCAGCTCCCAAAATTGAAGGAGACCTCAAAGCACCAGTTGTAGACCTGAATTTACCTGACGCTGACCTTAAAGGCCCTGAGCTAGACCTGAAAGCTCCTGACGTTGACATAGATGCTCCTTCAGGGAAATTTAAAATGCCAAATTTGAACATGCCTAAGTTTGGTTTCTCAGGACCAAAAGTGAAAGGACCCGATGTTGACATTGATGCAGATCTGAAGACACCTGACTTGAATCTCTCAGCTCCAGAAATCAAAGGAGACCTCAAAGCACCAGTTGTAGACCTGAATTTACCTGAAGCTGACCTTAAAGCACCTGAGCTAGACCTGAAAGCTCCTGACATTGACATAGATGCTCCTTCAGGGAAATTTAAAATGCCAAATTTCAAGATGCCTAAGTTTGGTTTCTCAGGACCAAAGGTGAAAGGACCAGATATTGATACAGATCTGACAACACCTGACTTGAGTCTTTCAGCTCCCAAAATTGCCTCAAAGCACCAGTTGTAGACCTGAATTTACCTGAAGCTGACCTTAAAGGTCCTGAGCTATACCTGAAAACTCCCGACATTGACATAGATGCCCCATCAGGAAAATTAAAAATGCCAAATTTGAAGATGCCTAAGTTTGGTTTCTCAGGACCAAAAGTGAAAGGACCCGATGTTGACATTGATGCAGATCTGAAGACACCTGACTTGAATCTGACTCCAGAAATCAAAGGAGACCTCAAAGCACCAGTTGTAGACCTGAATTTACCTGAAGCTGACCTTAAAGCACCTGAGCTAGACCTGAAAGCTCCTGACATTGACATAGATGCTCCTTCAGGGAAATTTAAAATGCCAAATTTCAAGATGCCTAAGTTTGGTTTCTCAGGACCAAAGGTGAAAGGACCAGATATTGATACAGATCTGACAATGCCTGACTTGAGTCTTTCAGCTCCCAAATCAAAGGAGACCTCAAAGCACCAGTTGTAGACCTGAATTTACCTGAAGCTGACCTTAAAGGTCCTGAGCTAGACCTGAAAACTCCCGACGTTGACATAGATGCCCCATCAGGAAAATTAAAAATGGCCAAATTTGAAGATGCCTAATTTTGGTTTTCTGGGCCAAAAGTGAAAGGACCCGATGTTGACATTGATGCAGATCTGAAGACACCTGACTTGAATCTCTCAGTTCCTAATATCAAGGGAGAACTTAATGCTCCAGATATAGACCTGAATTTACCAAAAGCTGACCTCAAAGGCCCTGGATTAGACCTGAAAGCCCCTGATGTTGACATTGATGCAGGTCTGAAGACACCAGACCTTAACCTCACAGCCCCCAATATTGAGGGAGAACTTAATGCTCCAGACATAGATGCTCCTTCAGAAAAATTCAAAATGCCAACTTTTAAGCTGCCAAACTTTGGATTTTCAGGACCAAGAATGAAAGGCCCCGATGTTGATGCAGATCTGAAAACACCAGAACTAAATCTCACAGTTCCCCAGATTAAAGGAGATCTCAAGGCTCCTGGCATTGATTTGAATTTACCAAAAGCCAACCTCAAGGGCCCTGAATTAGACCTGAAAGCTCCCAATGTTGACATTAATGCAGATCTGAAGACACCAGACCTTAACCTCACAGCCCCCAATATTGAGGGAGAACTTAATGCTCCAGACATAGATGCTCCTTCAGGGAAATTAAAAAAGCCAAATTTTAAACTGCCAAACTTTGGATTTTCAGGACCAAAAGTAAAAGGGCCAGATGTTGAAGCAGATCTGAAGACACCTGACCTGAGTCTCTCTGTGCCCAAGATTGAAGGAGACCTCAAGGCTCCAGATGTAGACCTGAGTTTACCCAAAGCTGACCTCAAAGGCCCTGAGCTAGACGTGAAAGCTCCTGATATTGACATAGATGCTCCATCAGGAAAAATCCAGTGGCCTACTCTCAAGATGCCTAAATTTGGGTTTTCTGGGCCAAAAGTGAAAGGACCTGATGTTGACATTGATGCAGATCTGAAGACACCTGACTTGAATCTCTCAGCTCCTAAAATTGAAGGACAACTCAAGGCTCCAGATGTAGATGTGAGTTTGCCTAAAGCTGACCTTAATGGCCCTGACTTTGATTTGAAAGCTCCAGATGTTGACATAGACGCCCCATCTGGAAAATTCAAAATGCGGACTTTAAAGTTTCCCAAGTTTGGTTTCTCAGGACCAAAAGTGAAAGGACCAGAAATTGATGCAGATCTGAAGACACCTGACTTAAATCTCTCAGCTCCCAAAATTGAAGGAGACCTCAAAGCTCCAGATGTAAACCTGAATTTACCTGAAGCTGACCTCAAAGGGCCTGAGCTAGACCTGAAAGCTCCTGATGTTGACATAGATGCTCCATCAGGGAAATTCAAAATGCCGACTTTCAAAAGGCACAAATTTGGTTTCACAGGGCCAAAAGTGAAAGGGCCAAATCTTGACATAGATGCAGATGTGAAAACACCAGATCTGAGTCTCTCGGCCCCTAGGTTTGAGGGAGACCTTAATGGACCAAATCTGGATCTGAGCTTACCCAAAGCAGAAGTTGACGGTGCAAAAGTAGATGTTGAATCCCCTGATATTGATGTAAATACAAAGGGAAAATTCAGGTGGCCTTTTAAATGGAGTTTTGGCTCAAAAGAGAAAGATTTTGATGTGGATACGGAGGTGCCAGATGTCAATGGAGCACACAGTGTGACAGAGGCAGCTATACAATTACCAAAAGGTACGATGGAAGTACCAATGTTCAAACTTCATAGACTGCCTGATATTAACCATGAGAAGCCGCTTGATTTCAGCATGGATTCCCCAAAAACAAACATTGACACAATTGTGTCAAAATCAACACAAAATGTTGATCTGAAAGCTCCAAACATCCCTACTGACATACAAAATGGTCAAATTGAGACCCCAAAACTGGAAGGCAGCATCAAGAGTCCAAAAGTTGACTTAGAGTCTCCTCACCTCAGTGTGGCAGCTCCTAATATTGAAACACCACGCACCAGAGTATCATTTCCCCAAGTGAATATACCTTCTATTGAAGGCTACGTGCCAGATATGGTAGGGATGAAGGGAGAGCAGCCAGCATCACCATCGATAGACATCAAAGAAAGATTGAGATTATTTAAAGACTCTGTTACCCAGTCAGTGACAACTCCAGATGTTAATGCCGATCTTCCAGGGGACACAGCAAAAACACCTTCGGCTGATATCTCACCTCTGAAAGTGCTGGGTGACCTTGGCTTGACGGGGGAGGTCAGTGCTCCAAGTCTTCAAGTAAACGCAAGTTCAGATACAGACGGCACCTCCAAAACAAAAAGGGGAACATTCAAAGTCAGCAAGCCAGATGCTGACAAGGACTACCCGGTGGTAAATACTTAGGTTGAGGAGAATGATGACAAGACCTTGAGCACAGACGCCTCTTCATTACCATGTTCCATACAAGCGAGTTTGCCAACAATTTCGATTATACATTAAGTAAGCAAGCTAGTCACTATTGCTTCATTGTAATTTATGGTTGGGGCAACAAGAAAAAAAAATCATAAATCTTGTAGAATGGGCATGTAAAAATGTGCAACATCTGTAATTATTTTTGTTGTAAATATGCTGTTGTAAGTATCTACATATAAATGTACTTTTTTCTGTCAGGGAGCCTTTATCATGCATTGGCATATGTTTGTCTAAGAAAAGCAGCTTAACATATCAAACCAAAAATACGTTTACATACAAATATTCATGTCCTGGTGAAGAGATACATTTTTTCCCTATTTGTTTATTTCAATTATACTGTAATATCAATCTAATCATCCATATAACTCAGTATTCCTAACTAAACTGAGAAATTAAATATATTCCAGACTTGTGTACAATAATACATGTTCAGCCTGGTTCATACAGAATTGTGTTCTTCATAAAGGGATTCCATATAGTATACATTTTTTCACATTTTCAATTATTCCAAATGTTTACATATTGCTTTGTTTTGCTGCACAAACCCTGTCTATTAAACATATTTTCAATAAATCGTTTAATTGAAAGTCTATGTGCAATTTTGACTGATTAACTGATATTTGGTCATTTATGGATATGTTGTCACATTCAAATCATAAAACATGCTTTCTATTTATTTAAATGTAGTCAATTTCAGATAGCTACATAAATCTAAAGTGGTTTTGGACACAACATGTTCATTGGCATAGACAATTAAATCAACATCAAAACCCCTTTCCAAAACAATATTGAGTTCCTGATATCAGAGGGCGATGTGATATAATCTTAAATTGTTTGGAAAAACACTGCAAATTTCAATTGAAAAGGCAGGTCAAAACCAAAACCTGTTGCAACGAACAAATGACATCCATTGAAATTGTTATCAATTATCATGAATCCTTTTACCATTAAGTTATTTCACATTACAGCTAGGAAACTCAAAATATAAAAAAAGACTACCATTTTACAATCAATACACTTCCAGACAGTATACAAATTAATTTTCCATAGGGTTTTTTTATTTTAAAAAGTATTTACACCCTTTCAAACAGACCATCCAGTAGTAATTTTTAATAAGAGTAGTTTTGAAAGACGCAATAAATATTGGGAAGGAAACAAGAAAAGGAATGCTCAAAAGATCCTTCTCTGTCAGAAGGGAGAGCAGACTGGGATTAGCATTCCAATGTAAACAAAAAAACAACAAAAAAACAAGCCTAGTTAAAATAATAATCCTAAAACACAGAATTGTGTTAAGAATATTTCAGTATGAATAACAGTACACAAGCTTTTGACAGAAATTACAAAGTTATCACAAGAATTTGATGATCAATACCCAGTTGGAAATAATTTTGAAGATACATGCTAGCCTCTAGGTTAGCTAGTTCTGTTCCCAGAGAACCGTCATCCAGCTAACTAAACACAGTAACCACAAGGGTATATGGATGTACTCCACACTATCTGGTCTAGAGGAAATGGCCACCCAAAATATTTAAATCTATGAAATTACATACATTACTTGAACAAAGGAACCGTTACCCTGTACTTCAGCAACATTTGAATTGGGTTTCTTCTCACAGACAAATCTTATGATTGGTCTATGAGAGTAAAAAAGACAAAAATCACAGGCACACAGAGACATGAGCCTAGCTCTGCTTATGGTACTGCAAGATGAAATTAGTGCACAGTCCAATGAAAAGGTGTAATTTCCCACCTTTGATAATACATTTCAGCCCAGAAGAAGTGAAGATTTATGAAATGGTGTGTGCTTTAAGAATTTTACCACAAAAAACGAAAACAAAAGTTGTCATGTAACCCACTGCGTGGGCGGAGAAGAGGACAGCTGGATGGAAAATCACCCACAGATGACCAAGCTGTGTCTTTCCTCCAGGGCCAAGCATTGCGGGTCCACTTGTGGAGTTCATGTCTGTCACGATCTAGCGGCAGCAAGTAATGCCACTCAAAATCTCACGCCGGTCCTCTTCCGGTCAATCAGGGAATGTTTTACCAATAAAAAGAGAGACGGGTAAGGACTCCTTGGACTAGTGGGCCTTCTGCCAGCGCGAAGGCCAGTCCTTCTCCACCCAGCGCTGCAGGATGAGCAGGACATCGATGCGCTGGTAGTGTCGGCAGAGTTCGGTGAGCTCGGTGACGCTCTTCTCGTTGTAGCGAAGAAGGAACTCCTGCGTGGGGCTTTGGGTGGAGCCCTGCGTCTGGTGCTCCAGTAGCACCAGCTCGTCGTAGGTCATGCCCCAGCGGCTGGCGAAATTCTTCCAGTTCTTGACGGTGTAGTGGTTGGGATCCAGCTTCACCCTCAGCTTGTAGAGCAGGTCTGCGTCGTTCATCAGGTCCCTGATCTTAGGGGGCGGGGCAGGGCAGCAGCACTTCTTGCAGTGGCTGTCCGAGTACTGGCCTTTGAAGAAGTCTGATGGGGGGGGGGGGGGGTTGCAAGAAGAATTAATTAATGTGTTTCACTGCCTTGGATGTCTAACACATTTTCCACTTCCTATTTATAGAATGCTATACGCATAAGTAGTATTTGTATGTGACGAGCAACACTGCTTTTTCATGAATATTACACTGCATGATCAGATTAGCATATTTACAAAGTCAAAAGTCATCCTTGAATTTGGGCATGGTGAACGAAGAGCACATTTGACCAGTTTCATAAAAAGCTATATAATCTGTAGATATTTTAAATTATTGTTTCATCCCCCCCCCTCCCCTCTCCCAATTTGGTAGCCAATTTAACCCTCTATTTATTTTGATTCACCCTCCCCCACAAACTTTGCCTCCCATGCTCTGGGATTAAGCTAATTTCCAGAGGCCAGCGATGATCCGCCTCCTCCGAGACGGAACTCGCCCCCCCGGACAGCCAAAAAGAAAAATGCTGTCACAAAATAAATTTGGGAAGCTATACCTATTTGTACTAATTATTCAGGTAATTAAATACTTGATTGATAATCAAGGAATGTAAACAGAAATTAGTTGAGAGTAATCATTGGTTTAAAGGTTGTGTTTCAGCCTCCCTTATTTCAAGCCTAATGAATTGCTACTGATGAGCAATGAAGACACCTTGTAGCGTAACGGTAGCGTAATTTGGAGTGTCCCTCTTTTTTATCCATGCACCCCCCCAATTTCATACATTTTTGGAAAAGTATATTTTTACTGTTCAGGGCTTGGTCTACCTGAGATGCAATTGAATAACGTTTTTTTTACCTGCCGAAATTGTGTCAGAGTAGATGTCATTGCTCTCGTTGTCAACTGGCTGAAAATGAAACAAATATGCAGAATTTTCATCAATATACTTATGATATTTGTTAACGTAATATCCTACTACATGCATGGTGTTCCTTTATGGCATCACATCAATTCTTCATACTATGGGGCTCTGTTATAATGCTTTTGTTAACAGTGCTATAGAAAATAACACTTGATTGACTGAAGACCTATTGCAACTGTTTCGGCACAGATGTATAGTCTTACACTTCTACATAATGTCATTTAGTGCGATCGCGAACACATTTATTTTTTGATGTAATTTGAATGTATAATCAGAATAATGGAATGAATGATAAATTAATGAGTCATCAAGCCTCCCTGCAAACAAAATGAAAGGAGTGGGGGTGTGTCTGCCAAGAACATGATGACTCACTAGCCGTTGTATTTTTAAGGAGATTTTAAGGAGACCACAAAAAGGAAACAGATTGGTTTGTTTTAAGACTATTGCCATTTTTATTTGAAAATGTCCTAGAACTGCACATCCACCCATACTTAGTTAGGTCATGATATGAAATCGGTCATGACATGAAATTCTATTTTTACATGGACAGATTTATCACACCAACCAGTTAATGGTGCTGGACATTTCCTCGAGTTAAAGTTAAAAGTCAGTTATGTCTGTGGAACAGACTGGACGCTTCTTCCTATCAAACAAAACCGCAATCCAATGACATCAGCAGAATGTTGAGAGAATGCCACGCTGCAGCTGGGATGAACCACGCTCGGCTCACCTGTCTTATTCTGTCAGAGGAGGACATCGGGTAGCTGGGCGGCACAGTCGTAAACGGCAGAGTCTCTGGAGCTGCTACAATGATGGAGAATATTTCGGTAGGATCAAAAAAACTTACTTCATCAGCAGTATATTGCTGTCATTGCCTCTTGTAGCATGAAACATTCTTAATATTCGAATTTTCAATATCCCAAAGAAACGAATTGTTTCTATGACAAAAACTGACCTCAGAATTACATAGAGTACAATATTTATTGTAAAATTATTATTTTAATATTTAGTTGTTTTCCAGTAATTGTGTATTTGTGTACACTATACAACTGCACCAACTTTCCCCCCACTTGTGGTGGCCTCCAAAGTAAAAGGTAAAGTCCCCGAGAAATATGATAGACACTTGAGTCATGGGAATGCCCCCTTGCCCGTGCTTCACCACTGAAGTAACAGCTGGGTGAAGTGGGTGTAAATAGTATTCACCCCTGGGTTTGGCACTTTTGACATTTTATTTTCTTACTTCATGGAATCTAAATTGCTTTAAGTGGGATTTCTTGTCACTGATCAATACAAAACACTCTATAATATCAAATAATAATAAAAAACATCTCTAAAGCTTTTTGTTAATTAATGAATGAATTATGAATAAAAACAGACATGAAGTACGAAAATAAAATTAGAAAAATGCCAAAAGGGGTAAATACTTAAGGCCCTTTTCCATTGCACAAAAAACCCCAAGAACTAGACCTAACGGGAACTAACAGGAACTAACGCTAGTTCCGGTTCTAGTTACCGTTCTTGTTTCCACCGACTTCAGGGGAAACAGTTACGGTTTGTGCTAATTCAGAGCAAACATCAGCAACGCAAAGCAAACTTCATTTTGGTTAAGCTGTCATATGAAAAAATGTATCACGTGTAGATGTATTGTGTTGATGAGAATGTGTATACTGTGTTGTTGTACAGAATCTGTTATTTGATTGATTCTGCTCTTTTGAGGCACTATTTTTCTATTTTTGTTATATGTGCAATTACTGTGAAACAGCTGCTGAGAGTCCAAGAAAAGTTTCCCCACGGGGACAAATAAAGTATGGCATATCGGCAAGCTATAGCAGGATTAACGTTAAAGTTTTTTTCCTATCTTGCCCGACCACTTGCCAGAACTGCCCTCCTATGGCGTAGTTTAAATGGAACATAATCGCATAAAACTGCACTTCTGTAGCAACATTAGGCTACACTTTATTTTTTATGAGAACTGTACTTGTTTCACGGTTCCGTGGTTTTCTCCATTATGCTAATATTCCTTCTTCAACAAATGCTAACAACAATGCTTCTTCCCTCTCACGATCAGTCACTTGAGTGACGCAAAGTGCGTAACCAATCAGCAATAAACAGTGCTGTTAGTCCTGCCCCAAGGTCATATTTGGTATGGTAAGCACCAAACATCTAAAACAAGAACTATGCCAAAAGTTCCTGTTTTCTAGTGCCAAAAAAGTACCAAAAGTTCTGGTTCTCGTTTTCTTTTGTGCAATGGAAAAGGGCCCTTATTATACTGTATGTTATGTTTTCTTTGCCTTGATTGTGGAGAGGGGGGCCATATGAATAATTGTTTTCATTGTTGACTTTGGGACCCACAATCCAATTACACAATACCTGGCATATAACAAAAGAAAAATGTGTTTGTGGCTATTTGTAGATCTGCAAACAGTAGTACAGTAATAGCATAAGAATATGCCTACCTTGGGGCTCTGTGACTTGAACTGGGTAATTGGACTTCAAGGGCTGTGTAAAATAAAGAACATTTTGTGTCATTTTTATTTCAAATAATTTCTGTTCCCATAATAAAACACTCCCATATAATTTTACACCAAGCAGACAAATATATTTTATTTCTGTATTTGATTAAGACAGTGGCATGATTTGGATTCAAGCTGTGCAAATCTCTCAAGCACACCTCTTAATTTTACCGTTTTCAGATAGCAACAAGAGTTGAAGCAGGTAAAGGTGTCTACCGTAGCAAAAGAGAATGATACTCTCTCTTGTGTGAGATAATAAAAAAGATGGACTTGCTGAAACTTGTTTTTGCAAGCTTCCATAAGGCAAAAAAAAACAACCTAAAAACTTTGGAACCATGTTTTATACCAAGATACGATGAGGAAGACACCACAACCCATTATTATTTACATTCCGTCTTTCCTGAAAACACCCTATCAAAGTTTCATGATCCATTATCATCATCAATCATCGTTAAATAAATAGAAATATTCCAACACAGCTTTCTCAAATTTTCTCAGTAAAATGTTTTTGACATGACAGGAAATTGCCTGGTCTGTCCAACCAAATATAAATCACTGGATTTAATAATAATTTGTAAAAACACCAGAAAAGACCTCTGGGCTCTGTAGTTTACTGGCATGTAAAGTATATGTGATCACACATATGTCATTGATAACACAAACAGTACAATTCAATGACAACAGAACAGTAATTAGCTTAGCAACTTGACAGTTTTACATGAAATATCCTTCACAACATTACAAATATGGTATATAGACTTGACCTTACAGACGTATAACAATGAAGGTCAAAGGTCATGGAACCTAATGAAAGAGCACATTTTGTCTTTCACTGGAACAAGAAAAAGGATAAGTGTGGCGAATGCAAGTGTAGAGAAAATTGAAGTTTTTGGATATTTTGCTGCCTCTTTTTATATTCCTGCCATGCCTACTATATGACAGGCATTCGGAGGAGAGGCGCATATCTTGCTGACGACAAATGTAACTTCTAAGTGCCAGGAGAGTAGCCAGGGGTGCAATTATGCAGCACTAATCTGAGGAACCATGGCCAATTTAAGCCTCAGCCTACCTGGCCAGTTGTGTACGACCACCGAAGACTACCGGTCATAGTCGACTGATGACATAGACCAGACTTGAACTAGCAATGTCTAGGCTATAGACTGAGTCATTCAGGAGCCCACTGCCTACCTTTTAACATTGGGGCAAAATTGTATAAAATGAGTTGATGTACAGGGGCCAGACAAAACACCAAACCATGGAAACACCAAATGAAAAAGGTGTTTTTATGTAACTAAATAGCAATTAAAAGGGCGCCTATAGAAGAGACAATATCTAGAAATACATTTTGGAGGCTAAATGGAGCCCACTCTTAATTTCAAATCAGTTTGGCTATCCTATTTGAATGCCGTACCTAAAAAAATTGTGATAATAATAATAATTGTTCCTAAAAATAATGTGATATTTTTTCTTATGTATAAGAGCAACTTACAGGCACAACTCAGCACAATGTTTAGGCTTGTGAGATCTAACCTTCTTCTCCAATCCATGACCTCAATCAGTTTTTGCTATCAAACAGCTTTAAACAAAACTAAAGCAAGATACAAAATATCACTCAGCAATTATTTGAAATGAGGATGGCTTCCTGAAAACACAAATGACATTTTCTCCTAATTGTTTTTGTCTTGTGAGGCCATGAGTCATTTCTGTTCACCACTTGGAGACAAAAAGAAATAGAGAGTTATACCTTTTCTGGTAGAAGGCTACTAGAATCCATGTCCTCCACTGGTTCAGGGATTATTCGACCTGCGAAGAAATTTACAGTGCGAGTGATGTTTTGCAGGAAATTACAACGTTGAACATTGTCACATCAGTCGATCTGAGAGAATTATTGTGGAATTCATCAGGCTGAGAGTCACCATCGGATTTCATCGTCATATGACCGATTGCTGAACCTACACCTGTGTACTTGTCCCTGAGGTGGCTAGGGCATCTGAGGCATTCCTACACTTTGACAAGACAGGTCACTTAAATCTTGTCACTTAAGAGACAAGGCAGGGGCACAGCCTTAGGACAGCAGAGCCAGGAGGGTGACAGAACTGAAGGCTGTTAATTATGTATAAATAGTTTTTTGGCCATGCACCAAGAGCATTGCAGCTCAAGCACACGCACTCTTCCGACGCATTCGCCCGTGAGCCAATGGCTATTTTACACCCTACAGCCCACGTGGTGTGACGGGAGAGTGCGCGGGCTGATCGGAGGAGAGACATATCTCCCACTCTCACATCTTTCACTGGGAGGTGCTACTCGATGACCTGGAGGATCCCTGGCTGACCTGTACGCACTGTACCCTCGTCGGGGACCCCGCGGACTCCTGGTCATAGACAGCCGGTGACATGCCAGAGGCTTGAATCTGCAATTATAGGGCCTCGACTGTGAGCCCTTTTACCAACTGGGCCGCTCAGGAGCAACAGATTATGCGCTAACCTAAGTATCTATTTACTCCCGTCCAGCTGTCCCTCGATTGCTCAATTATATAACGTGGCTCCCATGCAACTACGCAGAGATGGCTCTCTGATGACTCAAAGTTTTACAACATTTCTTCTAATTATTGAAGAATAGCTTGCAGAGCACGCACCCACATTTAAGAGGGTGGCACTATTTTTACACTCCTTCATCCATTTTTGCGACATCTAGTAATCAAGTTTATGAAAATCGTTAACTATGAATCACTGTGTGACTACGCCCAGGCACCCATCTTTTTTGAACACTGGGTCACATAAAAAGGAATCACAGGGACAATGTGAGTGTGTGATGAGTGACTGCATAATTGTAAAGCTCTGGTAACAGAGCTGAATAAACAGTGCGTAGCCTTATTCATTCGCTCATGTACAACATTGAGTCACAAACGCTAAAAAGGTTTTCCTTTGTAAGTAGCCCACTATTCTGGGATAATTCTATATAATATTGATTAAGTATTGTACTAAACGTGTCAGTAAAGGATAGGCCTGTAATCAGCTAAGCCCTTTGTTTGAATTTGAACAAGCAGATTTTGAACAAAACATGGTCCGTACACTGAATCAAATTGCAGTCGTTCTATTGTGCTTTTAGAAGGTTCAGAAAAAACAGAATTAATAAACCACAAAGAAAGCGCTAATAGAAATAAGCCATTTCAGCATATTAAATGTATCCTGTTTAAAAGGTGGAATTTAACATGTGTGAATGTAATATAATGAACAAATAAAGCAGAGGATGGACATGAAACCATGAGGAAAAAATATTCTGTTTGGGAAAAAGTAAAAGTTAATGGTGTGTAGGTGTTTGCGCATGTGTGCGTGAGCGTGTGTGTATGTGTGTGTAAATACATAGGAGCCAGCTGTGAGGTTCATTGTTCAAATATATAAAAACTTTTTTTCACCCAAAACAATCAAATTTTTATAATCTAATTAGGCAGTGCCTAGTATAGCCATATTGTTGTATTTAAGAGCAGTGAGTGCTGGTTTTTCCCTGTGACCAAAAACCTTGCAATGCTCCAAAGGCTCCCTCTGACTGCATTTCTGTACGGTCATTGTGTGGAACTTCCAAGTATCTGACGCAAGCGCTCTCTGACCTTTCTTAAATTTCATTCAGCGAGGTATGTGCCCTTTTTAAAACTAAGACATAAAGTTCCCTTAACCGAAACAAATGGACTAAGTATCTTATTATCTTAATATGCTTAATTATTTAATAAGCAAAACAAAACAAATGAAATAAATTGTTTAGGTGTTTTACATTTTTACAACTCTCAATGATTACTGTCAAAGCAAATGTATATATATATATATATTAAAAAATTTAATTTAATTTAAATTATTTATGTAAAAAAAAAAAAATCAGATTTTTTCCCACTTTTCTCCCAATTACACCCTCTATTTCTTTTGATTTACCCTCCCCACACGGGTCCGCCGCTCGTCTCTACGAGGCAAGCTAATTCTCAGAGGGCAGCGAACTCCACTTCCTTCAAGACGGAATTCACCCACCCACGTTCTGGAGAATCCTTACGTGCTTCACGGCAGACCCGAGCCGGCTCACCCTCCCCCTTCCCCCTGGGGCGGACAGCCAAATGCCACCCCCGATCGGGGATGATGACCAGACCCGGTCTGGTAGAGACGGGTTTCGGACCACATCCCTGACAGGCAGTATATATATTTTTTATAACATTTTCAGATGAGCAATGCTGACAGATTAATCCCATATCATGATTGTATTGCGAGTCCCTAACCAAAATTAGTTTTAAAAATTAACTCTTGAAATTGTGTGACTTTTGCATATCATAAAATTTGCACCAAAGGTGGGCAAGCAATGTAACAAAATATATGCACATCACTCTAGTGAAATGAGCAAAAAGAGCTAAATGAGTATGACATGAGGAGAAATGGCTTGGAGAAATGGTTTCAACTCCTAAAACTAACTTTTTATTGAGCGACAACATTTGAATCCAAGTCACATCCACTAGGATCAAAACACCATGCCATAAAATGTTTTTTTGGGAGCATAACTAGTGTGCTAGCTCTATTTGCCCCCATGAGCAAGTAATGTAATCACAATGATAAAATCACATAATTTAAAGTTCCATTAGGGTTGGAAACTCCATGTTTGGAGTGAGATAATGCTTATAAGGTCACATAAAGATATCAGCAAAGTAAACTGCTACAGAGGCTAAAACAAATCAGTGGCAATCAGTGACATGGCTGAACCTTCAAAGCAGCCGAAAAGAGAATGCTGCCTCACTGGTTCCATGAAAAAAAGAATTCAAGCACATTAGAAACTGTTTAAGGTAAATGAGGCAGGCTTCCAATACGATGGTCCAAAAGCGCTCTAGGACTCATAGGCCTGTACATGTCGTATAGGGGGAGGGACGGACCATACCCGAATCTCAACCACAGCGCTAAGCCTGTGCGAAGGCATACACAGAAACATCTTTAATTATGCGTAGCACATGCGTGTGCCAACAAAGCCTTTGTGCAGAGGAGTCGCTTTGAAGCCTCTGCTCACGTTATGCTGGGAGGGCAGACTGTGGACTGCTACCTCACTGACTGAGGCTAGGAAAGTTTCACTCCCCACTCCACCCTCCTCATTTTGGAATCACCAATTGCACCATGTGCTCACGTCACCTCCATATAACCCGTAGCCACATCGGAAGGACTGCCGCAGACCTGCGTGCTTTCCTCTGATACACCGACCACAAGCCAATGACTATTTTCCACGCTACAAGCCACACAGTGTGAGAGTGGGGTCATTGTACTGTCACTATGGGAACATTATTAGCCACTAAAATACATGCATAGGCCAACATTTGTAAGTAATGGATTTTATAATGGATGTTATAAAACACAGCACAGTTTCTCATACGAACATACAACATGCAACTCAGCAATCGGTGGGAGCCCTGGGCGCTGCTTCTCTGCCACAAGCCAGTCCCAACGAGGAATGATGGGAGACTAGCTGTGTGTTCCTTATTTCCAGTCTACTCTGCCATTTTGTCTTTATTGCAGCCACTGCAGAAATCCCTGCTTCCCGTCGATGGGAGGCTAGGAAAGGCAATCTGGTTTTCAGTGCCTTTGTGGCTAGGTCTGGATGTTCAGCATTGTTTTGAATCCAGAAGGCCGCCAGAGACAAGGTTTTCTCAAACAAACTTTTAATTCCCCCATCGTTCGCAATCTCTGGTAGTGGGTCCTCTTCCTTCACCGGCAGCTGCATAGTTCGCTGGGGATGTTCGATTATGGGTCGCGGATCTATTCCTTGGAAGTTCTTGGGTCTTTTCCGGAAGGTAAATAACGCTCAAACTCAGACAGCAAAGACAGTGATCGCGCACTGCTCTGGGGCAATGACAGCTCCGCCTCAGTCTCTCCCGAAAATCCCTGCCAAGGTGTCAAACATGCCCCTCTCCACTTTTTGTGGGATGGCATGGGATGTGGTGGTTTTCAGCACTTGCTCTTCCCCATTTTGCTCATGTTTTTTTTTCCACATAAAGGACTCAACCAGCTTATCCTTTGACTGCAGGGTGCTGTGACTCAATGTGCTGAAGCTGTTTGGAAGGCTTCATAGACCCATTTGAAGGTTTTTCACCTCATATTACACATAGAGGACTAGGGGCACGTGCATCACCTGTTGTAACAAAGCCGTATTTGATGTATGACTTGCCATACTTTCTACTGAAGGAGGGCTTGTTCTTTGCAGCCGCTGGCTCTACAGTTTCAGGCAGTACCCTCCTTCATGGGGCTTTTCATCTCCTTCGCCCCTTCCAGACAACCTTTTACTTATCTAGCAAGGGACTTGCAGCAAGCGTAGATCGAAACATGATTATGTGTAATTTCTCTCTGCATGATTCAACTTAAAAATGGCAGACCCATCCAATTCCTATGATTGTGGGCAGGACCAGGTTCCCCATTTCGGTGGGGAGGACAAGCACAGCAAAACACAGATGCTGACGGTGCCAAATTCAAATGAATTGGATTAGAACTTTTGGAGGATTCTACTTATTTTCTGGGGGGAATCAAACCTGCAAACTCTTATAAGCCCATATCTTAGCCATTTTACTACACTGCCACAGTGCAATTATCTCATGTTTCTTTCCATTAAAAAAGCTTGCTAAATCAACAATTTTAATGAATTTTTTATGAGGAAAAAAAGCATGCAAAATAACAGTATACATCATCAAGTGGAATGTAGTAGTTAGTTCGAAAGTGTTAGTTGGAATGCACATTCATAATGGTAGGCCTGCCCCATCACTGCAAAGCCATCGTTCAATTCTGAAGGGCACACAGAGGTATCCTCCAAGATGCTTTCAACCAGTTACTGCTTCCTTTCGCTCTGCACCAGAGTTACTCCGCGGAGGATTACACAACTGGCACAGGCAGGTCGCAGGAGCTACTACTATGCAATGAGGCAGAGAGTGCCCTGTCGACTGAAACCCACCCTCCCTGGGTGATCCTATGGCCAATTGTTCAATTATTAGGCACTGGCATGGTCAGGATTTGTTCCAGACAGTGGGACAGATCACTGCACTAAGAACAAGTGCCTCGGCCTCCCGCGTGGTCCAGTGGTTACAACGTCCGACGCTGGCCATGGAGACCGAGGTTCAATTCCCCGTCTCGCCAGAGTCGGCTCTGGCCGGGAGTGCCACCAGGGGCGGCGATTGGCTGTCCGCCCCAGGGAGGGGGGAGGGAAGCCGACATGACGTTCGCTGCGCATAAGAGTGGCCCTGTAGTACCGGGTTACGGTCGACGGCTTGGCGAGTGCCGTCTCGGAGGAGGCGTTACTTCGTCTTCGTCACTACCGGTCGCAGGACTACGGCAGCAAACTCAGATTACTAGGGGGACTATAAAAATATAGGGGGTCTAATTGTCTACAAAATTGGGATAAAATGGGATAAAATCAGAAACCCAAAAAAAGAAGAACAATTGCCTCAGCTGGAGGCACATGGTTAAGATATGGGCTTATCAGTGCACTTAATGTCTGGACTCATTGGCATTATTTGAATAAATCCAAGACTATGTGTGAATATGGAGAGTAAGACTGCTCAATGCTATGACAGAAAAGGCTGCACCCTACGATGAAGCCATAGACACAACTACTACTCGTAAGATCTGAGAATATAGCTTTGAAAAGGTCCTCAGCAAGCCAGTGGCAAGTGCTGATCAGAGGGTTACAGGAAACGTCACTTCACAGGAAACTGCAGTTTATGTTTTGATGGTGTTGTTCACGGTGAGATATTATGCCTCAGTGGAAATGGTTTACAGGTCACCAGGCACAAAGCACGTGGCACGGTCACACCTCAAAGCTGTAACATAATACTCAACACCTGATCTAAACGGCAAAATAAGACAACATAAACCTGGAGCTATTTGTGCCCATGCTGTCAGGAGATCTCAATCACTCCTTGGGGGAAAAACTGGTGTCTCCGAAAAAAAGGTTTTCCATTTTCTTCAATTCCAGCAAGGTCTACAAACGGGGTCATGTGGCTTGATTTCATTCCCCCCTTTTCCTGAACCAAGTAGCTGAACCACCCCAAAGACTGAGAATCTCTTAGGCCCTTTTCTTTGATTCTGCCACGCTAAATGGAGCCTAATCAGTCCACCATTGTTTCTCGCTTCCAGAGAATGTGGCAACATGTATCTGCTTGTCCTGTACGTAGTTCAAGAGCTGAAATATAAACCACTTCATAATATATTCCCCTGGGGCTAAAGCTCCACAGAGATGAACCCAGATTTTGTTAGATTTGACCACCCACACATCTAGCACTTTCAAGACAGTAGAGGAATTACAAAATGTATCACCAGACACTCCAAAAGCTTTCCTGCTCTGCAAGGAAAACAAAAAGGCTGCATTATTTACACTTACACTTGTGTTCAACACAGCTGTGTTTTAATGGGAAAGTATTATTTTAGCCTATAGGTTAAAAAAAAGATGAGCATAGATCAAATTAATTTCAGTAAATATGTTCATAAATGATCTGCATTGAATGTTTTAAGGTGAGGCTAAAGATTAAACTTTTTGTCATACTCCATCACTGAAACTGTGTTATTCTGTTGGCACAGTCATGTGCAAATGAAAAACTTTAACAATGACATGCTTATAAAAATGTAAGGGCATTATACTTAAAGGCATTATAATTAAAACTGGAGTAGTGTGAAAATATACCTGAATGAAGTGAAGAAAACAGACTACTTGAATCAGAAACAAGAATGATGAAAAATTCATGAGTTTCTCTATACTTTTAACAAACCAAACATGGAAAGAACATGTTCAATTCTCACTTCTGAATTCCAATGAATGACTTGATCATTTTCAAGAATATCTATGTTTACCATAGTAAATAGTTTCTGCAGGTGTTAATCATGTCAGTCTGTATTTAGGAGGATGCAAGACTAGATTTAGGCCTTGGATGTGGGCGTTTAACATACACCCCTACTCTCAGTTTCAGATAACTATGATGCATGGGAGACCTTGAGTCTTTACAGGTCTAACGTCATCACCAACTGAAAACCGAAACAAGCCAATGCAGCGTCTATAAATACAATGTAGCGTCTGGCTGTAAAGAAGATCGGATATCAGAAAGTCCTTAGGGGGAGAGGAAATGTCAATTGGCCTAAACATCTCAGCTGCAGACCTGCACCGCAGCGAGGAACACAGAAGGTCACCCATGACGTGGAATG
Organism: Aldrovandia affinis; assembly: GCA_029706075.1. NCBI lineage: Eukaryota > Metazoa > Chordata > Actinopteri > Notacanthiformes > Halosauridae > Aldrovandia > Aldrovandia affinis. The sequence continues at coordinate 9,871,837 of JAINUG010000002.1, read as the reverse complement.
TTACGTTCTGTGCGGATTACCAATGGAAATTCTTCTTTCATTCAAAAGGGCGACGACTCACTGGCACTCAAATGTTCAGCCTTCTTTACACAGGACAAGAAATAAACGTTCAATTCCACACAATATGTAATGAGCCATATATGTAATGTATTTCCACGTGTCTTTGCATAATGCAAATCACGAAAAGATGCTTGAATTCAAGCATGCAGCTATTCAAAATTCAACTGTTTTGAAACCAAGCTGAACCCTCCATTATACTATTTAGGCATCGATATAATTCACAGCATTTTTGAAAATGCACCTCTTTCAAATGATTGTGTCTTCTGCTCATTTAGTGTAAAAAAAAATACGTTAAATTCCTTCTTCGAGCGAACGCACACAGCAGCAGTAATACTTCCGACTACAAAAGACACAAATGTGGGCATTGCATCAATAGTTTCGCAAGCTTCCTCTTCAGAAATGACGAGATGCATCCGCTCAGAGTAGGCTAGTATTCACAGGGGGCTGCTGAGTGGCGAGCCCTGCTAAAGCACTAGTCTTCAGTGATGTGATGTGCCCTACAGCCTTGTATAAAATGGCGTCCATGCCAGGAACAAATGTGGACATTCACAGGACAGTGAAAACAGGGGCAAAAGCTTCACCCCCTTTACCTTATATGACATAAGAGAGCAAGCACAGAGGCACTGACACAGGCACTGACACAGGCACTGACACAGGCACTGACACAGGCACTGACACAGGCACTGACACAGGCACTGACACAGGCACTGGTGACTGTTGGAGAAGAGCACTCTTGAATTTCTGGCTAAAGACAGCTGTGTCCAGACGGGATTCAGGTTAATCAGTAAATTTTTCCTAAGCTAGCTTTGTAAATGTACCGTGGCTATGTTACACTACACAGATGTCGCAGTATATTTTGTGACAGTTCTTTCAATTTTACACATCTGTAACTTTACTTGAAATACCAGACTAGGAAATGGGACATATTATGCAGGGGAATGTAGGCAGCATAACAATAATACATTTAAGAAAATTGTCTACTTATCAAATAAAATATATAGCTCTGCTGTATAACCCAAACCTTTTTTTAATATTGTGCTCCTTAGTAGATGTCAACTAGCTATCCATGTAATTGCATGATTAGCCTGCACAAGGCGACGAGTCTCAATTTAAATGTATTAGCTTGATTGTAGTCAACAAAGGTCTGTGTGAGAAACTGTTCATGTGCAACCAATTCATAATGCCTCAGTGGATCACTCTTTTAAATAGTGACACTGAATGGTCCAGGAGAGGTCGTCAATAGCTGGCTCAATCGAACGCCTGGGTTGTTACATGGGCTACTCAACATGAGAAGAAACAAGAGCAGAAACGTCAAATACCAGTGACGTTGGATGTGATTAAGGGTTTCACATTACGATCCTGTACGTTTCAGTGCATGGCTCCGTGGTCATGGCCATGGGCACGGAAGACGCACGACAGATATGGAGACCAATTATTGAGAGCAATACATGGCATCTTGAGTCTTGTGATTTTCATACATCGTGTGCACTGACGTCGTCCCTCAGCAAATATCTTTGGGGTCCCTCCTACTTCACAGAATAGCAATCAAATCATTGTGTTTGTTACTATACATAAACTTCCTGGGGATGATTCATATGCCAGTAAGTCGTGCGGGCTGCTCAATACGCATCTATGTCGTGTGGGCTATGGCATCCTTAGCGGTTAAACCTGAAAGCCTCAGCTAAAAATGGACATCTCTTCGTGACCTGCCTGCCTGAACAAATTACTGAAGCTGAATTATGGAAACCAGGGCTGGTCTGTGAAATAGGTTACGGTTCTAATGTGAGTGTATGGTGACATTACTCAAGTTGGAACTGAGCAGAGGATTAACAGGCTACTGTTCAGATAGATCCCTGCACGTCCCCACATGTAATTGGTCTTTGAAGTGGGAATTTTTCTATTTCGGGGAAAAGTTGCATGACATTTCGAACTACCATGGGGACGTAGGAAAGTATGGTTAACACCTTAACGGCTGAACGATTGAGATGTGTCAGGATGTTGAGGAGTGGGTTGGATTTTAGCCACTGTTACAAAAAATAACGAAATGCTTTTCTATAGCCTATATCAAGAAAAGAAACGTGGCCAACATTTAGACAATTTCCTTGCTGTGGTGTAATATCAATCTATATGTATGTACAGTATGCATATGGCCTCATCAGATAAGTTAAGCCATTGACCAACCAGTCTTGAGATTTCCAAACTTGAGGTTGGCGCTGAAGTGATCATTGTTTGAAACACGATCATTGTTTGAGACAATGCAACGGGCAATCCAACGGGCTATCGATTAGTCTGCAGAGCATCCAACTAGCGTAGCCTACTTTTAAAATGTAATAGCTAGTCTGCAGCGAATCATCTCAATTAATCAAATGTATACCAAACACTTCAAAATGGCAAAACACTATTTCTGTAGACTATCAATTTCGCCTATATTTTACAGGTAAAGACGACGTCAATTGGTGTTGGACACGTTGATAGTTTTAGACTAGATCCCAAAGAGTCCCACGAGTAAATGGATTGACTACGCGTTAAACCCGATTCAGCTCTCTTGCAGCAGCGTTTAGCCTTGTCGGATAACTGTGTAGCTATCAATGAAACAACCTGAATTAGTACTGTTGAGTGTACAGCAGTAGCACTCCTCAATGATACAAATTCATACACGAACAAACACCATGCCGTTAAAAAGGTTCTGAGTTCCAACATTTTGTGTTCCATGCCAACATTCATGGAATGTATAGGCGTTACACAATTAAGATACTGTAAACAGAAATTCAAGAGGTTACGTGACATAGACACGCCAACTAGGTATTCTACGAAAGAAGTACTTACCAACTCGCCCATGATAAACCTTCAAGCTCTCCATGTCAGACTAACTGTTGTAAAATCACACGTAGGCTAAAGAAAGTCCACTGCACAAGATGTGTACAGAAATAACTGGAATAAAGGGTAAAGCTGGGGTTTCTGCAGCAGCACGATAGTCCTCCCCTTCTTGGTTGTACAGTACCTGAGAGCCTGCAGTATTTTTTCCACACCAGTAAAACAGCGGAAGTTCAGGTGAGCGGTCTTTCAAGTTCAAGTTCAGTATTGTGGACCGCTTAAGAACGGCTCTGGGAGAATTTGCAAAGCAACGTAAAAGACGTATCAAATGTGCATGCCCTTTAAATTAATATTACTTCCCGTCCCATGTCCACGGTTGTTAGCAAATTCAGATAAAGAAAGTTTCCTTTGGGGGTGTTTCCTACGAAAAGCGGAAACTGCGAAGCTTCAGGCAGCGAAATGATGCAGCGAACGACAAGCAGGGACCACGATATACAGGGAAGAAACGAAGAACAGGTTTTTACAGTACAAAGTTCGTAAAGAACAATTCGTTATATATTCAGCATCAGTTTGTCCTTGTGGGATCCGTTGTTAAACCATGTAGCCTACAATATAATATAGGCTACTTTATAAATATAATGTAGGGTATTAAATAGCCTATATTTGGTTGTACAACAGTAGCGTTGTAATAGCCCTATTGATAATAAAACCATTACATGTCAGTTATATTCATAACACCTGATCATATTCTTGTACAATCTACCGTTATTTTAAAGACCTGGAAGTAGCCTATAGCCTACTTGGAACAGGAAGTTATTTAGGCTACTTATAGGCTATTTAACTTTTAACGTAGAAATAAGGTCAATATTGCCGGGCATTATAAGGACTATTATGTAAAAATACCAAAATACGACGACAATAGAGATAACAAAACAAAAAACAAACAAATAATAAAAAACAAATATACAGTCCCGCTTGACAAAAGTCACGTTGGCTTTTGCTTTTTTAAATGTTATACATTCCAGCGCATTCCAGTAGATTATTCAGACAATGTAGAAGATGAAGAAACTGATGTTCTTTTCAAACACAGTGACAATGGGCCGAATAATTTCAATATTTAATATTAGATCTCCCGGATAATACAGCGAAAGCACTCCTCTTCAGTCAGTACAGTCACAGTAGCTCGTGGCCCACATTATGTAATCAAATCCTGAGGTATGCATGCACCTCATTCCATCTGGTATTTTATCCCATATCATATTTTAAGCAAGTTGGTGGTATTAAATTCTTGTTAACGTGTAATTACCCACCCTCAGAATAACCTTTGAAACTTTCACAATTTTACCAGCAAGCCATGTTGGCATGGAAACGTTGTTTTGTCCTACGCGATTTTTCTCCACACAATACTTTTTTTGCGGGGGAACAAGGAATTTATCACAGTTCTAAACAAATCAATCTTTTCACAAAATTGGCAAAATAGAAATATATTGTTTAAAATAATCTCTTTGATGATTCAGGACATCTCAGTTATGAAGATTTTATAGCCACTACATTTCCTGTTTGATATAAAGTAGCTTCTTTTTTTAAAAGCTATTCCGGCCGGTCTATGTCAACTAATGAAAAGACACACGGAGTGACGTTCAAAGACTGGAATCGAATTGTACAATTCAAGGTATTGATATTAAGGACCCCAAATGTAACAATAAGAATATTCGAGATGTATGCCAGAAGAGAAACACAATTATCCCAAGAGGAAAAGTTCACTGATATTCTTTGTTGACTGATGTAAATTGGCAGAAGGTGTGGTTGCTGCCATATACGTTTTGTATTGCCAATAAAGTGAGGGAGGTGCACATCATAAAGGTTCTGCATAATATTTACCCCCTCAAATGTATTAATCTCAAAATTCATGAATATTGCCAAAAACTGTAGCCTACCTTCCATAATTCTGATTCAGAAACCCTCTGTCATTTTGGGAGGAGCTATTACTTAATAACAAAAAAAGTATATCAACAGTGACAATTTGCAATTTAATCCTAGGATTGTATTTAAATGTCTGGAATTATGTCCATTTTTCTTTGATTTTAGGTATTATGTGTTTTCTTGAATAATAATAAAAAGGAATTAAATCCTGACTGGGCCAGTGCGGACTGTGGATGGGGGTCCAGTCGGGCAAAGCACAATTAGCCCATAAGCCCAATGAGCTTTACAAAGGAGGAAGGGTTTGGTCAGCAGGGATTTTTCAGTGTCGTTGCTTAAGAGTTTCTCTCTGGTTGATTGGGTGCCTGTGTAGCGGATGGGCTCACGTGAGCGCCCGCTCCAGAGTGACATGGATAAGATTACGATTAGTTCCCGGAGTTAGGGACTTGAGTCTTTGGCTTGGCGAGCTTAATCGCTCTCTTGTCGCGTCGAGATCCCTCAGTTCGAAACTCGCTGCGGGCAGAATCAACACCGTCACACCTGCAGTCTGCCTGGGTCAGGTGCCTAGTGTAGTACAACCCAATGACTCAGCTAGTGGACTCCAAAGACAAAAGAAGCAGAAGTTGGCAAGACTTTTGGCGCTCTCTAAACATACTGTTTAACATACAATCACACAAAGCAATCCCGTACAGGGTATCATCTCAGAACCACACTGTCTCTTCTCCTGCATTTTATTATTATTCCTGCAATTATTATTATTTCCTTATATGTAATGTGTGTGTATATATCGAATAATTTTTTACTTGTTTTTTGGGGGTTTTCAGATTTTTCCCTTGTTTTTATTCAACTATGTCCCTCTCTTTTGAAGCCTATCTCCCTCTCTACAAGCCTACCGCATGCATGCAGCTATAGGACCAGCCACTACCTTGGGACCTGCAGTGGCAGGGATGGCGAACCACCTCCTTTGATTGGAGTTGATTCCAATATGTCCATAGAAGCTTTCTGTGCAATCAGGGACTCCCTGGGCAGAGCCAGGCTGGCGCAGCCAGCGAATCGAACCCCAGCAGCAGTGGGCAACCTGCACTCTCCCTCAACATCAACAAAATGAAGGAGCTGATCATTGATTACAGGCCCCTATGCACATCAACAGGGCTGCTGTGGAGAACAGCTTCACATTTCACATGACATTTTAGGCATTTAGCAGATGCTCTCTTACACAAAATATCCAGAGCGACTTACACAGTTTACATTTCTTTACATACAATCCATTTATACAGCTGGATATTTTACTGAAGCAATTCAGGTTAAGTACCTTACCCAAGGGTACAACGGCAGTGCCCCCATGTGGGAATCAAACTAGCAACCTCTGAGTCCAGTACGCTAACCATTACACTACACTGCCACTTGTTCCTGGGCATCCAAATAACCTGCGACCTGACTTGGTCTCCACACAGATGCAATCATAAAGAAGGCAAATCAGCGCCTATACTTCCTGAGGTGGCTGAAATAATTTGGCCTGACCTCACAAACACCAACTTTTACAGATGCACCATTGAATGCATCCTGACCAGGTGCATTACAGCCTGGTATGGAAACTGTTCTGCTATATGACCGAAAAGCCATGCAGATGGTGGTGAAGTCAGCCCAGTCCATCACCGGAGAAGAACTCACCCATTCATGATATTTACTCCTCACGCTGCCTTGAGAAGGCACGCAATATTATCAAGTACTTCAGTCATCCCGGTCACCCCCTTTTCTCCCTCCTACCCTCTGGCAAGCGGTATAGGATTAAATAGGCCCAAACTTCTAGGCTCAGTAAAGCCATAAAACTCCACACTTCCCCTTCCTCTGGCCACAGTCCGTAGCTAGTGTATACAGGTGTAGGTCTACAATATATCGTCGGTGATATATATCAATAGCTACCTAGCTATCTAAATAGCACATTACACTTGATACTCCCCATGATGCATTTCATGTCCTTGTCTGCTCCAGATCTGTGACAGGCTCAAAGTTGTATGGTCATCGTGGCACATCGTAAGCAACTCAGATTTCTTCCTCCCTCTGTTCTTACAATTTAATTCAATTACTGTTAGTTTACATGTCAGTGCGCTGTTATTTACTCTCAGTCAGAAAAATAGGGGGTAGGGCCTCCTGCGTGGTCGTGGTTACAACGTTTGACACTGGCCACAGGGTTCGATTCCCCGTCCCGCTAGAGTCGGCTCTGGTCGGGAGTGCCATCGGGGCGGAAATTGGCTGTCCGCCCCAGGGAGGGGGGAGGGAAGCCGACACACACAGTTCGCTGCGCATAGGAGTGGTTCTGGAGTACCGGAATTACAGTCGACGGCACGATGAGTGTTGTCTCGGAGGAGGCAGTGCTACACCCTTATCACTGCCAGTCACAGGACCACGGCAGCGAACTATAGGGGTAGGGGGATTGAACTAAGCACACGGGTAATTGGCTACCAAATTGGGAAAAACCGGGGTAAATTAAGAAAATAAAATGTTTAAAAAATAATGCAAAATGTGTGTATCCAACATCCCACATATACTGAAAAATGTATGCATTCACTACTGTAAGTCGCTTTGGATAAAAGCGTCTGCTAAATCAATGGCATATGTTATTCTCAAGACTCAAGACTCAAACCAATTAATCTGCACAATGTATATGCAGCATGACACTGAATCGTGACCAGTGTGACAAATGTGAACCTCAACTGCCTGTTGGTTTTACACTGGAATTTGTTTAATGGCAGCTGCTGTGGTGTATTGCCCCCTATAAATGACAATTGAATGAAGCAGTACAGGCTAACAACAGGCCCCAGACTCCAGCTCCTGGTGCCACAGGCTACTGCAACCAGGCATGCTTTTAGGACACCTTTTCCTCCTGACACTTTTGTGAAAGAAAACCATGCCTAGTACAGCAGGTCATGTGATAGTTGCTGCAAGGGGAACTGTACCATGTGACCTGAATCATTACATTACATTACAGGCATTTAGCAGACGCTCTTATCCAGAGCGACTTACAGTATACATTTCTTTACAATCCATTTATACAGCTGGATATTTACTGAAGCAATGCAGGTTAAGTACCTTGCTCAAGGGTACAACGGCAGTGTCTCACCTGGGGATTGAACCTGCAGCCTTAACGTTACAAACCCAACTCCTTAACCATTATACCACACTGCCTGCCTGAATCATAACCATAAACCATAAAAATGAATTATGCAAATCTAGATCTTTCTAATGATCATTGTCTATATTGTAGCGAGCATGCACGAGGTGATGTATCAAGAAGTCACACAGAGTCCAGCTGCGTTGCAAAGATGGCTACGCGAATAGCCACTTTATTAAAGGGCGATAATTATCCGTGTTCCATACACCGCACAACCCTGGATAATATCTCAGGAACTTTGCTAGGTGCAGACACGTCCTGAAAAGGACACACCAGACCATTTGCTTCTTCAACTAGTTAGCACAACAACCAGGAAGTACAGTCAGTCAACAAGAACACTCAATCAATGACAAACACATTTGCCCTGAAACTACAAGGGACTACACTGAACAGTACATGTACACCGGTCGTGGTGGCTCCAACATTTAGCTCACCGCGACCAGCTAGCTAACACATAAAAGGGCTAAACAATAACACACGCAACAAGGTTAACAACACAAATAGCTAATTAACACAGGGGGAATGAACAAACACACAACAGCGTTCCCCCATAATGCCCTGGGGACACATTTCTGCGTAGCAACCCCCCTGGATCGCTACAATATGAAGGAGATAGAGTACCTCAGGTGCTGTCACATATGTTGGCCTTTTTAAGGTGAACTATTTGTAGTTTAAGACAAATAGGACATGGGGTGATTAAATAAAGCACTAGTTTACAAAAGAGTGAATGAACTCCATTCTCTGAAATCATGCTGAAACAGGGCATGTAACCTCACACACCTATGAAGCAAGACAATAGGCTATAGATTTCAATCTTACTAATTTTATATGTGCAAGTAAGTTTACAAATCTGTGATAGAAATGTGGTTTCCCCCAAATAAAAATATCATTAGTCCATAAAATTCCAATTAATTATCCTTGTAGATTATAGACCACAAAACATGAAATTGCTAAGTATTTACACACGCTAACTGACCTGGCAAGGGTTTCAGCCTCCAGTTTGGACCGGCGTACTCTCCAAGGAACTGTATTACAACTGACATGGCTGTTCCTATACACTCTTGAAATGCCATCCTCACTTTCTTAGCAACACCCCTGCTTAAAGTCTACAAAACATGAAAAAGGAAAAAAGATTCAGATTGGGATGTTTGTGAAGGTGGGGTAGCTCTGTGCTTAGGAATGATACAGAAGTATAAAGGGAAAGATGTGGAGGAGAGCAAGCCAGTAACGGTTTTCAGATTCAACCCCCAATGTTTGTTGCAGTAGTCTGTATTTTCAGTGATTAATGATATGTTAAACCCAGGACATAGATACACCTACTACATCAAGCACCCTAATTCACCAACAGCACAACACACATCTGGAATATGACTCATAGTTTCAGGACTTACTGTCCTCCAGTACAAATTGCTCCAAACCTGCAGGGTCTGCACACAGCATATTACTTGAGGAAATGATAGTTACAATCCCTGAACTACTCAACTGTAAACTTTTGTTTTTTAAAATAATTAAATATTTTTTTCACTGAGATGATATTGTGGTAATTCATCTTTTGCAAAGCACAATTTACATTTGAGGCATTTAGCAGATTAGGTCTTATCCAGAGTGCCTTACATAGCTTTTTTGTCTTTGTCTTTTTTGTTTTTTGTCAAATACAATCCATTTATACAGCTGAACATATTTGGACTGAAGTAATTCATGTTAAGTACCTTGCTCAAGGGAATAACAGCAGTGTTCCTCATGGGAATTGAACCTGCAACCTTCAAGCTACAAGACCAGATTCCTAGCCATTATACTGTTATGTTACTATACATTATACTATACTATACTTTAAACAAAGTTTTGAACAAACATGTGAATATTCAAAGCATAACATTTTTTTGTTATGCAGAAAATATTTAAACATTCCATAGTAAAGAAGGCATTATATTACAGTAGTAACAGTGCTGTAGAAATTCATATCAATGTGCTTTATGAGTATACCAAATGTAACCACTAGGTGTCAGTCTTTCTTTCAAAGGACAAAATCAAGATAACTGTTGATATCTAAAGTGATACTGTTTTTCATTCAGAGGTAAATGCTTTTATTTATAGTACCCCAAAGTGGGACTGAACATGCACTGCTATGCCAAAGGGATTTTCTTACCTGCCAAAGACTAAGCCGCATTACAAACTGCTAGCTCATGTAACAGTCACATGTAATCATCTACTGTCCTCACCTGTACCATGGGTGGTCAGGTCAGTGGTTTCATTTAAAATAGTTATAGTACTACATAGTGTTTTTGTCTACTCAACATAAAACAGGCCTGTGTATTATTATCCAAACCCATAAACATGTGGCCAAAATCCATGGGGAAAATCCAACTGCTCCTCCAGGTCACTCATAAAATAGATCAACCCCCCTGGACAGTAGACCACCTTGGATGAGCTGGGTCTTCTTCTGTCTGGTGACACATTTCCAAAAGGATGTGATGCTGTGATACTGCATGGTTCAATCCTGAGACTATCACTGCTCCTAGGTCTCACCAAATCTCCACCAGAACTCTGGCCTTGCATGGGTTTTCATACAACTCTTATGCAAATGACAGGCACAATGCTATATCTCCTTGGCTAAATACCTGCCATCTCCAGGAAAACATCATGTTACCCTCCTCCCAGACTGCTGGAATATTCTAATGGAGGATAGCGTGTGATACAATGGTTAGTGTTTAATCCTGATAGGGTAAGCTTGACCTGCTGTAACCCCAAGCAAGGTACCTGAATTGCTTTAGTAAATATCCAACTGTATCAATTGATATTTTGCAAAAACATAAGCTTGGTAAGTCTATTTGGAAGAGGGAGTGCCCTCTTTATTAATTAACATTAACCTTAATATTAATATTAACCTTTATTAATGAACATTAACCGTAATATTCTTGAAGTTGTCCTGAGCTTCATAAATTATACGAAATTATCCCTCAGCTGTTTTCTGCAATTGGCTCACAGTTCATTTTTATTCAAATTTTTTGTGTTCCCATATCAAATTCTACCAATTCTCTTCAAAATTAGTGAATCTGACGGAAAGCATAACACTGATTTTATAATAACATTAAAGGTACAAATAGTCAAAAGAGAGCCTTTCAAATCCCCATTGACTTCGGTGGCTTTGAGCTCTATTCGATAAACAGATTTTGTGTCACAATTATATTCAGCTTCGCCTTTTATACATCCCTTAAATGTTCAACATTACATGTCAAAAAGAAGCGGCAAAAGCACCAACTAAATAGCTACAACATACTACGTAGATTTAATGAGCTGGTTCATTCGTTTTGCGTATTCAATGCTAAAATCAGTTACAAGTGTGACAAGCAAATCCCACTTCACTTCACCGGCTATGAGGTATATAGCTGGAAGGGTAACATACACTCCGGCAAACTCCGTCATTACGCACGGCTTTTCGGCGATTACGTGTAATACGTCCGCCCAATCAGCTGAGGAGCCTAGAACCCCAGGAAAGAGGCAGATGATATGGCAGCTTTGTGAGCGACCAGGTGGAACTTGCTTTTGTTAATACGGTTAAACCGCGGAACATGATAACGTTTTAACGCGAAGACGGTAAGATAGCGAGCCGTTCTAAAATGATTTACTTGATATTTATTTCAGCTTTTTCCGGGGCGATCGTCACTCTGCTATTACAGCTCTTGCTGTTGTACCGGAGAAGCCCCGAGCCTGTAGCTAGGACAGTGCAATATGTCAAAGCAGTGCCCGAGCCCGCATTGAAGGATTACTTTAATAACCAACATGCCGAATCAGGACAGCAGCAGCCAGAAAACACGGCATTTGCAGCATCCAAACAGCAAGAGGCCATCTCTCCTAGGCAGCAGGAAGCGACTGTCCCCGGCAGTAGCCCTAAACAACAGCCGCCACCGCCTCAGAATGAGCTCCACACCTCTCAACCGGAGACGTGTAATTTTCTAAATGCAATATTTCTGTTCCTATTTCGAGAACTCCGGGACACCCCAGTAGTCAGACACTGGGTGACCAAAAAGATCAAGGTGGAGTTCGAGGAGCTGCTACAAACCAAGACAGCTGGGCGGCTGCTGGAGGGACTTAGTCTCCGGGATATATCTCTTGGTAATTCGTTGCCTGTGTTCAAAACCGCAAAACTTATTAAACCAGTGGCGTGCAACGAGGATGGCATGCCCGATGAGCTCAATTTCGAGGTGGACTTGGAGTACAATGGTGGGTTTCACCTGGCAATTGATGTCGACCTGGTCTTCGGGAAATCCGCCTACCTTTTTGTGAAGATGACCCGGGTCATAGGACGGCTGAAGCTGCAGTTCACCCGCACGCCTTTCACGCACTGGTCATTTTCCTTTCTCGAAGATCCATTGATAGACTTCGAGGTGAAGTCGCAGTTCGAGGGTAGACCGTTGCCCCAACTCACCTCCATCATTGTAAACCAACTGAAGCGTGTTATTAAGAAGAAACACACTTTGCCAAATTACAAAATCAGGTAAATTAGGCTATATCATTTGGTAGCTGGTTAGCTACGCTTATGTTATGCTAAACTGACAGCTTAATTTGCAGAATACCTGGTGGCTTCACCAGGTAGCCTATGTATCAGACATTTCACCAGTGTGTGATCGTTGAATTGCCCAATTTCGCCTATATGTTAGATCACCTGTCTAAGCTATTGACTCAATCGAAAGTTAATTTGTTTACTGTAAATCCTGCTCGATTGATGACACATTATGCGATTCTTAGATCATCGTTTCCCGTTAATCCATTCCCGGACAAAATGGAAACGGCCACTGTTAACATTTCACACGTCGTGCACAGGTGACCGGTAGATATACCCATCTGAAAAAGACAAAACCCTTCGAAGTAGACTATCGGTTCATGTGTACACAAAACCTCTTTATTCTCGTAATCACAGTAGCCTAACATGTACATGTATACAGCAATAGTAAATTCCTGGAGTAGTTTTCACCTGTTGCCAAGACGTGAAGCGGTTGTGTTCATCACTGATTGAATGACGGTAGCTAATTTTAATCAAACATCTGTAAACTAAGGAGTGCCTTGTCACTTCTTTGATAAAGTTTTTAAATTCTTTCAGTATGGTGTGGAGAAGTCGCAGCAAAGGGAAAACATTTGGCATTCATTTTAATTGTGCATTTAGGAAAATTATTCTACATCTACGGAACGAATAAATATCTTGCTCAACCCCCAACAATTCAACCCACCTCAATTTGTCCCTAAATTGAGTAATCTCATAGATTATTGGCTCATCATACAAGATGTGGCCTAGATGATATACCTGCAAATTTGTACTATTTAATTTAAGTAGTTTAGAAATATGTGTACCTGTTATCGTAGATTACATAGCCTACATTCCGTATGGTCCACCTATAGATTAATTTATGGATATTTTAAATGTACATTTTAGAACAATGGTCACTCAAAATGGAAGGTCCATCAGAGAAGTGTAAAAGCTTTGCTGAATAGGATTAGGCCTTTCAGGGTGAAGTCAGTCAGATCAGTTACAATTGAACAGCAGCTTTTCCGATACGCCAGTATGGGTTCAGATTGTCCCTTCGTTCTTTAATCCAGTGCTTTATGGCATTGTAGCATGCCAAAATTTTCACTTTGATATCACCCCACTGCTGCCTGGATACAGCTCCATCATCACCTGCCACTGATAGAACAAACCAGTGCCAATGCCAATGCCAATGTTTGATCTTTACAAAAGAGGAAGACCTTTTCACTGTTACAAACAATGTGCAGGGCATGGCTGTATTACAAGTGAGACTAATGACAGTATATCAGTTTAATATAGGAAAGCGAAAACCATGTGACAAACTGAGGAGAAAAGGAGATGGTAAGGTTTTATACATCATATCGTGTTTTTTGTGGTTTATTTTGTTGTTCAGTATTTGACCCCGACATTTCCAGTTGTAACCGCACTACTACCGCACCGCACTACCATTAAGCCTTCAAGTACAGGTGGGCTCACTGTACAGTCATTTCACTGTACATATCAGATATCTTCCTCCTATTGAAACAATTTCATGTTTCCATGTTGCGAACACTGTAAAATAATATGTATTATTGGAATTTCAATTTCAATTTATAGTTTATAATATCAGAAATTGATAAAAGATTAAAGCAAGTCATTAGTAATGGAAAGTACTGTATCTTGATTGACAGGTTAGAGACCTCTGACTTCTAATCTTCAAACTTCAAACTACTTCATGAATGAAACTAGAAACACTTGGGTGTGAAAATTCCCCCCGATATCTGTATAACACACAACCTCTTGTTGTCTATTGAACGACTCTATCCAGCCGCCAAATTTGTGATGAAACTACCACCCATATCAGTGATCCTAATGTCTTGTGTAAGAAAAGGTAACTTGCTAGGTTCTCTTTTTGGGGGTCTCTGCTACTGTAAAATGCTTTGAGTTCAATAGATTCCTAACTTTTCACTTGTGTGGCATGTGTTCACAGGCCGCATGTTGAAATCGGAACATGCTTTCCTGGATTTTCGTGTATTACATTATAAAGTAATATTAAATATGTCAGTGTATGCATATTTAAGAAGGATATGTAATTGCAACAGGCCATTTGTCCCTGCCTTGTTCTTGGCAATTGTAATGATGTTTCTGGAAGGCTACAAACTTGACGATTTGAGCCTGAATTATAGGTTGATAGGTTGCATCATTAATAAGCAAGTATAATTGTAATTAAATCCCAGGTAGAATTAGAACAGTGAACCATTGTAACCGGCTGCTAATCACTCATTATGATATCTAGTGTTGCTTTGTAAGGTACTTACAGAATGGAAAGAATATCGATTGCTAGTAGGCTACACCCTGCCTCAAAGGCTTCTTGAAAAATATTAAAGTCTCAGTTTTGAGAAAGACCTAACACGGTAAAGATTTTCCACTTGTTATGCGTTTAAACGAACTGCCAGTTCTGCTTAACCCTCTTGTCATTGGTTTTGTAGGTTATGCCTGTGTTGCTGGAGCTTGTAGCACACTGTCCCATGTGGCCATTATGCTAGGTGTCCCATATAACCCATTATGTTTGAAAGGGTCATAAGTGTGAAACGAGCAGTTTCGTTTAGTGCACTGTAGCATAGCTCCTCAGTTCTTCATTTATTTGGTGATTTGCCTATTTTTTTTGCTGCGATGTGCCGGTCAAGCAAGAATTGTTGTTTGGAGGCGTTGCACGCCTGCCTCCACAGCCTGACCAGCAGTGATCACATTTTGTTTTGTGTGAAGTGCTTGCACAGAGCCCACGAAAAACAAGCAGAACATGCAGGCCTAGTCCTCCTCCTAAGCAGTATGGTAGTAATTCTTATTAAACATAGTTCCATGCTTGCTGAAGTTCCAGCTTAATGCTTAATATAGGAGGATATGAGTTTTAATATGTCAGTGAACAATTCTGGAGCATTTGTGTTCTTGTCTTGGGGCAAAAAAAAAAAAAAATGAATAGGGTCATATTATAGCCATATTACTCTGAAATGGTATTCAGAAATGTAGTTTGTAGCTCTCAGTTGCTCTCCAACAACCAAATCTTTTACTTTGTGTGATTTGCATTCAAATTATATGGTACTTGCTTGAGTACATACCACTAAGATGTATGCAAATCTTTATTTGAATAACATTGTGATTTGTCATTTGAATTATGGTTTAATGTACAAAGTACAATGTTTTGCAAGTGAAAATATATTCTCTTCTCTACTCTTCTCTTGGATCTACGTCTGTTTAGAATTATTGGTATTGTTTCTGTGTCTGGTATTATATTTATATGTTACTTGAATATTTTAATGCAGTATTACAGTGGATACGAACACCTGGCAAATAAATTGATTTGTCCAGGATTTAGCGTTGCTGCTGTAAAATTGCCCAAAAAAACTGAAGAAGGGTTCTTTAAAAAAAAAAAAAAAACAATACTGGCAGGGTTACAAGTTTTTTCATTTATTATTATTTATTTTGTACATTTCAGATTTTTCCCCTGTTTTTCTCCCAATTTGGTGTCCAATTGTACCCTCTATATCTTCAATTCACCCTCCCCCACAAGCCCTCCGCCCATCTCT
Organism: Aldrovandia affinis; assembly: GCA_029706075.1. NCBI lineage: Eukaryota > Metazoa > Chordata > Actinopteri > Notacanthiformes > Halosauridae > Aldrovandia > Aldrovandia affinis. Next base: position 9,855,789 of record JAINUG010000002.1, on the reverse strand, counting down.
ACGGGACAAGGCAATATCTCCAGGCTGGCAATGATCTGCCTCCTCCGATACGGAACTCGCCCACCTCTCTTACAGGGGTGCCCTCCGCGCTTCTCGGTGAGCTCGTCCCGGCTCTCCCTCTCCCCATCCTCCTGGGACGGACAGCCAATCGCCGCCCCGAACAGGGCTTCCTGCCAGAGGGATTGAACCCCGGCCACAGTGGGCAACCTGCATTCCGGGCGAATGCTTTTACCACTACCGTCCCAAGGCCCCAGGGACACAGGTTTTAATGGAACAGTTACTGTAGTCTGTGTGTTGTCATACAGTATGAACATCTGTGTTTATTGTAGAAAGAACACCCATCAGCAAAGGTATTGTGTACTACTGAAGCAAAACTAAACTTGGAGCTACCTGCTGGAATGTTATGGGAGGACATCAATATGCTGCGCATTACTGTGTTAGCAGTGGAGCATTGAACTAAGTTCTAGACGAGTGTTTCATTGGGTTCCTGGGTGACATGTCCTGCTGAAGCATTCCTTCCCATTGCGTTAATGTGCCCTGCGTTATGGAATTGAATCCTGGCCACGCCTTCACTGGCCATGTCTGGGTGATGCACGCATTGCCCTGGGAGGGAGGGTTCCACCTGGCAGGGTATCCCCCCCCTCATTAAGCAAGGGCATCTCCTCTGGTCAGTTGGGGGCCTGGAGTGTGCCTGCATCATCTGCGCATGAAATGTAGTCTTCCAAGACGGTGACGGAGTCCCCTCAGCCGATGGACTGCAGTGGAAAGAAGCAACCGATGGCTGCACGTGCTCTGGAAGTACAACGAAAGGGATACAGTAAAAAGTACAACAAATGGGATACAGTTTGGTTAAAACAATTTAAATAAGTGCTTAATGGACCATAAGTAAAGATTAGGCTCTACGCGAGAAGCTAACAGAGCAGTGCAGCTCTGAACCAGTGAGATTTAGAGCCAGTAGTGGGGTGTCAGACATCTTGTCTCAACTCGCCCTGGACTGCTGCTTGGCTGCTGAGGTGGGGACTCTGATGTGGGCCGTGGCAGGCTTCCAGGGGGGTCAATTCTGAACGCAGACCAGGCTTATTTGAAAATTAGTTAGTGGGAGATTGGCCTTGGCAGATGAAGGAACGATGTGAGACAGGGCGAATGCAACGTTTTATGTCCAAGTCACACTTTTTAAGTCTTAAGTCTTAAGTCAAAACAGATTTTATTTTGGCCGTATAAGTCATTCTTAAGTCGCAGCTAATTTTGTAAGCGTCAAACATACGGAGTCAGGAACAGCCTTTTTTTATGCGCAAGACATAAATGTATAAGAGTATTATTGTCACGGCAGCCATTTTTGTTTAAGTCTCACTATGGTTTTAAAATGTATTATTCTCATATCATTGTCGCTTCAGATCTTGTTTATGTCAAACATGTCTTGCCGCATCAAAGGGGAGATTGCAGGGTGATGTGGGACAAATCAAGATTGCATTACAGTATAATCAACGGTGTTTCCTGCACCACCCTCCCTGTCTCCACGTGACCTTTCTCCCATTCCACACGTTCCCCCAGCTTAGTGCGGTTTCTGTCTTTTCATTTGGCAATTTCTACCCTACGACTACAGGAATCCATTCATTAGCCTCACAGACCAATCCAAAATTGTGTAAGTCGCATGTTTCTGGTGTTGAAGCATTTAAGTGACCGTTGATGCCATCAAAACTTAATTGTCACATAAAATTGACCATTTTATTGAAGCAACATAGAAGCATCCCCTGTGCTTTCAGTCCTTGTTTTATTAGCTTGAATTGTTTGGAAAACTGAAAAGGCTCGAACCACAAACACAGGCTGGGCCAATTGGAGGGGGAAAAAAAAGCAGATTCATTTGAGCTGTTCAGGACTGGCATCTGGGCCTGATTCATAGGCCACACTCATGAAGTGGCATAGGAGTGGCAAGTGGTGAGGGCAATGGGAGCTTTGGCTGTGCCAAATGGGGCAGATGGTGGAGCTCTGAACTGGTAGCAGTCCAAGCATGACATCACCTTCTCCACCATCTCTGATCGAGAGGAATGCTGGTTTAGATGAATATCTTATCATGAAAAACGTGGGGTGGTGGGGGCGATGCAGTTTAGCCATATTCAAATCGAGCAGTTTAGCAGCATTTTCAAACAACACTAAAAATGGTTCTTGATTTCTAGCTTTTATTTCTTGGTTTTCTCTGAATACATACTGCCTGATATAATAATAATAAGTAAATATAAATAATATAAATGAGTTATTTCACTTATTTAATATAACAGTGTTATTATTTAACTGTTAACGTTACATTTTGACAACAAAGCCAAGAAATGCCAAAACCCCATTTGACTACACAGGCTCATCCGCATGACTGCCGTTGAAAGTTCTGGATAAGCAGAACCCACTAGGATTTTGAATCTTGCCCCAAATGTTTTCTTCATAACTTTTGATTTCATGTAAGTCATGCGGTTTCTCATGCAGTGATTCCCCCCACCTGTAACCCCTGCTTCATTTCAAATGCTTTGCTTGGCTGTTTGTAGCACTGCTTCCCGGTCATGACATTTGAGAGATGATATTATGTGTTCACTTCAACACCATATGCTTTAGGTACGTTAGGCTACAAGTATAGGTGAGGAGTCGTTTCCCCAACCTTTTCTTTATTAACCTTATTATTATTATTATTATTATTATTATTATTATTATTATTATTATTATTATTATTATTATTATACCTGAGTCCAGATACACCCCTCTGAGCATCCTTCATTTAAAATGGACCATTATTGAAGCCACGCTGTATGGTGCAAGGATGTAAATGGCGTAAATTCTGTTTCTTCACTCTCCCCTGACCTTTTACTCCGAGGTGGAATACAATGAATTAAAATCAAAATGAACCATTTTATACCAAACACCCCTTGGAAACCACTCTCTTGTGGGCAATTGTTGCCATTTACTCTGTGTTGTGCCACTCTGCAAAATGTAGCGATCGCCCTTCATATCGGTGTGCCCAAGGGTCGCCTAAAAGCGCTGGCACCGGGACGCTACTCCCTCTCTGTGGGGCGCACGGCCTAAAGACGTATGTGCCACTATCACTTATTCATCCAGCCGACACACTGATCCAGCAACCTGTGTCACAGAACAGCGCTTTATACCTGCCGTGTTACCCAAGGCCAGCCTTTTGTAACGAGGAGTAATGAGGGAGGTCAGGACAAGTGTGAAAAGAGAAGCATGCCGCTGCCAACTGAGGACTAGGAGGTCATTTGAGAGACCGCGGGAGAGAAAAGAGTCACCCGAAATGCAGAGTCGGAAATCCGATACTTAAAAAGGCAAATCCAACGGTTGGGTTTTAGGCGTGCTTTGAACGGAACGAGGCCGAGTTTGATTTGGCGGACGAGTGAAGCGGACCCGTCACAGTTTTGTTGTTTGATTAGCATCAGCTGCCGGCATGTGTCGTGCGCGTCACACTGTTCGATTGGCAGATCACTCTGTCCCAAACTGGAATGTACGCTAGCTTGAAAATGTTTTGACGGGAGCGTTTGAGGTGGACTCCTGCTGGGAATGTTGGATTCTTCTCCAGACCTGGGTGTGAATCTTAGGTCTGCAGTTTAATGGGATGACACCAATTGGGCCAGTCTGGTGTGGTCTGAGAAGGGACAGTGGCCATGGCTTTTGCATTTAAATTCTGTCTCCTTTTGGTCAAAGAGTGAAAACTATTGGCCACCCCACCAATTCTGCTTGAGTATTTAGAAATCTGCAGCATGACTTTCCTGTTGACTGGTTAGTTTTTTTGGGGTCCTTTGGGAAATTTGATCTGCATCAAATCCATCTGATGACACATTTTCTGCTCTTTAAGAAGTGGTTTTGTTTTTATCTGTTTTGTATCTGTATCTTGTTTCGATGGCACATGCGATCTGTGATACAGTGGCACAGAAATGGTACATGCCATTCGCCTGATTACACCGATTGATAGATGCCATCAGCTAGATCCTTTCAAAGTAAAAATCACCAGATGCAATTTACCGTGCCGTACTTGTCACATTTTACCAGTGTGGACAGGTAAAACGAGATTAGCCCCATTTTTCAGTAAACTGTTTTTGTACAAGTGAGAAGTGGTTGGTCCCACTGAAGTTAAATGCAACTGAAATAACATATTAGGACAGTGTCAAGACTGTGTTTGTTATAAAACTACCAAAGAAGAATACTGAATACTATATTCACCCCTATTGGTGCCAAACACCTTTTGGCATCCCATCCCCCATCCATTTTACATTTACATTTTAGGCATTTAGCAGACGCTCTTATCCAGAGCGACTTACACAGTTTACATTTCTTTACATACAATCCATTTATACAGCTGGATATTTTACTGAAGCAATTTAGGTTAAGTACCTTGCTCAAGGGTACAACAGTACTGCCCCACCTGGGAATTGAACCTGCGACCTCTGAGTTACAAGCCCAGCTCCCTAACCATTACACTACACTGCCACTGGTGCCATCCCAAGACCTAGGGCACATGGGATCTCCCTGTTGAAGAAGTCCCTGTTCAAATGTTTTATCTATAGGAAACCCCAACTCTTTCTTCTAAGCATATCGGCACTTTCCTTTATGGAATTGGTGTTGAAGCTTGATATTTTAAATACGAATGTGAGCAGTAGAAATATCAAAAAATGTAATGCATTGTTTTTGATATGACTCAATTGCCCGTTATTATATTTAAAAATGATTGCGTTTTCTTATTTTATTTTTTATTTATAAAAAATTTAAAAAAAAAAAAAAATTTCAAAATTTTTCCTGTTTTTCTCCCAATTTGGTTGCCAATTATAAGCTCAATTTATTTCAATTCCCCACCCCCACGAGTCCGCCGCCCGTCCTCCGGGAACGAGACACACATTCCTGGCCGATTGTTCCCGCCTCTTCCGAGACGGAAATTCTTCCACGGACGCCTTTAACCTTTTCCTCGACGCACTTGTGCCGGCTCACCCTCCTCCCCTCCCCCGGAGGCAGACAGCCAAATGCCGCCTCTGATTGGGGCTGACGATCAGGGCCGGTCTGGTAGAGACGCGGGTTTCGAACCGCATCCCTGACAGGCAGCGCACGCCACACCAAAATGTGGCGCGTTAGACCGCTACGCCATCTGCCGCCCTCGTTTTCTTATTTTAATTAATTATTTAACGAACAACAAATATGCTGAACAAAAGCACTTTGTCTGCATTTGATGTCCATAAGTGTCTTAACTTCTGACATTGTTTGATTGAGCTGTCGTCTAAGATAAGGTGTAAAATGATTGCTAGGTTCTTCCAAAATGAAATGACATGCTGTTCATATTTTGAAACCAGTCTTCCAACTCCCTCAAAAACATGTTTGAAGGCAACATTTGCAAACTGTAACTTTGGATTGTCTCAGTTTAATGGACTGAATCTCAAAGATCTAGGAGTTATTATTGGGCAATGTAGAATAAACTACATTCCCCAGGGTGCGTTCCAAATCACTTCCCATTGTGCATTGCAGAGCACGGCACACTGTAAGGAATATTTTACTAACGTGCAGGGAACAATTTAAATCAGCCGGTAAGAACTACGAATCCCTTGAGCTACTGCTGTTTGTCACACAGGCAAGTCCTTTCAAGAAATGGGTTTGACTGCTTTGGTGAGAAAATGATTATGTCGGAATGTTGTTTTTCATAGACAACGCGCTACCTTCACATAATAAATAGGCAGTTATATAAAACAAGCTAGGATGTTTTTAGGGCCCAAAGACCCCTTGGCATTTAATTTTTGTTTTTTCTTGGGCATTGTCCAAAACTTTCATCAGCATGCATAACACAACTGACATTGTGACTTGAGTGTTTGTTGTTTCATGGGGGGTGGAATCAAAATACGAGTGAGAGGATATAGACTGTTTTATATGCAAGGAGCAAGGTATCACATTGCTTTCTGTTTTATATATCGGAACAGGCTTCCATGGGCTGCCGAGTGACTCCGTTAGTAAATATTCTTGCCATGGGTGCAGACTGGGACTTGTAGCATAGCAGGTCATTAGAGACTATGACCAGGAGTTTGCAGCACTTTCCCAGTAGGGTTAGGGTGGGTTTAGGTCAGGCACACTTCCTTGGGTTAGTGCTGCATTGGTCTTCCCCGACAAAGCACAAGGTGCCCATAGGCTATCGACTTTTCATCAGTGAGAAATTTGCTCCTCTTCTGATTGGTGGTAGCTGCCCCGATGCATTTGTGGCCTATAGTGTTGAAAATGGTTCACTGGTGAGGGCATTGTAGGGGAGAAAAAGGGGAGTGGGGATTGTTTGTTTTAAATGAATATAATCACAAATTAAAGCCTGTTTCACATGGAACAGTGGACATAAGGGTCATGGGATTAACTGAAATGACTCAATAAAATGTCAATAAAATACCTGCAGTACAATGTTGCCAAGTCACTCTGGATAATCTGGTGAGAATATATACTGGTAAAAGTTCATTTGAGAACAATTCTCTTCTTTTATTCTTTTGCATGAGACATTGTAAATGATCAACATAGTTGTACAATGTAAGACCAGACGTAAGAACACTTACATTCATTGTGACAAAATGGCCATTTTGCCTGTAATATGTATTCATAAAAAAAGTCATTTTCACCATTTTAGTGTTATACAGCTGTGGTAGAAGCCTCATGCAGGCATTTATACAGCTGGCCCATGGACTTTATTGCTAGTTAGAAAATAAAGAAGAATGTCAAAGACTGCAAACATGTCCATATAACTGCAAATGACCCATATGATTTGACATTCTTTAATCTCTTCAAATGAACGGTTCTTATGAACTTGAAAATAATAGTGATTTGAAAGTTTTAATATTCTACTACTACTACTACTACTACTACTACTACTACTACTACTCAACCGCTACTGTTCGTGCCACTGCTGGTACTACAACCACCCATGCGGAAATCAGCCCAGTGTTGATGCAAATTCATATTTGTTTATGAACGAACGTTGCCATTCACGAAGCCGAAATGCGAATAGGCACAACCTTCCCAGTATCTTCCCACATCATTGCCTCAGTGATTGTGATATAACTGGAGTAAAGCTTTAAAGCTTGCTGATGGCGACCAGATTGCTGCGTTGAGAGAACATTGTGTGTCAGCAGGGGAGGGCTGCAGTGGAGGGCGGGGGGTTATCCCTGCAGGTCGCTCTGCCATTAGCGCACACGCAGGCTGAGAGGGTGACCCTGCAGCTGTGTGAGTTCCAGGGAGACGGGTTCCCTGGGTGGATGGCAATGCCCAATAGCATGCACCGGCAGTCCAGTTACGTGGACCGACTGGTGCTGAGGTCATCACCCTTATTGCTCTGATTTGTGTGGTACGTGTTGCTTATGATGAATGTCGAATGTTAAATGATGGGTTAGACACTAAGGTCATTGGGTTTCGAAATCCTCTTTATCTGTTGGTTATGTGGGCAGTTTTAACCTTAGACCATATCCACAAACCTTTAGCGTAGGACCCATAACAACATCATCATCCCCCCCCCCGGGCAGTGTCGGCTGTTACATAATTGCTCCCCAGACATCTGTTTTTCCCTGCGCGTGAACCTCCCTGCTCGTTGCTGGGGGGAAGGGTGCAGATAAGCACATTTGGCTTGAGCGCTTTTTTAAATGGAGACTTTATCACTGTGCAGCACTAGATTTGAGGGAGATGGGGAAAGAGAGACCGCAGTGGTTATTTTTGCCAGCGTTTTGACCAGACTCATCAGACAAACGGTATACTCCGTTGTGGTTACCGTTTGCCGTTAAGTTTCGCATAACCTGTGCCCTTGGTTGACTTGCAGTGAGTTCCGCTATTTGAACACCATTGGACAAAAATCATTACATAATGGAAGAGGTTATTAAAACCATATGATTGACACAGTAGTGTTAAGACTATGGCAATAGAAGACCATTGCACAACCGTTGGTGTCGGTTAGAGTCACAGGGCAAAGTGCACTTCTGCGAGCAAAATGTACTCTTTGTTTACTCTTTGATATCACCAGGGAAGGGCTTACATAAGCCCTTTTTTCAGAAGCTGGTGAATGGGCTTCTGATCAAGATAACCACGTAAACCTTGGTCGCCCAGACGTGCGGCTGAACTGATCTAATGAGCAAGCCGACTGAAATTCTGGCGGTGCGTACGGCAGATATGAAGACCACGCAATGTTGACCGCAGCACTGCATTAGTGGATGTTTCATATCTGTTATCTGGGTGCTTTTAAGATTGACTTTTTAAAGTTCAGTTGACAGGTTTTTAGATTGTACGTGTATGTTTTAATCAGATGCATTTAGGGCGGTTGAGATGCCTCCCCCCTCCCACAAAAAAATAATCAAATACAGTTTTCTCCCATCATGTTCATTTCGTGTGTGTGACGCTATTGTTCATGAATTTGTTGAACGTTGCTCAAATTGACAGGTGGTCAACTGTCGCGAGCGACGCAGGAGGGCTGGTCAATTATGGAAACCAGGAGAGATGTCACTGTGCCTTTATTGATAGTGCTACATAAACGTGCACTGTTACTTATGGATGTGCCATGCACATTTCATTCATAAAGTGCTTTCTTTTGGCCTGGGCTAATGTTTTTCACATCATATTTCTGCCCGCTATATAATTATGCCCTGCGTAGAGTTGAAATGTAATTACCAGAGCGCAAAGTTTTCAATGTACCGAACTGAATACATAGGACCTTACACATTTAATATGAATAGGGTAGCTTCGTGGTTCATGTTCTATTAATGTGCGGCGGGATATTGTTCGTAGTTTGTGAGTACGCAGAAAGAAAATGGATGTTATGGTAAATATTGTACGAATACATGCATAGTTTTGACTTGCAGTATGTACACATTGTTGAACAATGCGTCGAATGCCCTCGGTTGTGGGCTCAGAGATGAGCTGACAAAGACGTGGTTATTTGCAGTTCACCTGATGTAATTTGACTCTTCTGTATGTTGTGTAAGCCCATGCGTGATGGAGCGCGCCGGCTCGCTGGAGCGTCAGCGCTGGGAAATGAGGCTGGCACATGGGCAATGTGGCACTGTACAGGTGGTGTGGAGCCTACTCACTTTATGTAATGATGAAATAATCTCAGTCCACTTGGGTAGAATAATTGGATTTATTTATGGACATGTTCTGCCGGGCTTTGCAGACAGTGAGGTGTATTGGTGTGACAATGTCTTCCCATCTGCCATTTAAGCTGGTGCCGTAAAAAATAAAAACGCCTTACAGAACCTGAGTCATCCGGTTGCTTTTTTAAAGTTCCGGTCAAGTTTCCCCCCCCCTTTGTTTGGTTCGTGTTCAGTGTCTTAAAGCGCTACTCTTGTTCTGTGCTTCCCAACATTTTCCAACTCGGTTCAACTCTGTTGCCTTTTGTCACAACTGCACCCCAAGGTGCCTTTGGCTATTCAGGGTTTCTTGAGTGTTTTTTTTTACCCTGCTGCTGACCACCTGCACATTCTCACAGGTTATCTACCACAAAGGCCTTGTCAAAATGTCGCTTCTATCCCAGACTGACTGTGCGCATTTCTGAAGTCCTCTCACCTTGCCTTGGGCTATTCCCCTTATATGGTCATTTTAGGGGATGTTGCCAGGAATATTAGACACCATTTTGTATCAGTAGGACTTAACATATGCTGTGATACCCTCGCTTGTTTGGAAAGTTAAGCTATTTTTATGTCGACTGCATTGATTTCAGGCAACTTCATGCGACTGCATGACACATAATATCCTTATAGATCTCGGTACCCTGTGGTATACAAGCATACATGTAATGGGTATGTGGTATGTACTTTGTTAGTCTTTTGCCCCCCACAGAAACTGGCTCTGTGTGCCGTGGAAGCCTCCTTGCTGCTCATCACCCCCCCCATTCATGCACCTTATTCAGCCCCTGTTCCTGTTCCTGAGCCAAACGAAGGCACTTTTCCTAAATTCTCTACAGTTTTCTGAGAGTTGGACATCAAGCTGGGCCACTCTCCTTCAGCATTACGGACTTCAGACCGGTGTTCCTCTCTTCTCAGTGTTACAGGGTAACGAATCTCTGTTGACCACTTAGACCAATGCTGAGATCTAAGCAGTGTAGTGTACCGAATCGCTAGAATTGAAAATGAGCAATAACTGCAAAGAACCAATCTCACAACGTTTTCTACAAAGGGTTAATGTTTTGAGCCAAAATGTCTGGAGATGTATATTTATGTCAGTGAAATGGACTGTTTTTCAGGTAGCTCTGAGTTTCGGATACAACGGCAGGTAGAAGTTGAATAGACCTCGGTGAACTCTCAAGTCTACGTGGCTTTACACATCACTTCAGAGAGGTTCTGAAGACCCGGCCATTTCCTCAGGCTGAAAGCTTTGTTTAGCAGCGTCAAAGGCATGCTTTGTGCCAGCGTGGAAAAAAGATCAACTGAAATAATGCCGCCAAAGTCATGGTTTTCAGGTCAAAGGATGTGTGAGGGGGAGGGTTGGAGTTTAAAAACATTCTGCCGCGTTAAATTGTGCGGCAGAATGTTTCTCAGTGCAAAGGTCTACAGTTAATTTACTCACAAACGTTCACAACTGGTTTGGTCTCTGGTGTTTGCCAGTGCCTTTCAACATACCAAGCGTGCACGGGATGCTCTTTGAGTGAGCTGCTTTGTCGGTAATGTGATGTTTGCATTCATGGTCATTGATTTCCTTGTCAGATGTTTTATTACTTGAATTTATCCATGCGTTTTCAATAGATGGCTTTGGCAGTTGTGTTGACTCTTGGAAGACCAGTCATGTGATCAGAGGGTCAGGGGTCAATATCCTCTGCGGCACACTATACGCCAGTGGTGAGGAATTAGTCTGCCGAAGAGGATTATAGAATTTTATAACATTTAATTAAAAGGACTGTCAGACATGCAAGCAATACCCACATCTTTAAAAAATACTATTAATGAATGAGTGGAAAATTCTAAGCTGGTTGGTTTTTAGGGTCATAGTTGCCGTTTAGATTATTTTGACTGAAGACCAGCACGCATTGTTTTTAGTACTTCTTTAAAGTAACAGTGGTAACGCTTTCCCCACAAGTCTGGTTCAAGCCAAATACGCATCTTAATGTAGAAAGCAAAATACATAACTTCTTCAGTGCTTTATCATAGTGGTTCCCAAACTTTCTAAACTCGACCCCTTTACTGAGCAAATATGTTTTCTGTGACCCACCCCTTATTAAAATAAAGCATGTCATATGTTCAAATATAGAATTAAAATGTCAAACGCATGTCAAAACAAACTGAATACACACTGCAAATAGTGCTGTGCATGTAACTAGAGCAGTGTTTAATTTGACTGGCATGAATGTCAGTTAGTGCTGCTCTTCTGTGCTTCCCAACATTTTCCAACTCGGTTGCCTTTTGTCACAACTGCACCCCAAGGTGCCTTTGGCTATTCAGGGTTTCTTGAGTGGTTTTTTTGACCCTGCTGCTGACCACCTGCACATTCTCACAGGTTATCTACCACAAAGGCCTTGTCAAAATGTCGTTTCTATCCCAGACTGACTGTGCGCATTTCTGAAGTCCTCTCACCTTGCCTTGGGCTATTCCCCTTATATGGTCATTTTAGGGGATGTTGCCAGGAATATTAGACACCATTTTGTATCAGTAGGACTTAACATATGCTGTGATACCCTCGCTTGTTTGGAAAGTTAAGCTATTTTTATGTCAACTGTCAGTTAATAAATCCATATTTTTTTATGTGTCATCTCGCGACCCCTCCAATGATGCACCAGTGTGTCCCGACCCCCAGTTTGAGAACCAGCGCTGTATCATACAATGCAATCAACGATCTGCAAACTAGTTTTGAGTATCCAGAGGTCCTTTGGAGGTCAGGGGTCTTTCTCATTTTAAAGCTTAAATGTCAGTCAGAATAGAAAAGTCATTGTGGAATGGAACAGAAGCTTCAGAGATGACGACAGATAAGCATGTCTGTGGTCGTATCTGGATGGCTGCAACGTCTCAACTTCCGCTTGAATTTCAGTCCAGATAGCTTTCAACCGCACGTTTCGGTGTTGTGGACTTTTTTCATGTCTTACATTTGTGCTTTGGTGAGGCTATTTGTGAAAATGATGCTGCCTCAACTAGCCTGTGTAGTATTTCTGGAATGGATCACATTTGGAATTAGTCTGTTGTTTAAATTTTATTGATATCAGTTCTGTTGTAACTGGTTACTTATGAGTTTTGTGTTGTTGGGGGAATGGAACAGTATTGCCTCTTATTTAAGTCACATTCTGGCAGTGCGCCAGTCCATGGCTATTTAAAAGGATATCTATATATATAGTTTAGCTTTTTACAGCTGCTCTGCTCCACACTTATGTTTAAATTTTCCAAAAGTCTTTACTCCTAAATAAGTTGAATCGGGAATCTTGGCCAGCTACGTTGGTCAAGAAGCCCATTCATGCTTATGTTGTGAAATGCAAGGGTGCCATTTTTTCTTACTAACGAGCTAATCTTCAAAGCGCTTTGTGATTAACAAGTGGAGTTTCCATGCTAACAAGAAATGTCTGGCCACTGCAGAGTCAAAAGCCAATGGCGTCCTACCAGCTGAGCTCCAATAATCGGATCACAGGCATTCGAGATGTTTGCCAAGAACTGAATGCTGGAAAAATGAGTGATAGTCAAGCAGAGTGGCATTTCCATGTGGTTTTTTTCACCCACGGACCGCAAAGCGCCAATATCGACCAAAATACGAGGAAAGTGTTCTATGAAACGGAATTTTCAATACTCTGAGGGATATGCCTAAGCTCTGGAGCACACCCTTATTAATCCGATAGTTATACCAGTTTGTAGCAGTAAGTTGGAACATAATTTTTGTTTAACATCACACTCTAAATGCAGTGTTATGTGGTCATGTTAAAAAATGTCACGCTTTCTCCCCTTTTTCTCCCAGTTTGGAATTCCCAATTGTATTCTAAGCCGCGCTCGCTGTAACATTTGCTGTCAATTGATAAGGGCGTAGACAAGGATGTGCTCTCTGAAATGTGATGTCAGCCGCTGCTTCTTTTCACATCATAGTCTACGAGTCAAGCTCGCACAGACGTGAGTCGGAGGAAGACGTCTCATGTGCAGCTTCATGCCGACAGACTGTGGGTGCCCGATTGACCAGCGGAGGGAGGAATCCTTCCCTCCCTGAGCAACGCTAACCCCTGATTCTAACGGGGCGATTCGGCAGCGAGCTGCCCGAAATGCATTGATTCTCTATGAGAGTGGGCGACTTCCGGTGATTGACCGATTGGCCGATTTGTGGGCGTGGCGGCGACACAGAAAAGTTGAAAATTCTGAACTTTCGGGCGATATCGCCCGGTAAGAGCCAATCAAATTCATGTGTTGCTGTTTTTACCTTCCACGCAGAACCAACACAACACCGAAATTTGGTTCCTAGTTCCGACACTTCAACATGAATGAGGAGAAACTGATAACAGCGGTCTGCAGTACCGCCATACGTTATTTAATCCTAAAAGCATAAATATTTATAGCTAGCTAAACTTATATGGCCTACATACATCTTATTTAATGTTTGTGTTGGTTAAAAGGCAATTTTTATCGCATGGGTGCGTTTGGAAAAACGTACCGGAGACAAATTGCGAGCCGTTTCCAGTGCAAGTAAATGGCCGCAATTGTAAAAAGCCTTCTGAGTTTGAGTTTGCGGTTCATGATTGAAGGAAACAATACTGCTAGCCAACTAATATTTATAATAAAGATTCTCAAAATCTATGATGAACTATTCGTTTACCATGCAACATTTTTGTAAGCACGTCGGAAGCATTTTTGAGGAAGCCATTCAAGCGTGGGGAACGCCCACGCTAGATTTATTCGCCTAGTATCGCCCCCTGTTAGAATGCGGGGTAACAGCCATTATGCAAAGCCCCACAGGGCTGCTGGCCACAGTCGACAGTGGCACGGTCTGTATTCGATACCACACCGCGGTGCTCATCCACACACTAGCACAGTGCCTTAACACGATGAGCTACCCAGCAGACCGGAAAACGCATGCACTTTTATGAGTAACTTGCCACACACGGCCTATACGTGAACACGCTCTCTCTCTAAACATTCCTTCGCTCAGCAATAAATTAAGAGAGACCGACAGCGGGCGAACGAGGAAAGACACCCAATGTTTTTTAAGGCAAGTGCTCTTATCTGTGTTAATTACATTGTGGAGTGTGTCATACTTTTGATTGATGAAACACCGCCGGAGAGTTCAAGCGACTAGCGCCCGTCTGTGTGAACACCACCTGATAGCTAATTAAATGGTAGGTCAGCTGGGGAGCGGGGCCAGCGCGATGCATTTTTAATGGCCGCCACTCGACGAGGCCATTGGCGCACGCTGAAAGCGATAGGTTTCATCTGCCGTTTGCATTAGCGTCGGGACAAAACACAGACACGCTTTCCAATTAACTTGACTTTGTAGCGGAGAACCGCTGTCCATACCTCACGCCTCCCGCCCTGCGCATAAAGGCCTCTTTCTGCACCGCTGAATCGCTCCTTGTTCCTCTTTCCCCGCTGACCCAGTTTCCCGCTTTCTTGTGCCATTGAGCCGTAACGTCCGTGTCTGCGTTTCTCCGTGAAAGAATGCGTTTCCCTTATTGACCCCCCCTCTGGTCGATCAGGCGCCTGCCCGCGCCAGCTACGCAGGCTATCCTCCCGGGCACGTTGACTGCTCACTTCCTCCGGTGGACTGCGGGAGTGAGAAGAAGCGGCGGCTGGCTGCGCACGTTTTGGTAATGGCGCTCGCGTTGCGTTCGCCCCCTAGATTGACGGGGGACTTTGCAGCGATGAAACGGGCCTACAAATCCCAAATAACTCAATGTTTTTACAATTATTTTTAAATTGGTGCTCAAGATTTAGTTTCCCAGAATGGTTTCCCAGTTGTTCTTGTTGAAAGATGTTGAAACGTAGTCTAGTGTAACATTTGTATTAATTTCATATTAATGTGTCAAGTAGAAAATGGCTTGAATACTGTAGGCTTCCGGATTGCGTCGTTGACATCTTGTTGCGTCCCTCTCGCTGAAGAATGCGGGCCTAGTCGGTGAGGTCACTTCCTGTGCGTGGCGCTGTGGTGGGATGGGCTGTGCGCTGGTGGCCCACGCAAGCTGAGCTGCACAGAAGGCTCTCCTTTGTCTCCGAGTCACATTCCTCACGTCACTCAACATTCCTGAGAATGCCTCAACGTCTCTGTTGACGGCAACAAAAGAAACAGAAACGGAGTGTGGGGCAGTGCTGGATCTCATCGAGAGGAGTCGGCCTCGGGTGTGAACCACTGCTGCGCTCGGTTTGACCTGCAGCAAAACCACCTTGTGCTGGACTGGTGTCTGGATGGTTCGATTAAAAAATATGGTGGTCTCATTGTGTGTTCGTATTTTTAATTGACACCGCTCAAAAGTGAGATTAAAAGTTGGTTTTTTTACCGACCGTGTTCTCTCAGTTCAAGTTTGTTTTTACAGCAGAATTATTGCTAATTTTGAGCTTTTAATCTGTCGCTATGTTTAGGTATGCACACTACAGACTACACTGTACTACTGGAGAGCTTGTGCTGATTGGTGGAGAGGCATACCTCTCACTGATGACAGCTGATACCTGGCATGCCATTGGATGAAGCTAATCCAGCGGAAGCTCTAGGAGCCCTGGCCGGCTTAAACCCACCCCACCCCTGGCAGGATGAAGCAAAATGTTTCCCGCTGCTGTGGTTGACCAATAACCGTTATCGTAATTGGTTTGAAGTGTGATACAGCTACCTGATCCCACAGAATTTGTAAACGTGTTTCGTGATTTTACATGGCTCTCTGCAACACCTTGGATATTTCTTTCCCAGGCTTGTTTGGTCAGACAACATCTTGTTTGTTCCAGCTTGCACATACTTATGTGTGTTTGATGTATAGTCCCTTTCACTTATGTGAAGCATCCTTTGTCTGTACTACTCACTGGCCACTCAGAGTTTAATAGAAACTGCAGGGGGGTTCTGTTAAAAATAGCACAGAAAGCTAGTACAGGAACAACTATAGGAGATGGGTGTGTGCACTACCCTAACAAACAGTGTGTATGAGCACTTAATGAGCCATTTAATACTGTACTCATTACATTATTTCTCTGCTTATTCAACCAATGCATATTGGGGGCAGTTAAAGTGCTGATAACGTCTGAAAGCAAAACTACGAACATGCATCTAAGGGGCAGGAGAAAGTTGTCCGTGGCGTTGAGTCAGCAGGGTGCTGTCTCAAGAAATGGGTAGTTCTTTAAAATAGAGGAAGTGGAAGCCCTCCTTTTCTTACTGGACCAAAATGTGTGCTTGCTCACTTCCCACTTAATGCTCCCAGATCGTGTCCAAATACTTATCCACCATTTTGTGCCTCTGACTCAACGTAGGCGTTTGTGTCATTTGACCGTAGATTGTTTTCCAGACCCCAGATGCCCTTTAAGACTCGACGTGATCAGGGCCAGACGAAACGAGGGCAAACTGACCGAGATTGCACTGGCTGCTGTCCTGCACGTGTCGCCAGAGAGGAACGTGCAGGACAGAGTGACTTCTTAGAGGGACACATCAACGCTAACCAATCAGAGAGCGGTCTTCTTTTTCTAGCCTGGAGCACTGCTTCTCTAGCATTGTTTGTGAGTTCATAAGAGGCCTACGGGTGAAGATTTTGCTCATTAATAAAAAAAACGATGAACTATGAAACTTTGCCATGAACCTCTGTACCTACCAGTTCAAATGTGCACCGTTACTTTTTGTTTACACACACCCATTTTTGGCCTTTGTACTTGCCGAGGCGTGGATTCATATCACATTCGTGGCTCAGCGCTAATGTACCTACCTCAAAGGCAATAGTTATTCAGTATTGGCCAAAAATGCTTCTCGATAAGACTGTTCCAGGACCACCATGGCTATGTGTGAAAGTTTCAGTGGGAGGGGCGTTATCTGGGCCCCACCCTCCCAGATAAGCGCTATGTTTAGAAACATCGGTAATCTACTTTTGACAGGTCTCAATGCGCTGTGTCGGGGATAGCTTCCAGACAGGAGTCAGATTTGTTCTGACACTCACCCGCTGAAACTTCCACCTCTTTCCACCTGCTTTTCCAAATGTGTTTAGCGGTCGGTTGCTAATTAAAATGCACAGGACTCAATGGAAAGTCCCTGCTTTTGATCTTGAATTTAATTAACATTCAAAATAATCAAATTATACAGTTAATGCAATAATGCACTTGGAAATGGGGTACTGCTACTACAGCCTCAACCGCGACTGCTAATAATACTGCCACCTCAACCACATCTTCTAATACCACCAGCCCCACTATTGACAATGCTTCCTTCCTCACACACTGCATTAATAATCCTGCTTCCACCATTATAATTTGACCTAATATGCCCACTAATTTAGGTCAATATTCATGAAACTAGTTTTGTTCAAGGGCTGGTAGGTGCTTGGTTTTGCCTAATTTTCCTCTCAGATTGTTGGTGTTGAAGGTTCCTGGATGCTGCGTTGCATCGAGCACCTCCCCAACATGGATCGCGCAGGAACTTAACCCTGACCCTACCTTTTAAATAAATGTAAGAAAAAATAATAAATACAATATTTTTTGTTTGATCAAAAACGATTTTAATAAAATAGCTGTCTGCGCTCCGAGAAGCAAAGTTTTCCTGAGTGTTTATGCGTAGTATGCACTTGTAAGTCGCTCTGGATAAGAGCGTCTGCTCAATGACATCATTGTAATTGTGAGTGTTTGGCTCTTGTGGAGTTTCCCGTCTGGCTTGTTGATGTCTGAGGTTCTTGGCAGGTGCTTGGTTTGGCTCACTTGGCTGTGGTGGAGGTGCCCCTCAAGGTTCTGCTGTTCCAGTAGCGAGCCTGCGTGTGTACAGCTGGGCGAGGTCACCGCACTGTGCCCCAGGGGCAGGAAATGACCAGTGACTGTAAACAGTCAGGACGAGGCAGGGCAGGGGGGGGTTTCCTGCCCGAGTCCCAGCCCTGCTCCTGGGGCACACGCCACTGCCCAGCTGAGCCATATAGCCAACAGCTCTGTTTATAATGAAACATTTGTTTAGGATTGATGACAGATTTTATTGCGGTCCAACCAGTCGTTTTAATATCTGTGAATGGTCACAGTTTTTGGCACCTCTGCTGTAGTTATGAAATAATAGATTTTATTGTCATGGAAGTACTGCACATAAGTATAATGTTTTGCTTCATATTAGAGAATGAGTCGTAAGATAAATCATGCTAATTTAGTTGTGTTTGGGACAATGGCCGGCTAACCAGTTAGCTCGAATAGGAGTAACACCGTCACATTCCCTTCGTCGGCGAGTCCCACCCTGTGTGAGTTTAATACGCCCGGCACGAGCAGGCGAACCCATGAAACAAATCTTGTGCTTTATGAGCAGGCAGCTTGTAGACAAAGAATTACTGTCAGACAGTAGCAACGAGACAACATCAGATCACCTGCTCAAATGTGCAGAACACAGAGCCGGAGCTCTCCTGGGGCTCGTTTCTCAGCTCTTTCCAAAACCGTTGTTTCCTGTGCAGCCGAATTCCGCCCTGTTCGTGTGTTTGGGCTTTCATTTTCGACTTTTCTCGCCACTTCCTCTGACTTTGAGCGCTCGGTCTGTTGCGCTCTTGATTTGCGGGAAGTGTTGTCCTTTCACTTTCTCCATACAGTGAACTATGTCAGTGGGGAATCACGCTCCATTTTAATACACTCTGGTTTGTTTTTTTGTTTTAATATGTTTTTTTTGGTGTACCCAGAGACGAGTGCTCGCATACACCCCAGCATGGTTTTTCGAAAAACATTTATCTTGTCTCAAAAACAGGGCAGAGGTTAATATCTCATCGAGATTCAGTATCAAGATGAGATTTATGCTTCCAAACCTGATTCATTAATTGGTGAAATATGATGATATAATTTATCACTTGTCAAAAATTGTGCTTTTTCCTAAGCTTCAGACCGAGGTCTGATTCAGAAAATGTTTCCGGTTAACGTTTTCCTGGTCTTACTGGTTTACCTGCCCTGCTGTAATAATTTATTACATTTATTCCCCATTTTTTTCCCCAGATACAAACCATTCTTCCCATTCCAAGTGCAGCTGCCGCTGGCGACAACCTGTGACCTGGACTTCTCCATTCAGGACACACGATTGGTGGAGGGCCGTCTGAGGGTGACCCTCATTGAATGTAGCAGGTGGGGAACCCGTTTCCTGTTCGATGGAGTGGTGGAAATGACGCCGTCCATTTTTGGTTCCATCCGTTATGAGCTTTAGACATGGAGGCTCTGACCAAACTGAATCAAACGTCGTTGATACCCACTACTCGCACCATTTTTGTGAAAGTTAATTTGTTTGGGTGCGAGTGTGTCAGTTGCGTTGTAAACAATATTTGGCCAATGGTGCTAATACCCAACCCAATAATAATTCTATTTTTGCTGTCTATTCCACTTTTTCTCCCAATTTAGTATCCTATTATACCCTCTATTTTTCATGTCGTTTATCCCCTCCCTCATATGAGAACTTGCTGCCTTAGCGAAACCGGTAGTGAGCGCTGCCTGCCTCCTCCGAGCCGGCACACGACTAAGCCGAATTCTGTCACTGTAACACACAGGACCACTCATGTATGCAGCGAGCTCATTCGGCTTTTATCTCTCCCCACTCCCTGGGGCGAACAGCCAATTGCTGCCCCCTAGTGGCACTCCCGGCCAGAGCCGAGACTGGCGCAACCTGGTGGAATTGAACCCCGGTTGCAGTGGGGAGCGTTGGACGTTCTACCGATACACTTCCCGGGAGGCCCATTGCAATGAACATGAGGCCACTAACAAGTGATGACAAGAAACGTGAATGCTTCACACCCTTCCTGTCACTTTGTATTGGAGGTAGATTAGGTCCTGTCTGATTACAGGTACAAGGTGACATCAGTGAAATGAGAGCGTTATAGTGTCATCCCTGCAAAAAGTACATTACGCCAAGATCAAGAAATGTGTTTATTTCATCCTGTGGACTGTTTCTTGCAGCGCTGGTTTAAATAATGAATCTTTTTTTGCCGTTGTTGCATAATACAGTGAAGATTAACAGGGAAAATCTGTGTATAAATCCATTAGTGCCTAAATCTGGTGTATTGAGAGCGACGGTAGGCAACTGTTTCTTCCTGTTTTTTTTCTTTTTTGTTTTTTTTCTTCCTGTTTCTGATTTTTCCCAATTTTTCTCCCCAATTTGGAAGCCAATTATACCCTCTATTTATTTCAATGAACCCTCCCCCACAAACTCGCCGCCCATCTCTACGGGGCAAGCTACTCTCTGAGGCCGGCGATGATCCGCCTCCTTTGAGACCGAATTCACCGACTCCCTTTCTGGAGACATCCTTACGTGCTTCACAGTGAGTTCGGGCCAACCACCCCCAGAAGCGGACAGCCAGATGCCGTTCCCGATCAGGGCTAATGGCCAGGGCCGGTCTGGCAGAGATGGGTTTTGATCCTGATAGGCAGCTCACACTCGTACCGGACCAGCCAAATACGGGTGCGTTAGACGTCTACGCTATCCGCCAGCCCTCCTGGGTTTCTTTCTGATGTCATCCTGACATCATTCTGATGGTGCTGATTTAGCACCTTATAAGGAAGGATCGTCCCGTCACCTGTGGTTGTAGGAGGAATGCGGTCTTGTCCACAGGCACACGCTGAACCAGAGGGCCGTTAACCTTCGGGGACTAACCCAAAATCAGTCCTCGATCAGTTCCCCATGAGAAAGTTGGCGAAGGTTTCATTTCCATTATATGCCTGTTGCCAAATGACTTCAGAGGCAAATGCATCAGAACTGTGGAAATGCCCCCCCCTCCACACACACACACACACACACACACACACACACACACACACACACACAAACGAGACTATCATTTACACCAAACCGCCGCCATTGCACCGAAGTTATTGAGCACCAGGGAGCACGTGTATATTTCATGCGACTATTCTGGCTGGGTGACGCACGGCGGTCGAGGCGAGGCGAGGCTGCGAGCCTTGGGGACTACCCCTCTGTCCGTCTCCGGCGCAGCGCTTGGGGAAAGCACTTCCTGGACAGCACGCGCGGGAAGGCACCCACGTGCCACACCCTGCCCGATCCACACCGCCCCCCGGGTTTCCCACAGTGTCACTGTCCGCCGCCGGAGGGGTAAATCACACAGGCACTCTGGACTGTTTCTAAGTGGTCGGGGTTTGCGGTGAGACGCAGCGATGAGTAATTTCCCTGTGACGCGGTGTAATAACCTCCCATTACAGTGAAAGCGCTGTAATAATGAATGTCTTTGGGCGCCTCCACAGTATTACTGGCTAATGGGAACAGGAAGCGTATTGATCTTTCCCCCCACCCCCCTACACGTATCCTTACTGCACCAAAGCGCCCACTGCAGAAGAACGTGCGAAGAAAAGGGTCTTAATCCGGCGTGGACTCTCCGTCTTCACTCGCGTTAATGTATTATTTGTTCAGCCGGTGTACGTCTCCCGATAAAATTAATTTCAAAACGTGCGACTTATTTTTATAATTATACAAGTACCGTAAATATATTGCTGAAATGTTTTGATATTTTTGTGTGTACATTTTGTATATACAGTATGTGTACATTATAAAAAATGAAATATAAAATATATATTTACTAGACACAATTTACACATACTGCTTAATAGACACAAACACGTGTCATGCAATATTCAATAGATGTATTTATATTTTTCATAATTCTCATTGGCACTCTATAACAGAAATGCTAATATAGGGTGCTATCTCATTTCCAGTTTGGCCAGGCTATCCCAAACCTTTTATTCTGTGTGAGGCAGCTACTCTAACCGGACGGCTTTAATTTGCTTTAATTAACATTAATGGCGAAGCTTGTGTAGCGTATCCTGCTCCGTGCTCTTTCGTGTCACCGCCGCGCGAGAGGGAGCGTGCCACACCGTGGAGCTTGGCCTTTGTTTTCGGGCCACACCCCCCCATCACGGCGTTCAAGGCTAATTGGAGTTACTCCAAACCCGAGGAAGAAAGAAAAAAACCACAAAAACTCAATGCCACAGTTTCGCCAGCTAATTCCGTACACGAGCAACGCCGGGGCAACCCAATCTCTTTTTGTGACAGTGGCAGTCACGGCCGGGAGGGACTTCGAAAGGAGCCTTTTGTCTGAAGCGCTGTATCACTTTTCCAGCGTGTCTCCGCTCAAACCCTCCAAACCTGCCCCCCCCAAACTTCCATTTGATGAAATGTTAAAGATCCACAGCTGCTGGCTGTGTCTGCCTGGCCGCGTGTGTCCTGGACGTAGGGGTGGCTTTGTGTTCCGCTCAGCGGGGGCCCTGACACAGTGGAGTCAGAAAAGGCCCCTCATCATTAATGCAGTGTCTTCTGCTCCTTGTGAGGGAGCACACACCAGCTCTCCCCCCCTCCACCCAAACCGCCGGACCTTACTGGTGGCCGGGCGTGAGCAGGCAACCCCCCCCCCCCCGCCCTCAGTTTCAGCACACAGCACAGTTTTTGCTATTACCAGTGTATTTATTGCACTAGAGTGTCATTTTCATACTCTTTGATGTTGGATGACACTTTTTTGGGGAACAATTTTGTTAGTCATTTGGGGGGAGGAGGGGGTACATTTACATTTACACTTTAAGCATTTAGCAGACAATATGTGTGCATTAATACATGGTAGGAACAATCATAGTTCGCTCAAGAGATCAGTGCAGTAATACAGTGATAGACATTGTTGCAGGCAGCTGCATACCATACCTGTAACACTGGGAAGGAAAAGGTTAGTAAATTTTTTAAATTTTTTTATATGAGGAGTAAGCAGGGATACATATACAAGTATTGAACAAGTAGGCAGTGGTGATGACAATTGGCTAGATGTACTAACAAAAATTATTGTGTGAAAATTATTATTATAAATTATTGTGTGTGATTTAAACGGGCACTTCGACCAAAGTAAGCATAATTTCATGATGTACTAGTTACTATATGTCTTGTTGATCCATCCATATGGCATTGTTGATACTTTTGTGTTTGTCTGTTTCTGTGTGAGACGTGAGCATCCAAATGGAGCAAATATAATGGAGTCATTTGACAAATAACTGCCACACCAAATAACTAAATAACTACACATCAAAATAACCCAGACTAACTTCTGTCTTTTCTAGCCACACATTGACATTATGAGAACTAAAGAAAGATGAATATTGACTTGGTAGGTGTATTTTTTTGACACAATGCTAAAGCAGCATTACTCGTTGTTGTTTTCTGCCAACAACACTTGTAGGGACGCTCACACGGAAACAGACATAAACTCAAAAGTCTCAACAGCGCCATGCGGATGGATCGACAAGACAAGTATAGTAAGTAGTAATTTCCGCATCACGAAATTATGGATTTTGGTCAGAGTGCCCCTTTAAAGAGTACGTAACATAATATTAAGATGCAGCTTCTCTGTTTGCTTGTGGTTTTGCTGTTCTTGGATAATGACTAACATTGGCAGGGGTAAGGTACAGCAGCCACAAACACAGTGTACACAATGGCATGAAGTTTGTTTCAGCTTATCGCGTCCTCGTCAAATCGGCCTGTTGCCTGATTTATAAAACGATGACGGAATTGTGTAAATTCCATTCGGGGCGGCTGCCTTTTTTATACTCCTCAATAGCATTTTACATTTTACATGTTAAGCATTTAGCAGACGCTCTTATCCAGAGCGACTTACAAGATGTGCATTAATACACGGTAGGAACAATCATAGTTAGCGCACGAGATCAGTGCAGTAATACAGCAATAGACATCATTGCAGGCGTCTGCTTATCATACCTGTAACACTGGGAAAGAAAAGGTTAATGTGTTTTTTTAAATTTTTTTTAGCAATGACAACAATGTCAGCAATGTCAGCAATGGCGACGCATCACTTCCTCTTCCCCCGAGCCTGTCTGGCCTTGTCGTGCGCTGTGACACGTACACCTGAGGGAGCACTCGGACCCGAGTGTCTGTAGACTTCCCTACGCACCAGGCGGATAAACTGCTGATTCAGCCTGTCTTTATGTGGTCTGAACCAGTTTGGTTTCTCGTTTGGGAGTGGTAGTGGTTTGAGCCGGAAAAGCTACTGGATTATAGGCCTTGGGTTGACCTTTTTTTTGAAGTTGCTTAGACAAAAAAAACTAAACATAAGCAAATAAAAGATTGTATGTATGGTTAGGCAAACGTATATGCCACAAAGCTGGACGAATCTTCCGACAGCCAATTTTTTTTTTTAATCACCAGAGCCTAAGAATATAATTGATCTTTTCAAGCAAGCTAAATGTATGGACAACCTAGGTAAAGACTTCACATATCAGTCAAGGACTGGCATCAAAATTGTTTGGGTAATAATTTTTAAAGTAGGTAAAAGTCTTCTGACAAGCTTCTTTTTTTTTTTTTTTTTTTTTTGCAGACCTTGTAAAAAAAAAAAAAAAAAAAAAAATGCCTCCCTTTGCATACAGATTCAGTAGACTTGAAATAATTTCACTTGGGAGCATTCCAGTCAATTTATTAGTTAGACTTTTACTGCAAGTCATAACATTCCCATTCTGACAACTGTCAGTTCATGCAATTTGTGAAGAAAGCCCTATACAGTAGTTTTGTACAAGTAATGGGGTATCGTAAGAACCTTAAAATGCACACACATCACAACTAAATGTGAAGTCCAGCCCATTTTCACAGTGAAGGCTACTCCTTCACAATTCTGAATCCATATATTTTAGTACACAGATAGTACTGTTGCGATGGTTATCAGGTCAGTGAAAGTTTTCCATTGTGTGGGGCCTACCAGGAGAGCAAATAGGGAGTGTCCACTAGGGGGAGACATTGCTCAGGTATTTGCACTGTCCAAGGAAATCAAACTCAAATGTCATCACAGTATTCAAACTCTATTCAAAAACTGCTCAAGATGGTAGATAGATATATAGATAGATAGATAGATATGTACTTTATTGTCCCCATGGGGAAATTTTCCTTGGCCTCTACAAAGCTAGACCCATCAACATATATAGGGCACCAACATCAACAGCACAGAACATGAAATGTACATGGTTAAGACCATATAAAAGGCCTACAAATAACGCAGGACAGCAGTACAGATGACAAAAAAGATGTAAACATGAACATAAAATACACAAAGTTAAAAAAAACAAATAAAAGATCTACAGATAACGCAGGACAACAATTACAGACGACAGAGAAAAGTGCAGAAAATTAAATAAATCTAAACCTGGTAGGCAAATTCAAATCGACTTGACTTGATGCTTTTTGTACAAATCAATATGACGATAAAACCGTAGAAAATGGAGGCAATGGAGATTTTTATCCAGCAAATATCTGGATAGCTGCGTACACACAATTGTTATTTTCTTTCCATTCGATTCACGTTTTGGTGATATCAAAATACGCCCGTAACCCTTATGCAGCAGGACTGGGATGGTGGTACTTCCCTCTGGATCAAGCAGAAAACCAGCACGGCACTATTAAGAGACTGCATCCAGGCCTGTCCTTGTCAGCATGTCGCTGTGATGACACTGCCAATTTGTACAAATATTATTACATTTTATTTTTCTTTCTTCCTTTCTTCACATCACTGAAATCTAACCAGTGAGAGAGTGTGACTGGTCACATCACTGAAATCTAACCAGTGAGAAATCAAATCAAGAGTGTGACAGCAGAGCATTAGTGAAATGGCAAGCTCCTTGGTAGGGAGAAACCTTGGGAGGAACGACCCACCTCTGGACATCATGTGAATTAAAACCTATCAAGCGTCAGTGATGCACCTTATGATCTTATTTTATATTTTATGTTGGGTTTATATTCTTATGATGAACCATTCACTGTTGGAAACAAGCACTCAGGCCTGCAGGTTTGTTTTGGCATGCGCAATCATTTCACATTACATTTTTAGGCATTTAGCAGACGCTCTTATCCAGAGCGACTTACAGTTTACATTTCTTTACATAAAATCAGTTTATACAGCTGGATATTTTACTGAAAGCAATTCAGGTGAAGTGCCTTGCTCAAGGGTACAACAGCAGTGCCCCACCTGGGGATTGAACCTGCAACCTCTGAGTTACAAGCCCAGCTCCCTAACCATCACACTACATCCACTTGTTGAGAACAGGGAGAAGGATGACTCTTCAGATTTTTTTTTTTTTGCACCACTTTACTCTCAAATGTACATTTTTAGGTGTAATAATGTTTATGCACTGCAACTCGACCATAGTATCCCTGTCTGTGAAGTTCTCAATGGACTGTTCTTGATGAAACTGCCTGCTCATGAGTTACATGTCTGTTTTGCTTTGCATCTCAAACCAATGCACAGACGTCCTATTCGAGGAGTATGCGCTTTTGAACACATGTCTTACCCTCAGAATTACATTCCAACATCACCTTAGCCACTGTTCCTTGTGAAAAATCTGCAAGTTGAGAAGCCTTCGTCACTGAAGCTCCTGCCAAATGTGCCCAAACAATCACTCGTCTTTCAAAGTGCTGAGATGATCTCTTCTAGCCATGGTAGACAAACTAATGGGCAATTGGGTCTGCCCAGCATTTTTCTTACATGACCCTAAGCATTGTGGGATGTTAATTTCTTAATTTATATTAAGAATATATAAAGCACCTGAATATACTTTGTATCCCTCATTTACTCATGTGTTTCCTTTATTATTTGGGCAATTACCCATGTAAAAGGAGTGCATTAGAAATGATTTTGTCAGTGACAAGAGAAAGTCACCTTTTCCCCTTTTCCTCTGTGTTGAGTATGCTGGCACCACTAGCCTTACTGCAACCCTTTGCCAGTTCTCAGGGGGGGCAACAAAACAGGAAAGCCAATTTAGGGTCACTGCACTTCTTTAATCCCCCACCAGAGGGCAGCAGCATTCCAATAAAACGCCACAGGTGACAGTACTGCCAGCTAGTACAGGAATAAGTCACAGTTGTCTTCATGGGCCATGCATTTCTTATGGCTGAGAAGTAGAACTGTCCCGTCCCTATGACGATTTTCAACCTAAACTATCTTGAATAATGTATTTAAAGTGTGTTTAAATAAATATTTGTACACGTCGTTCGTTGTCCCAGCACTTGCAGCCAAGAAAGGTTTCAGCGCAGATCAGAAGTGCTGGGTTCAGATACTAAACCGGGATGCTATATATTATACCCTCTGAATCGCCTTAGATTATTCACAACCCCGACAGAACATACAAACCTGTGCTCCACCTGAGCTGTACGAGCCCACCCTGAGCCCACACCTTCAGGTTCACCATCTGCCTCAGCATCAGTGGTTCTGTGTGGCTCAGTGGGTAGCATGGCGCTGACAACGCTTAGGTTGTGGGTTCAATTCCCACTGGGACTACATATACTCAAAAATGTATACATTCACTACTGTAAGTCGCTTTGGATAAAAACGTCTGCCAAATGGCATACACACATATACATATACATTAGTGCTCTTAATCTGAGGACAAAAGAGACAGTTTGATGCTGATTCGACCGTCAGTATATTTTATGCAATATGCATTTTGATGAATGAGAATCCTATTCTAAATGGTGTCAAGACTGCTTCAGCCTGCTGGACCCACACAGACAGGGAAGGGCCGTCTGGCAAAGTTAATGTCTACATTTATTAATTTGGCAGATGGTTTCCAAAGCAACTTATGGCCTAACAATGGTAAACAACACCAAGTGCTAATATCGAGGAGAAGTCCAAGCACCAGAACGGAATAGACCATACTACTATCGATATTTAGTTCCACAATACTGCACAGGTGAATGAAATGTGATATCAAGTGCACAAATACTTGACTTGATGCTTTTTGTACAAATCAATATGACGATAAAACCGTAGAAAATGGAGGCAATGGAGATTTTTATCCAGCAAATATCTGGATAGCTGCGTACACACAATTGTTCTTTTCTTTCCATTCGATTCACGTTTTGGTGATATCAAAATACGCCCGTAACCCTTATGCAGCAGGACTGGGATGGTAGTACTTCCCTCTGGATCAAGCAGAAAACCAGCACGGCACTATTAAGAGACTGCATCCAGGCCTGTCCTTGTCAGCATGTCGCTGTGATGACACTGCCAATTTGTACAAATATTATTCAATTTTCTTTTTCTTTCTTCATTTCTAAAAGTAAAGTTTTAAATGAGCAATTCTCAATATTGCTTACAGTTGTCTTTCGTGTAGTATAGCTATTGGAGTGCACTGTGCTGTGTTATATTGCAGTAATTGTGCAGTCATTGTAATACCTGGTTTGCATCTGTGTCCCCGCTCCTAGGCTGTTTATCCTGGGCTCGTACGATAGGGAGACCTATGTCCACTGCACCCTGGAGCTCAGCGGCCACGAGTGGAAGGAGAAGACCAGGAGCTCCATCAAAACGGTACCCTTCCCACAATGCACCTCTTCATTATATGGCCCAGATTCCATCGAACCTTTGTGCTTTGTCCATAACTTTGATTAAAAACCTGAATAAATAAATCAATCAATTGGTGCACCCACATCCACAATTTCTGTTGATTTCAGCAATACCCACCAGCACACGCGCACACACACACACACACACACACACACACACACACACACACACACACACACACACACACACACACACACACACACACACTGTGCACGCTGTTTTTATTCATTACAGCTGACAAACTCACAATTAGAAAATATTGAGAAGAGTTGCCTTGGGCTTAGATGGTGAATAGATTAATCTAGTCTTTTGGGCTCAATGGTACTGGGCCTTCTGGACCAGAATGCAGATACTGTATTTCTGATTAATTCTGCACTACACTGCAAGACCAGCAGGTGGCTTCCGTGTTTTTTTTTTTTGCTGATGATGTTATTGGGTCGGCCTGTGGGTCAGTGAAATTGGACCACAGGCAGTATTACTGAAGTTTTGAGCCATTTCAGGCTTTATATGAATGCGCACTAACAGATTGTGCTTGTCAGCAAGAGCATTATGAAGCAGTTTGTCGAACACAGAACGCCATTGCTTTGTGATGGCATCCGCACATTTTATTAAGTAAAGTTTTGGAATAAATGTGATATTATTTTTTACACTGCGGTGGTTATGCATAAGTTGATTTATTAGAAAGCATAGCTTTCTGGCAGAAAATGAAATGATTTATGTACTTGGCTGTTTCGCGATGCCAAAAATGTGCCGTTTGGTATTTTAAATATGACGGAAATACCAGGGCCACGGTGTGACCCTTTTCAGACTGCTGCAATTTGGAGGTATTATCATTTCACATGGGGCCTGTAAAAAGAACCGGTGACTAATGGCCACTGCAGACTAAAATGTCAGGACTAATTACTCTCTCCCTGTGAATTTTCAACCAGCGCAAAGTCCCTGTTCTCTCAACATGAGAAAATGCCATTTGCCTGGCTCAAAGTTTATTTCATATTGGATCAGGAGGCAATTTCTGTCAGCGGTAATTCAGTCTCGTTCCAGGTTTTTCCACAGAACGATGAATGGGTTATACGCCTCTCGTGCGGGAGGGGGCAGTGGCATGGTAAAGTTATTTTTTTCTCTTCTTTTTAAATCATGCGGACGGACACGTCACGCACACTTGCTCCAATGAAAGCAGAGTACGTGTAAAACGGTGTCGTCTTCCCCCCGGTTTGCCGTCATCGCTAAGAAAAGCAATTATGACTCAGTCGGTGTTTTGCACTTCTAGGGTTTTCAAATGGATGTTGTTGAATACAGAATAAAGACACACCAGGATGTTGCGTCACCATTTTTTATTTATTTTTAAATAAATTACAGACTGAAAGCTTCTGAAACTCCTAAACATGGGACTTGGCCACCTTTGGTCTGCAGGTGAAGTCGTAAACTGTTGATGTCCGCCTTTGGCACAGACAAGTGTCGGGTCATTGGAGGTGTTGGGATTTTGATGTTGAGATCTTCATTTCACGGTATGGAAGCTGTGGCATTTCCCACACAAACGCACAATATAAACAATAGTTCCCTTTAGCCCTGGGGAGGGTGGTGTGATTATTCAGTGCAAACATTCTGTGTTGTTTGCTCACATTTGTAGTTTTAATACGATACAGGATGCCCTGTGGCAAGTGTGAGGATGTGGTTAGTGAGCAAAGCTTCGGTAGGAATGAACGCTACAGAGATTGATTGGAAACCTTTCAGACGTTACTCTGCATTCAGAGTCTATTGCCACCTCTGGAGGATGAAATTATATACAGTATGTCATTTGCACATTATCCAGGCGCAGAAATCATTTGTGTTTTGTTGTACTCTGATCATGTGGTACTCTCGGGTGTTTTAACCCCAACTCTGGCCCCAGACCCAGATTTTAAACGCATCACAGCATGTTATTAGAGGCTTGCTCAGTGCCCAGCAATCGGGCACGTTTGTAGAATGAGGTTAATTACAGCTTCCAGAAAACGTGAACATTTATTAATGGAATGTACGCCGTCTGAGTCAATTGTGGTTCCATGTAACACCCGTCTGTCGTGTCCTGGGCTTGATAAGCAGTTCAGAATGAATCGAGTCCAGTGTTGCCATAACGTCCCAAAGTTTGCCAAAGGTTTTCCCCATCCTCCAGGATTAAAAGATTAAAGACCAAACTGTAGCCATTTTAGACCAGAGGTTATTGGGTAAATTAAACTAAGGATTAAAGCCATATAATGAGGAGCAATGTACAGTTATGCATGTAACGATTCCAATGAATTAAGTATTCAAATTGTTTTAATTGGGGCATTTTGATGTCACTTTCAAAGTTACGAACGTTTCAGAGTTACGAACAACCTCCATTCCTGACGTGTTAACATCCCCAAATTTGTATCTTCTTCTGTATACATCTTTTAATGTGGACTGCAGACGCTGTCCAGCCCTGGATTAGCATTCAGATGCGGCTGTCGGCTAAACAAGTCCCCGGCTGGCATTTGCGGCTTTCCTTATCAGCCTCGTTCAGCTTGCGACCCAGTGCGACTCCGGACCAAGGATTAGAGCTGATACCATTGGGGGGAAAAGGCGCTCTCTTCCTTCTCTGATTTACTCTGAGCACGATGATGACTTCCCTCTTCAAAGCCAGCGTGTGGTCCGCTCACCCTTTTGAAATCCTCGCTCGGGAGACCTATGGTAATGGCTTCCTTGCGATTCGGAGCCACCTGCACTAGAACTGTGACCCACTCACTAATTGCAATCGGCCACCTAGCGTCCTTCTGCGTGAACCCCCTCCCACCACACACACACACACACACACACGTACACGTACACGCACACCCTCCCAATCCTCAAGATTTGATAGGGACTCTGAAGAGAGCACTGTTCGGAAACGGGTTTTGTAATCTGCGCGTGTGAATTTGTGCTTCACTCTGAAGCAGGAGAGCTTCAGCCACAGAGTTGCAGTACAGCTGTAGCTGTTGGATATTTTAACTTTATTATCACATTATATTATTTTGGATAATATCATGTGATTATGTGGAGGCTGATGAGCCTGGGTCTTCGGTACAGTTAGCCAATCCTATGTCTTGGTGACCCTTCCGGATTGCGAGGGTCGTTGTTTGGAAAGCGAAGCAGAATACTTCTGTTAAGTTGGAAATTTCATAAGGAATTCCAGCTAGAAGTAGAATGGAAGGGAGTAGTTATTTATCATTTAAAACCCAGCGCATTTTGACATATAGCCTTTGTCAGTCATTTGGCAATTTCAACCATATTTCATCCTCAAGATAGTAACAAACCTCCATAGGCAACACCATTTATCAGTTGTGCTTTCTGAAACAGCGTCTTGGATTGTCTACAAGGAAGTAGAACCCAAAGAAAAATGTTAGATTGACCATTTACCAACCGTTTGTAAAACAGTACTGTGCCACTGAACTGAGTATTTTTTCTGGGCTTTATTTTCAAAATATTTTCGTTCTTTTCCATGAAATGGAGCACTTAATTTCTATCTCTGAGTAGATATACATAGATATGTTCTAATTGTAATGTAAACAGACAGTTTTCTGCAGTGGCTCCTTCCTGCCTGTAGCTACGGGCCTGGATGCATGGTCCACACACTTCTTTGTGTTGTTTAAAGTAAACCGGCTTCGTGGTAACCTGTGTGTGGACTCCAAGCACACCATCAAAGTTGTGTTTTGGGCAGCAGTCCAACCGCTTCTCAGTCCAGCAGTCTCATGTCCTTCTTTAGTCACACTTTATTTTATAATTCTGATAGCACATCATTTCACTCATGGTTTCTGTGAACAGTCCACACACTCCGTGGGGAGTTGAACTAACTGTGCCTTAACTTGCATTTTTGGTCTGTTGCTGCAACTTAATGCTGTGTGTGTGTGTGTGTGTGTGTGTGTGTGTGTGTGTGTGTGTGTGTGTGTGTGAGATATCTATTTATATGAATCTGTATATCTGTGCCTGTGTCCGTGTGTTTGTGCCTGTGGGTGTGTGTGGGTGCATGCGTGCATTCGTGCGTGTGTCTGCGTCCTCACACCCATGTGTGTTTGGGATTCCCTCTTCTATGGAGTGTTTGAGTAGTGCTTCCGTAATCAAGAGCGCGGAAAGTCCTCTCCTAACCCTCGGTCCGAGCAGACCCTCCCTGCCGCTCACGATCCAGGCCAACGTGTGCACCTTCACGCTCCACATACAGCACGGACAGCACTGGGTGGGGGTGGGGGTGGGGGTGGGGGTGGGGCGGGGGGAATAGCAGTGGGATAAATTTAGCCCTTTTCCATTACAACAGCGCAGTGTTTTATCACCGGATATTTGGTCTATCGTCTGGCGTGCCCTGCCAGGCGTGTTTGCACATCTGCCAGGCTGATTCCATTGTTTGTGTTGAAGTTAATATTTTTTGACAGCAGAGGGGAAGAAGTCGAGTTTCCATCCTTTTTTGACAGTTGATATTTGAGAATTTTGCTAGTGTATGTGTATTTTTCAATCTTTGCCTATTGGTGTAGCTTGTATCCATATACTGATCTATCTAATTAATCTCTTTCTCTTACTCTGTTTTTAATATATGTATATATATATATGTACGCATGCACAAACAAACATTATTTTGTGTGTGTGTTTACATAGACAGTTGTAGTTTTGACGATTAAAAAACTGGTGAAGAATTTATATCCTGATGGGCGTGGTCTCTTCTAGGATGACATCCCTAACATGGCAAGATTGGTCACTGAATGGTTTGAGAGATGTGCCATGTGCTCAGTCACCGGATCTCAACCCAATTTAACACTTTAAATTGGCTGTTCTGGAGAATTTTGGTGTTCTGGTTCTCTGTTCCTCGTTCCAGAGTTCCAGACACTTGTAGAATCTATGCCAAGGGGCATTGAAGCTGTTCTGGTGGCTTGTGGTGGCACAATGCCTTATTAATACACTTTATATTTGTGTTTCCTTTATTCAGGTACCTTCCGAAATAAAGGAATACTCCAATATAAAGTGTATTAACAAGGCATTGGGCCACCATAAGCCACCAGAACAGCTTCAATGCCCCTTGGCATTGATATAGATCAGGGGTGGGCAATTCCAGTCCTGGAGGGCCGGTGTGTATGCAGGCTTTTGTTTCTACCAATTAACCTGGCTCAATTAACGAATTAGCTGTACGCATTAATGCCGGTTCACTCTCAGATTAGATTGCAGTAAACATTTCATACAGGGACACAAGAACAGCTGTCATTCACGAGTTTAACAGAAAACTTAGCTAAAATGTCCGATCATGCAAATGATTGAGCTAATTAAATCATTAAGAACAGAAGTTGGCATGAAATCCAGGAACAGATACGGCCCTCTTTGCCCCACCCCTGATGTAGATGCATGTGAATATGAACTGGGAAACTGGGATTGCAAGTCCATATTATGTGATTAGAGACATTCTCAGGTGGATTCCCTCGTCAATGTAACCGAGCAGTTTATTTGAATGGCAGGGGTCACCCAAAAGCCTCATTCATTAAGTGGGATCTGGCATTGACTGTTAGCTTTCCTCAAAACAGAGACAAAAGCCAGTGTCGTTAACGTTTCAAATATATTCAATGGGCTTGCTTTAGGTTCTAATACCCTTGCACCGCAGGTGGCAGGACCACACATCCTGACCACACATGGCCAGTGATCTCAGGGGCGTGTGTGTGTGTGTGTGTGTGTGTGTATATATACTGTATGTATATAGCCTTAATTCATAGCTGCCTGTCCCTGGTCAAAGGACAGTCCCTTTCCAAGAACTGCGAGAAGCACCTACATGTCAAGGACTCAATCCCCCAGGGTCGTGATTGACATCACATGACCAGCATGGGGTCTTTCCTGCGAAAACAAAAGAGTGATCAGAGGAGAGGCGGCCGGACAGCTGCTCCCACGTGGTGCGTGGGAAACGGAACGTTCTGTCCACAGGGCCCCTGCGCTTCGGCACTGGGCTGTCCGAGCACCGCCAAACGCGCAGCGCTCTGGCCGGCCACAGAGCGCTTTTAGGCCTTCCTGTGGCTAAAACCTCCTTTAATGTTCATGAGCCCCCCCTCGCTGCTCGCTGCTCTGTTCTTGGGAGTGGGGGTGGAATAAAACCTATGGCTAACGTTGTCCAGGAACTCACCGAGATCAGAGCTGTCTTGTTGAGTTTGTTCACCCTTGTGGCGTGCTGGTATCGGATGAACTCCGGATGAGCGACGGGGCGTCGCAGCGCACTGTGTGGTCGGAGAGTCCCTCCCGGCAGTGCGGGTGCAAGTGGTAGTCTTGCGGAAGACCTCTCTGCATTGAGTAGTGTTTATTTATTTCTCTCCGTCTCTCTCGCTCTCTCTGTTCCCCACAGTGAAGTAAACCAGATGCCTCTTTGGGCATATAGTTATTTTGAGAAGGGACTAATGTATGGAAATAATAGTCTTATTTGTGTGTGTGTGTGTGTGTGTGTGTGTGTGTGTGTGTGTGTGTGTGTGTGTGTGTGTGTGTGTGTGTGTGTGTGTGTGTGTGTGGTCACTGACAAAGGCGAAATACTCAATTCATATTACAGAGTCTTTAAAGGTGCCCAGTGCTGGGCAACATTTGTAAAAATGTTGTTTACATTCATGCCAACACCAATTGTTCTGTTGATTTAAACAGACAAGAATACAATACAGTGTATGTTGTTGAAGGACCAGATTATTCAAAATACAGACTTCCAAGCTTATTCCAGTAATACAATTTTTGTTCTGTAATCATCTGTCTTAGTCGGAACACAGCACTAAAGAAACAGAAAGCATTTGCCTGTGACTGAACAGAGCACAGAAAATGGAAAAAAAGAAATTAGATTTTCCCATTTACTGCACAGCAGTTTTTCTTTATTCTAAGGATGCCCCAAACCCAATATTCTATAAAAACATTTGCTAAAATGCATTGCTGACAGTTTGGGACAAGGGTGTTGCAGTTCACTTGAAGGGGGGGGAGGCCCCCAGGTGGCGTAACGGTAAAGGCACTCCGCTGGAGTGCAAGTTACACAGTTCCACTGCGGCAGGGGTTCGATCCCTGGCTGCGTTAGCCCAGCTCTGGCCAGGAGCCCCATTCAGGGGGCGTTCCCCCAGAGGCAGTGGGGAGGGAAGCCAAATTGGTAGGGGGTGGTAAATAGCTATAATAGCTCAACATTGCTCATATATCCAAAAGCATGATAGCTATGTCACCTATAGGTGGCAGCACCTGGAAAACCTGCTACTCACACTGGTATCAAGCACGGATGCAGTGTCCATCCTTATTATTAGTCATGACAATCCCAAAAACCACTACGAATGGTGTATTAGCCTTTGCCATTAGGTGACTCACCCTTTCCCTTCTATGTCCCACCTCAATATAGGCTATTACCTCCATCCCATAACCATGAAAAGCTCCTTGTGTGTCTCAAAATTCACGTGCCCCCCCCCCACCACCTGAATCATTGAGCTCAATCTCCCTCAACCATCCCCCCCCTCATCAGCATACGAACACAGCATGCATCCTTTGTGCCGGGGTAGGGCGTCACACCGACGCAGCTGTTTGATGTTCCGCACGTGTGTTTGTGCGGGCGGTCAGTTCATGTGCGCAATCAGGTGGCCGCTGAAAGCTCCTTGCCCCTCCTCTTCCTGTGTGTGCGGTCCTCCCGCCACCCCAGAGCATCACAGAATTTGCATAGCTTTACGCCCATTCTGGAAAACGAAATAATGCCACTTCCCAGGTACAGCGAGTTTCAGCCGCATAGTTCATGTGCACACACACACACACACACACTGTGTAAACGTGTCTGGCCGTGGAGCAGTGAGACAAACCAATGACCTAAAGGCCTGCGAACAATTAAATAATGCCCAGCGATACGGACACGTTCCCGATCAACCACACTTGGGCTCGGAGCTAAAAACGAGCTTGTTCACGAAACAGTCTTTTGCCACCTCTGTAACCACCTCAGTGCTGATAAACCTGAGGGCTGAGAGGTGGCTATATTCCAGGAAGAGTGTCAACCAATCAACTTAGCGGCCCTATGTTGTGGGCGTGGCAAAATAATAGTCCACTTGAATTCCAGTTAGCGATGTCCTGAGGCCAAGTAAAGATTTCAAGATTGGAAGCACAGATCTCCAAGGCGCTTTGCTATAATCAATGAATTTGCAGTCGATAATTTTGGGGGGAGGGATTGCACCAGAGGCCGGTTTCGTGGACGATCCGTGCATGACGGATACCAACAACGGCGCGTTACTGACTTCCCGCCGCTTAACGAAAAAGCCTCGCCGAAGGCGCTGTTACTCATTAAACCCCAATTACCGCTCGTCGATCCACGTCACGGTTGTTTCGGGCGTAATAAAAAAGCCAATATTTGAGAGGAAATGGTCACAATATCACGGGAGATGTACCTTCAGGCTGTCCCAGTTTGTCAACTGCCATTCGTGACAAATAGAATGACCAGACGTGCTCACACATGTTTTGACAGTGAGAAGTTTCGACGCGCACAATCTGCATCCGTCAGCTCTGTGCAGATAAGAACCCCAACCCTCAAATTGAGCGAGGTTTCATAAGGTGAAAGATCGGAAACCTTAATGATGACAATTTTTAATCGGTCGAGATGCACTTCTTCGAAGGAGAATCTGACAAGGAAGGAACCCTTTTCAGGCCAAAAACCAACCACCTCAGTTTTCGATTTTGTGTTATGGAATATGTTCCACTTCACGGATTATTATGATTATCACTGATATTAAGAAATATTCTAGATTACATTACATTACATTACAGGCATTTGGCAGACGCTCTTATCCAGAGCGACGTACAACAAAGTGTTAACCGTAGTCAAGAACCGTAGATGACTTTGTAAATGTTAGGAAATGTAATATTTACATGTGAGAGAACTGCTGTATAGATGTTTATTTTTTATTTTTTCCTCCACAGCCTAAATGTAACATTGAAGACCTCTTCTAATGTGAGGGGAGGGTAAATGCAAAGACATTTTGTTTTCAATGGGCCAGAGGAACATTCCATTGGAGGAATTGTCAATGTAACATTCAAAGTGTTGGGAGTATAGGAATCAGAGATTCCACTGTGGCTATCCTCAGCAGTCCACTGAGCGACTCCTCAATCTAATAAATGCCATAGGTTGTACAAGATGTTAATGCTCAGCCTTCAGTGGAATAAAGCGTGGAGTGTCAAGGCCTATTTACTTTGCGGCATGACTCACAACTTCAAAAGTGCAGAAAACGAGATTTGATCGCACCTCCGCGTTTGCCGCTTGACTGACAAGCTGCCGGTTGGGGTTAAAAAGGAAAGAAATTAAATACCAACAAGATAAGCACAGTTGTGCATTTTCTATGCTTTCACAGGGTTAAGAAATTGCTTTTGTTGGCTGATTTGGGGAGAAGAACGGTTTTTTTTGTGGGGTTTTTTTATACCTTCATAGTGTTTTTTTGAAATTCGAGGCTGAACAAACGTGATGTAAATGAGGGCTAATTCTTTGGGATGAGTAACAATGTGGGAAAAAAATCTATAAAGGCCTGAGTGTTATTTGGACTCGTCTAAAGAATGGGGTGACTGTATGTTTAAGTGCAAATTAAAAAGGACCAGAGCACCTTTTTATGCCTCCGGTCTCCATAACAACTTCTTTGTCTTCTGTTGTGAATCATCCTTCTTCATAAGCAATTGCCGACATTCAAATGGCTGTAGATGGCAAGTGAAAGCATAAATTTAGACTTCAATGAGATTTGTCCCCCCCACCTCCCCTACAGTGGGAATTTTTAATTTATTTTTATTGGCAAAACAAATGATGGTCAGCCACTCTGGAGATAATCAGATTGTTACTTTTCATTGAGCTACAAGCTGTAAACATACGTGCTTTCTGCCTATGAGCAGCAAAAATAATTTGTAAAAAGGTAATCAAGCCTGAATAGGTAATCACAAATCGCTGAAATATCACCCCAACATTTCAGCGTCATTTATTTAATTCATGGCTTGTTTTACTGATATTTTAATCCGAACCGATTGTGATGAATACTAATGTGGAAACGCAAGCTGTGGAGATCGTAAGATTGATTAAATATTATTGGACAATTTGATGAGAGAAAAGGGCATGTGTGATGGTCCCGTATTGAGGGGCGGTGTCAAGTGCTCAGTTTTCATTCCTATGTCATTATAATTATTATTTTTTGCTTTCTAGCAAATGCCTCGTTCGTAGGTTACAATTGTTTTTATTAAGCTGCCACTTTCTGAGGCTACTAAGATAGTAATGCATAAAATATTATTTGCTTTAATTTTCTTGAACCTCTTGAATTAATTAATATTGACTGAATTGGGCCCTAGAAGGAGGTACAATTGGCCACCAAATTGGGATGAAATGGGAAAGAAATCTGAGATGCATCTTTAAATAAAAGTGATTTTGTTTTTTTGTTAGGCCTACCTGATTGCACAAGACATGTTGTGTAGAAGTATTACTATAAAATAGTGCAAATGGAGATGAAAATTTCAAAGCGTTTAAATGAA
This sequence comes from Aldrovandia affinis, assembly GCA_029706075.1. Lineage (NCBI taxonomy): Eukaryota > Metazoa > Chordata > Actinopteri > Notacanthiformes > Halosauridae > Aldrovandia > Aldrovandia affinis. The sequence goes on along the minus strand of JAINUG010000002.1, from coordinate 9,816,875 downwards.
ATTGCATTTATGTATTTATATGAATATTTAAAATAATTAAAATCCAGCAGTAACAAACCTTAATTTAATACTGTGCACCCTAAGAGCAGTAGATTGGGCCTTCTCAGTATAGCCAGGTTTCATTGCAGCTATAGTGAACAGGCGTACCTTGGCAAACCACTGTCCTGAAAGGCAATAGGCAGTGATAATAATAAATTGGAGAGAAGAGAAGTCCATTCGCGTGCATGTGCTCGCATGGCTGATAACCTTGTGCTACAGTGCTGAACCTTGAGCGGGTCAACAAGATCGTCCAGCATCCTCACCGTATCTGGGAAGGCCGACTGAAGAAAACAGGCCCCGCCCTCCCAAACCACGTTACAGCAGGGCCGTCCCATCGCTCAGGACGTACACGTTTGATTTCAACTAACTCGTTTAGTACCTCAAGTTTTCAACCGTGACGTTTAAAAACCTTTTATCGAGAGTGCTAATCAAGGTGGACGGTGCCCATACAAACCCCTTGCCTCTGGCTATCTAGCCCAATGCTGCCATTAATTGAATGTGGCAGCGAATTGCTGTCTGGTTGCCTGGAGGGGACTCGTACCCTATAACCATACTCAAATCGATCTGACGTGCGGTATTAGATTAAATTACCGGACAGGCAGTGGCTAGGAAACCATTCGCTTGTCCGGACAGGCATTTGGTATGTGCGGCCAGAACCACCAACTGGATGTGCGACTGGATGTTCCAAAACCCAGAGAGGACTTCATTTGGCCAGAGAAAAAAAAAAAAAGTGACTCAAAATCTTGAGATTTGGCATCATGGAGAAAGCGACAGTACAACAAACACATACAAAAGCTTGCCATCATATGCTTTAGTTGTATTACCATACAGTTCCTTTCCACTCCAAATTGGCTTTATGTATGAAGCAAGATTTCATCTACTGCTTAGCCAAACCATTTGGAGTGTGTGTGTGGGTGTATATATATATGTGTATATACCTACATACATACATACATACAGTGGGGCCCATGAGTCTGAGTCCACGACCAAGATCTGAAACACACCTTGGTAGTGGACTCAGACCTTTGGACCCCATTGTATGTATATGTATGTGATCAATAAGGGTATTTAAAGAATGTGTAACCTCAATCAAGATGATTACAGGAGAGTACAAGCAATAGATTCTGGGCTTTGAATGAGGGTTCGATTGCATGAGGTCTGTTCATTAAAACAAATTAAGTGGTTTCCAATATGGTCACCTCATTGTAAAGGCACGAAACAACATTACATTTAGGATTCTCCATGAAGTTTCCTGATATATATTCATTAACATTGAAGAATGAATGGGCAATGCATGAAATGCTCCTTGTGTGTTGAATGTGTACAATTTAGTTCAGCTTTTTCAGCATGAGATTTCCTTGTGGTATAAGTATACTCGTTATAGCAGGTGGTGGCCATGGTCTTTATGACCGCAAGGTCACAAATGACCTCTGACATTGTGAGGTTCAGATATTGACCTTTAGCATTTTGTATGCAAGCACTAGAAAATATAAAAAACATTTAAATTTAAATGTTTTTGATTTGGTTTTAAAAGTATATTTCTTATGTTTTTGGTTTGGTTTTTTAATTTTCTAGCATTAAAAAAATGGAATTCTAGCTGGCTTGATCTCGGCTGTGTAGTTTCAGCTCGGTCCTTGTAAGATCATTCATGCATACATTTTCATTGAACAGATTAAACAAACATTCACACATTCAGAAGCTATCAGTTGAGTCACTGAAACACCTTTACCAAACTCTTTCAGTGGATTCAGTGGATGTGGATCTATGTTAAAAGAATAGACAACACAAAGAATGATGAACATGCATTCCCAGTAAAAGAACATTACCTCCACTTTCCAAATATACAAATAAATTTATATTTTGTGACTTGTTTGCAACCAAAGTAACACCAAGTAAAATAGCATATATATATATATCGTAATGGTAATGCTGTTATGTAATTATCAACAGAGCCTATTTATGAATGCATACTGAGCTCTTCATGATACATTCATAAATGCATCATGAAGAGCTCAGTATGCATTCATATGTGTGCGCCATTTTTAGATCTGTGATTCTTGGGTCAGACCTATCCCAGGTTGTGACAATGCATACACACAATTGTAATGAATAAGCATAGTAATAAGTTGTTTGCTAGCTATCTGGCTAGTGGTTTATCTTGCTAGGAAATTAAACCCATTAAATAAGACATAGCCAGTTTGGTTAAAAAAAACTAAAGCATATAGCTAGCTAGTCTGCAAACATTTAGCTTGATAGCTCATGATTTACATGGAAAATGGTGATAAGAGTAAATAAAATTAAATGTTTTACATTTCAGCTAGTTAGCATGCATCACTGACTTGGTGGAATGGGTAGGTGGGTTCTTTAACGAGCTGGCTAGCGGAGTTTGGTGCAAATAAATGGCTATCTATCCATCTATGAAATGTTATCTCAACCCTTTAGCTAGATAGCTGCCAGCACAAAAGTAAATTATGTTAAAATATTCCTCTGAAATAATGTGAAACCACAGGTTTCACAAGGTGCTGTAAACAATGAGATGGAAACAAACACACCAGGTGTGTCACACACAGATTGTAGCAGTAATATTTCTGATGCACTGATTAGCCACAACATGGCGACATCCGTGAACTTGATATTTATGATATCTCAGTGGGTATTCCTTAGTGTACATGCATCACAGAAAATAACCGTTTATGTTTTGGGAAGGGAGGAAGATGTGCTGTTTTGGGAGTGCATGTTTATCATGTCTGTTCTGTTTTTTCTTTCTTTTAAAAAAACATATTGGTTAATTCAGTTTAGATAAGAAGTCATGGAGAGCAAATCAGTTAATGGTGTTGTATGGCACTGCCTGTGGTTTTTTAATGTTTTTTTTCTGAACATTGATACATATTTATAAAAATGATATGATATACATAATGTTAACCCCTAGAAGACAAGAAACATTGAAAGTGAAGCAAAACGGTGCTATTTACATCTGTTCAGTCCCTGTTGCCACAAATCTTGTTTGTTTTTCAAAAGGCGATGAACAAGCGCTGTCTGTTCTTTCAGTCAATGATAACGAAATTAGGGAGTCATTCTAGCTCTGGCCTGAACCAAGTCTTGTACAAAATATAAAAGGATGTAATGGGGAATAAATGTGACAAAACAGAATTTTCTGTGATGCAACTGAAACGGGTGCCATCTGGAGTGCACTCTCTCTCTCTCGTCTTCTCGTTTCACGTAAAGGATATTTGCCGTTTCTTTGCTGCATTGGGGGTAATGGAGTCTCCGGCATTTATTTGAAACAGTCAGTCATCTTCACAGACTTGGCCTCAGTTATTTTACACACGTGAAAGTTTTCCTTCGCCACATCGACGCTGTCGCTCTCGGATTCGTTTGTAAACCAATTGCACGTCAGTACAAATGCCTGTCAGCTCGGAGGAGTATTTGTTGTTTTATTATAGAATGGAAAAGCAAAAGTTAGTCTGGAGTACAAATATTTTTTGTATATGATCTAAAATCTGTAACAAATTGGTGTAGTGGTCGCAGGTTTTTTTGTCATTTCTTCGTGGGATTGTTGAGACATGTTGCAGATGTTGAACAGTTTTGGCCCTCTCTCATTCTATTTATTATTGTCATGCTCTTGCTGAGCGATTGCAGGAGCAGTTTTTTTCCCCCTCCACCCCGTATGTAATCTTGTTCCACAAACTGATTATTCTGTATTCGGGTCACGCTCTGGTCTAACTCAGGTTTGGACTCTTAACACCTGTTGTGGGGTATTTATGACTGTATGTAGTTGATTGGTAGCACTGGTTGCCACCAGGTTTCTAATACTCAAATGTATGTGATTTCACCGTTATTACTATTTTTGAAACGATGAAAGGAAATGTGAAAAATGACAGCTTGACAGAATCAGTGGATGAAGAAAAGCTAAAATGTGTTTTTACCTCGTGTTACAATTTCAAATGGCACACTCCCTGAATGAGGAACCTATGAATGGGTTTTAGGAGCATATATCCATCATTTACTAAAAAATTGTTGAATTGTGTGGTTGAGTGCTTGGCACATTCTTGCAATTTTTTTAGACTTGATCAGAGACCAAGATCTAATTGAACAAGTCAAGTATTCATTGAAAGGTGGAAAAACGTCTTGTTCTTGTGCAAACACTTACCAAACCAAATTGCACCAAATGCTAAATCAACAAATTGCATGATGCTAGGAAATAATCTTTTTAAACGATTACTGTTACCTCTAGCCATTCAGAGGTCTCACATCGGATCCCATTTGTAGATTGTGATCGAACAGACCCTTGATTTATTTGATCGAGAATCCGGTCTCTCTTTCGCTGAAGCCACGGATTCAGCCACTGTGGAAACGGGGCAATGAGTCGCCGCAAGACTAGGCAGACGTTCATATGAACCTTTCACGTGAGCACCTGCGAGCCCACAGTAACCACTGTTGCAGATTGAAGCCCTTTCTCTGGTTGCTTTGCGTGCGCTGCCCACATAACGTTTGTGTAGAACGTGGGAGGCCCGGCGAGGTCTACATAATAGACTATTTGCACTTCTGAAAACCTTGCCTTGGCCGAGGCCCACAGTATGCAAATCACCTCTCGTTTCACGACAATCAAACGGCGGCAGTGCTCCGGCAACAGGTGTGTACATTAGGCTACGGTTCCCACGTGTACAATGGCTTCAGTCAACACGCACACACACACACACACACACACAAACACACACACACACACACACACACACACACACACACACACACACACACACACACAGCCTTGGAGTGAAGCAGCCATGTGAATCAACCTTTGATGTCACTTGGCATGTTTACTCACTCTCCTGGCATCTGCAGTACGGGCAATTTGTTTCTCACTGCATGGCCACGTCAGACGGCCTGTCTCTTCAATTGCGGAGCGCAATTTGATGTCTTTGTGCATTTAGTTCAAAGGCAGTGTTAGTTTAGCGGAGCATACAATCATGTTGGTGGGCGGGGTGGTGGTGGTGGTGGTGGGGGGGAGGGCGGGCGTGTGGGTTGGTGTTTCAAGCGGGGGGAGAAAAAAAACAATAACACAGTGGCTTTGTGTGCGCTGTCGTTTTGGTTTGTGGTTCCATAAAGCATGTGTTTGAACAGAGTTTGGGGAGAGGTGATGCGATAATACCATTTGTCAAAAGGTGCCATTCGGAGTGGCGCGGTTTATTCGTCAACACCTTGTCATCGCTGTTGTTTGAAGTAAATACCCTTATTTTGGAAAGATCAGATCACATGGATACAGACCGATAAGGCTGTATCCGTCTTTTTGAACGGGTTACACTACATATTTTGAGCATATACATATACATACATGAGAAATGTGTATATGCAGAGAATAATGTCCTTAATACTGATGATTAAACTAAAGTCCGCAAACAAAACAAAGGAAAATATGAAAATAAATACAGTTCTCCAAGCAGTAATGTATTATGAATGTTTTGTGTAGCAGTTTCCTTAAATTGATCCAATGACCCTATCTAAAGGTCTGGAGCTCTGAGATCAACGTGAGAGCATTTACCTGAAATCCTTTTTTTGCATTGAATTCAGCCTGGTGATCTCTTAACAGACATGGACGCGTTGTGAAAGATCGAACAAACCCAGACAAATCGCTGATACTCTACAACACATTTTTGGGCCAGGTTGAATTAAATCCAAGGTGGCTATCATCCTTTATTCTTTTTTCATTTTTTATTTCGTTTCTCCTCTCTGTCGTCTGAAAAGCTGGCAGATGTGCCTGTTGCACTGATGTGCGTGCGGCGCCTATTTGCTTTGTGCACCACGATGGCCACATGTTGGAGAAACAGAGCAGAGGGAAGGTAATCTGATCAATACCTTGAATATCCTCTGAGGAGGGCAGGGTGAGGGAGGAGGGAGGGGGTGGCCGGCTCTCCTAATGGAGAGAGAGCGAAGCGAGCGAGTGAGAGAGCGAGAGCCCGTCTGTGGGGCCCGGCCCACGGAGAGAGCCTCGCGCAGCGGAGCCGCCGTGCCGTAAATTGCCGTCCTGGGGTGAGCTGCACGCTTTGACTGAGAGCATCTGTTTACCTGTTCCCTGACATTATTGGCTGGGATAAATGCAGCCAATCCCGTCCCCCTCCGCTCCCCCCTTCTCGGTAATTGCCCTTTAGTCGGCGTTCATCCTTGCAAATCGCCCATAATTGCCGCTCGATGCTGCCTTTTGTACGTGCCGGGGAGGATCCATCTTCCTCCGCTCTTCCTAAGACAATGGCGTGGACACATGAGGTGCCATTAAGCACACTTTTCCATGCGGTGAGCGTGGCGGGGGCCTCTCTCCTTTGCGAGATTATGTGACCCTGACAGAGGTAATGTCAAACTGTCCAGCTAACACAAATTAGCCCGCCCACTCCCGTGTGTCCCTTCATGCAACTCCACTCAAATGTACCCTTGGTACTGTATGGTGAACATAGAGTAAAAATGTGAAATTAGACATTTGGGTGCATGGTACTGTGTGGTGATAGCCTTACTGGCACCAGTAAGAATGATGTAACATTTTCTAAAGCAAATAGTAGGTAAACTACTGAAATAGAATCCTACAGCTATTTCTTAAAAATAATATGAACGGTAAAACAAGTCAAAACAACCAATTAGGTGGAAAAAAACAAACATGAAAGTGTGATCTTTAATTATCTGCTACTAACAATTCCAGCATTGGTATTGTGTGACCAATTAGGGTGCAAAACAAAAAAGACCTGCATCTGGATCAGAACCAGGAGTTGAGTGCAGCTCAAAGTGCTTGTTAGAGGCCGAGAAGCCTCAGATGAAACACCAGTTTTGATCACCATGTCCCTTGTTCTTGTCCCCGGCCCAAAGAGTATGACCTTCTGTTCTTGTGGCTTTGCTTCTGGTTTGACCTGCACAGCTTTTATTTGAAGTCTAATTGCCTTATTGAAGAATGTTTTCCTGCGATTTTGAAGTTGTTCTCTGAATTGCTCTCCTAAACCCGAAAAACAGACCGCTAATGCTACAGTCGAGGCTTTTGTACCATGCCACGGGTTCAAAAGGAAATCAACCGATGTCCTGTCTATTTTGAAGTTTTACAAACACGACTGCAATTCCACAACCGTATCCCAACAAGCTTTTGTATGTTTCTCCCTCCATGCCTGACATTTCTGTAACCAAAAAATAATTTCCATTTGACACTATAAGCAATTTATAGTAAAGCTGTGAGATTGTTTCATATAATAAAATTAATATAACAGTCAACATGATTTAGTGTTTTGCACTTATTTAAAATCTATGTGCGACAGACTTTTTGCCTTTGTTGATGCAGTATCCAATTTTACCTCTTATTTTTGAAAAACATTCTTCCAATTCGGAATGCCCAGATCTATCCTTTGTGTCTGTCCCATTTCTGCAGCATCTGTCAGTCACAGACTAGACTAGTATGTGTGTTCTCTGAAGAGTGTACTGTCAGCTGCCACATCTTTTCACTCTGTAGGCCACAAGCTGAGCTTCGCGGTTAATGTTTTGGAGGACTACACTTAATGCACAGTAGGCATGGGCAGACTGCAGGGCCCCAATGAGTCACTCTCCCGTGTCGAGGTGGGGAAAATCCTACCCTCCCCCCCTGGGCCACAGTTGGTGCTGACACGGTCGGAATTCAATTCTGGACCACGGGTGGCATCAGTAAAACCGAAGGCCTGTTTTAGCTGGAAGCCTCCGCTGGCTGAGGCCCATCCTCTTACCAGTGTTCTCTTGATTCCCCAGGATCAGGGTTACATCTTGAGGCAACCAGTGGGGTTGTATGGGTTCATTACGACGCCATTCAGAAGTTGTCTTGTCTCGTTCGGTCACAGCAGGGGTCTCGCGGTTGTCTCGTTAGGTTCCCCAGGGGTCTTCGATCTTTTCCGAGAAGGGTCGGTGTGGGTGCAGGTTTTTGTTCTAACCCAGCACTAAAACACCTGATTCAACTAATCAAGGTCTCGATTGAAAACTCTGATTAGTTGATTTGTTGAATCAGGTGGTTTAGTGCTGGGCTGTAGCAGAAACCTGCGCCTGCACCGACCCTTCTCAGATCAGATCGGAGACCCCTGGATTACAGAGTATGCACAGTAATACGGCGCCCAGCTGTGGTGCAGTGTCTGGCTTGTTTGCTTTATTTAATGACTTGAGAATGGCACAATTTGTCTGTTCGGAGCCACTCACCCATACAGAAGGCCCTGGTTCTGTGTTCCATCACTCGAGGGGCAAGTGCTCTGTCTTTCATCTTCTGAACTGTGACACACAGCAGGAAGTAGCTTGGCACGTAGACCCAGAGTAAATGTTGTCCTTGGCAGAAGAGCGATCGATTTCAGGGAGCAATCTGTGGGACTCGTTTTTGGTTTTTCCATCTGTAGCTTTTGCTTTTATGCAATAAGTCATTGGAAACCACAGGCAGCAATACAAACGGGAAAGAAATGATAATGTCTATGCTTCTTTTTTCCCCCCATTTCCCTTATTTTGGTAGCCTTTTTCAAGTAGTGTTGCTATACCCATCACACACTATTTGATATGACCCAGTCCTGTTTTGATTGATACCGTCTCAGCGTTCTCAAAGAGTAACCCATGAGCAGGTTTAATCACCGTTCAAGCTTTTCAGATATCCCGGCGTTCCTCCAGCTTAGGCGGCAGCGCTTCTTTTTGTTGGTACTTCGTCCGTTGGGGACACGACAGATGAGAGGTCTTCTGCGGTGGGGGGGTTTCTCGGCAGACTCCTGGAAACACCCTCCGGCGTTAGACAAATCGCGGGCCCCTCCGATTGCCACTTTGCATATGCCGCGCTCTTCTTCATTCCCCACTTAACTTAATCAGTGCCCTCTTCACGAGTTACAACAAACGACAGCAGCATTATTACCGTTATTCATCTTCCCCTGTGGCCCTGGCTCGGTGCCCTCCACTGGGGCTTGCCCCGTCGTCACGTTCGGTCCCTCGTTCCCAAGGGCCGGCGACGAAAGCAGAAGTGCTCGTTTGAAGCGTCATTAGGCTACGCTGGCTCGTGAGGCAAGCCTAATTGGTATGTGCTCCATACGGTACATCCGGTTGCTTTGTTTACGTATTTATTTGTTTTTCCCCAGAAACGTTGATTCATTTTAAGGTTAAATTATATATGCTTTCAACGAGGTTTGTAAGGCAGCCTTCTCATACATTTTTGGAGAACGTGGCTATAAAAATGCCCTTTTAAAATGCATCTATTCCATTCATGGTATTTAAGATTGTGCAGCTGACTGGCTTATTTAGTGAAGACGCTCACCACAAGCGCATGCATGCCCCCTCCGCCCCACGTCCCGAGTTAAGCCTCAAACTCAGCCTCATCGTGACCAGGAGCCCGCAGTGAGATGGGACGCGATTGGCCTTGTACCATTAGGGCTAAATTGTCATGGGTTGCTCAGGTCGCCATTACATTAGTTCCTCCAAACCAACACGCCGGGCACCCATCAGCTCCCGGTTGTTATGGAGATACTCCTCTATTCTGGGCGTCAATAGCTTTCTCCAGTATTACTTTGTGGCTTGCAGGATATTTGTGCAGGATGCGTAGTGTTAACTCACAAGGCACAATTGTTGATTTTCAAATCGGAAGGGGAATTTTTTTTTTTGTTAAAGAAAAGAAAACAAAAAACATATTTAAGATCAATACGCTGAATCAAAGTACACAGAAAAAGAATGTTCTATATAATAATGCTCTTCACTCATAATTTTGGTTAAATGGTGATGACAGGATGGATATGGATTCCAGTCATATTTTGAGTTTGATTGATTGTATTCTTAATTTAAAACCGATGTGTTTCTGTTCACTTTACTGAAAATCTGATGTTTTTTATGATAAAATATAGTTATGTAGACCTATGTGGTGTTCTGGCTGGCTTCTGAGGCATAAGGCAGGTGACTGAACAGGTGTACCGTGGAGTACGTGACTTAAATTTGGTACAGAGTGACTGTGATTGACAGCTGGCAAACCCCAGGGTAGACATTAGCTGTAATTACAGGGTATTCTTGCTCAGCAATTAGCACATGCTTTAATGGCTGATTCTTTTGTTGGAAGTTATTCAGTTTTGTTCCCGCTTCTCATTGACAGTTGAAAAATATTAAAGCCTGTACTTTCTCCAAAGTTTGAAATGTTCCAGGTGCACTTCTCGCAAAACCGCAAACATGCTGGGTGCTCTGCCGCAAAAGATCATTAGACTTTTCCCCCGTAGTCCAAGGAGTGGCTAGGGAAGGTGGTGGTGACTCCACTATAATAATAATGTCTAATGTCTTTATGATAAGGGCGATATCCATACACGGTGACACATTTTGGCTAATCTTATATATATATATTTTGACTTTTGACATTTTGGCTAATCTTATAAATATATATTTTGACTTTTGACATTTTGGCTAATCTTATATATATATATATTTTGACTTTTGACATTTTGGCTAATCTTATATATATATATATAAGATTAGCCAAAATGTGTCACCGTGTATGGATATCGCCCTTATCATACATTTACATTTTACATTTTAAGCATTTAGCAGACGCTCTTATCCAGAGCGACTTACAAGATGTGCATTAATACAAGGTAAGAACAATCATAGTTAGCGCACAAGATCAGTGCAGTAATACAGCAATAGACATCATTGCAGGCGTCTGCGTATCATACCTGTAACACTGGGAAAGAAAAGGTTAGTGGGGTTTTTTATTTTTAATTTTTTTTAAATAGTGTAGAACAAGTAAACAGTGGTGACGACAGATTGACAGTGTTCAGTCATAAAGCCATTAGAAATTATTTTTATAGTGGAGTCACCACTATTGCAAAGCAACTTACAGTAGTGAATGGACACTTTTTCTTTTTTTTCAGTATATGTGGTTCCAGTGGGAATTAAACCCACAACCTAAGCATTGCCAATGCCGTGCCCTACCAACTGAGCCACACAGAACCACTGAGCTTTCACCAGAGCAGATTTCTTCTTAGATGATGATATGTTGAAATGTTTCATTATCAAGAGGATTTTGGTCCTTCTGATTGTATGCTGTCTCTCTCTTATTGGTCAGATTTCACCTTTTGGATTAATATCCTAAAACTGGAACCAATTACATCAGTGCATCTCGTTAATTTTTTTACTGTGGAAATTACAATTATTATACAACAAATTTGTCTGTTAAATGATATGAAAATATGAAATGGCTCACCACCAATGCTTGGAACAACAATATGAAGTTGAATGACAGGGGTGGAAAAGTTCCCGATATTTGCAGTGATACGTGACAAACAGCTGAATGGCCTTTGAAATCACAGCGAGTGCCCTCTGCAGGGAAAGGCAATCTAATCATTCCGATAAAATCGTCAGAACATATAAACAGACCCTTCTACAAACAAGCTCCAGCCAAGTCTGCGCTCATATCTTCTAATGCAGTCTTGAGTCAGCCTCGGGAACAGTCATGTGCTAGTTAAGTCATTTTGAAGAGAAAAGAAAGCTACAAAGAGCAGAATGACAGTGACCTATTGGCAAACTAATTTGTAGCTACTCGTGATCCAGGGCAGTTATCATTTTGGTAAGGGGGTGGTGATTTGTCACAAAGTTGATATCCACACTAGGCCAAGTGTTCCATGGTCAGTTGATATCTTTGACTTTTCACTGTGAAAATGTAGTTCAGTCAAGGTGAATGGGGGGGGAAATGTGATTCTTTTTGAATTAAAAAAAAAAAAAATTAATTAATCTGTATTAAGGTCTTAAGGGGTTTGAGGCTAATTTGCAGCAATCGTCAACAAGGTTAATCCTCTGAAAGGCGTGCAGCCAGCCGCTGCTTCTTTTTCACTCTGCGGCCCATCAGCCAAGCTGTTGCTGCCAGAGAGCTCCGTATCTGGAGCGTGCAGGTGGCGCGCATGTGACCGACCAGAGGGGGCGCTGTTTCACTATGAGATTCGCGGAATCCTTCCTCCCTGAGTAACGATGTGGCCAATTATACGCAACCCTGTGGGACTCCTGGCCACAGTCGAGTCGGACCATGCATTACCTTAATGCCAGGTGTTCCGGTGATGGGTCTGCTGTGGTCTTTTACCACGGTCCCTGCTGAGTGCACGACACAAGAGACACAATGCATTCCCTGAGCTCAAAATCCAGGCCCAATTATAGGTTTGTACTGCCTCATGGGGATTAGCCTATGTCACCTTTACCTGTAGGTGGGTTGGTTTCACCTTTTGTTGTATCTTCACTTTTATCTTCCTTTGAGCTCCACCACAGTAAGAGTATTTTATTGCCATTACCATCTCAGTCATTTTAATTAACCGCAGAACGTTCACCTTATCTGGTTTGGCTGTAAAATTAACCAAATTACTTGCCGAAAAAATGACATAACATATCCCTATTTAATTCTAGAAGTTTATTAGACTGTCACTGTCACTCATGCCTGTGCAGAATGACTCAGTAACTGTGATTGATGTTGCTCATGGTCATACTTACATCTGCAGCCTAGTTAAACTCAAGCAGTGTACAGGTAACTGCCAGAATATAGGAAAGAGCAACATAAAGGGTCTCAATAGGGCATTGGCCCACCATGAGCTACCAGAAAAGCTTCAATGCACTTTTGGCATAGATTCTACAAGTCTCTGGAACTTGGAGGGAAGCAACACCATTTTTACACAAGAAATTCCATAATTTGGTGCTTTGTTGATGGTGGTGGAAAAGGCTTTATGAGGTGCCGCTCCAGGACCTCCCGTAAGTGTTCTATTGGGTTGAGATCTGGTGACTGAGACGGCCATGGCATATGGTTTGTCGTCTTCATGCTCATCAAACCATTCAGTGACCACTCGTGCCCTGTGGATTGTACATTGTCATCGTGGATGAGACCACACCCATCAGGATAGAAATGCTTCACCATAGGATGAAAGTGATCACTCAGAATGGCTTTGTATTTATTACCATTTACCTAGCCCTCTAAGCGGTTGAGTGGACCTAAACTATGCTGTGAAAATGCACCCCAGGCATAACAGAGCCACCAGAACTCTTCATTTACTCAAGTGTTTCCATTATTTTGGCAGTTACCTGTATGTTATCAAAAAAGAGAAGCCTATAGCCAACCCAACACCCCTTGTATCCTCTATCAATCAGCAACCAAACCCACACCCCTTGTCATCTCTACTAAACAGCAAGACAACCCAGCCCCCAACTCCCCCCCCACACTTCTACCCAAGCATAAGACCCTTCCCCCGCACTTTCCCCACCCCTTGACATAATACTCTTATTCTTATTCAATTCATGCACCCTCTTATTGATGTTCCTCTTAAGGCAGATTTACTCAGCCTAAACAAGGCTTTTAACAGCAGATACTAGTAGTAAACTCCCAATATGTAGCCAAATCTTTAGCAACACTATCTGCAGTTTAGTATCACAACTTTCTGCATACACCTCTTTGCGTTACAGTGGTGGTAGACATTTGTGAACTGCACAATGATTTCCCTGCCTTTTGAAATTTCTTCTGGAGATGATATGCCTACTGCTGTGTAAATGCCAAAAAGTACTGTAAAATATACCCTTATTAGTGCCATGGGGGATTTGAGTTAGTGTTTGCACACTTATTGTTTGTTCTGAAAAAATGTGAAACAACCGACACTCGGTGTGTAACGGAGTAAATTAATATTCCGGGATGGAAATAATGGATCGCCGTCTGTCCATTTCAGCCGTTCGCTTGCACTCAAACTCTTGGCAGTGAGAAAAGTGTACAGTGTTCAATGTAAACGCAATTATGCCCGAGCTTTTACGGGTGCAGGTTTTATTGGGTGGTACCGCAGTCTTTAGCGACAATGCAAGAAATGGTTGCAAGCGATTTTTCATTTTTTAAGTTATTTTTGATTATGCTTTAAAATCTGTGTAATCGTTTTGCGTTCTAATTAGTATCCCTGGATTGTCCCCGGTGCTGGCAGAGCACTCGGGCACGGCTGGCGAAATGGACTCCTCTTTTGGCCCGATTAGGACTGGAGCAAACTGTCTGAGTCAATGAAGCTTCTCCCAAATGAGGGCCGTGGGGGGAAGAACGTATTTACACAGCGATGCGGCCAAAACAAGCTCATCAACGGGAAGAGGAGGACTGTGCGCCGAGGCCACGGCATCTCAATTTTTTTTATTTGTTATTGTTGTATTTCGACAAACAAAAAGGATATTGAGAGGAACCTGAGCTGAGATTCACTATGTAATGTAGCAATTTTAATAATAAAACTTGCGCTCTCATTTGGCTCTCCTTACAAGCTTCTGAGGGGCTACAAATATTGTTTTTGGTACAGTCATACTCCCTAACATGGATTAAAGGAGAGCAGTAATGTTGCATCACAGTGACTTTGATCTCTGTGATTTCTGTTCTTTTGCACTTAGTTTCTCTTAGGGCGTGGGTGTGGAAATGGAAAATAAGGCCAGGTCATAAGGCCATGCCCATTATTGAACACAACTGCTCTGATGTTATGTATGTGAATTTATGGTGAAGATTTTTCAGGAGATGGGAAGTAAAATGTTTAGTCTTGGCCTGTTTCATCTGATAAGAACAGTATTACAGTTTCCATTCTTTCTCTCTAACTTGGCATTTTGCAATGCTAACAAATTAGCATTGCAAAATAAGTTTTTTCATGCTGTATGAAATGAAGTGCATCCTTCGGTGTGATTCTATGCCTGTTGTCACTGTTCCGCTTGATGCTTTACAGTTCTGGTGGTATCTATGTCCTTGTTCTTGCAGCTCTTATGATTTGCACTGTATGGATCATGCCCATGATGGCCCTGTGACCCCTGCAAGTGTCCAAATAAAAGAATAAAATGAAAATGTTTATTGCATTTCAGTATTTATTTGCCCCATCAAGTCAGCCACATCACACAAAATGAACATCTCTTGTAATTTTACATCTTGAATTTTGCTGGATTTAATAAAGATCGAGGAGCAACCCTGGCCCATCGGTCTTACTGTTGCAACACAACACCACCCACAGACCTTCACGGTAATGAAGTTGAACTCGAAAGGGCGCGCGGGTCTGTGAATGCCACCTCGAGTGACCCTGGTGTTCTGTGCCGTGCGTTCCAGACGGAGGTGATCAAAGGTGCATCGCAGAGCGTTGGCATGACTTTCAGACACGTCCCGGCCAGCGAGGGCGACGCCGTGCACGTCAGCATCGAGACCGTCACCCCCAACTCTCCCGCCGCCCTCGCCGACCTGCAGAAAGGCGACCGCCTCATCGCCATTGGAGGTGAGAGACGGCGTTGCCTCCCCGGACCGCACCGGGGACATCGTATATGAATGTGTGGACGTGGTAACTGCTGGCTTGGGCCCTGCTTTTTATAGCGGCTGGGTTTTGTACCCTTTAGTTCATATCAAATCCGCTTCTTGCCTCTTTATCCACTCCAGCTGAACACATAACATAACATAATGGCATATGTCAGTTAGCAGATGCTTTTAACCAAAGCGACTTACAGTAGTGAATGCATACATTTTTCATGTGGTCTTAATGGGAACCCATAACCTAGGTGTTGTCAGCACCATGCTCTACCTACTGAGCCACATAGAACCACCAAATAACCACATAAGATAGTTGGCAGTGATTAATTAGATGAAGATGGATCAGTCGTAATGAGTTTGGTACTGTCCAACAAATTATCATGTTAACAAAATTGATTATCCTAGAGCAGGCTACTGAAATCACGGTCCCTGTGGGCCGAGCACTGCTGTTTCTCCACCCTTTCTTCGCCTGGGAATCAGGTGCGAAGACACTCTGGCCAATCATTTACACTAATTGTTCAATTACATACCTGAGGGAAAAGAAAACCAGAACCGAATTTGGATTCGTGGGCCAGATTTGAATAACCCTGGCCTAGACAATTCTGACAATGGAGGAAACATTGACATCCAAAAGAAAGCATCTTCAAGAAACGTGTTCTGCAGTTAGAGCAATTTCCACTGGAGGAATGAATTACAGGTTTATGGCTAAATATAAGTGGTGACATGAAATGAACTGTAATAAGAACCATACATCTGCTTATTTAATTAATCACAAACAAGTATGACATTTTCAGAAAGCTTTGGAGTTATGTTATGTAGAAAGCATTGAGGTTTCATAAATGCTATGAAGTGTATGGTCTTCAACTGCAATCATGTTTCCCAATGAATGGATATACAGGGGTCATTTGTCTTTATTTGGTGTTAATGTTGATACATTGGGCTTGGAACATAGTGGGTTTGATGTTGTCTCATTTAATTGTTTTCCGACTGTAGCATCCTTACCAGTTTGATAATGGGGTGTGTTATTTGGCTGTCCTTGTTTTTGGAGTTAATTCCCTTCATATTTTAATTGTGACATACACATCTATATAACCTTTAATATAACATCCAGATAATTATTCAGATCATTCATCTAATAACAATGGTAATAATGGGACTGTTGAATAACCATGAATATCTCAATTCAGAGTATGCTAATATTTTGTATGCTCGTGGGCAGGAGTGAAAGTGACGTCTTCCGTGCAAGTACCGAAGCTCTTGAAGCAGGCCGGGGACAAGGTGCTGGTGCTGTACGAGAGGCCCGTGCGTCACCAGATCCCGACCTCGGGAACGCTCCAGGAAGGGTTCGGCCAGCTGGAGGAGTCAAGCTTCCTGTCCCAGCCGGTGTACGAGGAGGACCCAGCCCCCATCACCACCCTGGACGCCTCCGACAGCAAGGATGTGGACTCTGAGTTTGAGGAGCTCATCCTGGACCCCAAGCCGGTCGGCGGCGGCGAGATCAAGGAGGATTTTCTACTAAGCATTAACCAAAGCCCCAAAAGAACCGTGGCTAATCTCGCCGCCAAACCCCTTGGCAGCATTTCGCCCATCTTGAACCGCAAACTGAATCTGGCCGGGCTTCAGTCGCCGCTGAAGCCACAGCCTAAAGAGTCGCCCAAGCCCCCGCCCGCTAAAAGTGGCGAGCAGGCCGAGGGGCCCCAGCGCCCCACCGTTCCCCCCCCGCCCCCGCCGAGTCGGCCCCCTGTGCCTCCGAGGCCACAGATCAAGCTGACCTCTGCTTCCCCGGAAACCCAAAGTCTGGTGGAAGGGGGGGAGGCGCTCCCGGAGAAAGCAGAGAGGCCCCCGCCGTCCTCCAGCAACGGGGACAAACCCGCCGAGAAGCCAGCTCTCAAACCGCCGGAGCCAAAGCCGGCTATCAAACCGCCAGAGCCCATCGAGGAGTCTGCACCAGCTCCGACCAATCCCGCTAAGCAAGATTTGGCCAAAGACAAGGTGTCTGAGAGCTCCTGCACCACAAGTATGGAGGACCACCCCCTGTGGGAGTCCTCAGAGACCATATTTCGCAGCCAAACGGCCAAGTGGGGCAAGGCTTCAGCAGTCTTTGAGGTGGAGAGCAACCACAAATACCTTAACGTAGCACTTTGGTGTAAGGACCCTTTCAAACTGGGCAGCCTCTTGTGCTTGGGGCACGTAAGCCTGAAACTTGAACACGTCGCCCTGGAGTGCCTGTCCACGTCCTCCATGGAGTTCCAGACCGTCTTCAGGCTGTGCGCCCCCGAGCCCAGGGCCAGCGTGAGCCGCACGGCCCTGCGGAGCCTCAGCTCGCACAAGGGCTTCAACGAGAAGCTGTGCTACGGCGACGTCACGCTGAACTTCACCTACCTGAGCGAGGGCGAGTCGGAGCACTCGAGCGGGCTGGTGGAGCGCGAGCGCGAGGGCAGCCTGCAGGAGGACGAGCAGCAGCAGCAGCAGCCCCTGCTGCCCCGCGACGAGCTCAGCTACAGCCCTATGCAGATCGTGGAGGTCAAGCACAACTTCCAGGACACCCAGTTCCAGAACCCCACCTGGTGCGAGTACTGCAAGAAGAAGGTGTGGACCAAGGCGGCGTCCCAGTGCATGATCTGCGCCTACGTGTGCCACAAGAAGTGCCAGGAGAAGTGTCTGAACGAGCACCCCTTCTGCATGGGGGCGGACCGCCGGGGGGGCGACCCGGAGGCCAAGTCCACGATCAACAGGGCCACCACGGGCCTGACCCGCCACATTATCAACACCAGCTCCCGGCTGCTCAACCTGCGGCAGGTGCCCAAGACCAGGCTGGCCGAGCAGGCCCCCGACGTGGCGGTGGAGCCCTCCCCCAAGCACACGCCCAACACCTCGGACAACGAGAGCAGCGACACGGAGACCTACATCGGGCGAGCCCGTCCAAGCGGCCCGCCGGCGGCGCGGCCAAGCTGGCGCGCAAGGAGGGCGGCCTGGACGACAGCGTGTTCATCGCCGTCAAGGAGATCGGCCGCGACCTGTACCGGGGCCTGCCCACCGACGAGCGCTCCCAGAAGCTGGAGCTGATGCTCGACAAGCTCCAGCAGGAGATCGACCAGGAGCTGGAGCACAACAACGCCCTGCTGCACGAGGAGCGCGAGACCAGCGACGCGCGCAAGAAGGCGCTCATCACCACCGCCTTGACCAAGTCCGGGGAGCGGCTACAGGCGCTCACCTTGCTCATGATCCACTACCGGGCGGGCATCGAGGACCTGGAGTCCATCGAGAGCACGTCCCCGTCCGAGCAGCACGGGCTCAAGGCCAAGGGGGCCCGAGGACGCCCTCGCGGGGGCGGAGGTCTTCGACAGTGACATGTGCAGTCCCACGGAGGTCCAGCTGCTCGATGACATCACGGAGGAGCAGATCTGTGTAGAGGCACTCCCCTGAAGCAGTGAGGGCACACAAGGCTTGTAACCAACAGCAAATTATTTTAAGAATTTTTTTTTTTTTTCTCTTTAATGTCTGGCAAGGTGGGAGTGGGGTACGCTTTTATGGTTAACCCATTTACACTTCCTTACTGAATTACAGGCATTCTTCCTTCAATTCATATTTTTCCTTTCCTCTTTTGCTGATAAAATGGAGAGAACTGCTTATCTGCAGCAATTGGCACTGACGGTACAGCGTCAAATCTGATTTAAATATGAAAATTCTGTGGCCTGGGGGGGTTTAGTACAATATGGCAACTTGACCAGTGTCTTGTAGTTACCAACAGCTGTAGCAGCTGTAGCTGCCTATTATCCTTAGTTCTAGTACTCTCTCTGTTTAATTTCCATTGCCCATAATGGTTCCCTTATTTATTCACTGACTGTAGACCTAATTGATGGATATGGAAACCAAATCCAACCACCATATCTCTTGATTAAAAAAGAGAGTTTTAGTCATTGACCTATGTTGTCCCGTGATCTCATACGCGTGTGACTCATCCATAGCGGTCCTAAGTCCTAACTTATCACGATTCTAACTCCTGTGTTGTACATGATCTTTCGGGTAAAGATACCAATATTGAAAATATATATCAATAAGTATGTTTCGTTGTTGTGACAAGCCTCTTGCTCTCAAACACTGTATACCATGAACCTGTTGGAAAAGATGAGGAAGGAAAACCAACCCATTTGTCTCATACTGTACGTGCAACTTATTTTTGCCGTTGTGTTTTTAATCCATCCTTCTGTGGGCACCTTTTTTTATTGTAATGCTTTGTTCGCATTTTGTCTGGTTTTTAGAAATAACTCGAATCACTTTTCTTCATTGTTGTATATGTTCACTTTTCTTCATTGTTGTATATGTTCATTATTATGATTATGATTATTATTTGTTCATTTGTTTCTTTTAGAAACAAGTTTCTGTGTTTGACTGCAAATTGCGAGGCAACTGCATGTTGAAAATGTACGGGCGAAAAAAACACTGTCACAGGACCAGGGTTGGAGAGACTAACTTTTTTTATTCTCATTTGTGTGGATTATTTATCATTTCGATAATATCAACATATTTGACTTTCTGGCTATTATTTACTCTAGCCCGCAAACTATATGTATATGGTGATGCTCTTGCTTAAAGTGTCGTTCTGTTTGCCAGGTTTTTTTTTTTTTTTTTTTTTTGGGTGGGGTTGTTAGACTGTACAGCAAATGATATACAATATTCATTAAAATTTCAAAGAAGAGCATAAGCCGTGGTTATTAACAGAGGTAATTTCTCCCTCAATCCTAGTCAATGGCGGAGTGTGTGCATAAATCGAATACACAGAATTGAAGACATGGCAGAATTAGGGACAAATGGCTTTGACACACTGTCTAAGCTGGCAGTGAAATGTGCAATTAAGAGGCATGTTTTTTATAATGCACTAGACATTTATGTATATTTGGGAACAGGCAGACATAAAATAGCCTAATACATTTTGTAGAGATACAGTATGTATCAATTATGAATTCATATGTTTTATTTGGCGGGCGCGCGGGGTCGGGGGGGTGGTGGGGTGGGATACATGTTCTGAGCGCGTGCAGACTTGTGTGGTCATGTATGCTTTGCCTTTGAAAGTCGTTTTTAATGTACGAATGAATGTATGCCAATGAATATACACAGCACAAAATGGTTGCGACGCTCTCGCTGCCTGCAAGAAACACACACACACACATACACAAAATGTGAACACACCTGGTTTTCATAGCGGTAAACTTCAGTCGTAATCAGCAGTCACTGATGGAGGGGGGGGTCTATCTTGAAACAACTGGAGTGTAATTCCTTTAAGCTCCACCAGGTCTCTATGTAATGTGTTCTGTTGGGGGCTGTGCTGCTGTAACGGCTTAGAAAATCCCCTTAATGAAAGAAAACATCCAGAACTATTTGGCGCAGGTCTGGACTGGACTGGACTGGACTAGGCAGAGGATGACGGGAGCGAGAAAGCGAAGCCACATTTTGTGCAATAGGCGTGATGTTATGTAGATACCTTGGCTGCTACTTTACTATCTACAATTGTTGTATATTCAGATTTTTTGTGCAATATTTTTGTAGGAAATGAAGATAAAGGTGATTACCAGAACAGATTTAGTCTGCGATCTCTATTCCTGTCCATGTCTTTCTTTCTCTCTCTCTCTCTCTCTCTCACTCTCTCACTCTCTCTCTCTCTCTCACTCTCAAAAAGATTTTAAATAATAATACATGTAAAAAAAATCTACAGCAGGTTCCCTTGTCAACAATGTGGCCCAGGGCTGGGATGGATATCGTGAGAAAAGCCGGTTTTTTGTTTGTCTTGCGCTGCTGTAACTTGTGCTCCTTCAACCTAACGTCCCTCCTCCAGATCCGTCAGTCTTCTCGTCATGGTCTAACGGTACAGTGCGTGAACATTGTCTGGCATTGCTGTTTGCAGTTTGAGCATTTTCGCGAAAAAAAGAGAGATGTTACACAGTTATAACATGGATGATATATTGAAGCGCTATTGTACATAGCCTAAATAAACAGTCTCACCTGAAGTCTGCTTGGATTCCTGTTATTTTCTTTTGTGATGTCTGTGGGACAAAGTTATTGGAAAGCTGAAATTCATATGTTAGCAAGTTTATGGAAGGCATTGCAACAGAGCTGTTCGCTAGAGTTCAACATCTTGCAGATCAGGCCATCCGTCCGAGCTGGATGACCGAGCAAGGAGGAGACTGATCAGAGAGGCCAATGGCAACTATGATGGAGCTACAGGACTTTATGGTAAAGAGTGGTCAATGTGTGCATGTGTCAACAATACAGAAAGCTCTCCACAATTCTGGCCTGTATGGTAAGGTCGCCAGAAGGAAGCCCCTACTACACAAAGTCCACATTCAGTCCCGTTTGAGGTATGCAAAAACACAGAAGATTCCGAAGCCATGTGGCAAAAAGTGTCATGGTCAGATGTAACCAAGATAGAAATGTTTGGCCTAAATGCAAAACATTACCTTTGGTGAAAACCTAATACAGCACATCACCCAGAGAAGACCATCCCTACTGTAAAGCATGGTGGTGGCAGCATTCTGTTATGGGGGTGTTTCTTGTCAGCAGGGACCGGGACACTTGTCAGGATAGAAGGGAAAATGGATGGAGAAAAGTTGAAATTGGGAAGGAGGTTCACCTTTCAGCATGACAATAACCCAAAGTGCACAGCTAAAGCAACAGTGGACTGACTAAAAAACAAAAAGGTGAATGTCCTTGAGTGGCCTAGTCACGGCCCTGACCTAAATCCTATTGAAAACCTGTGGAATGACTTGAAGAGCACCATCCATTGACGGTCTCTATGCAATCTGACTGGGCTTGAATTGTTCTGCAAGGAAGAATGGGCAACCATTACCCAATCTAGGTGTGCAAAGCTGCTGGAGATGCATCCAAACAGACTCATGGCTGTAATTCAAGCAAAGGGTGCTTCCACCAAGTACTAAGTCAGCAGGGTGTAAGCTTATCAATCCAAGTTGTTCTACTTTTTTTTTTTTATATTAATGTTAAGAAATTTTGAGAGACTTTTTTTTTCACTTGGAAATTGTAGGATAATATGTGTAAATAAAGGTGGAAAAAGTCTGTTTTAGTTTCAGGCTGTAAGGCAACAAAAGGTGACATTTTTGAGACTGGATGTAGACTCTAAAGGGCCACTGTACATGTGTATTTACAGTACATATCACTGCA
The DNA here is from genome assembly GCA_029706075.1 of Aldrovandia affinis. NCBI lineage: Eukaryota > Metazoa > Chordata > Actinopteri > Notacanthiformes > Halosauridae > Aldrovandia > Aldrovandia affinis. The sequence goes on along the minus strand of JAINUG010000002.1, from coordinate 9,794,410 downwards.
CTTCATTTAAATCCAGATGGGCAAAAAAATAGGTCCCTGTAGTAAAATAAATACTGTGCATGCATGGATTTCTCTTTGATTTTGAAATCTATGTAGTTGGATGTGCAGCATTACTGTTAATCAATTTGTTTGTATGTTTTTTTCAAAACATTTAAGAAGGAAAAATCTTGCTATTGGAGTGTGCCACAGCTAGGTAATGAGCAAAGTCCTCTGGTCTAGCGAAATCATTATCTGAGCATCTGGCAAATAATAGGAACCCAGTCGTGAGACGGACAGGATGATTACAGCATGTCTGTTCCCACATGTTGAGTTCTCCTGTCACATCTCTTTCATTATTTGGCCCCTTCAATAAACATTTCCGTTTCACAGATTTCCCCTATCCCTGCCTGTCCAGAACGAGGAAGTGAAGTGCTGTTTTTTTAAATCCAAACACATCAGTCCAGACCAGTATGGTGTCCATTTTTCGGACATTAGCCTTCCCACTCCTTCCTTCAAATCACTACCTCTTTAAAAAATGACACCCCACAGAACTACATGCTAAAACAAGAAGCTTTGAATTGTGTAGTGTGTTCATGTAGTACTGCAGTTGTAGTTTTTTGAGGACCTAGTTTTCATATCTGCTCTGACGCGATGCTAAAGAAACATTAACATTGATGGAGAAACCACAGATTTTGAGGGGAGTTATTTTTCTGGATGCAAATTTTCTGGATTTTTTCATTCATAGTAGGGAGTTTTGAACAAGGTGTCTTTTATGGATATACTCTCGAAGAAGAGACTGAAAGATACTGAAATGTCCACACTCATTCAGGTCATTCCATAAGGTTTGTATCGACGGTCATGGCATATGGTTTACATTGTTTTCATCACGCCATTCAGTGACCACTCCTGCCCTGTGGATGAGGGCATTGTCATCCTGGAAGAGACCACTCCCATCCGGATAGAAACAATTCACCACCTCTGATGAAACTGTCTGCTCACGCCAGATTGATACTTGCAGTCAACTGATTCAGAGTTGCTCATCTCATTGTCTTGCACCTCAAACGAATGCAGGGACATTACGATCCAGGAGTATGCACCTCCAACCACAGTTGCCCTTTGTTGATGATGTCCTTCCCTCAGAGCACCATGCCAACATCACCTTAAAGACTGTTCCTATTCCAGCTCCTGCCAAACGTTCCCCAAGAATCACTCCTCTTCTCATTTTCTACCCAGGTAACCAGGCCTGCCCCGCCTGACCCCAGGCATGCTGGGATGTTAATTGCTTAATTAGCTCAGGAACAACACCTGTGTGGAAGCACCTCCTCTCAATATACTTTGAGTCCCTCATTTACCCAAGTTTTCCACCTTTATGAAGTTTGCTAAACATGGAACATTGATTGAAACTGGGTGTTATGAGTCAGATGAGACCAATATTGAGCTTTAAGGCCATGCACACCAGCGGTGGGTTTGGCGTTGGAAGACGAATGCTTTTGTTGAAAGATCTTTGATGTTATGGAGTTGTTTTGCATCTATTGATCCTGGGGTACTTGTACTCCATCAAAAATTTGTCGGATTTTCTCGTTCTGTAAGCCAAAGCAGAGAGACAAAAATGCAGGCTTTTTTGGTAAAACCCGATTACCTTTTTTTTTTTTCTCTCAAAGAGGTGCTCCTAGATGTGTTCATACATATGTTTAAACATGCATATGTATGTTCAAGTTTAGATTAGAAATTTGGAATAAAGCCTGTTTTGCTGATAAATTTGCAGTTAACTTGATTTGAACAAAATCAGATTTTTTCATCAGACATCTGATTTGTATTGTGATAACTACAGTGTAATATTCTGTAAACAGTGTAAGGCAGTAGTTATTCCAGAAATGACAGCTTTCTCTAAGCATTCCACAAAAACAGCAGTGCGGTGTACAACATTTATTACTGTATTGCCTCCTGTTGAATATTGACAGAGTACACAAGCACACCCTTACACCTTTACAACCAGACGACTGGTTAATTCAAGTAAAATATACACAGATCTTTTTTGCACGTCAGTTTATAATTGATATAGTTTATACACAAACAAACACCAACCGAGAGCTTACAGGTTAGAGGAAGGCACACGTACACACACATCCGCACACACATACATGTTTGTGTAGGTGCGATATCTTTGTTTCTTATATACAAAACGTATAACTGAAAATATATCAACAATCTCCACAATATGTAATAATATAATCATCAAGTGATCGAAACAAACAGCTTAGCCTGCATCTTGCTGATTATACGGTCATATAACGCAATATCTGATTATGGCAGCTGTCACGACAAGAAGTGCTTTTCAACCAGAAAGAGGAGAGAAAAGCATATTACTGAGTTGGTCAGGGTCTTGATTAGATCATTTTTCAGCGAAAGAGGCGAAACCATCCAAAACAATAAGGGCATGGCTACATCAGTATCAACGCATGTAATATCTTTCACTGCAGTGTGTTTTTTTATTTTTACATCGCAACATCAGGGTTGTGATTATACAGATCTCGCTGCTTAAATAGTCACATTCAGCTTTTTACTGTGCTTTGTATGCCTGGCTGCCCTTAGGTCTCAGTGCTTTTGACAAAGAGCGTGTGTGTGTGGTGGTGGTGGTGGTGGTGGTGGGGGGGGGTTTGAGTCAATATTATTTCTGCTGCAGGCGGCGAAACCAACATGCACAACACAGCAGACAAAAAGGATGCCTTGGACTACACAGCAGCTTCTGAGAGCTTTGATGCGACAAGATCTCAAGCTGCCTGCCACTGTGTCTTCATGGGGGGCACATGGGCACGGACCGTGCTGTATGTGAACATCTAGCTAAGTAGTTGGTAAGATGTGGCTGGCCAGCCCTTACACTCTACTGCAGGGGTTCCCAGACTATTCGTCTCAAGACCCCTTAAGAAGGTCACACTCAGACAACCCCCCCATCTCAACAAAGATGTTAATGTTTGACACCTTTATAAAATATTAAATAAATATATTAAACCATAAAAAATACATGTAAACCAGACCTTTTTTCTCGTAAACTATGTTTATTATAACTGAAAGTCTAAAATGCAATTTATGAAATATGGAATTATTAACAAAATATTCTTAAGAGGTGAAATGCATTTTCTATTTTTCTGGGGACCCTCTTGGACTCCAGTTTAGGAACCCTTGCTCTATGGCCTCTCCTGCTCTTTTCTTTTTGTTCTGTTTTGTATATTTCACTAAAAACATGAATGTATTTAGTCATACCCAGATTTTGAAAGACCTAGGACCAATTTTAATCTGGCCTATGATGTAATTGGTCCTTTGTGTTTGTAAGAAATATGCACAAGCAGGTGCTACTTTTTCCTGATGTACTGGCCATGAATTAGGGTAGGGGTTGTGATGGGGGGGGTTTGTAAATTGATGTTTATTGAATTCAAAATCTAAATTTAAACTGATAATGACCAAAAATGTTGATTCCCAAGAAACGAAGGAACGAACATCAAGAACAACAGAAACCAGAAAACTGAAATTCATGTGGTAGCGGACAGAGTGTGTTGAAGACACATGGTTAAAGACGGTGAGTATTGTGGTCAGATGGAATACAGATAGAGTCCTGCAGCTCTCTGTCCCAGACCACACCTTCACTGCTGCAGGTTATGAATTTTGGCAAAGCAGGCTGGGACAAAAGTTTGATTGTGTTTAAAAGTAGAATGGACTGGACCCAATAGAAAACAGGCGTCCGCCGCCATTAGCCATGCGCGAGTGAATCTCTTTGTGCAAACTGCATGTGAAAGCCTTTGTGATGAGAAACATTACAAGATGCTCAGAACAATTAGGTCCAACTTCAAAATGATGAGATGCACTGGCAAACCACATTATTTGGGGGGGGGGCATATATTAATATAACAAACTATATATTGAGGAAAATTTGGATTAGTTTAGTTACAAATTAGTTTGTGTACTTATTTTACAAATGAATTTTATACATACATACTGGATACATGACCAGTATTGCCTGGGAATGCCAGGGAAACTTAATTTGACCGAATTGATGAATTGATCTGATCGTTAAAGACACAACAGAAAACGTAGGAATGGGAAAGAGGAAATATTAGATGAGCAATCAAAAATGTACAAAATGCAGATTATAGGTGCTCAAACTACGTTCCTTCACTACAAAATGGCTTTTGGTTGCTTTCCAAAAAAAAAAAAAAGCAATAATTAAGATTCTGTACTTGGTGGCAAGGTATTCCATTCCTAGATTCAAGGTTTTCCATTAACTTTATTTTTATGGCCACAGGCAAGGAAATGCAAAAACTTGTAGAAACAATACACATATAGTATCTCCAAGGGAATACAGTCAGTACCTGTAAGCTCTACACTAAGGGAAACATAAAATGTTTGAACACCATGCACAAAAATAGTCCAGAACAGTCTGCGGGTGATGACACACCTTACAAAAATGGTCCATTTATCATCATCTTTGCTAAAACTATATATTTCTTCCAGCAACAAAGATCAATATGAATTATATTGCAAAAACCCAACCCAACATAAATCAATCTTAAAAATCTCTCCTGATTCCATAAATTATTAAAATGTAAGGCCTATTTCACGGTAAGATGTGACATGATTTTTGCCACTTCAGAAGTAATCAAAATATATATATATATGTCAAGTTTTTAACCACAAAAATACTGTTAAATGCACTGCATGATATGATATATTACATTTACTTATATTTGCCCGTTTCAAACAACATAAAAATCCACAGTGCTCTACAGTACAACAATATAACAGAAAGCATAAAAGAATTACGTCTTTAGATTATGGTAATCCAATGGTAATCAACCGGTAGTTTGACATGAAACTGAGCAGTGCTTTCGCTGAATGAGTGCAAAGTGCCTGATCAAAAGGTGGCCCTTTCAAAAGGAACATCAAAGGGAAGGACAGCTGCTTGCAGTTTGTTCTTTTCCAAACACTGCCTTTTTCAGATTCCAAATTTCATTGTGCTCATTAGCTAAAACGTGACTGCTTGCCGTTTGATTAAGACACACTTAACAAAAAATCTCTGTGGAGGAAAACCTGCCACGTTTCTTTAAAGAAAGTGAAAACACTCGTTAAGAGTGTAACTCTTTCATGACGGTTCTGAGTGTGGTCACCTCACAAGCGCTCCCCTACTACACTACCGACCACGGAATCCTGCCCTTCCGCGTTCGTCTGCCTTCCATGGGGTAAGGCTGGTGGCTTGTGTCGACGGGCAATGAGAACAACTTTGGTCTGCTTCAGTAGTACAATATAGTGACACGACACAGAGGGGGAAACTGACGTGAGACATTCACGCGGAAAAGGCTCCATTTTTTTAAACGTTTTCTCTCTTTTTTTTTTGTACAAGAAAATAGATACTCTGGAAGGTGACGTACATGTGCTGTGGCTACTCGTTGCTCTCAGTCTCGATCCCGTCATCCATCTGGTAGTACTGAGTGTCCTGTGTGTTGTACATTCGGGTCTTCACCGGACAGTTGTGATCCATTAGAATAGCCTGAAGAAGTGGAACGTTGTTATACGCCAGAGTGAGACATAGTGTCGCGAATGCACTGGCATTCTGCGAAACATTTCAGTGTTGTTAAATACGTACATCGTTCCTGATGTTAACACGCGTTTTATATGAAAAATACAGCTTAGTTCTTAAACCTCTGAAATGTTTTTGTTAAAGACATTCAAGAATGTTATTCTGTTTGTAAATCATAACATTTTGTGGTTTTATCAAAATTGAATATTTTGCATTCAGTCTCAATGCCTAACAGAATGCTTCATTCCATGTGCCAATTCATGCCTCTGTGTGAACTGTGGCTGTTTGCAAAAGCATAGTTATGCAAAGTCAAAAGTGTATCAGGTGATCTCTTATTTCCTGGATGTAAGTGATTCAATGTTTGATGTCCCCATACCTGGTCAAAAGTAATATGCAGATTACTGTAAATATGTTGTACATTTGACTGCGGAAGGGTCAATCCTTGTAGATCAATGTGTGCATTGACTCAACATCACCATCCTCAATTGACTCTCTGATTCCACATACAAAACATCAGCCTCGTTCACAGGAGAATTCTAGAGGCAAATCAATGTAGCTTGGAGCTGTCACACATGTTCTTGTGGTATGACCATAGGAACAAACAGGGGCCACTAAGGGAAACCGCAAGACAGCAGAGTTTTGTCACAGTACCGATTTGCGCTTCCGAACAAATTAGAAAAAGACGTTTTCATTTTCTTACCATTTTCTCTTCTTTGCCAGGTGGGCTCCGGAGGAAGAAACAGAGCGGGGCGAAGAGAATGTCCACCACGCCGATTATGGTCATCAGCCAAGGGAACCCAATGCTCCTGGCAATGGCACCCCCAGCTGAAGGGCCTTCAAACACAGCACAGGGGAAAAGGTTATGCGCTTCTCATTCTCATTCACCTTATTCTCATTCTAGGTTCTCGTCTTTTCTTTGGTTGGCAAATAATCACCTGATATATTATTATGTGCAGTTTTTTCCCCAGAGCTTCATATGTGCAATAAAAATGTCCTCTTGAGGGCAATACATTTTTCTATTCTATTCTATTCTATAATAACACATTCATTACTTAATTTTATTATTTTATTGCAGCTAGCTTCTGCACATACAGTTTGACGACTGATTTGAATCGTACACACGTACCACAAATTCAGCTGAATGTCGAATGCCAGATGTATAATATATAAAATATACAAAGTTTTAAAAGGCCTTATTGTGATGCTGATGTGTGCCATTTATGCTTTGCGATAGTTGATAGAAGACACTGCTCACCTAAGGCAAAGCCCATACAGAAAGCCACATCTGCAATGGCATACACACTTCCGTAAACGGACACATGTCGCAAATCCACTAGGTATCCCATTATGGGCATCATAGACGAGTCCACCATGCCTGTGAAGAGACCATACAAACTGTCAAACATTCGGCCGCGATACAGACAATCAACTGTTTACATTGGAATACTGGAAGAGTGGTTTTCCTCTTAATGACACCATGTCAAATAATAAAATAATACTGTCAAATAATACAAACAAATATTCCTAATTTCAAATGGCAGAAATGTAGGTTCTAACATAGGCTTTAGAAAGAAAATGTGATTCTGGAGTGCTGACTTACCAATGGCGAAACCAACACCGAAATTTGGTACAATCAGTCCATAGATGTTTTTGGCAAAGGGAACCTATTAAAAATGTAAAGAAGATATTTCAAATATGAAAATAAAATAAAAGAGAAGGTAATGTGCACGTCTTATACACTTTCATGCACACTTGAGAATCTGACCTTAGGAACAGGTTTGACTAACAGTAATAATGACCATGGCTATGATCAGATTAATAATACTTTTCATACAGTAAATATTACGTGGCTAAATATTACATAAAACAAAAACGGAAGCTCGAATTCCCCCCACAAAATGCAGTTGCCAGGCCTAATGTATCTGGCCGGTGTGTGAAGCTTCCTTCCTTTCATGCGATTATCGTGATCAGAAAACAAAGGGTGATAAAACAGGAAAAGAAAATGTCTGCTTCCTTCTGCAAAGGTTGTAAGGGTGGAGAGCTGAGGATGGAGATAGGGCCGAACAAACACATATTTTCAGTGGCTATAAGCCACAGATGAAAAAATACGCCGACGGGTCCTCGGGCCACCACAGTGTAAATATACTGTCTCTATAATGCATGTTTATGGGCACGTACAGTATGCATTTATGGCGCTTACACAGAGAATACTTATCCCCACGAGAAGCATACCGATCAAGGAGCAGAGCCATCTGGAAAGGAGTAAAGAGCCGGTTAGAGACTGCCAAAGATTCACTTCGTGAATGGCTGACAACATTTGTTGTTTTGTCAATATGGCTGAAATAAACCAGGGGCAAAATACAGATTTATTACAATAATAAATGGTATCACTCAGGAGGAAAAAACAAAGCATGGTCAGACCAAACGTAATTAATGCTGCAAAAAACATTTCTGGAGGCAAGCTTTGAGTTCTGAGCACCAGACTACTTTCTTAAATGAGAAAAATAATAATAAAATCTGGAGTTTTTTATTTTTTATTTTTTTTAAATACAAGGCCAAGGGAAAAAAGAGTGGATGAGGTAAACAAGATATACATGAATAGGTCATTATTTTTGGGCAGGGCTAGATTTAGGCATTCATTCAATCCAACCACAATGCACTGTGCCCTTCACTAACACATTTAAACAAGTGTTCTGGTTCTTCATTATCACACAACATGTTTCTTTCATCTCAGTAACCATCTGAACACTGAACATAACTGGTGTGAGATAAGGAAAAAAACATAACATTTTCTTAAACATGCCATGTGGAGTTAAGGACAAAGCATGTTATGGTTAGACTGAATAGAGCTTTTATGTTTTTTTCCCTCTTTTCTCCAATTTTGGAATCACCAATGGACAATGCTCTCACATCACTACTGTACAATCCGTTACAATCGCCTGTAATCACCAGTGACTATTTTCCACAGTACAAGCCACACAGCATACTACAGGACACTTAGTGTAATTGCACAAGCAACTGTGTCACACTGTTGCGGACTCCTGATCATAGTTAGCTGGTGGCATTGTCCAGATTTGAACTACTGTAGCGATGCCTAGCCTATAGGGCCTAGCCTTTACTTGTGGCGAGTACCTTTACCAACTGACCCACTTGGGAGCCCTCTTGTGTTTGTGTTTTTTTTGATGGGCTTATGGTGAGCTCGTATTAGACTGTGCCGGAGTCTCTGGCATTTTGTCATGTCCCCTGGACTGACGGGGCTAAAGTACAGGAAGTAATTACTTCTGACTCGAGAGTGAATGCATTCTGTACAATGCGGAGCCAAAATTATCCGAACAGACAAACATCTCCGGGGCAGGGTCTGCACCTCTGTGGCAGCATTGAAGGTTTGAGTCTTCAGTAAGGGGCAAACATGGTGAAGAAAACAACAAAGACGTTTCATTTCATACTGCTCAACAGCACCGGAAAACAGACAGCCAAGGCATGATTAAAAAAAAAAAAAAGAAAAGAAAAAAAAGTAATTTCCCCCATACCTTCCCATTTTGTGCGCAAGAACGCCAAAGATGTTAGTTCCAATAAGGTAGGAGATGCTGGCGGGCACAAAAGCGACGCCTGACAGGGAGGAAAGGGGAGAGAAAGGGAGAGATAAGCGCGCGTGTTATCAGTCTCCATCGGAGGGTTGCTACGCGCCTGGGAGAGGCAGTAATGGAGGCTCGGAGGGACACCGGCGCTCTACTCGGCTGCGACTGACACCCTCATATCCTCATATCCTGCCCGTGTCTGATCCCTCATCGCCTCCCTAATGAGCTTCCCACAGCCGTCCTCAATTTATACCATCGTCTTCTTCATCTGTCGGGACATCGATGGCACGACGGCCACACTTCCGATGCTAAGAATGCTTTTCTCATTTTGTAGCATGACCTACTGTATTAGAATTACTGCAATTTTGTTGCTTTTGAATGACGGAAATTACACTGATACAAAGACATGCCGCTCTGTGCCTTTTTCTATTCCATTTGGTGTACGAAGCAAAAAACAAACCAAAGAAAAACGAAGAGATTGCAAAATACCTAGCTGCCATTTTCTTGAGCACATAGTCTCCATCATCCAGATTGGCAGGGCAGGTTCCAGCATGGCGATCGCCATGTTTGCAAAACAAATGGACCCTGGGAAAGGAACATGATTGAGGATAAGTGCCCTGGCCTATTACTGCCACCGTCTTTTTGAGGATTCATACTTTTGTCACTGCTGGCTTTTTACATGTTTATTTTTTTTTTTTTACAACATCATACCCCATATTAGCTCCCCCTTCCCCGAGGCTGGTAATTGAAGTGGTGAGCAGCCTCATTGACACAGATGTGTTTTCTCCACATGCATCTTTTAACGTGCGCTGCCCTTTTCAATCACACGCTCCCTCCCATAACATTGCACTTCACTATATTGCCGAAGGACACAACGGGCTGCATGTTTGTCCCTTTCAACCACCAGAAGAGCACAAGCTTCCATTTGTTCAATATGAAAAAAAACAACAACACATATATCCAAATCAAATTCCTTCTTTAAGCAATACAGACACAGCTCTTTTACCGTTGTGTAATATTGTTTCATTATGTATACAGATACTTCAGCAGGCATGAGCTGTTTGCAGCTGTATATCGGCTTGTTTCGCACGCTTTCTTACCTGCAGCGATGAGTATGTAAGGATCTTTCATGAGCGTAAACAGTGAAGTCCCTTTCTGGCTCTGTCAAAAAAGGAAAACATAATTTTATACTTTGCGGGTCCTGGGAACGCACCCAATATTGTCATGACATAAAGGTCGGTTGTCCTTTTCATTTTAGAATATTGGCCTAGTCTTGTTGACATCCATATCAGTCGTCCTAATATGGTGTATGTTTAGCTTCCTTGACCCTTACAAATCCAGCAGTGCTGTGTTTTATTTATCCTGTTGGGCGAGATTGCGATAGCTACCATATGTCCCACTGAGGATTAAAACACTTGACTAAGAATCCAGGGCTTTAAACACTGGTCTACAGATCCAAGGTATCAGATTTTTTATGTTTAATGGTGACTCCCTACAGGCTACATATGTCCTTCCATCTTGTACAACATTAGAAATGGGAAATGACAGAGCACACGCTATGTTTCGGGACACAGCTTGCTGTACAGAAACATGTTTTAAAAAAGAGGCCCTTCAACTCAAACCCTGCTGTGGGCTGTCACCTAGCGACAACAGATAATTACCACGGCCCCACTAATTAGAGGAAAAGTGCTTTCAGACTGCAGTGTGACTGTTATTATTTGTATACAGTACACCTTGTGTCACAAGAAAGGAACAAATTGTCTTTGGTCCCTCTCCACTCCATAACAACTAATGTCAAATTACTGCTGAATGCCAACATTGGCAAAGAACAACGCCCCAAGCAATGTTTTTGTCAGTCTAAAGATGGGCCCTCTTCTCAGACACTGTGTGCCTTTTAGCTCAATCAACATATTTTCACCATTCAAAATCAATGCACCTTGAGGTTTGGAAGCTCAAACTATTTACACACCTAACACATTATCCATTGTGATTATGTTTCAATCAATGTCTACGTGTTGGGAAACAAATGGCGTTGGCGAGAGCGAGAGTCACGCCGATGATGAGACTCATAAACCCTGTCCCTCGCTCTGACAATGCCACTTCCCCTCTGCGCCAATTGATAGACATCAGTCCCATTGATCAAAGTCAGAAGACCCCAGATTAGATCCGTCCCAGAATCCTTCTCTTCCAGTCGTGTAACAAACACATTGTTTTACAAAGGAGTAGGCCCAGTGTCTTTGTACTGACGTGAGAAGGAAACAACTGCTAATGACCCACTGGTCATTACTGTCACTGTATACAGGATTATTCCCTAACCGAGATGTGAGTCCAGCAAACGATCCACAGATTTTTTACAATCACCAAGCACAGGCTGAGCTCCAATGTGGTGGCGTGGTTTTGCTTCAGGCAAATTTTGTTTCCTTGGACCAGGTCCTGGAGCACCACAGTGCCTGTGTGACATTTTAATTAAAATACAGGAATGAATTACTCCTGAACCCCAGTCAACACCTTAACCTATTTTGCACTGCATAGTTTTGTCAACAACGTGCCGTTTCTTTCTGTGTTAAATGAATTCTGTTGAATCCATGAATCGCAACCTGCTTAATATCTGCCTGGTTCATCTGCTATGGGGATATTAATCTGGACCATCTGTATCTAACATGCTGCTTAATGTTTATCACATCTAAATATATATATTTAAGTTTGAAGTGAATTTTAAGTCTACTGGAAAATAAAAGCAATTCATACATTAAAGAGCAGGGGGTAAGGAAATCAATTAAGTGCAAGCGGAACAGGGAAGTTGAAAAAAAATGATGTTTTTTGCCAACTATTATCACCCACCTAAAACATTGATTTTGGGTTTAATTTCCCATCTTTTTCAGCTTTTGCCAACCATTATCTCTCAATTAAAATATAATTTTAATTCAAATTAATAAAGTGGGTTTAATAAAGTGTATTATTGGTAATTATTACAATTTGAGTTTGGTCACTGGGAGCTGTGAACACTGTTAGCGGTGCTGGCCCGATTTAGGTTTGGAACATACAGTATCCCTCCAAAATTATTCACACCCTTGATAAAGATGAGCAAAGAAGGCTGGATAAACTAAACAAATACAAGTTATGAGCTATACTGTATGCTCGAAAGATGGGAAATTATTAAACAAACAGATTTGTTTAAGAAGTAATAGCCCCCCCCCCCAACAAAAAAGGTCAATAATGGTGACACTCACCTCAGGTTCCACTTTTGATGGCTGGAGAATGAAAAGTTGGAGGGCTGTGGGAACAGGAAGGGTAAAACAATGAAAATACATACACAAATCTAAAATGGATGTTCTAGCGAAAGCTCTTTATCGCACAGTGTTAGCTTACCTCCGTCTAGTACAGCCAGCACAGCCAAGATGAGGAAAGGGGCTGTTTTCCCCACAAACTCATACATCACACTTCCAAACGGGGGCCCAACTGAGGGGGGGGGAAAGTGTCTTGTCAGTAACTGGACATGGTCACAGTGGGCTTGCAACCTTTTGTTTACTGCCCATTGCTGGCGTAGTCTGAAGAGTTTTCAGGTTGCTGATGTTTTCCTCATCGAATGCTGTGGCATGCTGCTGGGACCAATCTCCAGAGCTCAACATCTGAACCAGTGACATCTCAACGAGCAGAATGTCAGATGATGAAGGCATCACAACCATTTACTCAAAACTGAATCCGTTTTCATAAGGCTCGATTATGACTTATTAAGTCTAATGTGACAGATCATAAATATCCACAGTGCGCTGCAAATTATAATGGGGCAAATATAAAAACAATAACATATTTGATTACACTGATAACAAATGCCTTCAATGCACGTGTGCTAGGTCCCTGTAGTTTGCCAAGGACTACGAATTCAATGGCCTGTTCACAAGAATTAATTTCGCATGTAAATGACAAAAATTCTGAACAATTAAAAAATAGCAACATTGCATTTTTTTTTTAACTGAAGGACAAATTAAATAGAGAACAGTCCCTTCATTGCAAAGAATAAACAGTTCAAAAACACTGTCATGCTCAAATGCAATAAACAGGTCACCGCAAGTCAAAAAACTAAATGCTCTGGACTTGAACCAACGATGAATAGTAGATGCAGATGTTCTGGATGGTGTTCTGCAGGCTTGCGTTGCGCTGTGTACTGACCCAACACTCCCATTGCAAGTCCCCCCAGCGCTATCCCGATGGCGTTCCCTCTCTCCACGTCATCCGTGTAGACGCTCGCCAGCATCCCCATCCCTTAAATAAATAAATAAATAGAGAAAGAGCGCATTCAACTTTAGAAATTCTAAACTTTCTCGAGGCCAGTCTCGGGGAAGTGTTGTGGTTCTTTCAAGTGAGCAGGTGGGGCAGGCCGAGTCCTTACAATTACACATTTTCTGTAACAGCACGAACAGTAACCTTTGACTGCCATTGTCACATATCCTCTTTTTCCAGTTGAACACAATGTGAGACAGCGGAATTTGATAACAGTGTGTTTACCGTTCTGGCACGAAACGGAGGTGGGTGTTACCCATCAGTGGTTAAGGTGAGTTAACCCCTTCACTGTAAAACACTTTCCATGAAAGGTGCTATATAAATGCCATCCACTGCCATCATCAACAACAAAACAGATTATTCTTAAACTCTAAACCTCAAAACTAACCAGATCCTAGTGTGGCTACAGAAGAATGCTGTGAATTGGATACAAACAAATGTGGGCAGGCAAACTATGCATTGTACTGAAAAATAAGGATGAAGCCCTTACCCGCAACAGAGGAACAGGAAGAGCCCACGCCTTGCAGGGATCGGGCCAGAAACAGCAGGGTGTAGCTCTTTGAGAAAGCGAACACTTGATAATGACCATAGATGAGGACAAAGAGAACATCCTAATCATGAAAAGACACTAGCGATCATGTACAGCATTTTGGACATTGTTGAATTATGACATTATTTTTGTTCTATATCATTCACGTATTTAGCATATGCCTTAGCTGCAAACTTACTAAATGAACCACATCCATTTCTACAGTTGGATATTATACTGAAGCTGTTCAGTTTAAGTACCTTGCTCAATAACACCCCAAAAAGTACCCCCTCCTCTGATTGGCCCCAACAACCTTCTGTTTATACCATAAGCCCAGCTTCCCAACCACTAGGTCACGGCTCTTATCTGAGCTATACTTACTGATGGTGGAGAGAAACATGATGCAGAACCCAGCGAACATTGGAATCTGGTATCCTATTCTGCAAAGACACACATGTTGAGTCTGAGAGACACGCAGTTGCAGTAATCTTCACTTTAAACCGGTGCATACACTCAACCTGCTCCTGTTTATATTCCTTTATTATCAGTCAAGAAATCAGCGGAATAATCAGGCCTCCCGGGTGGTGTAGTGGTAAGAGCGTCCGACTGCGACGCAAGTTGCCCACTGCAGCCACGGTTTGAAAACCAACTGCGTCAGCCTGGCCCTCACCGGGAGCAACTGGCTGTCCACCCCAGAGGGAGGGGGGAGGGAGAGCCAGTATGGCTCATCTAGGAGTGGTAAGGCCTGGTAAACATAATTGGGTGAGTCCAGTCTCGAAGGAGGTGGATCATTGCCTCAAGGCATTAGCTTGTCCCGTGGGGGCGGGCGGTGAGTTCGTGGGGGAGGGTAAATCAAAAGAAACAGAGGGTGTAAATGGCCACTAAATTGGGAGAAAAACGGGGGGAAAAAATCTGGAATTGTTTTTAATATATGCCATTTAGCAGACGCTTTTATCCAAAGCGAATTACAGTAGTGAATGCATACATTTTTCAGTATATGTGGGCCCAGTTTTGACCAATTAGCTGAATAATAACACCAATGGGTATGCACATTGTTTTTTGTGATAGAATATTCCTTTACCACACAAAACCTGCTGGAGGAATGAGAACTCTTCATTCTCTGTGTCAGAATGCATGGAATATTGACTAAATATCTGTTAATCAGATCTGTGCAGATCAGGCAGTTAAATACTCATGAAAAGGTTTTCACCGAACTGAAGTTTGTTTGCTAGGCTTTATTACACATTGCTGAAAGCTAGTGCTCTATGCACTTAACGGAGGTATTTCAGTTGAAAGTGCAGCCTATTCTGTGAAATGATTCAGGGGATTTTTACTCAATTAAACGATGTAATTTACACTCTCCAATGTGACGGCAGAAAAACAGGTTGAGACCAATTATTAGGAACAATTAGGAACTTAATCAAGCCTTAATTGTTTTGTATATGGACTCATTGACCGCTGTTGGTCACTACAAACTCAGACCCTGAGCCAGCCAGAGGAGGATGGGCTATCCCCCTCTTGAGTCTGGTTCCTCCTAAGGTTTCTTCTTAATTGTTAAGGGATTTTTTCCTTGCCACTCTTGCCCTAGGCTTCCCTATGTGGGGGTTCAGGCCTCCAGTAGGCCGGGGTCTACTGTAAAGCGTATTGTGACAAATGTTTTGCAAAATGCACTATATAAGTACATTTTGATTGATTGATTGATTGAATGATCAGTCTAAAGGTCAGAGTCTGAAGGCTCATTTTAGATTGATTGCCCAGTTGTATTGAATTAAGACCTGGAGTGAGTCTTTGCGAGGTTCGCAGAAATCTGAAGGCTCGTTGGTGTTGTTTTTTGAAATTTTTTCCAGAAAACCCTCAGGTTTTAAGAGGTTGTGTAGAATAATTGCTTAGGTTTTAATAGGCGTTTTTAGCAGGCATTTTAGGTCTAAATGGGTTAACTGCGATTAAACAATGAACTTCCTACGAGGAAATAAAACCAGACCTCATAAACCTGCTGCTCTTTAAATTTGTAGAACCGTTCAAATCAAGTCAAGACACACTGAAACCCAAAATCTAGTAAGACCGTTACCAATTAGGAACCAAGCTCTACAACATGGTGACATCAGTTCAAATTTCTCCACCAAAATGGAGGGCTAGAATGCTGTACGATCAAAATGCAGAACATTTCAGCAGATGAGAACACTGATACAAAACACAAAGCAAGAACAAAGGAATATGAGCAAAGATGAAAGGAGAAAAATATATGAGTACTGGCAGACAAAGCGCTACCTCAGGGGAAGGTGCTGTCTGTTCCATGTGCCGGACATGCATGAATTGCCTTGAATTGTCCTTTCTCAGAAGGAAGGTGACTCACGAAAAATAATGGGATTCAAATATTCGCTTCAATTACTGGCTGTTGAGGTGATCGGGTTGAAGCTGTAAATGCTTGCCCAGAGAACCTTTCAAAGCTGTATTAGGTTACTGAAAGAAAAAAGTACTAGGTGTGCTTCAACATAACATATGCCACTTAGCAGACGCTTTTATCCAAAGCGAATTTCATTAGTGAATGCATACATTTTTCAGCATATGTGGTCCCCAATGGGAATCAAACCCACAACCTAAGCGTTGTCAGCGCCGTGTTCTACCTACTGAGCCACACAGAACCACAGGGTGTAGCAGAGTTTTAACCACTGGCGCTCTTTGGAAACGGGGGAGATGAAGGGTGATGAAGGCTGTTTAGCCGCAACGTGACGGTCTCAGCATTTTTTTAATGTTCTCGCCAAGAGATTAAAGCCTTTTTAATCCATGTGAGTGCGTTGGACTTTCTTCCTGTACTATGTTACATTTGAACAGAATGTAGTCTGTGCTGCTTGGTCAGTCTGTTAGGTTCTTTTGGGAATTTGTTTTATGAAGATTACGTATAAACAAAACAATAAAAATGATGCTGGGTGGCTCATCCTGTTAAGGCACTGTTCCAGTGGGTGGGCTGACAGTGTGGTATAATGGTTAGGGAACTGGGTTAGTAACGTTAAGGTTGCAGGTTCAATCCCCAGGTCAGACACTGCCGTTGTACCCTTGAGCAAGGGTTAATATCCAGCTGTATAAATGGATTGTATGTAAGGAAATGTAAACTGTAAGTCTCTCTGGATAGTCTTACTCTGGATAAGAGCGTCTGCTAAATGCCTGTAATGTAATGTAATGTAATGTGGCCCATGGGGTGCAGGGTGATGCATAATTGGCGACAGCGTCACCCAAGGAGGGAGGCTGACATAACATGTTTTGGAAGGAGAGCACATGCTTGTCTACGCTCTCCTGAATTGACAGCGACCGTGGCTTAGAATATGATTGGGCACATTGGCAGAATGTTTTTTTCTTTAATTGCCAGTGTAAATAGCAATGGCGACAAGGGGTACCCCAGTTTTGTTCCTCAACGTAGTGGGAAGTAATCAGTGTATGTGTTATTTATTAGCACAGAAACAGTAGGAGGTAAATAAAGTAGCTTAATCCACAAAATAAAAATCGGGGCCAAACCCCAATTGACCAAATACATACACTCCCATTCCACCCAATCAAAGACCTTCTCTGCATCAATAGAGATGAGTCACTCTGGTGTAGGGTTGAAGGAAGGTGTATAAATAACATTGAATACAATTTTGGTTTAAATAATATGTGGCTTTTTAATAAATCCTGTTTGGGCAGGAGAAATAATAGTAGGAAGAGCAGATTCCAATCTGTGGGCCAATACCTTATCCAGAATCTTATGTGTCACACTCCGGAGCGTTCTTATCCTTTTTCAATAACAAAGCACTGTGTGCCTGATAAAATGTGGGATGAAATGATTCCAACTGCAGTGAATTCATCAAGGATAATACATTCCTCAAGATCTGCTTGTAAGCCAGGCAATAGACCCCCCAACTGATTCTGATGCATATAGGTTAGAATATTTATTTTTTTAATTCTTCATTAATATGCCCCTGGTCTGGTGTAGCTGACCCTGGCTCGGTACAGAACCAGTAATCCGTTGTGCAGCTTTGGAATGGCGCAACTGGTGGGCCAGCAATCTCGCCCTGCTCATAGAATGAACACATTGTCCTGATGAATTGACTTTCAATTTATTGTCTAGTGAGGAGGTCAAATTATGTCTTTAGCTTCAAACGTTCTCTGTAAACACCTGGGGAAGGAGAGCTGACATATTGTGGAAGTATTATTGGCAGAATTTGATCTGTCAACTGTAGCTGCCACTTTTTGGAGCATGTATTCCTCTGCAGTGTAAGAGATCATTTTACCTGGAGATATGCCTTCAATAGCTCCCAGACAGTGGTGTTTTTGGCCACAGGTGATACTGTACATTGATATTTAAGGAAAATGTATAATCTTTTCAGAGATAAATGTAATAAACTTCTTATCAGATAATAACAAAGTAAAACTGCCAGTGTATTCTCTATACTTTCAAAAAAGGAAAGACATTCCAAAACAAGTGGAGCATGATCTGAGATAAATTTTGAAAAATCTATATATGAAAAAGTATAAGTATTTCCAAGCATCTGACATTCTGTATTCAGAAAGGAAGAATTGCAGCTGTGCAGTAACTGTGCTATGTGGCATGATTTGAAGAGCGATCCAATACTGGATTCAAGCAGCAGTTAAAATCCCCTCAAAGAAGAGGTGATATTGATTTAAGACAGGGAGAGATGAAAAATTGAGCATCATCCAAATTTGGGGCGTGGACATTGGCTTACATTACATGAATATAAAAAAGTTTGTTTTACCTGAAATAACAGTAGTGGTGTAAATTTCAGTAGTTTTCAGAGACTCTACTCATTTGATTCAGTTCACTCTAAAGATTTGTTCACTGATTCGTTCATCCGTTTGTTCACCAATTTGTTCAGTACATCCGGTTAGTCTTTCATTTGCAATTGACTTATAGGACCCGTGTGTAGTCTGTATTTTTTCGGTGGCTCCTTGCGATTTATCCCAGTTGAAAGTGAAACTATCTTCTATCGGTACAGTATATCATTGTTCATTTTCTTCACCTAAAAGATTTGGATCAATTGTGAACAACCTATCAATTATTAGGCACAAAATGCACCTTTTATCAATAACTACTTCCACTTCTCATGCCCTTGCAAAGAAATTAGATTGAAAAGCTGCCCCACCCCGCCCAACACATATGAAAGTGCTCAGATTTACGGAAATGTGTCTCATGAAAAAAAGCAAGCCCAACTTTTTTTTTAAATTGCACGTGTCCTCTGAAGTGAGTGGAGCCAGCAGCCTCTTCTTTGCACTCTGCGGTCCACCAGTTCATGCAGTCACAGTGTCCGTGGACTTCAGCCCGTTTCGTACTACACGCAGTCTGCACTGTGAGTATCGTGTACATATCTCAAAAATGTCATAAGGTTAAGCGGTGAGGGAGGTCTTAAAACGTAACTTCACCGAATAACTTTGGAGGGAGACGAAAGAGCGGGAGGCTTAAACCACTGCAATTTTCAATCAAGGGGTGTGGCCTACTGACTTTGTGAGCAGCAGCCATGTACCTGAGCAGCTAAGAGAAAAAGGCTACCCGCTAAAAAAAACTTCAAAATTAGCGAGCTAGCAAGTTACAGCCTACGTTGCCCGGATGTTTCCCTGAGATAATTATTGTACCTCTGACAACAGTGGCTGTCCCACTTTCATTCTAGGCCAGCAAATATTGACAATAATACATTACAATGTTCGCTTGCAAAGCACTTCATTCCATAAGCTAAGAAGACATGCTATGTGGATATCCACGGTTCATTTCAGCAAGACCATAGCCACACCCTGTTAACATTGCCAATTGGCAGGCTTCGTTGGCTGTCAAATTGACCTTTAATAGATAAACTGCACATCAACATGATCTGTTTACTTTGTCCTATGACTATTCTGCTGTCCTCCAAGGATCCTAACCAGCATAAACAAATATTGAAAATGTAAGGAATAGACACGGCAAATGTGACCCCCTTTTTTTCTGATATTAGCTAGCAAATTAGCCATCTCATGTTACAGAAATACCTAGTCCCAGGAAATGAGAGATTGACTAGAGCAGTCACTATGGGAGTACCATGCCACATAAAAGCCTCCCTCCCTGGGTGACATTATTACTATGCAATGTTCTGCAGAACTGCCACAATGGTTGCACTGGTATGGTCAGGTTTCAATCTGCGCCATGGGGTGCATCCCTGCACTGAGAACAAGTGCCTCAGCTGTGCACATCGCTTGGGGAAAAATGTAATATTTGTGTATGTGGTGTTTTGTAATATTCTAGGGACTTCAATAAGGATTGAAACACTAAAAACATCTAGGAAAAAATAAGTCCTCTGCTAAATTCAAGGATACAAAAAACGTATATCAATGATGAAAAAAGCAATAAAGGCACATTACTCATCCTAAGCAGCTAGCGGGTTTCAAATATATAAGAATGAGCTTTGTGGTCCTCTCAATTTACAATGTGAGCACAGCACTGTAGAGCACACTGATGCAGGCTCATTTGACTGCAAACGTCTTTACCTGGACGCGTCTACAGATGCGGCCTTCCAATCTGATCCACCTTTGTGGCATTTCAGAGGCTGCAGTGAAATTATGTTTAGGATCATCCTATTACAGCGGTCTGGCATCTCTATCACAGAGCAGAGGTCTGGTGCCTCTCTATCACAGAGCAGAGGTCTGGTGCCTCTATCACAGAGCAGAGGGCTGGTGCCTCTCTATCACAGAGCAGAGGTCTGGTGCCTCTATCACAGAGCAGAGGTCTGGTGCCTCTCTATCACAGAGCAGAGGTCTGGTGCCTCTCTATCACAGAGCAGAGGGCTGGTGCCTCTATCACAGAGCCAAGTTCTGGTGCCTCTCTATCACAGAGCAGAGGTCTGGTGCCTCTCTATCACAGAGCACAGAGATCTGGTGCCTCTCTATCACAGAGCAGAGGGCTGGTGCCTCTCATATCACAGAGCAGAGGGCTGGTGCCTCTCTATCACAGAGCAGAGGTCTGGTGCTGGTGCCTCTCTATCACAGAGCTCTATCACAGAGCAGAGGTCTGGTGCCTCTATCACAGCTGCTACAGAAGGCCCCTGGAAATCTTCCAATGCCTCCTGTAGACTCTGCTTGTTTAGACTGCGGTTGGGTTCGCCTTGCATTTACCTGCTCTTATATCTGATATTGTTTACTGACCACTGCATTTTAGATGGCATCTAACAGGCATTTCAGGTTGTGAATTTCCAACTTGACGCCATCCAGGTTCCCTGTCTGTTTGAACGTAGTGCATCGAACCAGTAACATTACATTCTGTCATAATTGAGTCATATTAATCCAGTTATTGACAGGCCTAAATGAAAAGGTTTATTGATATGGCAGAAGTTCCAATTTTGAGGAATCCACTATGCTGCACAGTGGTTAGATGCAATAATATAGAGCTACCCTGTAGATGGCTAGCCAGTAACACAGCTGTAATTGATATGTTCTCCTATGCAATTACTAGAAGGAAACTGCTGATTCAACCACTCCTGCATGCCTTTTTCTTTTTAGAGAACAGCTTTGAATGCGAAGGGCCACATGGCAGAGCAACACTTTGAAGTCATGGAAGTGCACATACTTTAAAAGCAAACACTTTCTATTTGGAAATGTTCGCTTGCTAATACACTCCATGTGTCCATCCAACATGTCTTCATTCGTGTATTGTGTTTCCTGAAAGTACACCAGGAATCAACTGAGGGGCAGAGCAGCGGGCTGGACCCATGGACAGTGTATTTGTGCTAATCTTTATGTGATTAAGTACTTTCCATTACGAGCGCAAAGGTTATGTTCCAATAGAAGCACACACTGGCTCCCTACGTTGAATGGTTTAAACAGCAGACGGTATACAATATTGAAATTGATGAGGATATCAAACTGCCCAAACTAGAAAAATATATTATACATATTTAACAAGCTACATTGTGTGCTATCCTTTTAGATCCAGCTTCCTGACAACGCAAAGCATAGCAAACAGATAGTTCCTTGGTGTCTAGCAGTCATGAGTGTATAGGTTCAGCCTATATTGATAATGAGATGCCAATTTTCACGTGCCCTTAGAGTGAAAGGTTTAAATTCTTGAGCACTCATAGAGCGCAGTTATACATTAAGACAGGAACGTTTGTTAAAGATAAGATTTAAAGCATTGTTAAAGATAAACATTTTGTATTGGGAGGAGTGCATTCCAGTAATAAAGAAAAACTTTGGTGAGGAACATTAGTCTTGTTGAGAAACACTTTAAATTTAGAGAAGTGCATTCGTAGCTTTGTTTGATGAGAATCAGTTTTAAATGTGTAGTTTAGTTTATTACCGAATAAACAAGATATAATACACTATTCCATAAAACAGCTCAGGTGGCACGATTAAGTACATTTCCACAAAATATATTTCAAAATATACTCAAAATGTATAGTCAACCAATGATGTCTTGTGACACAAGAAGCAACCAACACAGAATTCCCTATGTATGTGTTTTTACACTATTTGCTTGGGGGAAAACAACATGAGTAAAACATTAAAAATCAATCTCTGACTTTTTTAAAGTTTCTTTTTTTTTACTACCACAGCAGTCATCAGTGTAGCATCCTGTTTTTTAATGTTTCTTTGTCTCCCTAATTTGGCAACTTCTACCAATTTTGAATTATCATTTTACCACTCAGATCGACAGTAGACTCCTACAATGGCTATTTTACAGCCTAACAGCCACACAGTACTACAGGAGAGCTGGCACTACATGGAGAGGCATATCTCTCAATGGTAACAGCTGGTAGGCTGTGGACGCATTGGCACATGGTTGACAAAGTAAATCATTTTTAAGCATTACTGTTTTCAAAAGAAGAGGCAAACCAGCTTGTAAGTCACCCCACATTTTCAAAAAAAAAAACTGCCAAGGACACATTTCAGCAAGACACCATAGAGACGGGGTCCCAACTGAGGAGGTCAAAGGTCCCTCTTACCCACCTGTTGGTGAGGGGCCCAATGAAGGGGTTGGTTATCAGCTGCACGGTGGCTTTGGAAGCAAAGAGCAGCCCCACTCTGACGTTTTCATTGAGCAGTTCCTTGTCCCCCTTGGGGCAGTCGGAATCCGGGTCGGTGATGTTCTCTGGCACTGGCCTCAGCGTGGTGACCTCAGCAGCGCTGCCAGTCACTCTGGTGGAGTTGTCGTAGAGGGACACGATGGTTTGGAAAGTTCCGGAGGGCAGCTGCGGAGAGACCGTGTGGTTCCTAATGACAACCCCCTCGTCATCGGCCGTGTACAGGTAACTCGGAATGATGGGCACTAGAGTTGAAATGAGATTCAGAAATTAGTGGTCGGAAAGCACTGCAAAGGGGGCCACAGAACACATTCTGACAGTGTTCGTGGTACAATTTGGACAGTCATTACAAATTACAGTTAGGGAACTGGATCATTGAAATTACATGACAGAATATAAAGAGACTTCCACGTTATGAAACATGTTATTCTTTTAATTTGAACAAAGTTCTATTTCCTATTTTTTATTTTCTCCCAACTTTGGATGCCCAATTGTAATTGTGTGCCCCTCCTCCCTCTGGGTTGCCCCATGGATTCCCTAACCACAGTGGGCACTGATGGTAGGGATCAAATTCCAAATCATGAGCCGTGCCACAGCATTAACGAATAACGCTTCATTTGGATGTGCCGCCCCCAGGAGGCACAGCAAAAATATTATCCAGAATAATTCCATTTGTCTTATAAATCCAGCATCTGGATTGATGAAAGCTATAGGAGGAATACCTGTAGTTTTTCCATGAATACGACTTGATGTATGTTTTTCCTTTTCCTTTTTAATCAACAGTAAAAGCAGAATTTAAATAAAAGCACCTGTGAATAATATATTATAAAAAGCAGATTATATTCTTTGTTTTATTTGCATTAAGATGAGATATAAAGTAGCCTTTTTCATGTTACTTGGTTTGAAATCTTCTGTGCATTGACCATGGACCAATCTGTTTTGTTAGTCATTTAGTCTAATTGAGCTCAATCAAATTAATTTACAGATGAATTTGACTTAATTTGAACACTTTCATCTCCACTGCTGACAGATGCTGCCCCAAAAGGTTCCACAAACCTGTTACAAATACGAAAACTGATAAGACTTTTTCAAATAGATTTTTATTGCATTTTGTTATTTAGTTTTTAATTTATTTCATTTTGTTTCAGATTTTTCCAATTTTTCTCCCAATTTGGTGGCCAATTACACCCTCTATTTCTTCCCCCAATTTACCCTCCCCCAAGCCCGCTGTTCATCCTCGGAGTCAAGCCAGTTTTTCCCTTAAAGGGACGACTTTCACACTTCTTGACGAGCTTGTGCCGGCTCTCCCTCCCCCTTCCCTCTGGGGCGTTCAGCCAATCTCAGCCAGAGCTGGCCTGTCGCAGCTGGGTTTCGAACAGTGGCCACAGTGGGATGAACCTGCATTCAGGATGAATGCCTTTACCGCTACACCACCCTTGTGAATCAGACTTTTTAACCTGATATTAAACACTACATGGTCACACAGTGTTCAGATAATGGTTGGCTGGTTGGTTTACGTTCAAAACACAAAAAACATCAGTTTCGTCTTTACCTTTTACCGATTTACATATAATTACTTTGGACAAAAGACTATTCAAACTAATCCTCAAAATGTCATACACATCTCTTTGCTAGTTTAAAAAAAAAAAAAAAAAAAAAAAAAAACAACTGTTAGCATTTCACAATACATATTTTTTGCTCAATTCTACAGACTCTTTACAGAGTTATACAGTTTCTCACCAAATTAGAACGCGTCAGACTTTTAATCGGACCAGTGCACTGACGAAAAAGCGGACTTTCATGCGCCATGGTTTTTATTAAAGTTTTTGTTTAACAATGCTGAAAACTGGAAGCCATGGCAACACACAAAGCCATTGTTTAGAGTCAGTATTTAGAGCCAAAATGGCAGCAACCAGCAGTCCCCTGGAGAGGCTGTTATGACAACCACGTTAAACACGTCTCTACCGCCAATTACATTGACTGATGCGGCTCAACAACATCGTTAGCAGCTACATATGAACAGCTTCAATGCACCTTGGCATAGATTCTACAAGTGTCTGTAACTATATTTGAGGGATGCAACATCATTCTTCCAAAATAAATTGTATAATTTGTTGTTTTGTTGATGCTGTTGGAACACCGTCTCAGGTGCCATTCCAGAATCTCCCATGAGTGTTCAATTGGGTTGAGATCTAGACGGCCATGGCATATTGTTTACATCGTTTTCATGCTCATCAAAACATTCAATGGCCGCTGTGGATAGGTGCATTGTCATCCTGGAAGAGACCACTCCCATAGGATGAAAGCAATCACTCAGAATGGCTTTGTATTTATTAGAATTCACCTTGCTCTCGAAGGGGTTAAACCTAGGGGTGGACCTAAACTACGTCAGGAAAAAGCACCCCACCCCAATAGCAGAGCCGCCAGTATCCCTCATTTACTCAAGTGTTTCCTTTATTTTGGCAGTTACCTGTGTGTGTATATATATATATGTGTATATATATATGCACTTGAATAAATATTTTGATTGACCAAGGCTTATGTATGCAAGACTGTATGCAGTGGCTAAATCTGTACATCTCACACATACTCAAACAAGCTACTGCTTCTTGCTTAACACATTTCAGGTAGATTTAAACTGAGAACCTGCACCGGACACAAGCCAAGAGCCTAATTCCGTTCAATATTTTCTGAGTGCCTACTGAGGATCTTCCATTTAAAGCTGTGTTACTATTTGAAGCAAATTGGTGGCTTCGGGGTAGGCCCATTTTTACTGCCAAATTTCTGTGCCAAAGGCTAAGAGATTGGCACACATCAGTGTCACAAGTGGTCTGAGATAGAGAGAGACTTATCGAGGTCGGCAGCCCTGATGCTTTCAGAGAAATCATGGGATTCATTCAAAACACAAATAAACTGGGGCAAATCCCCAGAAGAAAAGCACTGGGGCAGATATGCAGCAACAGGAAATTCTATATCCTTCAAATCCATGGCTGATCTTCAAACAGGGCACATAAAAAAAAAGATCAATATGCTTTCTTAAACCTGAAATGTGTGTCCTTTTATTTTTGTTTGTCTAAAGATTTTAACTTAAATTTATTTAACAAACAAACATTTTTTCCGATCCATTTGCTGTCGTTTTGTCAACATTGTGGGATTTCATCCCCACCGCCAAATACCCCTGCAGACATACTCAAGACCTTTAATACTCAAAGGTTCATTGATGGCATAATCTGATTAATATAAAAGGCAAATCAAGTAATTTTGTTCATTTCATAAGTACACCCACGTGTTTACATTTAAAATCATAGACAATAATTATATCACTGATAACATATAGGAAAAGCAGTTATTTATTATTTGAAATATGAAAAATACTGACCTGGAGTTCACTCACGAGACCACGTATAATATTATGTAATGTTGAAAAATATATATAATGTAAATACAATTATATATTAATAACTGACAACAGTCAATTATTTGATAAGTAATTCATTATTCATCCATTTGTTTAAGCGACCGATTCTTCATTTTATTTGATATTCTGTTCCTTTCCACCTTATAATTGAAATAACTGGGCATATACTATATACAGCAAATAAATAAATGGGTTGGCTTTTAGACGACTTGTTTTACGTCTTATTTACTCCCCAAAAAACTGAAATTATCATGTCATCTAGTACTATACTGTAGATCCGCCCAAACAACACATTTGAAACGACTGAGACCGAATCCTGATGCTGAGGTACAGCTGAAGGTCCAAAACTGTTTCTTGTAGCGTGGTCAGTTTGCAGAATGACTGCATTCATTAATATAGCATAATAAACTACTGACTGTTTGATTATAGGTCATGTGGGTAAAGTAGACTACCGTGTCTTTCTGACAACACTCACATGGATCCTTACATAAAATAATAGCCTATATACAGCACTTTATATTAAAGACAGCATGTTTGCTGCAACATCTCTCTAGCGCTCGCGCACACACGGCACGTATACACACAAATATAGGCTACCCACCAACGCATCAGACCAACCCTGCTGATGTAAAGTTATTACTTCAGACAAAAAAACGAATTAAGTAATTTGGTATCCCCAGTTTTAACCCATAAATGAATTGAGAATTTTATTCTGAAGATTTGTGTCAATAATTTGCATAGGCTAATGGTAAATGCAAATCGACTGTATGAGAAGAAGAAAAACTGTACAGTTGTCAATTTTATTACCATTATGTTGTGTTTCGATGTTTCAAAAGTTAAGTTGACGCAAAGTTAATGAACACGCATACAGTACAAATGGTAGGAAAGCATGTAACAGGTGTGCGAAGAACACTCGGCGGTTTGCCGAACAGAAGGCTACCTACCGACAACGGTGAGCAGCATATTATCCAGCAGTAAAGCGATGAAAACGATCAACAGAATCAATCTCCTCGATTGCCTTCCCTCTCTTAACCATCTCAGCAAACTAAATTCGCGTAGTGTGTCTAGTCGTCCCATTTTACAGTCCAAAGAGGAGAGAGATTCGCCCTGGAATGAAAGAAAACTCGTTATCTTAATATATTTCTCTTGGGGAAAGGCTGTGGGGGGAAAGAATGCATCAAGTCAGGTACAGGGGGGAAAAATCGTATGCCAGCGACAGTGAGAGACGTTTTAAAAACGAAAGAGTTGCTTTACACATTAACTGCTCTCATGACACGGAGGCGTTATATGCCGTTAGCCTATGCATGAACATTAAAAAAAAAAGCAATGACAAAGTTGAAAGATGCACACAGCAACGACTGACAGAATCTTACCTTAAACGCACATTAGAAAATCCCCATGCAATTGCAACCAAGAAGAAAGGAACGTTGAACGTGGGGAGGTTTGGTTACTTGACTTGTCCCTGACGTCACGGAACCCTTATCAGTCATGAGCATCATCAGCTGCAGAATCGCCAGCGGAACTCAGCTGCAGCAGCGCTAACGGAGACAAGTTGCTTCCTACAGATGACCAGCCACGAAAGCCTCCGTTTTGACGTTTGACATCATAATATGCGTAAAATAGAATTTCCCGAACTGCTTTTAAAAAGAGGGATCAATGCACATACTCTCAACTAAATTGATTATGTTGTGCAATAAAGTGGCCTGTTGCCTCAAGGAAGGTACCCTTCAAGTGAATTTTATCTGCTGTATTTTTCTATTATTATTAGTTTCCAATGGGCGGCAAACTCATTATTTAAACGTAAATATGTTATGACATCAGAAAAAAATCAACTGTTTCTATCTTTCATAGAAACAATAACAACAATCATTATTATTATTATTACTGTTATTATTGTTGTCATCAAATTATTATTGAAAAACGGGGGCCCTGCTACTCCAAGCAACATTGTTTTCTTCAAACAATAAAAACAAGTAGCTACCCCTGAATTCCATTTTTTTAAAACATTTATGAAAATGTTTCAGACAATTTGTGTATCCACACAGCCTAACCTTACTGTGAGCACTATTCTCTAAGTCCCTCTGCAAAGCAGCTGCGCATGATTCAGGGTTCACCGCCTCACCACGCGCATGACAAGTAAAGCTGATACGCGCACAGATTTATCTAAATATAATGGGGAAGTGAGTGATTTATTTTGTATAAATATTTTATTGTGGAAGTAGCAAAAAAACTGCAATGCTCACATATATATTTGGACTACTATATATTGTTTTGCTATATAGTTTGCTACAGTTCGTTTTTGCACTATACACTGAGTTGAAGTGAAGTAGGCCTAATGACCTATCAACAATTTAGTACGAGAGAGAGCGAACCCCGTTGGCAATAGCGTAATCCACAGAGAATGATTTGGCAAAACAGGCTATATAATATCACTACAGGAAGTGTACCTGGACCAACAGGTACATACAGTACCCTCCAAAATTATTCACACCCTCCATAAAGATTCTGTTTAACAAGTCATGTGTCACAACTATTCACGACCCTAATGTTAAAAAAAAATCATAATAATTCCAACTAAAATAAATATTCTGTATGGAGGAATAGTCAAAGTTCCCCACAATATGTTCACCAATATCATAAAACATTATAGTAGATGACTCAGTAATGTTATGAGGGGAGGGTGCACTGAAATGAAGTGAATAAAGTACTGAAAATGGGTGAATAATTGTGACACACTTTTGTGGGAATAAAATATTATTTTTCCTGGTGAATACAATCTTTTTCTCTGGGCAATAGTGTTAGTATAAATAAATCCCCATATAAAATTATATATATGTATATTTTTAGTGTACAATATAGCTCATTACCTATATTGTTTATTTTATAGAGCCTCTTTGTTCATATTTATCAAGAGTGTGAATAATTTTGGAGGGTACTGTATATATGTTTGTTTTTCAATGTGACATTTTTAATGTGGTTTGAAGACTCTTAGATCTATGATACATTGTACCATTTCAGCATTTATTTGCTTTTAAGGTGGATGCCAGGTCATCTAGGGAAACATTGATTATAGATTCTGCATGACGCAAAGAAAGATTCAGATGAAAAGATTCAGGTGCAATAGACTAGAGTAGCAATGGGAATTGTACCCCTTGTCTCCCAGGTACTGAGCCCACTGTCATATCCAATACCTCACATTACGCCTGCGCTACAAGAACAGTTCTTGAAAATAAAATCAAACTCCATTTAACATTTCAATGACCAGGACTCCACCTGGTGTACATTCACAGGATGTGATGCCCCTGTTTATCTTGTGACTCGCGGGTTGACTGCAGTGCCATCTAGTGGTGAGTTATTCACCCTGCGTGGCTCAGGGCTTGGAGTGATAAGGTTCAATTAACTTTCCTTGATAGAGAATTCATTGGTCTGTCTATTTTATCCCAAACTGGATTTTAGGATACAGGACCATCATTCCCTGTCAGGGAAAATGATTTGGACCTGACTGTTCCAATCTTTCTCAGCTTTGGCTGAAGACAGCAACTATGAGTGGAAATGTAATTGAAAGCACCTTACACTGATTGGTTAACACACTCCAAATAACAAGCGTGTTGATTTTTTTAGTGTGTACTAGTTAATGAGGCCTTTCACTCAGCTGAGATTAATACGGGTTTAAAAAATCTGGTTAAATGTGAACAGCAACACGTTTTTTTCATTGTCTTGTTTAAGAGAACAAGGAGGAAGCCAATTTCAGTGACAACAATGATGGGCAGTTTCTGCTTCTTATGTTCACTAATTTATGTCAGAAGGATACTGTTCTGCATGGCTACCTAAGTGGTGTCATGATCTCAGCAACTGTTTCTGCCTCAATGTAAAACATGGCTCTTGTGCTCTGATGTAATTTGACCTCAATGTTCTCAAATATCCAATCAAAATATTTCCCTTATGCAACCTATATCCCTGTTTAGCTGCAGTTGACCCAGATTGATATTGATAGATATGTGCTGGTTTTCAGTATTCCCCTTGACTGAGATGTACATGCTACGTGGAAGTTTTATTTGTATGTTTAGGCTAGGGTATTTAGCATACAGTATATCTAAAGCTTCATCCTTCAATTCATTCAATGCAATTTGTGTGTTTTGGTTAAATTTTGTCTTATTTTGTTACTGGTTCCCATTATTCATGCATAATTTTCAAAGACTCGTATAATCCACACAACATTCCTCACCATAAATATGTACAATTAATATTGCATTTTCCATATTTTACGTTCCATTTTTGGACATCACTCGCATTAATGCAACTGACATTTTAACTCCTATGAAACTAGTAATTCTGTTCCATACATCTTTTTGTTGGGGCCTCCTGGATGGTGCATCCAGATGAGGCACTGGCCCTTTGTTCAGTGCTGCACCCCATGGGCTGGGATCAGATCCCGACTGTGCCAGTGCCGTCTGCGGCCGGTGATCTCGTGGGAGTGGGCATGATGTTGCCCATTGCCCAGGAAGGGAGAGTTTGTGATTCCTTTGGTTCGGTCGGGCACCCCAGCCTGCCCGCACCAGCAACACAAGTATCATTGCAATGACAGCGCAGCTCAGTTGGTGGACTGAAGAGAGAAAATACATGATGGCTGGCTGCTCTGTGCTTTGACAGAGGATGTTGCATGAATGGGACTGGCCTACGGATATGATTGGCTATTCTAAATTGGGAGGGAAAAGTCAACATAAGGCATGCCAAGTTGTTCAAATAAATAAATAACTACATATTTTTATATAAATCATTCTTATTTATCCATTGATTCACTATTCAGTCAAAACCTCAATAATACCTCTTGTCCTTCTTCTCCTCCATTTTCTTCTTCTTCTAAAATTTTGGATAAACATTTGGGTAATACTGAATTCTAAGGTGATATATTTTGTGATATTCTGGGAGTCATGTATGAATGAGATCACATTGGGTCCAATATTTCTAGGGTTTTCTGGACCAATAACACAATGTACAGTATAATAACGTCATATATAGCAAAAATACAATAATACCTCTTCCTGTTCTCCTTCTTCACTCCATTCTCTTCTTCTTCTCTCAGGCAGGCCTCCATTCAGGCATGTCCATTTGCATCCCTACATACAGTAGGCTCCGTTTTTATTCATACCCTTGATAAAGATGAACAAAAGAGATCGTATAAAATAAACTATATAAGCAATGGGGTATATAATATGCTAAAAAAATCTGAAAATTCCAAACCTACATTACTAATACAATTGTTCATAAAAACATATGTTTTATAATATTTGTTTTCTGGATCACAATTATTCATACCCCTAACTATTCTTTTAAATTTAACCCAACAAAAACAAATCTTCAGAAATATACAACTTATTTGAAGTTCATTGGAAGGTTATGGAACTGTACAGTAGCCTACAATGGTTTCCTGTTTCCCTTGGGCATAAAATTTGAAATACTGTGGTCAGCCATCATCACGGTGAAAGGCAAATAACTCCCTGAAAGCATCAGATGAAGGGTTGTTGACCTCTACAGATCAGGAGATGGCTACAAAAAACTAAAAAGTTAAAGGATACCGTTTTCCACTGTTGTGTCAATTATTAGTACGTTTAAGGCCACTGGAACAGTAGCTTGTGCTTCATACCAATGTATTATTATTATTTTCTGATTTTTTTTTAGCATAAAATATACCTCATTACTTATATAGTTTATATGATCTCTTTTGTTCATCTTTATCAAGGGTATGATTAAAAACGGAGCCTACTGTACCTGGCCTGTAGCCAACGATGACCGCTGCTGCACCTCCAGCTGCAGCCAAGTGTTAATGGAGAAGAGTTCTCTAAAAATATGCTTTGCCTCATGTATCATTTAACAAGCATAGTTAAGAGTTTGAAATGGTCTTTTACGTTTTATGGTCAAAAGTCATTTGAAAATGGACCCCAGGGAATGTTCAGTTGGACGTACCAAGCACATACCAAGCAAAATATATTTTTGAGATACCCTGATAAATGTTTAGTGCGTCCACTGAAACACTTTCACTAGGTTTTATTTTCTCATACAACAACACTGGTCACCATCTTGGGGGCAGGGCTGGACTGGGACAAAAAATAGGCCCTGCCATTTGGCTCAAATCCAGTGGCGCCCCATTTTCTGTCGACGGGGGTGCCACTGAAAAACTTTCAATACCCGGTCCGTTATAATATTATATAGGCTATATAAAATAATTCTACAAAAACAACACTGGTCTGCCCATCATAGCCAGTCAGCCCTGCCTGGGGGTATTTCACGAAGCGCGATTAAGCTGTAAGCCTGATTTATGTCAGCAAGTCTGGATAAATTCTCGGATAACTCGGATAACTCGGTTTCACGAAGCAAGCTTGACTAGATGCCAGTTAAGTTACTAGGGCAACATATATTTTGCATTAGAACAGGGGTGGCCAACCAGTCAGAGACTAAGAGCCACATTTTTTACTGTGTTACCGCAAAGAGCCACATCACCGGGGGTGCTACACGAGAAATAAAACCGGACACCAGTTCATTTATTTCGCGGACCGGGGTGGTAAGAGGAATAAAAAAAATTGCGCCCCTCCTAATTTTAAACCCGGTGCATGAAACAAAAAAAGGTTGGGGACCGCTGCCCTAACTGTGTTTTTTTCGTCTTCTGAAATTTTGCGAGCGGTGCGCGTTTGACGAAAATACCGCATTGAACTCAAGCGAAGCGAACACGCACATTAAAAAAACAAAAAACACAAACTTCGATATGAACGTAAGAGCCGCATGAAACCAGGCAAAGAGCCGGGTTGGCCACCCCTGCATTAGAAGATCGATAGATGCAAAAATGTTTACAATGAAAGGTACCTACTTCAATTACAATATTTAATAGTAAAATTTAGATTATGTAGTCTTCACAGCTGCAAATCACAAAAAACAAACTTGTGTAAAACATGCAAGTCCATGCAAGAAAAAACTTTTTTTTGTAGACCAGTGTTTATTAAAACATTTACAATTCAGGTTTTTTACTTTTTTCAAGTTTTTATTTGCAGTTTATGTTAAAATAAAATCATTTTATGTCATAATATTATTAAACCATTTACAACGCATGTTTTTGTCTGGTTTTTATGTACATTATATGTCAAAAAAGCCATTCTGAAACAGTATAAAAAACGAATGTTTGTTTTGATCATGGCGTCCGTTCTTAGACAATCTCGTAGATGAGGGGGGCACAAATAATTAGAAGAGTTTTCAGCTTTTAGCTTTTTTTGGGTGCTAATAAGCTTCAAGCCAAAACATGAGCGTAATTCAGCATCAGCATGCATTCATCCTACAATCTGTATGAGTCTAGCAGTAGCTCTTAGCATTGCATTATCTAGCTAGCATTAGCTTGTTTATTACTTAGCTAGTTAGCTCCCTAGCCTCGTACAATAACACAGAAACACAACAAAACGGCATTTTGATGACATAGCCTACCTCTTAATTGGGCTCTCTTTTCCTTCTCCTCCTTCCTCCGTTTTCTCCCCTGCGCACCTGAAAGCTTGTGCCTTTTCAAAGTCATTGTGCAAATATAAAATCTGTCATCGATCTGATATCTATCTTGCGTCGCGCTGATGTTGGCCTCTGCCTGACTGCATCAGTAGTGCGTGCCTCTCTGACCCCATAACCTCCGCTTGACCCGACAGGTGACAGCACGTCTCTTGGGTTGCCTGTGATGCGCGCACGTAACCCCCACTTTCAGCAAGCAGCCAGGCATCGTATCCCCCACCTCAGTAACAACATCTCTGTCAAAGTGCAGGCCAGATGAAACATTGTGTGAGGAACAGAACAGGGGTGCAGAGTGTATTTATTTTTGTTTATTTGTTCATTGGGAGGAAAGGAGAGGGCACCCACCAGCCACCAGTGATTTAAAAAATATATATATTTTGTTTGTGAGGGCGACATGGCGCCCCAGGCAGCTGCCTGTATGGCCTGTGCCTTGAGCCGGCCCTGCCATGGGTCACATTCCTGCCTTCATAAAATATTCAGCCACTACCTTAATGAGTTGGCAATATTTTTATTTCATTGTAACAGCAAGAGACAATTAGACAAACAATAGCATGAACACACGGGGGAGTTCACACAATTTCCAACAGAGTAATAGGCAGATAGACAGTGATTACATACAATATATAACATTCAGACTATTTTTAAGGGCAATCTGCACCAAGTGGACAATGATCAGTGGTATGGGGCAGGTTAAAAATGACCCCTGGGTTGATTCTGGATAAAGAATTTGGTAATACTGAATTCCAGGGTGATATATTTTGTGATATTTTGTCTGTTCAACTCAATCCGGGAGTCATGTATGAATGAGATCACGTTGGGTCCAAGATTTCTAGGGTTCTCTGGACCAATAGCACAATATACAGTGTAACAGTGGTTCACAAACTAGGGAACTAAACCTAAACTCAAACTTAACCAAATTAAGGTTGTTGTGTTTAAATTCTACCATAATTTTTTCCTTAAACTTGCTCACTGCCATTTGCCCTGCCACTGAACTCTTCATTTTCCACATACGCTTTATTTTCAGGTGTCCACACTTTCAGTAATTAGAACCCCACTGATATAAATGGATCAATTAAAAAATAAATTATTTCGAACATAATTATTGATATATAACACTTTACAGAAAAATAATTACATGTACTGCGAGGCAAAAATGAGACATTTATTCTTCATTGGCGTGCATAGCTATATCTGACATAACATGGCCTTAAGAGGGTAAATCATCCCTCAATGGACATTAAAATGGTCTAATTATGAACAATTAACAGCTTGTTACAATTTAGATGTTGCAATTATGGTTGGGATGAAAACCAGCATACACAGTGGTCCCACAGGGGCTGTATGTACAAAGATTCTAAGAGTAGGAGTGCTGATCTAGGATCAGGTTTCCCCTGTCCATATCCTAACCATATCCATTATGAGTTAAAAGGCTAAACTGATCCTAGATCAGCACTCCTTCTCTTAGAATCTTTGTACATACGGCCCCAGGACTGAGTTTGGGAACCACTGTAGTATAATAAGCTCTTACATAGCACTCCTTATGCAAGCATCCTAGGCTTTATAAAAAGATTACGATTTAAATCTAAACTACGGCCCGAAAACTACTCCAGTCTGGTGTGACAATTTGTTTGTAAACGGTTCAATACAAAAACAAGGATTTGATTGAGTTGAATGATTTAGATTGAAATAAAATCAGAATCAGCTAAAACTCCACACAAAGAGGAATGGGCCTACAAGAACAGATAAGCCTTTAAGACCTGATTTAAATGAACCAATTACAACTGCACCTCTGATACGGCTCGTAATTTAGCTCCAAAGACAAGGTGCAGAGCAGCTGAAACCTCTTCCTCCAACTGTGTTTAACTGATTGCGAGGGACCACCAAAAAAATAATCTGCAGTTGCAGAACATAAGAGTGTGAGTAGGAATGTAAGGTTCAATCAAATCCAGTTTGAATAAGGCCCAAGCTCATGAAGTGCTTTTTAGGTAACGAGCAAGATTTTCAATTAAACTCTGAATTTTAAATGGCGCCAGTGTAATGGCCTGAGGACAGGACTAGATAGTCGGGCTAGATAGTCCATCGTGATAAAATGTAGCACGATGCTACAATGCAATGATGCTACAACATTGTCTGCATCATGATTTTGAGGGGATGTGTTGTGATGTGACTGATGTGATTGTTTTAATGTGTTGATGTTTTTTTTAAAGCTGCACTTTCTTTGGATTGTATTGCAGTTGAGTTGAAATGGGATTGATCTCTAGGCTGCGGGTATTCACAAATATGCTTATATAAAAATTGCAAGCTGTGTAGAAGCAAAGAGTGAAAGTCCTTCAACTAAATATAAATCAATTTCTATTAAGAGAATGAAACACAAATCGTTTTTTAACCATTTTTTCTCCCCCATTCGTAATTTCCTCCCAATTTTAAATGACTCAACCATTGCTGCAATGTTCAATGTCAATTTGGGAGAGCACAAACCAAGCATGCAAGTTCCACAAATTGCATTCAACCAGCCTGCACCTCCCACTCTGCAGTCCACCGTCTGAGCTGCACAGCCAGTGTTGGAGGATGACGCTGAATGCACAATTTGCATAGGCAGGTTCCTAAGGTGAGCTGAGACTGTGCATATCCTGCTGATTGGTACTCTCCCTCCCATGGTGACACTATAGCAAATTGTGTGTTGCCCCATGGGACTTCTGCCCACCGTTGGCACTGGCATTGTGAGGATTTTGTTCTGAACCATGGGGCTAAAGACTAGTGCTGGTACTGTTGCTGTATGCACCATCAAGAAACTCCAAAGTGATGCAAGAATACTTGACAGAAAAATACCATATGTAAGGTGTGCAAATCTCAATATTCACAATGTGGTAAAAACTTTCTGGTGTTTCATAAAGTGAAATGTTTCATTACTGTATCCTGATATGGATCAGGCTACGTAGGTGTGTGACACTGATCATGCTGCAGGAGAAATGCATCGTCTCCCTCCTCATTAAAACAAATAGAAAAAACACATCCAGACACTGCATTCCCGGGGTCAGCTTCACATAACTCAGCAGCTGTGGTAAAATGACTGATCCAGATGTGCAAAGGAGGTATATACTCTTTAAAGCCACAAAGCTCATTCAAATGGTCACATAAGGCCCCAAAGACACAAATGGGATCATGCGATCATGCAATACTTTACATCTGAGCTGAACAACACGTCAACCCTGTTAGGAGAACGCTGTAATCCTGTGGTAATCGAGCTGTAGCTCGAGAAACTGGACAGTCCGGGGTTGCAGGTTCAAGTCCATGGCGGAAGTCTTCCATTGCACACAAGAGCAAGGCACACAAGCGGAACGACTTCTTGTAAACGTCTAGGCATGCAAACGGGAGACGTGTAAAATGCAAGCCAAATAATCACAAGAATAAATTGCTTCCTGAACACTTGGAGCACCTGATCATGTGGTTTAATACAGATATAGTGATGAATGTCATCAGCTAATTAAGGGTCAGACAGAACACACAAACCATAGGCACTCCAGTATTAGGAATGCATACTCGGATCAGGACCGCGTTTCTGATAAAGTGTAATACCCCTTTTCCACTGCAGAGCTGGAAGCAGGCTGATGGGCTGATTCAAGGTGGAACATTATAATCGTATTTTTTGCGGAGTTAAGTGAGAACTGCCTGTGTCAACTCCACTATTGCATATGGAAATGACTGGGTGAGGTGTACGGTCTTTTTAATGTTCCACTAATAACAGCTATCAACTAAGCCATTGAAAGGTGTGTTTAAACCACCCTGTAACATGTTTGTTTTTTGGTCAAATGTTCATTCTTACCATCTCTAGCAACATAGGTGGGCGATAGCTCAAGCCATTGATATCCGTGCTAATTACCATTAATTACAGAAAGCTTTGGGTGTAACGGCAACACTCAAACAAAGCTATGGCTGACTGTAACCCAACATTTATAGGGTGTTTTAAACCCTATAATATACAGGTAACTGCCAAAATAAAGGAAACACCAATATAAAGTGTCTGAAGAGGGCGTTGGACCAGCACGAGCCACCAGAACAGCTTCAATGCCCCTTGGTATAGATTCTACAAGTGTCTGGGACACTACTGGAGGGATGTAAGACCATCCTTCCACAAGAAATTCCATCGTTTGGTGTTTTGTTGATGGTGGTGGATAAACGCTCCAGAAGTGTTCAATAGGGTTGCTATCTGATGACTGAGATGGCCATGGCATATGGTTTACATCATTTTCATGCTCATCAGACCATTCAGTGACCACTCTTGTCCTGTGGATGGGGGCATTGTCATCCTGGAAGATACCATAGGATGATGGTGATCACTCATAATGGCTTTGTATTTATTTGAGTTTACCTTGCCCTCTATGGAATTGAGTGGACCTGAACCATGCAGGGAAAATGCCCCCCACACCATTACACAGGTGGCAGGACCTTCACCGTGGGGAACAAGCACGCAGGCCCGTAGGGTTCTTTTGGCGTGCGCCACACATCCGCTTGTAGTACTCGTCTGCATGTTGAGAACAGGGTGAAGGACAACTCATTTGACCATATGGCCACTGCCTGCGTTCTTCGCAGCGCTTTCCTTGCAAACATGCATCTTTAGGTGTAATAAGGGGTTTATGCACTGCAACCCTGACCATAATATCCCTCTCTGTGAAGCTCTCGATGGACTGTAATGCAATGAACTGATTCAGAGTTGCTTGTCTGTTTTGCCTTGCATCTCGAACTAATGCACGGACATCATGGTAAAAAGCATGCACACAGTTGCGCCTAGTCAGTGATGTCTTTCCCTCCATGCCTTCCAGACTTCCATGCCAACATCACCTGAGCAACTGTTCCTTGTGAAACATCAGCAAGCTGAGCAGTCTTTGTCAATGAAGCTTCTTTCAAATGCGATCATCAACCGTTTTTAAAAGTCACTGAGATCTCTTCTTCTAGACACAATAATGGGAAACTGGGTCTTCCCAGTACATGACCCTAAGCATTATGGGATGTTAATTGCTTAATTAACTTAGGAGCAACACCTGTGTGGAAGCACCTGCTTTCAATATAATTTGTATCCCTAATTTACTCAAAGGTTTCCTTTATTTTGGCAGTTACCCGTATGTCTTTTTGTGAGTCTATGACGGTGTGTATCTTCCCCTCTATTCAAATGCGTGCGAAGTGCAACAGATCAGGCATTATAATATAAAAGCCAAAGGAGTCTTTGTCAGCACAAATCCGGCCAGGCTCCAGCATGGCTTGTGCTTGGCACAGTTCTGCCAGCGGGGAAAAGGTGTATTATCACAAGGCTTCTGCTCCGTTATCACGCAAGCCCACCGAAAGAGGGGCCGGTGGCCCCCGGCCCCCCAAGGGCCCGCCAAACCATCTCATCTGTCCTCCAGCCGCCCGTACGTCTTCACCTTCCCCAAGCGATGCGTCCTCCAGCTGCTCGTACTTCTTCACCCGCCCCCGGGTGATGCATCCGATGCACCGGCGGTAGCAGCCGACGAAGCGCGACTGGCCCAGCTTGAAGCTCATGGACAGAATGGCCATGCCCACGATGATGAAGAGGGAGGTGAGCATGAAGAACTTGGGGTGGCGGGGCATGATGTCGCCGAAGCCGATGGTGGTGAGGGTGACGAAGCAGAAGTAGAAGGTGTCCAGGGTGTTCAACTCCGTCTCCCACAGACGCAGGACGGAGCCGCCGAACAGGATGTAGGCGAAGACCAGCACCAGGATGAGCACGAGGGGCACGTCCAGCCTCTCCAGCTCCTGCCCGTCGTGGAGGTCCAACAGGTCCCTCTGGGGTGGCGCGCGGTTGAGCTCGGGGCACGAGAGGCTTCGCGGGAGGGTGCCGCCCCGCCTCATCAGGATCTCCCTGGCCAGGTTCTCGCGGATGATGATGCGGTCGAAGATCTCAGCGTTGCGCAGCTGCACCGACTTGCGCTTGACCGACTTCTGGCTGCGCAGCACATGCTTGATGTCCATGGGAGCCACGTCCTGGCTGAAGGTGTAGGTCCCGTCGTGGACGGCGACATCCCCCTCCGGCTTCTCCTGGCATCCCCGCCAGGGCCAGCAGGAGAAGGACTGCAGACGGCAGCGCTTGTGCAGGTGGAGGTAGGACTTGGAGACCAGGATAGCCAGGATGTCCCCCACGTCGGTGATGACCAGAAGCATGAGGGGTATCCCCACCATGGCGTACAGGATACACACCAACTTGCCAGCATCGGTTTCAGGGTAGATCTGTCCGTAACCTGGAGAAATGGGAGAAGGAAAGCAGGTGGTCATTTTGGAGGCTCTTGTTATTTTGTGGTTCCATTTCCATAACCATCACCCCAGGTGATGAAGGACAACATGCTGACCTAGTCCAGACTGTCTGTCTACATTGATAGCGCAAAGACACCAAGACATATTCATTTCTTGTGTATGGCTCCTTTTTCCTTCCCAGCCTTGACATTCAACAGACTAAATAATCTTGCCAATCTTTTCATCTCAATTGACCAATTAAAGCAGTTGATTACACGGTTAAGTTACCTCACCTTTGTATATTATTATTTCTTTAAGTGAAAACAAAACCCAATAGACCCTGTGGCTCTCCAGGACCAGTTGTCAACCTCGTTTAGTATTTAATCTCAAATGAAGTTTCAATGGCTTTAGTTGGAAAACATAATATATGAGTAATGGGAACCTACAGAACACAAATCAATATAATAGAAAAATGTTAGATGTGACTGTGAACCCTAATACTAAATGTATTGAGGGTTAGTATATATTAGAGACAACAGTGCCATCTGCTGGTGACTTTTAAGCATTGAGGGTAGTGAAACGTGATCCAAATGTTCTGTGCACAGAACAGGAAAAAATATATTAGTCTGGACTAGTCTGTTTAAAAGCATTATATTATGTAAAAATGCATCAATTAAGCATTAATGTTAATAGTCTTATTAGCAATAAAAAAGAATCAAGAAGCACCCAATTATTTTGTAGTTAGCTAAATTAATTATTCTCTCTTCCATATATATATTTTTTACTTTGTTTGACCTACCAATCACAAATTAGTAACGGGTACTTATCTCAAATGATAATCTCACAGGCCTACTTTGTGAGGTGAAAACTTCAGCTGGTGTTAAAAGCACCTGCATTTCACTAGCAGGAAAAGGTTGCTTCAAAAAAGCTCATTAGCAGTGGTGAGTTATGAGGGACGGGAACACAAAAGGTTGTATTAGCACACACAGTTACAGGAAGCAAAAGCATTTTTCCCTATCATGTAATGTGCTCCCCTACTGCTTTCAATAATTGATTTAATGAATCCCTCGTTATTTATTTATTTATTTAGACACCCCTGCCTCTCTTTGGGTAGTGTCTTGGACAGTTTTCTTATACAGTATAAGTACATCTTATTTACAATAAAGACAAACAATTGTCCCATAGCACCTGTAGAACCCTCACCACCACCTCTTTTTGGCACAAATTAATCTGATGATTTTAGTGATTTTTTGAGATACAGTATGTTGAGAAATATTACAAGCAAAGAGGTTTAAATGAAGAGCTTTGGATCTCACATGTAGTGAATCACATGATAGGTGCAGCAAAACACTGTGAGTGGGACTACAGGAGGGAATTAATTCAAACATGTTTTTTTGCAATAACATGAGGGCCTAGTGACACGGGAAAGAGGGCCCTTTATCTGCGATTGTACCCTGATGCTAAAGGGAGCAGATTAAATACATCACAGGCACTCTTTTGCCTGAATATAGGCACTTTCTCCGTTGTCCAGCTCCAGAAACAATAGCGCAGCTTGTGTGAAGGGCATGGGAAGTGCAGTCTGACCTAGAGCAGTCCGATCAAGCACCTTGGTTGATAACACACAAAGCAATACAAGGGGTAGAGAGCAACAGGGCAACAGCTGAGCCTTCTGACAAAAACCAAAAGGGGTCCACCACTGTAAATAACTAATTCTGCCAGGAGGAAGGGCATATTAAGTGCCCAAAGCTACAGAACACCCCCAGTGAAAGCCAACCCTGCTTGTAGAGAAAAGGGACGAGACACAGGAGATCCCGTGTCTCGTCCTCCCACAGGTGAAAGTTATGCTAGATGGGATGCTGATGATATTAGTGGTCGACACTGGAGCAAGCCAGTCACTGGTAGCAGAGGTAATGGCTACAAAGCTACAGGGCAGGTGACATTAGATGGCAATGGGACTGTTACTGTAGCATCAGGAGGAAGAGCAAAGACCAGGGGAGTGATGAACTCAGTTAACGGGCAGATGAACAAGCACCATCATCCACTGTATAATTACTGCAGAGGTGGCACCATGTCAACAAGGGCCATATTCCTGCACTCCTGCAAAGAAAGCTTTCATCAAAGAGCAGATCGATGAAAAGCTATAGTTATAGAGAAATCCACCTCCTCATGGGCTTTGTCAGTTGTCATTGTAAGAAAGGAGGAGAGAAAAGATTCTGTGTGG
Source organism: Aldrovandia affinis (assembly GCA_029706075.1). NCBI lineage: Eukaryota > Metazoa > Chordata > Actinopteri > Notacanthiformes > Halosauridae > Aldrovandia > Aldrovandia affinis. Next base: position 9,752,021 of record JAINUG010000002.1, on the reverse strand, counting down.
ATTAGAGACGGTTAAATACAGTAACACATGATGAGGCCTACCCTCTGCCAAGAATTAGGGACATTCTGGATGGGTTCCACTGTGTTTTTCAAGGTCTGGCCATTGGCAGATTGAAATGGAGCCAACTGACAGAGCAAAGACTGCACTTATCACAACGGAAGGACTGTACCAGTTCTGCGTTATGGCTTTTGGGCTGAAGGGGGTGCAAGCGACTTTTCAGAGACTAATGAACAAAGTCATTAGAGGGCTAGTTCAGAAGACCTGCTTGGGTATCTAGACAATGTAAACCTAAACAGTTTTTTTAACCACAGTTTACTGCTTACCTTTGTATCATTTCAAGTATTATTCACTGGATTTTAACTGCTTAAATTTCAGTAAAAACTGGAAAATGGGGGTGTTCTAAAACTTTTGACCGGTAGTGTACATTGGTGCCTTTGATGAAAATGAGCAAAAGAACGCTGTATAATGAGCTATATTTTATGCTCAAACATGTGGGAAAACTATATACTTTCATTCTGGTAAAAGTATTTTCTTTTTATTTAATAAAACTTTTTTTTTGTTAAAAACATAGCTGTCAAAATTATTACTACCCATAAAGATTATTTTAAATGAAACCAAACAGGAAATCTGCAATAAAATTCTGCTGATTTAAATTAATCTCGGACTTAAGGAACTGTACCGTGGCCGTACACTACTTGCTGTTTCACTAGGGTATGAAACTGAGGTGGCACTCATCCATCACTATGGGGAAAGCCAAATAACTGTCAAATCAAAAAGCGACAGATGGTCGTTGACCTACACAAGTCAGGTAATGGGTACAAAAAATGCATAAATGGTTGAACATACCACTAACCGCTGTTAGGGCAATAATCAAAACGGTTCAAATATCTGGAAAGTTTCGTCATTACTAAACGTCATTGGAACTATGACTGGAACCGGGTGCTATGGTCAGATGAGACCAAATTTGAACTTTTTGTACACCATCTTTGTACACTTTTTGTTTGGCATCAAAAGAGGAGATGCATACAAGGCAAACCACCTCATACCTACTATGGTGATTTATTGATGCTTTGGGGCTGTTTTCCTGCCAGTGGTCCAGGGGCTCTTGTTAAAATCAATAGCATAATGAATTCCACCAAGTACCAGGACATTTCAGCCAAAAACCTGGTTGCCTCTGCCATGAAGCTGAAACTTGGCTGAAACACAGAGGCCGTGGATAGCATAGCGGTGTAACGCTGGTCTGATATGGTGTTCGCTGACTGTCAGGATTGCGGTTCGCTGCCCATGGAGAATTAGTTTGCCTCGTAGAGACGAGCAGCAGACACGTGTGGGGAGGGTAAATCAAAATAGAGGGTGTAATTGGCTACTAAATTGGAAGAAAGAAAGGGAAGAAAATTAAAATAAATAAATCAACACAGAAATGGTTCAGTGAAAACAAAATCTATATTTTGCAATGGCCATCTCTGGACATAAACCCTATGAAATACACATGGTCTGAATTGAAGAGGGCAGTCCCAAAGCACAAACCTAATGATATCAAGGATCTTGAAAGGTTCTGTATGGAGGAATGGTCCAAGATCCCTCCAAATATGTTCTCCAACCTTATTAAACATTCTAGAAACTCAGTGCTGTTATCCTTTCCAGGGAAGGCTACACCAAGTACTAAAATCAGGGGTGCTAATGATTGTGAAACCTTTTCTTTTTTTTGAAAGAAATTTACAATTTGAAGAATGTGTTAGTTTGGTCGATTCAATTGAATCATTAATAAAATAAAATATTTTACACATTATTAAATAAAATTACAATATATCTTACTAATGATATTATTTGTTTTCTATGGCCTTTTTTGCTCATTTTCATCAAGGGTGCCAATAATTATGGACCTGACTGTATCAGGCTTCAGCAGACTCCTTGTGTACTTTCACATTGCAGTACTTCCTTATACTATATAATATGCCATTAAGAAATGGTGATAAAAATAACCATAACCCGTCACACTCAAATTACCACCATACTGGTATGAATAGCATTGCTGCTGATACATACATGTATTTAATCAGAATCAAAAGTCATTATGATTTGTTGAACTATGATTGTTCCTACCATGTATTAATGCACATCTTGCAAGTCACTCTGGATAAGAGCTTCTGCTAAATGCTTAAAATGTAAAATGCAAATGTAAAGGTATTCGGACCGGAACAGCTACAGTAGGTCTATTACATGTTTAAAGCCACATTCCTTGATTTATGCCTTTTAAGGTGGCTAAAGTGTCTGCTGAGATGGACCAATAAAAATCCACTGTGCAGTTCAATCTGAACCACAGTCAAAACCATTATCATTAATGGTGTGCTTAGCAGCAGAAAAAACCCTAATTTGTTTCCCGTAAGTTTGTTTCTGCTTAGTAAGATACGAACATCTTGTCATTGTCTTGTTGCCATGTTTGAGGTTCCGTGTTTAGTAGAGGTTACATACAGTACAATTAGGTTTTTTCATCAGTTGACGGATAATCTATTTTCTGGGCAGCTCTGTCTGTAAAGTCGCTCACCAGGAGCGCAGGCTGGAGTCGCGCACGTGTGACTCTTGGCTCCATCATTAGCAGAATATGACCAGAAGTAGGACATAACTGCATTAGTTCCTCCCGACTTTGCGATGGGTTCTCACAGACTACCAGTTGTTGCCAGCGACAGATATGCCTTTCTTCCAATCAACAGTAGCTCTCTCCTGTTGTACTGTGTGAACAATAGGGTATAAAATAGTCACGACCTCACATGCAAGTCCGTTGGCAGAGTCATTATCTCCTCGTGCAGGTGTGGGTGGCTCAGGGTGCCTTTATCAGAATTATGTTGATATTTGCCACCTGCACAGTCTACCTGTCTTTACCATTAACACTATTTAAGCTCCTTATCCCCCCAATGCAATGAAAAAATACAAGATGAAAGATAAAACAAATATTATGATCAGAAACCGAATGCTAAAATCCACCAAGAAAATGTATTTGGGTACAATATTCTGTTTTGGAGCATATATCAGTCTCCTTTGAGGTCACTCAACCCACAGTCTCGCTTGTTGCCTCTCTCTCTATCTATCAATGCTCAATTTATAATTGTGGACAGCACACATAAGCCACACATTATGGCTCACCCACAGAACATAATGGATATCTGCTTAACAGATTGCTTAACAAGCAGAAAAATGGAACCACTTTATGCTTTTAGCAATTTGTTTTCCCCCAAGAGCCCAGCAAAATGATACACATTTAAAGTTAGTGGAATCGAATCTCCAGGAAATGGCCTTTAACGAGGAAATCCTTGGAAGCTACAGCATCTCTTTTTCCTGCCCAATCTTTCTGGGTCAGACTTCAATTTCAATAACATTTCAGACTATGATTTTAATATCTTCAATTATGTATTCAAGACTGGACACTCATTTATTCGTTTTTTCCGGTACTAACATTATCTTTAGCTGTTTCATCGCCTATTTGGCTGAAACTTGGCACATCTCCTCAGATAGCCCTGTACAATATATTCCTTGACTGCCAAACCGATTAGCCATTTTCTTGAACCAAATTAGCAAAACGTTGTAAGACAATTATTTTGTCAAGGCTACCTAAATATCAACAACACTGACAAAAAAAATATGAAGGGTTACATAGAAATGCTTATGTAAGAAAATATTTACTTACGTTTAGTTTGTGTCTCCCGAGTCTTCTCATCATATAACAGTCACAAACTGAAGCATGCCCCAAAATATGGTCAGTAAGATTGGGTCTGTATTTCAATCATAAATGCTAGAAAATGTTGACACAGGAGGTGTTGATGTCAGACTTGACCCTTTGGTCTTCAGAGAGAAAAAACTAAAATCAAAGAATCTTGTAAAAAAGGTTAGTGGGTCAACCATGTCACACGCTAGGTCCCAAAGAAAACGAAAGGCATCTTTGCACTTGTGACATCCCTCAATTGACCACAGGAGGCTCAAGGGTCAGCCAAATGGGATGGTATAGAAGCCCATTATAAACCAAAATCCATGCCTATACACTGACACCAGACCTTGCGTGTGGAGGACTTCAGCTAAAAAAGGATGAGACTGACACTGCCAAAGAGTCCCCCAACCAGGATTATGGTGCACTGTTATTTTTCTACTAACAAACATTGAACATAAACATGAATTCAATTACAGACAATATTACATTTAGTCTTTGGAGACAAGGTTTTGCAGTGGGCTTTTCTACCCACAGAAATATGATTACAATTTTGGTGTGCAATTTGGTGTAGAATATTTGAAAAGGGATATAAAAGAATGTGGGAATGACAGTCAATTGTTCTTACAGCAGGAATAATTCAGATACAGTTTAAGCGGCGAGTTCCTCTCAGGCTTTGGTCTGATGTTTGGTGAACGTAATTCTGGTTATTTACCAGTGAATCACAGTTAGAACAGAAGCATGTATAAACGATCATGGACATGCCACATGCACTTGCTTTCAGCTATCTTTTGTGGGGGTTTAGGCTGGGGTCTGCTGTAACATGTCCTGTGAGTTAATTGTTTTCTGAAATGCGTTATACAAATACATTTGATTTGATAGTTAATACACTTCCTTTTTTGTCTCTCCCTTTTTTTGGCATTCATGTCCAAATGTGTACGTGCAATCTTGACCTCGAAGGTAGAGTCCATATTCAAGTGCATCGCTATAATATAATAATAATATAATATAATCATATATTTTTCATGCATCACATTTTTCAATTTCAATGTACAGTATTTCTCAATAAAACACTGAATGCATAACTTTTCCAATTCTTCAGTGAGATGTATGTTCTCTTTCTGCATCTCTGTTTATCTGGACTTTCTGGACCAATTCCTCCAATTGCAGGCAAGCGAATTGTGATTGCGAGACAGCTTTAAAGGAAATGCGTAAACTATGTACCATATGGGAAGGTAATGCTTGAAATGGTTTCAGTAGTGGTAGCAAGCATTAATGATGCTGTAGCTTGTGATGGTAAGAATGATATCATACAAGAGGACAATGCCAGGTCTTAATCTCCATTGTTCACTTCACAGATTAAATGAGAGGAGAGTTAAGCAGCACTTGACTTGTGCCCCCCCCCACTTTTTATTAATTTTTTTTTTATTGAAGTGTTTCCTTACAAGACATCACACAAATATTTTGATACAAAATGTATTTTGTTGTCTATTGCTTCCCATTTCAACACATTAACACATACACTTGCAAAGTACTGTATATATTGGTACAAAAACATGGTTTCTGATATGTCAATAAATTTGGGCAATACACTGTTTAACTACTTTCACACAGATCAATGCCAGCTCAATGCTGGTACTGCCCCATGTTGATCAATGTCAAAAAAGGCATAGAACATTCAACAATAAAGTCAATAATCAAAAGTAATTCCTTAGCAGAGAGAAGATTAAGCCATCATGTGAACTACTATACATGTTTGTAGATCCTTTTCACCAAAGTTTTCACATTTTCACAGAAAAACTATGGAACGTTTGGAGGTTCTGGCCTCAGTCAGCACTGGCACATTCTGGATTAGAATCGAGGGTTAGGGCACTCCTCACAATGGGGGAGGGGGTGTACGTGCTCATCTAGGGCTTTTAGAATAGGGGTGGGAAATTTCGGTCCTGGAAGGCCGGTGTGTATGCAGGTTTTTGTTAAAACCAATTATCCTGGCTCAAATAGGTAATTAGTTGGATACATCAATGCTGGTTCACTTGTAGATTAGACCACAGTAATGGGAACACAAGAACAGTCTTCAGCTGTCGTTCATGGGCTTATCAATAAATTTAGCTAAAATGTCAGATCACGTAAATCAGCGGTCCCCAACCACCGGGCCGCGGCCCAGTACCGGTCCGTGAGGCATTTGGTACCGGGCCGCACAGAAATAATAAAAACTTTTACATTTTAATTTTATTTCCATTTTATTGACTATTGCAGTCTGCAGGGTGTTTTATTTTGAAAAATGACCACTTCCGTCTGTGCCTCTTTTCCGCACTTGTATTCCATGCACCCCCGGTCCGTGGAAAAATGGTCTTGCATGAAACCGGTCCATGGTGCAAAAAAGGTTGGGGACCGCTGACGTAAATGATTGAGCTAATTAAATAATTAAGAGCAGAAGTTGGCATGAAATTCAGAAACGGGTACGGCCCTCCTTGCCCACCCCCGTTCTTGAATGTACTTATTTTATTCATGAAATGTATCAAGACATACTGTATAGCTGTTTCCTGTGCCTCACCTCAATGTTCACAATACAGGTTCAGTTCAATGATATTTCACTTTTGATTGACAATCTGTGTATAGCTGCAACAGTTAGCCAGCAGTTATACTAACCTGTAGCCTTCTTGTGCTGGTCCGCATTATCTCTGCATTGTGGCTCAATTTAATGTTACACCTCGAAATCACAAATCACAGACAAAATCAGCATCCGTGTCCTCTCAATGCATTCATTCTTTCTCTCCATAAAGAAGGCACATGATCTAATTCCAGTCTTTGGGGGGTGACAAGTGTGTCTGGTCCCCATTCCAGCTCAGATTGTAATGATTTATGTGACATTGTTATTTGGAGGGGCAATCAAATCACCTCTTCCTGTCCATCGTCGGCTGTTAAAAGAAAGGCATCTGGGCCCAGCAGGAACTTCTCTCCTACAGCTTGGCATTCCCTAGCGCTGATGCTAACAAATGCTAACCGTCTTTCTAGCCCATTTTCCCACCACCAGCCACACTGTTCATCTTAAGCAATGGGAGCAAAGCACAAATGATGAGACAAATTGTGTTAATTGATCTGTCACACAACTACTACGGCCTCCATCAATTTGAAAGAGCGCAGAAAAGCGCACACACACTCCCACATGTTATGTGCTTTACCAGGCTTGCCAACCAGCAGCCCAAATATACCAGTATAAGGATGAATAATGTATCACAATACAGTTCCCTAAGGCAATCAAAAACGTTTCATAGAGATGCTATTGAAATAGCTTTAAAAATGATCTTATGATCTTATAGATAAAGATAAAGGTCCTGTATACATCGTTATTTTTAGTTCTGGCTCCCTATTTGGAGAGTTAAGGACATGGACTGTCTACTGTAACTTCCCAAGGTAAATAAGACTTGTAAGTTACAAAACACTGTCCATACACTAAGTCCCTAACATAAATACTAGGGGATTATGTTTGAGCATTAAAAGTCTCTTGGACAGGACTGCTCAACTTAACTTAGGACAGGCACAACCCACCTGTTTTCCAGATTTTTTAAAACCACTAACACTGTCTGAACTGGAGAAGGAGCTGAATGGGTTTAACCCAAATTGGCATCTTTCACTGGTCCACCTCTTTGAGGTGTTTCTACAGTTAACCAGACATGCAATGTTGCTAATCCTATGTATAATAGTAGTTTCCACCTCAACCCAAGCAAGTCGGGCATAAATAGACACGGTTCCCCCGTTTAAAAAGTTAAACAAGGCTCACTCCTTCCACAGTAGCGCAGCCTTGTTCACACATCAGTGACATTTTAAGCTGGAAAACATACATTTACCTGTACACTAGATCTGTACACAATCAGTATAACTCAATCTTTTGCCGTAGTCTCTCCACAGCAGGCATAAAAAAACACCAGGATCTCCTCCTATATCATACGCTCAAGTGCACATACAGTGATCTTGCTCATATTCACAACGGAGTTGCAGGTGAGTGCAAGTGGTGCCCCAACATTTCTAGTGGGGTTAGCAGAACTTCTGCAACAGATAAGATCGTATCTGACTCAATAAAATTATTAATGAAACATGGTTTTAGACCGTGGTGGTTAAAAACCTGGCAGAAAGGGAAACCTGGACAACTTCCTTCCACAGTCAAACCAGGCCAGGATGTGCACATATTGCTTTTCTGCAGTCTTTTTCGGGCTTAAAAAGGGCAACGAGGAGGGCTAAGCTGAAAGCTGAAAAGGTGTAACCACATATTAAATATTGGGGGCGAATCAAAGGGAATGTTTTATATCTAAAAGTTATTGGGGGGGACATATATGACTGTTTTGAATACTGGGGGGCATGCCCATCCCGCCCATCCCCCCCCTCCCCCATCCACCCACTCGTTACGCCTATGCTCTGTTGATTGTCCTAACCCTTCAGTGAGCCGAGAGAGCTAAGAGCGCAGCTAAAGCTTGGGAGGGGTTATTGTTGCCATATTGTTCTTAACCCACTGTGGCCTTTCTGGACCAGGGCAATGGAGCATAATTGTGGGGTCTGAGCTTGCCGCAATGAATATGACTGGCAGGATCAAGCCTGGTTAGGGAACTGGGCTTGTAACGTTAAGGTTGCAGGTTCAATCCCCAGGTGGGACACTGCTGTTGTACCCTTGAGCAAGGTACTTAACCTGAATTGCTTCAGTAAATATCCAGCTGTATAAATGGATTGTAAAGAAATGTAAAACTGTAAGTCGCTCTGGATAAGAGCGTCTGCTAAATGCCTGTAATGTAATGTAATGTAATGCTCATCTCTTTGAGTGCAGGTCAGTCATTCCTCGACAAATGCATGTACACCATTGGCAAGCTGTCCTCCATATCAATGCAGAGTCAATGAAAAGAGCTGATATTTTCATAGTTTTTTCATTTTCTAATTTATCACACTGTTATTGGACTAAGAACATTCATTATTGATTGCAACTCTAAAGAGGTTAACGTTAAGTTTCTTTGTACTAGCTCAGTCAGAATCGAATTTAAAAAACAAGAAGTAGAAAGTAAAGAAAAAAACATGTCTTGGAGTGCATCCACATTCTCTACTTCACTATTGAAATACAGAAAAATCAATATGTTTTTTCCCCCAGGGCTGATGCATATTCTTTTTATATTAATTCTGTCAAATTGACTAGTGTATCATTACCATCTTCTACATTTTCCTCGACATATTGAGCAGACAATAATTGCAATTAAATATAATAACCGGAAAATGGATTCATATATTTCCTATTCAACGAACACAACAAACCTTGACCTAACAACTTGATGTTATAACTATAAGTTGAGATTGCTTAAAATGAAATTACATTTCATTCATATCTACACTACGGTCAATTACATTATTTTTTTTAATGTATTTATTGCTTTATTATTTTTACTGATTACATGTGCAATCTAGTAAGTAGCCCGCCAGCCACGGTTTTGCAAATCGTTACAACGGACAATCAAGGCGAGACAGTCGAAATAAGGATCAGACAACATAGTTGGTGGCGTGCTGACAGCCGTTGACGACAGCGGTCCGATAGGTGCTTGCTCGCTGGTTGTAAAAGCGCAAACAGCCCACCCAGCCCACCCAGATACCGAACTGGTACAATATTCAACACTACGGACAAACGTGTTTAATTTGCCCAAAACACCACGCGCCTTACAGTAAGTGATGCTACGTGGAAACACACGCAGGTTATAATAATTATTATTATATTGTTGTAATTGTAATTATAAGGCTGCGTTTGCATGATCTATGAACATGTTTTCACTTACTTTGAGTCCATTAGAGTTTGAAACATACCTACTGTTGTAAATACTGTACAACAGAAAAACATTGCGCCAGAGAAGGTCCAAGGTTCTGGACTCAGAATCCATATCGTCTTAAACTCCTTCATGTTGGGTTTCAGTGCCTCCAACAAATCTTCATCAGCACCGGGCGAACTAACTAAAATAAAAGCAAACAGTTGATATCAAGATGTTGACTCTCTCTCATATACATTATATTATGTTAGCTAGAATAGACAATTTAGTTGTAACGTCTGTTGTAAGATATACTTTTTTTGTTGTTGTATAAAACAGCCAAAATATAAACCACAAATAATAGTACAGATAAGCTTACGTTTAGTCTTAAGTTTTATTTTGAAAATTTAAAAAACATACGTAGCCTATAGCCCCCATGTAGGCTACAAATTGAGCCACAGCACAAGTGCCAATCGAGGATAAAAACAACAATAAGTCAATAACTTATTTCCACTGTGGTCCTCTAAAGAAAACATTCGTCGGAAAATAAGTGATTATAGGCTACGTTCCTTAATTATAGAGGAGCCGATTTTCTACATATACTTTAAGGAATTCTTACCATTAGTCCGTGAATAATCGTGAACTGTGTCCACTAAATTGCGCAAAAAATAGTTGTAATCCTTTTTCATACGGTCATTAGATGAACAGCTACCCTCGATGAGCCAGAATAACACGGCTCCTAAAGCGGCATATCCAACGATTAGTACAATAAGGCAACCGAGCGGAAATATAATCGACAACAACCGAGTGCATCTCGACCTCTCTTCCAAACTTCTCCCTTCTTCAATGGCAACAGACATCTTGCGACTGGCTAATGCAAGACCTAGTCAAACAATGTGCTGACAGTCTGTCTTTCCATATGAGATATTCGCGAAGCACATGGATGACAATGTAGGGAACCTGCGAAAGTGAAATGAACCACGCCTTCCGTACAAAGTAAACCACTTACATTACCCAAGGAGACAAATGCATTTGATTTGAGAGAATGACCCCTCCCGAGCACTCGCCAAGACGAGTTGCTTAGAAAAACAATTTATTTGAGAAGTTGCTTAGAAAAACTATTTATCTGAGAAGTTGCTTAGAAAAACAATTTATCTGAAAAAAATGACAAATATACATGTGGGGCAAGTGCGGCGAGTGAATTTCGAGGGCGACGCCGTTCCAGTACCATTTTTAACTATTCATAGTAAGATTTCTATCGAATTTCTCTTCAGTTCAGAAGCTGGACGTATTGCGCAGCGTTGCCTCTCTTGAATGCACATAATACATGCAGCCAATAGGAACGTAAGTCTCCGTTCTACCACAATAACCCCTGCGCGTGCAGTAGGCCTACACTTCTTCTGAATCAGAGCCTGCATGCTTCGCTGTCTTCTGCTCTGTGAGATGAAGCAATGTAACGTTAGAACCCTCGATTTGTTATGTTTTGAGACGTTTGTTCTGTTTGTTTTTGTATTTAGTTAATTTTTCTCATCACTTATCATTCACGTCAGTTCCCCGTCTGTCTGTTTTCCTTGTTGTTCGAGATCCACTACTTGTCTTTGTTATTGCACTATTCGGGTGATTTCGACTTTACGGGTTTTCTGTCTTAGTTTCTTATCTCATTTACTTCCTTCTTTCTTTCTAACACTCTGTACATATTAGTTAGATGTACAGTATAACCAACTAATCTACTAACAGTAGGGATTTAGATTTCGTTACTAACATTACTAATGACTAATTTTCTCACGTTTCTATCTACTGCTATCATTCTCTCGTTGTCCTATCCCTGTACGTTTCTCTCTTAATCGCTTTAACTGCACGTATTTTCTTTCTATGCGTTCCTCCCCTTCTAACTGTGTAGTGTCTTGCTCTTCCAGGTCGTGTATTTTTAGTGTGTTCATGCGCTTCCCAGTCCGTGTCTTTCGTTTCCCCTCGTCATTGTTTTAGTTATCTTGAATCGTTCTCACCTGTGTTCTTGCCCTTCTCTCCTCCCAGTCATACCTGATTCCTATTGTGTTTCCCTTCCCTGCTTGTATTTAAGTTCCGTGTTTACTTTCATTCATTGTCAGAACGTTGATCCTCATTCACTGTGCCGATTATTTGTAAGCCAGAGTGTGTTGCATTATTCCGAGACACCCCTTCTGTTTAACTTCGAGTTTGCTTTCTGATTTTGTTTGTTTACCTTTTCCGATTATTTGGTTTTTGATTTTTGGACTGCTTTTTGACTATTTTGGATTTCGATTTTGTGTCTTTGCTAACTCTATCGGCTTTTGAATCTTGCTTGGAATAAACGTTCCTCTCTCCCTGATCCTGGTCTGCGTCTGGGTCCTTGTTCTGTCATCACACGATTTTGATGTGTTTTTTTGTGTGACTTATGTTCCCAGGTATGTTAGCTGCCTGACGTAGCCTGACGCTCCTAGCGATAATGAAGTACAGGATATGCAAATTCAATTCCAAAATGCCTCATGTCCCCCGTATTTTTTGCCTATAGCCAGAAAGCAGTTGAAGAAAAGGAGGACAGTGAAGCAAAGTGCCCAAAGATACCCCGGACCCCCCTACTAGGGTCCACCCAGTGAATGTCTGCCATTTTCACAATTGTTTACAAGGTAAGCGTTACATGCAGGAATCCCTCGTTTAATTACTTAATACAATTAGCTAAATTGATTTGGTTTATGCGCATTGGAGACAGGTGCAGATGTGATATATTTAGCTTGAATACCAATCTCGTGGCAAAACAACAACTGTGGTCTCTCAGATGCCAGTAAAATATGTAATTTATGACAATACATTCTGGAAGCCTAAAGCTGCACAACACCAAACTGCAAACCCCCAAATAGAATTAACAGACAACCCTCTCTTGGATTTTGAAGTCTTCTTTTTTTTTCTTCCTCATTTTCTCTCATTTTGTTGATTGTTTTTATTTTATATATGTATTTATTTATATTTGACAGTTTTTATCATGCTCCTTCATTTTGCTCCCAGTTTTATCTGTTAATTACTTTAAGCTGAAATGCTGGTATAATGCTATAAATATAAAGTTCATCACTGGTTAACCCATTAAGACCTGGAGTGACGTTTAATTTTGTTAAAAATATTCGCTGAAATACGTAAAATGAAGTGACATTCAGAAAACCCTCAGGTTTTAAGAGGTTGTGTAGAATAATTGCAGGTTTTAATAGGCGTTTTTAGTTATTTTAGGTCTGACAACTAGGCTTTTTGTAGCCAAATAAAAACCTTTGACACATTTGAATGAATAATTTTTCCACGGATATACTTATTAACCTTGTTAGAATACCCCCCCCCTTTTTAGTTTTGATCACAAAATGTAATATGCATGTAGAAAAAAAAGGCAAATGACTATCTTTAATCACCTCTTAATTTCTCATTGTCTTTTCTTTTGCTTTCTTCACTTGTCTTTCCATTTACATTTTTATCCAGATATTTTACTTGGTGGAAAAATCCGTGGGTACTGTATATGGGTTGCACATAATGTATGAGGCCTAAAATATGACAATGTGTATGGGGGTCAGGAATGGTAAACAAGCAGAGACAGCTGGCATGACTGAGGGGACGGGTGCGGGGGTGGGGCAGTGTTTGTGCCGTAGTAAGTTTGGCACTTCTGCCGTCGCTTACCAAATTTGGTTCCATTCAACTGCATACCATTCTCTTTCTACTGGAGAACACAACTGCTGCATGTCTGCACTGTTTCCAGAGGTTAGTCTGCCAGGAAGTGCTGTCTTTAATAATTTACACTACAAGCTTGTGCATAAGAAAGTGGTCCACATGACTAGAAAGAACATAGTTAAATAATAACAACAATAACAATAATATATATATGGAATATATTTTTTAAGAAGGGGTTGAACTGTAGCTGCTTTAAAATAAACTGGAACATTCCAAGTAGCAATAGAGCTGTTTCTTAGATTGCAAGATTATGCACAGTTCCAAACACTTCTGTAAGAAATCTGGTAGGAATTATGTCCAGACAACAGACTTAAGAGTTCATATCTATGACACTTTTATTCAGCCCATAATATACGCCATTTAGCAGACGCTTTTATCCAAAGCAACTTACAGTAGTGAATGCATATATTTTTGTGGCCCCAGTGGGGATTGAACCCACAACCTAAGCGTTGCCAATGCTGTGCTCTACCTCAGTTGAACATATCAATCAATCAATCAATCTTTATTTTTGTATAGCGCCATTTACAAACAGGTTGTCACACAGCGCTTCACAATTGGCATTTTCCAGAGGGAATCAAAAAACCAGAAAACCATTGGAGCCAATGTAGGAAACTGGAAAATTATTCCCTGACCCCTTAAAAGGCGGTCGAGATGAACTCCTGGAAAATTGTGGGATACAGAGAAAAACAACACAAATAGTCCTTGAGGCTCATGTGGCTTAACAGACCACTGGAAGGGCATTCTAAGTGTAGGAGTGGGGTGGACCTCATCCCTCCGGATACCAGGGCAGGGCGGGGATGGAACCAGCAGCTAGGGTCTGGGCCAGCGGCATCCGGCTAACACATGGCAGGGGTGGGGGTTGACTCTGGGCAGGTGAGCTCCGGGCAGGTGCCACGAAGCCGGGGAGAAAAGAGGAAAGGTGCAATTATGACTATGATAAATATCACGCGGATCAGGGGGAAGAGTAGTGATAACACTTTTGCACCAGCAGAAGTAATCTAGGGCAGCATAACTAATTAGGTGAGTGGCACAGGGAGCACGCAGCCATGAGGGCACTCAGAGACCATCCCACCACATCATCAGCAGTCCTGATAGGGGCGGATCATCACTTATGATTGGTGACAGTAAGGATAGCTCATTGCACCAGAAGGCTCTATTGCTACGCCCCTCCACATCTGCACCTAATGACTATAAGAGAGACTAAAGAGATGCGTTTTTAACCTAGACTTGAAAATTGAGACCGTGTCTGACTCCTTCACAGAGATGGGTAGACTGTTCCACAGTAAAGGAGCTCTATAGGAGAAAGCTCTGCCACCTGCTGTATTTTTTGATATTCTAGGGACTACCAAGTTGCCTGCATCTTGTGAGCGAAGTGAACGTGGGGGATTGTACGGATGAAGTAGATCCGTCAAGTAAGAGGGTGCAAGTCCATGCAACACCTTATAAGTTAAGAGGAGTACCTTATAGTCTACACGATAGTTTATAGGAAGCCAGTGAAGTGACGCTAACACAGGACTAATGTGCTCATATTTCTTTGTTCTAGTCAGGATCCTTGCAGCAGCATTCTGGGTTAATCCTGAGTGAGGCATTGGAACAGCCAGACAGTAATGCATTGCAATAATCTAATCTAGATGTAACAAAGGCATGTACCAATTTTTCTGCATCTATTAATGACAGGAAGCCCCTAATTTTGGCAATATTCCTCAGGTGAAAAAGGCTACTCTGGAAATGTTTTTGATGTGACTATCAAATGAGAGACCAGGATCTATAGTAACACCAAGGTCTTTTACCGCCAAACTTGCAGCAACAGAGCAACCATCCAGATTAAGAGATAAATCAGATAACCCTCTTCTGGTTTTTGGGCCCCAAGACCAACATCTCTGTTTTATCAGTATTCAGCAATAGAAAATTATCTGACATCCAGTCTTTTATGTCTTTAAAAACAGGCCTCCAACTGTTCGAATTGTCCTTCGCCAGGTTTCATTGATAGGTATAATTGTGTGTCATCTGCGTAGCAGTGAAAATGTACGCCATGTTTACGAATGACATCACCAAGTGGCAACATGTAAAGGGAGAACAATAATGGCCCCAAGACAGAACCTTGAGGGATACCATATTCCACCTTGATGAGAGCAGAGGGCTCGTCATTTAACTGCACAAATTTAATATCTATCTGATAGGTAGGATTTAAACCAGGAGAGTGCCTGTCCACGCAGTCCAACTAGGTTTTCAAGTCTAGCAACAGATAAAAGATGATACTGAAATGTTTAGTCTGTGAGATCTTTTTTTAAAATAGTAATGACATAACGTGAGATCATGTGTCAAAACCAGATTGAGAATGGGACCAAGGGAGTGAGTAGGCCATGAAATATGTTGAACAAAGAGGAAATACTTTACAAGATTTAAACATTTACACAAATTAGAACTATGATCAGCACGAATGCTAAAATTACCTAGCAGAAGTGTCTTATCATACTTCATCACAACCAAGGATTGAAAGTCTGCAAACTCAGATAAGAATAGCAGGCTTTAGTTTGGGGGGCCAATACAAATAATGCCATCACTGAGTGCTTATATTGTATTTGTAAAATTATGTATTTTGTAGGAGGGTCAGTATAAATAGTTCTGAAAACAAAACAAAACAAGACAGATTGAAAGAATGACTGTTTGGGTTGTGATAAATGTGTCTTATCCATTGTGAATAGATATAAGGCATAGCTGACGTTCCTTTGTCACAAGTAAAGAATTACATTTGAATCTGAAAAAGATTGTGATTTTAAGCTATAGTAAAAATTTCTCATGTGAAAAATATCTTGATCTTTTGTTTGATGCATACTATGGCGTGGACCAATCTGAAGAGACTGAGAGGACTACATTTATTGTCTTTTTAAGGTGTGTCAAGTAACCACAGATCAACTTTTGAGAAAACAACAAAGAGAGCCAGATAGAATGCTTGTAATACTGATCTAAACTAAGGAACTGAAGATTCAACCCCCAGTTACCCCAGAACTTCAGCCCATAACACATGAGGATAACCAACGCAACAACATACTGGGTCATATTTATCTAGCATTAGTGTATCACTTCACCAACATTGTGCACCCTCACAGCAGTAAACCCACTTCTGGTCTAATATACAAATTGCTATGATACATCCTGTGTAAAAAGCATTCAATGTGTAGCATAAAAAAAATGGCCTCTAGTAAATACACTGTGTAGACAGTACATAGATAATATTATTATAAGTAACTTAATGTCTCTATGAAAGGCAGATGCAGACACAAGAGCTACTAAAAGACCTAACCTCCTTGATGTCTTAATAGATGATCATCCACAGAATTCTCTCCCTTTGAGAAACGCATCTGAATGTTTGTGAATGTGATTTAGGTATTTTTAAATTACTGTGAAGCAGTGGCGATTTCTTTAAGACAATGAGGGAAGCTCGGCTTCGCCTAGAATTTCTGGGGGAATGGGAAATATGTTTTAAATACAACATTAATAAACATTTTTATTTAATATCTAGTTGAAAAGAATACCATAGATAGAGAGTGGTATTTCAGTTCCGTGGTATGTCACTTAGACTGAAATGTTTTGTTTAAACCAGCACTATCTATCGCCTCACATGCTTGAAGCTGTTAGTGGAGGCTCGGCCTGTCGCAGTTGTCTCTGGGTTTCTATGGACTGTATGTAATGGAATAACGTGATGGGTTTTGGGGAATTTAATTGGGACAATATTGACCTGCCTGGAAGCTGAGCTGAGATTTTGACATGCCTCCATCAATCAGGATCAGGCTTCATCCCTGTCCAATCGAATATTTTATTTGCAGCTTGGGCACAGGAGTTTTTGGAGAGTGGTGTCTGTTTCAGATGAGGTTGGCAAGAGTTTATTATTTGGTCTTTATTCCTCTATTACTGTAATTTGGTATTTTAATTGAACTGTTAATAATTTGTATTCTAAAGTGATCTCTTAAAATTTGAAAGTTAGCCACAGTAGTGTAAGATATTGAACTGTAAGCAGACAGGTAAATCATATCACAATTACAAGGGATCTGTGCAGCCAAATGGAGACAGTAATTGGCATGTGAATAGGTGATCAAGAGGAAGAGAGAGAAACTCCTGAAACCAACAATGGCCAGTAGAATACATGGATAGGTGATCAACGGCTACTCAGGCCAACCATGTAGACTTGATTAGCAATACAATAGACTGTTTCCTGGCTAGGCCCCGGGAACTGAATCAATCAGACGCCCCCTAGTGATGAGCAGACTGATTGATTTAGGGAGGCCAGACACTGGCTTCTCTAAATCAATCACATTATTTCCAAATACACATTTCTGTTTCCCGCCTCAGAAGAACAAAGCCGAAAAGAGTATTTAGAGTCATTCAGTTGGGAGAAGGACATTCAGATTACTTGCTGGTATTCTTGTATTACCTGTCATTTACTTTGTTACTGTCGCTACCGAAATAAAACCGTCTTCATCAAGATCAGAGTGCTGCCGTATTTCTTACAATTGGCGAGCCAGCCAGGAGCTGCGCCCTAGAGAGAGGGAGGCTCGAAGGATCAAAGTGCTGTGCGGCCAAATGGAGACAGTCATTGACATATGAATAGGTGATTGAGAGGAAGAGACAGAGGAACTCCTGAAACCGGAATGGCCAGTAGAATACATGGATAGGTGATCAACCCTACTCAGGTCAACCATTTAGACTTGATTAACAATACAATAGACTGTTTCCTGACTAGGCCCTGGGAACTGAATAAATCACACTCCCCCTAGTGATGAGCAGACTGATTGATTTAGGGAGGCCAGACACTGGCTTCCCTAAATCAATCACATTATTTCCAAATCCACATTTCTGTTTCCCGCCTCAGAAGAACAAAGCCGAAAATAGTATTTAGAGTCATTCAGTTGGGAGAAGGACATTCAGACGAACTCCGCTGAGTCCAGAGTGCTTGCTGGTATTCTTGTATTACCTGTCATTTACTTTGTTACTGTCGCTACCGAAATAAAACCGTCTTCATCAAGATCAGAGTGCTGCCGTATTTCTTACAGTAGCTAGCTAATGTTAGATAATTGCATTGATTAGTCAGTCTGCTAACTCGCTTGGGCTAGCATAGCTAATGTTAGCTAGCTAGCTGACGTTTGCCATTCAGATCAAACATGAGATTTTAGCTAGCTAGCTAGCTAACATGACGTTTTAGAAGAAAGTCTTTGTGTATTCAACATGTCAAATAATAAGCAAAATTAATGTGTTAGCATTTACCTTAATTAATTATTGAGCTACCATACCCTGTATTGTTTGACATTTACGTTTGAGTTGACATTTAAAGGTAAACAATTTATTTGTGAGGCTAGTATTGCCAAGTGTACCAAAATGTATTTACTGTTATGTTGAATAACATTTGCATTACCTATGTTCCAAGTCTTTAATAAACCTCCAGTTTATCCCAATTTATTTATTTGTTTCTAATGTTTCATCAGAGTAATAATTTGATGAAAAAAGGACTAATTTGTTATTGAATGAAGATGGTAGGATTGTCTTAAATTATATTCTGGCTTTTAATATGAGGATAATCTCAATTTTGCAGTAGTGAGGCAGGCAGCATCAGGTGCAGTGAGCACATCATCATCATCATCATCATCATCATCATAACATCATCAGAACAGCAGGGGCAGTCAGCATTATCACCGGAGCATTGGAGAAGGTAAAGGTCAGATCACCACACCCCCCGGCCTGTTGAGGACCCCACCAGTCATTACTGCTGTGAAGCGATGGCAAGCATAGTCTTTCCTCCCTCTTTTTTTCCATCATTTTGTTTTAGTGAAAACATTTTTCTCAACAGCTTTTTACTACAAACCATGCATAGGCGTCTCCAAGTACCAAATAATCGAGACCTGTGTAAACAACATTCTTTTTAAGAGCACATGTTTATTCATTTACACATGTAAAAATTGTCCACCTCAAAAAATTGTTCTCTCTCAATACCCTGTGTGATTAAACACATTGACAGTTACAAGTTTGAAGCAGTTTTAAAAGCCCATTTATGTATTGTTCACAGTTTCTGTACACCCTGTGCAACCGTTTCAATCCTGGAAGAAAGAAGCATTTGGCCCATTAAGAAGGCCTACGGCTTTGACAGCCAACCCATCTGGTTAATGTTACCTGTACAAATATTTATCTGAAATGATTACTTGTGTAGAAAGATACTTGTGTTCAATGTACTCCAAGATATGTGGTCCTGCAAAATAACCATTTAGAGCAACCGCTGGAGAGTTCACACTCACAGTGACTTCATCGGCTGTACTGACATGAATGCATAATACACAAATGAGACTTTGGCTGGCAATATATACAATAGTGTTTGTTTAAATGTGTGATGTGAGGGAGGTTAAAAAGTGCTGAAGTGCCTGTCAGTGCTTGCAATATCCTGCAATGCAATTGTCTATATTTAACCTTTTTTGTTTTGTTATTCAAAGTTTTCATTTGTTATAGTAGCAGCGTGGAGCATGTGACTTTTGGGGAGGCAGGTTTACAAAGTGAGACATATCTGCTAAGAAAGTGTTTCTCCAACTCATTTATGGGTTTTTGATTTTCAATTTCCAGACCTTGAGTGAACAATGATGGAAAGTAATGAAGAGTGGGCACTCTAAACTTAAAGCTGTCAGTTTAGTTACCGCCTTATTAATGTTGTTCATTGAAGAAAACGATCATTCTTTGGAAAATAACTGGGCTGTAAAGGGTGGGGTGTAATGTAATATTTAAAATCATGGGTTAACAAACTGGGTGCTAGGACTTTGATGGTTTTGAGGTGTTATTTTTTAATCCCCCCCATTACTTTGACCCAATTTGGTATACTTCAGCTCAGACCACATTCACCTGATCAACCAGAACCATTTGTCCCTGTGAGGGAAATTTTCATTTTACGAGCATTTTTACTTTGTAATGCATGCAAAACTTAAACCTGATTAAAGAATGAACCTTTGATTTAGATAACTGAACTTTTCACCTAGATACATGTACTTTTGTTTTCTTAGTACCTGCTTTCTTCCAGCCATAACACTGGTGTGCTTCTGTTGACTAAGTATTTAGACGCTGCGGTTTTGAAACCTGCGCCTAACTTGATGGCAGTTTTGAAGACAGGAAATAACAGCTGTGTGAAGAAATGGGGCCCCAACTGTTATTGTTATAAAAGACTGTAATATTCTGCTGTTCCGGAGCGACCGCTATCCTTCTGCCTCCCTTTACTTCTCGCATTATCTGCTGCTCGGTGCTCTTTGGCAAGCCACGTCCGGACATATGGGGTTGGGTTGAAACTTTCCAGTGGTGGAGCAACAATGGTTAAAAACAGTCGCGATGATATGGTTGCTGTTTTTAAAGATGCTCTTGTTGACGTGCAGATTAGATTCATTTGTGAGAAACCTCTCTCGCACTCTGCGCTGGAAATTGCTACGGTGTTAACAGAGGTTAAGAGATCCTTCAAGGGCTGTGTAACTTGTTCTCCCGATGTCTCTGTGAACATTCTGAAAGCACGAATTGTTTCTCGGCTGTTAAGTCTGTTAAAATATGCGTTGTTGTCGCACTTTAGATATTGATGAGCCCGGGGCTCTGATTCTGAGTAAGACATTTGTCGGGGGGCAAAATCGGATTCTTGGCATTTGCCGGGGTACAAATTACGCACTGCATTTCACCCATTGGTCGTGGTTGAAATCTCTCCTTTATTGATGGGCCAAATACAAATTTTTCCCTCCCAAAATACATGTTTCTTGCATACATTAGGAAGGGGGCAACTTCACACTTTATTCAACTCGCGACCCTTCTGTACATTTCCATCAGTTTTTTAATGCTTAAACAGCAGAATAGCAAAGGCCTAGTTCACAAGCTTGTGACCTTCATGCTACCCGTTCCCAGCATCCTCCCACATGTGGCAACACACACACATGTCTCTGTACGGGCGGGGTAGTACATATCAACTACTTGTGAAATGAGGAAATCATGCAGGGCGTTTGCGTCTTGCAGCACACAAATGAACAGAAAGCGGTCTGATCAAAGTTTTCCCTCACATCTGTGCATACTGGCTGTGAAGGAGTAGCCTTCACTGTTGAGATGGACTGAACTTTGCGTATGTGGATGTCAATTGTATTTGTTCATTTGAATGTTTAGGATGCCAAAAACTACTGGTATAGAACTTTACTCAGTACTTGTATAAACTAATTAATTGTTACAAGCCTCAAGAGAATGTAATGCTTGGCAGACAAAGTAATTTATTGAATGATTGATAAGTAAAACTAATAATTGCAGGCCAATTTAATCCCAAGTGTACTGACAAAGAGGAGCCATTTTCTTTGGATAACAAGGCAGTTAGAAGGATTGTTTGATACCGGTTGTAATCTGATACATGTCTTTATCCCTCACGTAGTTTGTTGTATATTAGCTTGTTGGAATAAAGAAGTTATAGTTTTTATATTTTAGGGGCTGTAATGATTTTTTTACATTTATTTTTTTTATTACTTTTTGTTTGTCCAAAGTATCAGCCAGCATTGTGACACTGGCCTTGTTGCATTCTCAAGTTTGGGACACACTTCATCACATGACCATTTATTTCTGTACTTGATATACACATTAGATTGAACGCAAGTATGCAATTTGACACAGCCTTTGTGTCACTCATAAAGTGTTTCCTTTATTTGGTCAGTTAACTGTAGCTAGCTACAGAGTTGGGGACTGGCGTGTTTACTTTCTGACCGAGTAAGTTGGCTAACGTTAGCAGAACTTTCAGTAAAGTAATGTACAAGTCAATGCCTTGTCAGGTACATTATGTAGCAATATGCTCTCAGGATTGTACATAGAAGTGTTAAAATTTGGTTGATATTTAAGAAATGCACAGTGTATTTTTTTATTTGTATATTATTATTTGTTTCAGATTTTTTCCCAGTTTTTCTCCCAATTTGGTAGCCAATTCAACCCTCTATTTATTTCGATTCGCCCTCCGCTCACGAGCCCGCCGCCCATTCTCTGGGTCAAGCTATTATCCCCGAGGCCGGCAATGATCCGTCTCCTCCGAGACGGAACTTCCCCAACCTGCTCATTAGGAATGCCCTTACTGCTTCTCGGCAAGCTCGTGCCGACTTCCCCCACCCCCTGGGGCAGACAGCCAAATGGTGCCCCCGATTGGTGTGTGTATGAGAGAAAGATAGTTTTTGTTCTAACCTGACTTCTTATTCTGTGGTGTTATGAATTCGTATCAGAAAGAAATGCAAATGTTCTCAAGGTTTGAGGGTGAAAATTTTGAAATTTGAAAGGTTGTTTATAAGGTTTTAGACAATTAGCCTACAGAAGGTTATTTTATTACCCAAAAGTTACAGAAATGCACCGATCGCTGTTTGCCCCCCCCATGCACAAGAACATTACGCTCTTGTATGCAAGTATATGAAGGACCTTGGGCAGAAGGATAGAGGTGGATGTGTTGGATTGTAAATGTTTTGGCCTCACTGTTCTGAAAGAAGTAACCCTCAACGTTAATGCTTTCATGCACGTGAATGCTTTTTTATCGCCCATTCCTTCTCGGAGGCCAGCCCTTTCAATCAATTTTGCTCGCTCCTGTGATTCCATGAGAGATAGAGCCTCTCTGAAAAATGAACAAAAAATTAAGTTAAATTTGTTTTGCACTTATTTGTCAGTGCAAGCTTGAGATTATTTGAAATGGAATGCTTCATGTAATAATTAAAAACCTGTTGGCAAATTAACCCAGGGAAAGTGTTTGTTTGGATAAAGGAAGAGAACGAGGTGGTCTTAAAAGGCGCACTGAGCCTTTTATTTACATGCTTGGTTGTCCAAAGACTTCCCTAGATATCCTTACTGGGGAAAACCCCAGGAGCACTTTAATTGTTATGATTAATGTATGAGATGTGGCTAATGCAGCACACACTTCCTGTGAGGGAAGAGAACCTGTCTCCCTCCTTCAGTACAGTGTTGAAGCACGTTTTCTCCAACACAAGTCGAGTACATTCGAATAAACAACTGTACGCCATGTTTAACGGTGATGAAAAGCCACTTAGATATATAATAGTGTAATTCCACATCATTGAGGTTTATTCAGAATGACGTGCTCTGAAGTATTAAAGTTGCCCTCAAAATCAAAACCATAAAGAGGGCTAATGATCCTCTTTGTTTGCACACCATTGAGTCATCAACCTTGCTTCCCAACGTTGTTTTATAGCTCAGTTACACCGAATGTCCAGGAAATAAATCTCGTCAGATGGTTGATGGTGCGATTGTAATGGTCTAAGTTGTCTTTTTCATCTCTAATTCCCAATACACAGATGCATGGCAAACAGAAATGGGTAGACTGGCAAAACTTAATTTGTTTTCAAAGGGCGCTCTCCTGCTGAGAACAGAATAGAACACTGACATAGCGGAAGACAACTGTGAACTTCAGAGCCATTTTATCCAAACATAGCTGTCACTGCAAACCGATTGTCTGGTAGTGTGCCACCAGGAGTGCTAAATTCCAGTCTCTGTGGGCCTTCCCCTCATCAGTCGAGAAAAACAACGCTCAGTTTAATTCCATATATTTTATTAATTGTATATGTAGAGTTCATGTTACCAACCAATGTAAAAGGAATCTTTACATTTCTTGAATGCCTATATTCTAAAACCTTTCTGTCAGCTATTCTTGCCAGTTTACCACTTTAATCTCATTGGCCTTTAAAACAAACAGAAGAGGTTTGAAGGGGCAGGCACAGGCATGGACGCAGATGGCGATGTGCTTTGAAGTCTAAACACGAGACGTAGAGACCAAATCTCATCGCAACATATGTGGTCAGGTGATAATAGCTAACTAAGCTGTGGAATACAATTCCATTCAGCCTTCCTGCAACAGTTTTATGTTGAAGGCACTGTGTGTTCTCAATATTACACAATACAATACAATAATAATAATACAATGTACAACAGGTGCATTGTATATTGATTTGAGACCCTCGTCGCTTTGATTCAACCTCAACCTCTAGAAACAACATGCAAATTGTTACTGTGCCTATTGAGCATGGACAGACAGACAGGTTGGCCGACATGTGAAATCAAATGCAATACTCAGAAGGTGATGCTAAATGAAGGACTATGATATTTCTTTTAAAGCACATATACCGTATGTATCTTACATTGCACCGATGTGACATAAATATTATGGAAACTGTTACAAATCTGGTGCCTGGCACCATCAAAAACTGTGCTTGGAATGAGAGGCTTGAACAGTTAGCATCTAGAGGGATTGACTCTAGACAGCAGCAATGCATAAAAACACTCATGGACTAACAAACAGTTCAATCAGGCTGCATTACCAGGGGTGTGAGGCATTAATGTGGCAATATGATCCTATTGGTTGAAAAGGTCGGCCAACATGTTAATTGCAATGCCATTAAAGACAATCTAATTTGTGTAAGGAGAGTCAGCCTCCAGGTTCCAGGGAAGTGACTGCATTAACGCTCAAGGCTTGACGTTTAAAATGCACTGCCACTGGTTTGTTTAATTTGTTCTAGGACCCCATACCGAGTTCTCAGTGACTTCCCGAATCCATGCTTGAAATGCTCTGTGGTCACGAGGACAATGTTTTCCATAAACTTACTATGTCAGTTCAGTTGTGACTTCCACAAAGGCAATGATATTCTCCAATATTCTTGATTTTTTGGCTGTCTGATAAAGAGTGGGATTTTTAAATTAGTTGCCGAGTTAACCGAGCACCTAGTATGTCCTTGTAAATATCTATAGATTAGTTATTAATTTCACTTCAGTTCAGCGCAAGAAATATTGATGATTCTGTAGAAATTCCAGTTAAATGGACAGTACAATATATAAGTTGCTCAACAGTTCTGTTTTCCAACACAGGCGGCCATTATACGCCACTCTTGTGGTTTTGTTAAAGAAGGACATCAATCTCCAAATTCCCCAGTAGGCCAATTAATTATTTTAATTTTATTATTGCAAGGAATGTAGCCTAGATATTGGTCTTCAAATGTAATCTGACATTTTTATTCTACTGATTTTTAAGCATCACATAGGGAGGATATGGTTGGAAATGTGTGTATATATATATATATATATATATATATATATAGTACTATATAGTACTGTGCAAAAGTTTTAGGCAGGTGTGAAGAAATGCTGTAAAGTAAGAATGCTTTCAAAAATAAAAATTGTCATTGTTTATTTTGATCAATTTACAAAATGCAAAGTGAGCGAACAGAAGAAAAATCTAAATCAAATCAATATTTGGTGTGACTACCCTTTGCCTTCAAACCAGCATCAATTCTTATAGGTACACTTGCACAAAGTCAGGGATTTTGTAGGATTATAGTCAGGTGTATGATTAACCAATTATACCAAACAGGTGCTAATGATCATCAATTTCATATGTAGGTTGAAACGCAGTCATTAACTGAAACAGAAACAGCTATGTAGGAGGCTTAAAACTGGGTGAGGAACAGCCAAACTCTGCTACTAAGGTGAGGTTGTGGAAGACAGTTTCATGTCACAGGTCATACACCATGGCAAGACTGAGCACAGCAACAAGACACAAGGTAGTTATACTGCATCAGCAAGGTCTCTCCCAGGCAAAGATTTCAAAGCAGACTGGGGTTTCAAGATGTTCAAGCTCTTTTGAAGAAGCACAAAGAAACGGGCAACGTTGAGGACCGTAGACGCAGTGGTCGGCCAAGGAAACTTAATGCAGCAGATGAAAGACACATCATGCTTACTTCCCTTCAAAATCGGAAGATGTCCAGCAGTGCCATCAGCTCAGAACTGGCAGAAACCAGTGGGACCCAGGTACACCCATCTACTGTCCGGAGAAGTCTGGCCAGAAGTGGTCTTCATGGAAGGATTGCGGCCAAAAAGCCATACCTCGGACGTGGAAACAAGGCTAAGCGACTCAACTATGCACAAAAACATAGGAACTGGTGTGCAGAAAAATGGCAGCAGGTGCTCTGGACTGATGAGTCAAAATGTGAAATATTTGGCTGTAGCAGAAGGCAGTTTGTTCACCAAAGGGCTGGAGAGCGGTACAATAATGAGTGTCTGCAGGCAACAGTGAAGCATGGTTAAGGTTCCTTGCAAGTTTGGGGCTGCATTTCTGCAAATGGAGTTGGGGATTTGGTCAGGATTAATGGTGTCCTCAATGCTGAGAAATACAGGCAGATACTTATCCATCATGCAATAACATCAGGGAGGCGTCTGATTGGCTGCAGCAGGACAATGACCCCAAACATACAGCCAATGTCATTAAGAACTATCTTCAGCGTAAAGAAGAACAAGGAGTCCTGGAAGTGATGGTTTGGCCCCCACAGAGCCCTGATCTCAACATCATTGAGTCTGTCTTGGATTACATGAAGAGACAGAAGGATTTGAGGCAGCCTACATCCACAGAAGATCTGTGGTTAGTTCTCCAAGATGTTTGGAACAACCTACCTGCCGAGTTCCTTCAAAAACTGTGTGCAAGTGTACCTAGAAGAATTGATGCTGTTTTGAAGGCAAAGGGTGGTCACACCAAATATTGATTTGATTTTGATTTATCTTCTGTTCATTCACTTTGCATTTTGTTAATTGATAAAAATAAACTATTAACACTTCTATTTTTGAAAGCATTCTTACTTTACAGCATTTTTTCACACCGGCCTAAAACTTTGCACAGTACTGTATATATACATTATATGGCCAAAAGTCAGTGGACACCTGACCATCACACCTATATGAGCTTGTTGGACATCCCATTTTAAAACCATGGGCATTAATATGGAGTTGGACCCCCCTTTGCGGCTATGACAGCTGCCACTCTTCTGGGAAGGCTTTCCACAAGATTTTGGAGTGTGTCTGTGGGAATTTATGCCCATTCAGCCAAAAGAGCATATGTGAGGTCAGGCACTGATGTTGGACGAGAAGGCCTGGCTCGTAATCGGCATTCTAATTCCTCCCAAAGGTGTTCAATGGGGTTGAGGTCAGGGCTCTGTGCAGGCCAATCGAGTTCCTCCACACCAAACTCATCTAACCATGTCTTTATGGACCTCGCTTTATGCACAGGGGCACAGTCATGCTGGAACAGCAAAGGGTCTTCCCCAAACTGTTGCCACAAAGTTGGAAGCACCCAATTGGCTAAGATGTCTTCGTATCCTGTAGCATTAAGAAAACCCTTCACTGGAACTAAGGGGCCTATCCCAAACCCTGAGAAACAGACCATTATCCTCCTCCACCAAACTTTACAGTAGGCACTATGCATTCCAGAAGGTAGCGTTCTCCTGGCATCTGCCAAACCCAGATTCATCCATCAGACTGCCAGATTCCATTCCATTCTGAATTCTAAATGTTTGTCTATGGAGATTGCATGGCTATGTGCTGGATTTTATGCACCTGTTGGCAATGGGTGTGGCTGAAACACCTGAACTCAATAATTAGTAGGGGTGTCGACTGACCTTTGGCCATATAGTGTATAATATGTGTATAACTGTATACATCAATGGTCAGAGGTCAAGCATTCAGACTCTGGTAAGAGCAGACCGAACCTGGTTTGTGTTGTTAGTTGTTGTTCTTCTTGTATCTTCATTTACAGCTTTAAAAGCTTACAGGAAATGTAATTGATCCCTTTAAAATATTCAATATGGTTTGAAACTGAAACTGTACACTGAACGTGGGCGGTATGACCAAAGCACTTAACAAGTCATTTGCTGAACACACTTGATGCTGACTTCCTGCATTTAAGGCTTCTTAAGAGACACTTAGCTTCTATGACAACTATCGGTTGTCTTTTCTGAGGACTTTGTAATCCCAATTTTCCTCTATCCCCCAATTTGAATACCCATTCACAATTGAAATGCTCTCCCACTGCGCAGAAGGAATACATTTCCTTTGAAAACATTCTCATGCATATTCAAAAGTTTGTGAGCACAACCTCTGAAATTAATGGAGAATATTGTGTAAGAATGAAGTAGTAATACTTTATAATATCTGCTTAAAATTGTTTCTCATAGTTTAGAACAGGAGCTCCCAAACCTTCTTTGCCCAAGAACTTCCTGAGCATGTAACCCACCCCTTATTAAACCATTGCCTGACATGTATGTTCGAAGCGAAAGAGAAAGAGAAGAGTGCTTTCTGCCTTTCTAGGCTTGTCACCCTGCAACAACCGCTGCACTCGTGGAGGAGAGCCGAGGCGAGACGAACGCAATCCTCCGATACTCATGCAGCCAAAGGCTATTTTATGTCCTCTAACAGTCCAACACTGTGAGGTCGGTGCTCATTGTGAGGACAGGCGCTACCCCCTCTGACATCATCTGAGAAACTTGCAGATGCCTGACGAATCGCAGGGGTACCTGAGAGAGGGAGATGAGGAATCCCAGACCAACCTACCTGCCCCTATCCCTGGCAGAACAAAGCTAATTTCATTGTTGGCAAATAACACAGCCTAGATACAAACCTGGGTCACAAGGGTCAGCCTGCACTCAAATCGTTTTTTTTAAACAAATGTCAAAACAATTGCATGTACAGGTAGTGAACAAAAAATGGAAATTGAACAGTGAATGTGTTCTGTTGGTTCCATAATGGTATGGGGTGCACTGACACCCTTAGAAGGCAAGGTCGATGTCTATCGTTGATGGCACTGACCAAGTGATCATCCTCATGTTCATTTCACGCCTGATTCACATGCATATCACACATTTACGTATGTATACCACATATTGTCACATGTTGCCATCACATTTATGTCACAGATATTCACAGTGATCGCATGCAGTATATATACAGTACATGCATGTGTTTTTGGACATTTATTTTTCTTTCTTTCTTTCTTTCTTTCTCATGCCAGCTTCCCTTTCCCCTTGGGGGAGGACAGCCAATTGCCTCCCCCGAACAGGACTCCCAACCAGAGCTGGGCTGGCGTAGCCTGGGGAAATCTGCATGTGATTTTTCCATAAGGGTGCGAATATCACATGCTAGGAACAAGCGCACCTGTGGCGCAGTTGTAAAAAAGGTTGGCTTAAGAAAAATAAATTACCTGTGGGTGTGGTGAGGGTTTGGTTCATTATGGCTAATCAGATCATCTGCTTTTTTCCCCCTTTAATACCTTTGCCATAGTGAAATGGCAATTTCATCATGTCTGATGAAGAGCAAGCACCATGGCTTGCAAAGAGCACGTTATGAGACTTGCTTTCACCACAGTAAAATGGAGTGTGTAATTTGATGGTATCATGCGGCAATATTAAACTAAATTAAACTAACATGCGTGTGTGTCCGTTTCCTACTGAGAAAAATGCTTTTCTAGTTTCAGAACTAGGTTTTAATTATAGATTCTAAACTGAATTAATGTGTACAAACTGCCCCAGAATGTCAAAACATGTACTGGAGGCCAGTTGAATTACATACACCCACTTGCGCTTGTTTTTTGAATAATTTTTGGAGTGATCAAATCTAAGGACAACTGGTCAAAGGCTTGATCCAAAATGTATACTTGCTTACTGCATACTAGTATACTTAGGTAGTATGTACTGTCAATCATACTGGCAAGTGTGTACCATCAAGTATACAAGTGCACAGTATGAACAAAATTTGTTTTGAATGAACTTTCACATCATGAACTTTGACCTTTATATATTTACTATGTTTATTGAATTTTCTGACATACATATTTCCGAAGAGGTCATTCATATTTCTTGTAATATGTCTAATCAATTATGTTAAGAGAACATACTACTACACTGCTTTCATCCTCGTAGACTTTGAATATTTGGTGTCACACAGCAAGGAAAAGACATGTGTGGATGAAGTACACTTCAATGTATTCTATGATTTTCTATGACGTTCTTCTGAGTGTTCAATCGATCTTTCCTGGGTAATTAAATTAAAGTAATGGAAGTGCAAATGCAAAAGGAGTCATTTTTCATTCATGGCTCCATATTTAGAGATGTCTGCCTCATATGAGTTTACACTTTGCAGGGGACTACGCTTCATCTACCCAAATGCCCTCAGTCCAATTTAAATGTAGATATTCGAATCATCTGCTTAGGACAAACTCTAAAGCGTTGACATTTACTTGGCAGGATTCCTCAGTTTGACTTCTACACTTGGCTAGTATCAAAAGAATGTAAACTGACTTTATTACCTTCAGCTGTGCTGTGCTTCATCCCATCCCTCATGCTGACAGAGCCTCTGTGTGGATTGGAGAGGGGTTCTTTCCTCCAGCTACTGCCCACTGCTGGTTGGAAAGGGTACTGGAGTCCTTGAGTAGGAAAAGAAAGAATGGAGAATACATAAAAATGAAGACTACCTGACTTATTTTGGACCTTAGTGAACCTTTATGTATATCTATTAAAAAATTGAAGGAAATTAAATAAGTACTGTCAATACCAGAGTGCCAAGTAGATGGAAATTATTTATCCCAATCCAAAATGCTTTAAAGTGAAGAGGCCAATCATATCATGTTGACCTCCGCTTTAATCTGGCAGACCACACTTATTTTCTCCATGATCCATCATTCCCAGCTCATAGGTAGAAGTTGTGGGGTGCGGCACTGGTTCACCACCGCTACATACCCAAGTGCCCTGGCTTCACTCACAGAGCCATAAACCCGCCAAAGATGGCCCCACTCTGTATGCCTGCGCAGGATGACTAAAATTGACAGTATCAACATGACAGTATGTTACTCTTGGCCTTCGTTGAAGCCTGTCTGGTTGAAGCCTGGATGAAAATCAAAATAAATGTATCACTCTTTATTCATTATATTCTACAAAATTGAATTATGTATGAAATAGTATTCAGTACTACATTACCTCATTAGTCAGAGAGGTGATTGGCCACAAGTGATGAGGTAATCTAACCTTTTGAATGTCAAAAAAATCAAGAAAAAACACAAAAATTCACGTAATGAGAGAACAGTTAATTTCTGTTATCAGCATGTGAGAGACTGCATAAAGTCAGCATGTTGTCTGTCACCATCTTGGGTGCCAGTGTCTTCACACCCCCACTGCCAAGTTGCAACAGCTTGGTGCAGCAGGACAATTGGTTCACAACGGTAAGCCTTAGAAATGCCTATTTCCACTCAGTCCAGGGTTACAGATAATTCTCCCCAAGTCAAAGCATACAAATACTTGATTTCTCTCGTTCCCCTTAACCTTTACGATTTGACCTCTGTGCCCTTAAGGGTTGAGTGTCTTGAGAGAGTCTTGAGTCTTGAGTGTCTTGAGTTTTGCCTCCTTGAGAGAGCCACACACGATAGAAGTCCTGTACTTCTGCCATGCTAGCTGCATTGCTGGTAGGCCCATTCAGCCTCCTTTTCCTGAGGCCTATAAAGATGTGGCTTCTCTTATTTAGTCTCCACCACTCAGAGCATTTGCCGAATACTGTAACAATTCACTCACTAAAGTCCCTGCACTCCATTGGTGGTGCCACTGCAAGCACCACTCAGTAGTGGGAGAGCACTCCCTTGCCTAGATTCTAGTTGATATTCTGTTTGAGTTTGTATTAGTTTGCACCAGACTGAAGCATTTGCTGCCATGCGTCTAATTCTGGTTACTTAAATTGCCTGTGATAATTTGCATGTTCTACAGTAGGTAAAGGTGACAAAATGTCAACCCAACATCAGATTGAGGGTTGTCCGTTCTCTGCTATAAGAAGAATTTGGAACTGGCTGTGGTCAACAACGGGCAAAAAATATATTTTCATCATTAGCCTTGCTTCACATAGAATCCAATATAGA
The DNA here is from genome assembly GCA_029706075.1 of Aldrovandia affinis. Taxonomy (NCBI): domain Eukaryota; kingdom Metazoa; phylum Chordata; class Actinopteri; order Notacanthiformes; family Halosauridae; genus Aldrovandia; species Aldrovandia affinis. The sequence continues at coordinate 9,720,097 of JAINUG010000002.1, read as the reverse complement.
AAGTTAAGGCTGTGTGTCTTATGTTGTTTGTCATTCCAGTTTGTTGATTTGTAATATTGCAGCATGTGTAGGTTTATAGTAGCAACTGTAGCTACTTTAGCAGATCTCCCACAGTGGAGTGGTCTTCCATAGAACAATTCTTAAGCAATGTCTCAGAGGGGTGGGATGTGTTTGTCTCTAGTTCAAAGTAGTATTGATGGCTCTCTTTCAGGCGTTTACATTACATTTGACATTTTAGGCATTTAGCAGACGCTCTTATCCAGAGCGACTTACACAGTTTGCATTTCTTTTACATACAATCCCATTTATACAGCTGGATATTTTACTGAAGCAATTCAGGTTAAGTACCTTGCTCAAGGTGTACAACAGCAGTGTCTCCACCTGGGAATTGAACCTGCAACCTTTGCGTTACAAGCCCAGTTCCTTATCCATTATGCTAACACTGACCCCACATAACTGGCATTCATAACTGTATTGACCAAACTAAGGGGTTTAAGTTTATGGCTCACCTGCTAGGTAAGCCTCATTGTAAAGGCTTAATGCTGCCTTTCACAAAATAGTTTATTCATGTTCTGGCAAGTCTTCCAGCACAAAATGCTTTAATACCTGCTATGGTAATATAACTATGTTGGTCTACTTCAAACAATGTACTCACCACTGGGCAGGCTGCTGAGGATTCAATCAAACTGTCTTTTTGAATCAACAACCAAATAGATTATTTTTAGAAGAATGCAGGACTTAATAAGTATTTGGTTGCTATGTGCACTTAAAGCAGAGCAGTGTGTGAATTATAGGCATTGATGAGGAAGGTCTTTCATTCAGAGAAAACGTATCTACTTTTTGGTAGGTGGTGGAGGTGGATAGGCCAAATAGGTGTTGAGTGTCATCAGTGCTTCATTTGTAAAATAAGAGATGCCGGGGCTCAACTCGCCTCCCCCAACCACACGCCCCCCGCATGTGTCTAAAACCCACATCAACATTAATTAAGTTATATATGTTTTCTTTAAAAAATTATTTAAGTTTATACTATACTATACTTTATACTATTAAAGCTTATATTACTCTGTGGCAAACTCCTTTTGAAAAACAAAATGCTAAATTTGGCATTCAGTGTTGTAATTGTAGAAATTGAATTTGAATAATACATTAACTATTAGATAGATAGATTAACGTGTGTGGTGGGGACAGCCGATGTTGTCCTTTTGCCACAGGGTGGTGGTGTTGCACCACCAGCCGGATTCCATTGCCTTCGAGGTAAGTGGCTGTCTGCTGCTTGAACTCCATCATTTTGCCCCTCTGTCTAACTTGTTTCCCTTTGTTGTGCTCTTGTGCTTCCGCTAGACATCTCCAGCACTTGCTATTATATATTATCATTTCAATTTTTAAATACTCAAATCTCTAAACAAATCAACTGAATAACCCCCTTTAAAGCACTTTGAGCAGAACTTGAATGGTAAACGTACATTCCAGAATCAGTCAGGGACAAAGTGATGCGACTACACAAACACTGATGAGGTGAAGTATTTCAGTATAGTGTTCTTAAGTCTACATGATCTCATACAATTAGCCTGAAGGTGGCAGGCATTTGAGTGTTGTATTACTGCAATACTGGGGTCAAAACCAATATCCAGTGGTGAACCATTTACTGTAAGTACTTTGTAGGGTGTCCCATAACAGGGTAAAAATTCAACATATTTGCATTTTTATGATAAGCATGATAAACCTTATAGATTACCTGTTTTTGTGTTGGTCAAGACAAGGACGGCTCTAGATAACTCCTCAACATGAACAAGGAGGTGCTGTTTCCTTTAGGAAATTAAGACAGCATGAAGCTTCCACACGTGTCTAAATACTGGATTGATTTTGTCACAATAAACGAGTAAAGTGTTTGATAAGTTTAAACAATTGTCCATATTTTTCCTTTTTGAAGAAACTGACTGTTGTAGAATCCTTTTGCTTCAGTGCTTTTTATTCTCTGAATACTTTTATCTATATTTGAATGTGCTAATTATATAGTTTTTGTGTCAAATGAAATACAAAGGTTAAGTTGTACTAATTCAATGAATGTCATAATAATATAATTACGGATAAGAAAACAATTAAATCTGGACATGCTTGCTTGAAACATCAACAGAAATTGAATTACATATGATTAATCGGAATGAGACTTTTTGACCTAACCAGTGAAAACAACATTTTGATAAACACGAGTAGTTTAACTTGTGAGTGCTTTATTGTTCTTCTCCTTTGCAGTATATGTATATGGGGGGGTACTACATTTAAGTTATCTTGATTTCAGGTTTTCAGCCACACATATGTACATAACCCTACAATAAAGAAACACTTAAAGCACTATCCACTGACAAGGAAGCTCAACCCACTGTTGATGGGAATATCGCCTCCTTTAGAACAGGACAGAACTGGATCCTGAAAGTGCCAGAGTTTGATATTTATACAGATATATAGTACCCTCCAAAATGATTCACACCCTTGATAAAGATAAGCAAAGAAGGCTGTATAAAAGAAACCATACAAGTTATGAGCAATATTGTATGCTCAAATAAATGGGGAAATTATATTATGATCTTTGACCATTCCTCCGTACAGAATATTTCAAGATCCTTCAGATACTTTGGTCTGTGGACTGCCCTGTTCAATTCAAACCACAAATTTTCCAGTCTGGAGACTCAGATGGCCATTGCAAAAGAGAAGCAGAAGGAACCAGGTTTTTGGCCAAAATGCCTTGTCCATGATTTCATGGACCTTGAAGTCCCCAGTAGATGCAAAAAAAGGTAACATCAAAGAGCCATATTTCACCGTAGGTATGATGTTCTTTTCAACATAAGAATCCTTCTTCCAATGCCAAACCCACTGCTGGCGTGCATGGCCAAAAAGCTCACTTTAGGACTTCTGACCATAACATCCGGATGCAACCAGAGTTTCAATGTTTAGCAAACTCCAAATGCTTATTTTTGTTGATTTCCCTCAGGCAACCCTTACAAAAAGCCTATTGGCATGGAGGTGGTGTCTGATAGTACATTTGGAGACTTTGTGTCCCCAAGATGCAACCAAGTTTTGTATATCTCCAACTATGGCCCTTGCCTCATCTGCCTCACTGTGCGTGGGGGCAAGATGCACTTGCGTCTTCTACCAGGCAGATTTATCACTGTTCCAGTGGTTCTAATCCTAATAGTCGAAAGTGTTTTTTATTTTTTATTTTATTTTTCCCTTACATGTCATCTTCTCCTGACTTGCGAAGGTTAGCATCCCTTTGTCTTGTTTCTTCTGAGAGTGCTTTGCCTCTTCCCACGGTGATGGATGACAAATGGATTTTACGTGTGTGTTACCTCATTTTTATACCCCAGTGAAACAGGAAGCCATGGGAGGCCACAATGTAGTTCCATAAGAATGAAATGATTAGGCAGATCTATTTTTGTTGGATTTTATTTAAAAGAATGAGGGGTATGGATAACATTTGTATTAGTATAAAATATAATTTAACATTTTTTTGAGCATAGAATATAACTCATTACCTGTATTGTTGATTTTACACAGCTTTATTTTCTCCTCTTTATCGTGTGCCCAGATGAGGTTAAGATGTTTTTGTAACAATTCTTGTGCTTTCTCTGTGTTCACCAGACCTACAATTCCTTGATTCACTAGATATAGGCCTACATTCCCCTATGTACCCCCCTCTTATTTGCCAAGAAATAATTATTTCAAAGATCATTTTGAATTAAATTTAGCACAGGCTGGTGTTATAATATTTTAACTGGGAATCCAAACTTTTGATACTAAATTAGAGTTGTTTTTAACAACGTAGGCAAAAAAATTGATATGAAAAAATGGTAAATCACAACTTTTACTGATTTATTTAGGCAAGTTTTAAAAATAGACTATGAAGCAAAGGTATAGCAATGGCCATACCTTGCCATACCCAATTGACGCTCGTGGGCTCATGGTGCCCAGGAGGGTTGACAGCAGGAAATCAGTGTGGGACCTTCCTTACCACTCTTAGTCCACAGTTTGGTCCTGGGGCCCTAATGGTCTACCATTGATAGAGCTTTGGAGAGGGTGTCAGCAGGTTAAATTAACGTCTTAATTACAGACTGATTTCAGCCTAATCAAAGAGACTTCCACCCTTGCAAATATTTATATGCATCAGGTGAAATGTATACATGCCACTGTATTTGGTGGCTTTTTTAGGACAGGTGATTGCAGCTTTAATCAGCAAGCCTACTTCACCTTTATGTATTCCTTGGAGATTGTACAAAATATGAACACGAAACAAAAGACACCCAAACCTTTAATATTTACGAAAGGACATTATTCTGTTATGTTCACTTGCTGTTAATAATCATAAAATGAGAGCGTGGCCTTTGAAGGCCTTGCGGGATAATTACCGATAAGAGACGAAATGTTCTCAGATTTAGCCTTTGTTGTGTGTCGTTGCATTTGCCAAACATCCTCTGCAAAATTTTGCCAGCGACAGTTAAACATCAATTAGTTAGATACAGTTCTTACAATGAAAGCTTTTACACAGCCTTGTCCGTGCTGCTCACAGAGAGAGCGAACGTGCAGTTGACAGGCAATGCATTGAAAAGGTTTAAATAGATTTTTTTTCACCCCTCTACCCAAAAAAAAACCTAATTATGGGCAGAGATAGTTTTTTTTTTTTTTTTTTTTTACGGAAATCTTTGTGAGTGTTTGAAAACACAGGAGGTACCAAGCAGGAAGTCTCCCTCTCTCTCCATTTAACCTGTTCTCAGCCGTACGGCGTGATAGAGAATTACAGTGCATTGCTCCTGTTGTGAGCTGTGCCGATTATGTGGCAAACAGTTTTTGAACAGTCACTACAAATGGACTGGCCCAGTGTGTGCAACAGAGGAACATTTCTTTTAAAAACGCTGTCTTCTCGCCTTTGTTCCATGGCAGCCTCCGGCAAATAAAGAGACAAGTAAGAGAAAGGTGTACAAAACAGCAAACCCCAGAAAGACTGCATCTTCTTCTCACTTTTGTACACTGCGTCAAGGCTTTGCTTGGAGCTTTGGTGATTGCAGCTTTGCAGTCTGAAATATCAGCAATGAACTTTTTCTTTCCTGTTTGTGGCCAACGTTTTCATTCATCAATTCAAACCAGGAACTGATGAAAGATTTAATCACAGTTTAAACAATATAATATTGTTTATGATAGCAATTAATTGCTGCCACGCACTCCTGTTACAATCGTGGAATTCACAACATTCCCAAAAATGTGAAAAGTCATTTTAAATGTAAGAAGTCTAAAAGTGAACATTACCTGTATATTTCCTTTCTTCCTTTTTTCCACTATTGTATCCTTCTCTGTCATATTTGTTTATTCTGAAACACTAATTGTTAACTAATGTTTTTTTAATGTAAAGATGACCAATTAGTTAAAGGTTCAAAACCACAACAACTGTTATTCTTTATAGTTTAAATAAATGTTTACTTACATACACAAAACACTACATTTGCCTAAATTTGTGAGTATTATTGTTAACTTAGTCATAATAATGTTAGTGAGCCACACACTGACATTGATCAAATTACTTAAATAATATACAATATTAACATTTGCATTGTTAAGATGCAAACTATCCATGATGTCGCAACACTTACAAAAGTTTCATTATAAAGTTTCTTCACCTTGTTGGGACAATTGATAGAATACTCCCTGAATGTCTGATGCCATAATGTCACAAAGAAGCATTGCATTGTCTAATCAATAATGTTAAACTTTTTACATTGTGGCAGCGGTTGGAAAATTCCACAATGTCAAGTTATACCTGTCTAGAACGTGCACATAGTTGTTTACATGACTTGCTACTGTGTCCGTAGAGAGCATATTTAGTATAGTCTATGTAATCTAATGTAATCTAAATTGCAATGTAAACCTCTTCCTTTAACAAAACTTTTTTTATTGCTCTATTGAGTAAAATGAAATTGGCCTCCAGTTTATTTCAAAACAAACTAGGAGCCACCGAACAAACGTTCTTGGGAAAATGGCACACAGTACAGTACGTCCACCCGAACTCAATAGAAAAAACAATTTAATCCAAAGTATTGGACAGCTGTCACAATTGGTCATTTTAAAACCAGAGTTTTTTGATGGAAAAGCATGCCATGCACAGTTGAGTGTCATTAGGAGCTGCAAGTTTGTTTTCATAACAGCCATGATGTCTGTTGAGACCACAGATGCAGCGTTGTAGGCTTGGAAGATTGACTCGAAAATGACATAGAAGGAGGATGAAAATCCTGGCGTGTCTTGTTCTCGGTGTGATTCTCGCAAGGTGACAAGCTTCAGCTATGTCATTCAGCCCACACCCTCAATACCACATGCATCCTATTGTGCTGTCCTGGTAGTATGCACCACTGCAGCTTTAATAATTTAGTGGTTGAAACATAATGACTCCCTTTAGCTGTTGCCATTCTCCAGGCATTGTGGTTTGGTCACTTGCCAGGGTTGAGGACACAATTAGTCTTCTGATGATAAAAAAAAAACATTGTACGAGGGGAGTTAAAAGATATCACAAAAAAGGTGACAAAAGTGTTTGAAAGAAGGAAAAGCACGACTGAAGCTCCACACTTAGGCTGTAACGAGCTTAGCCACAAGATCTCAAGTTCTCAAATTGGAGTTCTTCTGGTTGGTTGATTCTGTAAGCATCAAAATCATATCAAAGGCTTGCCAATTGCAATGGAATACAGCATACAGTTATTTAGTGCATTTCCAAATGGCACTATAAAAAAACAGGAAATCATTCATGTTTTTATTAAGTGTGCTGGGCATGGTATTTCTAAATAGCTTGTGGACATTTTCCACAATTCTTAAAATCACCACTGAATGAATCATTCTTGGTGAACTACTCGCAAATCCTTTTAACAATTTTAAAAATGTTAGTCTCCCATAACATAATCACTACAGGCACCAAATATTTTAAAAAGCGAAATCTTTATTTTTTAACATTTATAGCATGTGTTGTATTTTATGGTATTTCAGATCTTCTGTGATATTATTCAGTTGTCTCTCCAGACTGAGACAATACATATGTATGTCATCTGAAATCATACTATTATATCAGTGATAAGTCAGAGTTCTTTGAAACTAGTTTTCTATACATTGCAGTTATTTTCTACAGTTTTTGTTCATATTTCTATGTTTTGCTTTACCATCATTTATGTATTTGGGGCATTTTGCCTGTACCCTGTTAAAAAAAACTTCCAGATGAAGTTGGTTTCCAATAATACACATACACATAGGAAGTTTTGAAGCATCACAATCACAAAAATAATACACCACTGTTTAGTGAAGGCCCTGAGTTAGCTATGGGGAAGATGGTGACACTTGATAATAATATGTAAGAACCGAAACGGAAGAACTGCACTACAAAGTCTATGTTTTCCACATTTTGTGCCCCTTTTCCGTGTTAAATCACACTGGCAGTTAACGGACGCATTGTATGCATATGAAAAAGGAAAATATACAGCACGTGTATTGGAAGTCAATTTATCGACAGTGATGTTCTGTGGTTACTTATAATTATGAAAAGTAACTCATGAAATAGTTTCCCCCGACAACATGCATGCAGACCTGCTGTTAAGTCGGCCCCTTCCGTTTCAAGGTTTAAATCACTTCTGAAAACCCCCCTTTTCTGAATTTCTCTTAATTCTCTGTAATGGAACGGAATGTACTATTACTTGCTGTTATGCTACATATTTGTTTGTTTGTCAAAATATTTTACATTGCATTATAGATTTTTTTCTGCATTGTATTGCTCTGTTATTTTCTTACTGCGAAGCACTTTGAGCGCACTGATTTAAAAGTGCTCTATAAATAAAGTTTTGTTATTATTATTGTATTGTTATTATTAATGCTGTTATTATTATTACACTCACACATACCTCAGCCAAATTTGTTATGATATGTCTTAGTAGATATGTCCATTATTACCGCCTCAACTGATTTGGTCATTGGCAGGTTGAGTTTTCCATTCAGTTTGAATGTGCTGTGCTGTGAAGGACACAGCACATTGGTTTTTGATGGAACCATGCTTAGACAAGCCATTCTGAAACCAAGGTGGATTTAGCTGGGCAGGCTTGGTTTGCTTGTCTCTGCAGTGCCTGCATAGCGGTATGTCACACTAAACTTCACAGACTTTCACTTTGTTAAAAAATGGGAAATAAATATTTAAGTTCACTATATTTTCTGTTGATATGCGCTAAAGAGGAGCAATTTATAACTACCCATGCTTTCTGTGACAAATCTATAGTTAGCGTAGCCAAGAAAACCTACAGCTAAACACACCTGAATTGATAGAGAGGAGAAGAATGATCATTTGACAAACCAAATGTGTTTTTGTCACACGTTTGATCTCCGGATTGCTTAATTGGTAGCTATGTTTCACAGAACAAATCGATCAAATCTGCACTGCTGACTCAACTTCACCTCACAGTGCTAACCCTGCCTGTGTGGGCTGCTTGTTGCTACCAGGCGTGTGCCATGTAGGCTGTGGGGAGCAACATCGATGTGATTAGTTCTCTTTGGCTACAACCAAAAAAGATCATGTAAAACTATCCTGGAATCTTAGCCTAGTGGGCCAGCCTGGTTTCGGCTCGACAGCAATAAAGGGGCATTAAAGAGCACCTTGGTGAACACTAACCCTGGGAAATGAGTGCCTGTATGTATGTTTTTAAGATTCATGCCATAGTTCTAGGGTTGGCATAGTCAACCTACAGTATTGCTTTAGTAATGATGCCTGTACACTCACTGGTCTGGGAGTATTGTCAAGCATAGCCTGCGCCAATGTGTCCATATTACTGTTGTGGGTGCAGGTCTATATTCTCTTCCATGTAAGTCACTCTGCATGACAGCGTCTGCTAAACATATGTGATGTAACACAAGAGAAAGGCACTGTGGCACGTCATCAGGTAACATGCCAGTCAGCGTGATGTAACCCTGCGGATTGAGTAAAAAGTGATTAAATGTATCACTCCATGGGGGCGCCGCCTCTTTGGCACAGTCGGTTTGCTTTGGTGGCTTTTACGCAGTAGCCACGGTGCCAGGAGAAATGCGGCAGAAGGCTGTTCAAATTGAAGAGTTTGCACGCAAGATCTAAGCACCTGAGAAAGTGTTCTGGATACTGTATTTAAAAGGCTGCTGGGGCATTGAAAATAATACATGAAAATAAAGTTGAAAAGAAATTCTGAATATTATTTATTAATCGGCCCAGAAAAGGCACCCAACTAAGGCATTTTGAAATACCAATCCTGAATGCTAATATAATTATCATTTTAAAGATAACTTACTATTAACATGTTGTATATATCAGTTGAACATATCCTAAGTCAATTATTATTTTACATGCATTAAGGAATAGTAACACACCCCTGTGTATTTCAGCATTTGAAAAAAATATTTTTGTTGCGGAGAAACTTGAAACATTGCTAAGGAGGATGTTCAAATGTTTTAATATAACTGCAATATACATATACAAAAAAGATCTTGTGACCACCATGTTATGCATATATTTACAACAGCATACACCTACAATATGTAGTGTATATATACTTTGTCTGTATGTGTTTGTGCATGTGCGTGTGTGTGTGTGTGTGTGTGTGTGTGTGTGTGTGTGTGTGTGTGTGTGTGTGTGTGTGTGTGTGTGTGTGTGTGTGTGTGTGTGTTCTGTATTATATGCAAACAATTGAACAGTAAAAAAAAAAAAAAAACTGCATTGAACTGGCAACAAGTGACTTAATTTCTGCTGTATTTACAGTGTATTTCTACATGTAAAATACATACTTACATTTTCGATTTTGTGTCTGAATACATGTTAATAACATATATCCACATTTCTTTAAAGTACTTAGCAAGTTAGATATGAAGATCATGTTCATTGAAACTATAAGAAACATTTTCATGCATTTTTAAGCTCATTGAACTCTCATAAACTCAAATTACACACACACACACACACACACACACACACACACACACACACACACACACACACACACACACACATACACACACAGTTTTATATATAGTGATAATTTAACGTAATCTTTTACATAACCGAGACTAAGCACATGAATCATACAGATATTGTCTTTAGTTCTTGATAATATTTTTGTCTCTGATTGCTTGCATCCCAGTGACTTCTCTTCAGAAACAAAAACGGACGAACTGAAGAAGATCAATCAGAAAAGCACGTCAAACAGTTCATGGAATTTCCCCCAGGTGGAACCAAGCGACACGGTCTGAAGGCGGCTCCTTTTCTTTCCTGCCCCCACCCCCTCCCTCTTTCTTTCTCCCTCCTTCGCCCACTCCAGCCCTGCGTTCCCCAAACACTCTGTGAAAAAGGTTAGTGCAACATGTGGCCTTTAAACCCACCCAAAGGCTACTGCCTGGCAGCCACACTCACTGAATTGTTTGTTAATAGTCCAATTAGATAATTGCCACCGTTCACTCCTTTCCCTCTCCGTTTCCCATAAAGGCATGAATGACAAGAGCAGCTTGAAGAGGGCTTCTGGCCGGCAAGGTGACGAGAAGGGACAGAACATGTTCTGCGCACCAGACTGTTCCCTTGAATTGAATCATTGTGGCCTAATCAATGGTCTTATTGGATTACCGGCTACTGCTGTTCCCAAAGATATTGTTGCATTGACAATGAAATAACTTGGAGTGGGTGGGAAGGTGGAAGGGTTGGGAAGGGGGGTGTGTGGGGAGGGGCTGGAAGGAGTGGAATGAGGGGGTGTTCCAGAGACATTTTTTTTGTCCCCATTTTTTGGCGTTTCTACAGATCTTTCGTTAAGATTATACACACACTGTATGTTTCCCCCCGTGAGCGTACGTGTCTATATGTGGGAAGGAGGGCTTAGGATTTAGCAGCTCGGGAGCGCTGCTCTTTGCAGAGCCGTGTACGGGAGGCAGGAGGCTACGCTCGTGTGACCAGAGACCACTGCGGGTGTCGCCGTCCTCACTTCTGAATATCTCAGCCGAAGGGGATTCAGTTTGGGTTTTTTTCTTCCCTACTCTGACTTTTTTCTCTTGCTCCCGTTCACACCCCCATCCCCTTCTCTCTCTCCCTCTCCCTCTCCCTCCCTCTCTCTCTCTCTCTCTTGCTCACACACACACACACACACACACACACACTCCCGTGATAGCACCAAACCGGAGAGCTCTCAGGAACGGGGGGCCCGCGGATTGGCGAGAGACACAGAAAAAGTGAGTAAAGTTTGCGAGAGCAGCGGAGGGACAGACTCCAGCTGAAAAAGTTAAAAATGGCTGGACCTGCACCGGCGACTGCAGGATGAAACGCCTTGGAACTTTTCTGGAAGTGTCACTTGCCGATCGTCTGTTGCGGGAGGCTTTACGCGAACCAAGACCAATCATTTCGCTTGATTCTCTGGCTGAATGCAGCCTGACTGGGGGAACTCGGAGTGTGCAAACCCCTCCATTAGGACCTGATATATCACCCAAACAATTTAGTGTATTCATGAGGTTACGCAAATGTGGAGGCCGCGAAATTACCGTAATCAATTGAAACAGCAAGTGTTCGTCCGTCTGCGGGTCTGATTATTTGGAGATCATCTATCAACTAGATGTGTATGTAATAAGGCAAGGGCATTAAATCGCTCTTGAGTTGCAGTGGTAAGTCCACGATCATTGGGCAAGTGAGTTTGGACAACGATAATAGGGCACCTAGATGGATGAGGCAAACATCTCCCCCTCGCATTAGCTATCTGACTTTGTGTCTAAAAGGTGCTGTTTAAAAGGAGCAACAGAATCATCGAGACAACACAACGTGCAATATTCCTCCGTAATCTCTGTTTTTTCCCCTTTACCGACTTGCGAAAGAAGAAGAAGAAGAAGAAGAAGAGGGGAAAAAAAACAACAAACGATTTAGGGGTAAGTGAGCATGGAGGTTCGATACAATCAAGAGACCGAGTCAGGGATGGTGTTGAAGAACGGACTTAAGGACGGGAAAGAGGGCAAGGATTCCCAAGGAAACATTTCCAAGTCCTTTCTGAAGGAGCAGCAGGAGACCTTCTCTGCTTCTGGGACGGTGGAAAACTGTGAGAAAACCCGAGGGAACTCGGGAGACCCAGACTACTGCAGGAGAATCCTAGTCAGAGGTGAGAGAATAACTCCAATCTGTTCCCAATGCCAGTCTTCCGCTTAACGCGTTGTATTTTCAAACAAATGTTTGCTTACTCTTCCAAATACACTATCGCCCCTGTGCCGTACTCCTGGTTATACGGGTGTGCAGTTATCGCATAGTGTACCTCAAATGCTGTAACACAGCACCAAAATGATAAAGAATCAGGATTTATATCACATTTTTTAATCAATATCCCTAATTATCCGTATTATTGTTTAAAGTTTCTATTAAATCAAAAGGTATAGTATAACTGGTCTTGATATTACCACTCTTGCATTTTTTTTCAACGACTTAGCTTCGTGTCTTGTGTGTTTACTAATACAGTAGCTATTCGACATGAATGGACCCCAATACATATTGTGGTCAGTGGCTTTGTAGTATGTTGTTCAACTAAACATTACGCATTTCATTTCTGATCTCTTTTGTGTAAAAAGGAGACCCGAAAAATGTATTTTGGTACTTAAATTGGCATGGTAGCTTCCGGGCTAGTCTTTTGTTATTTAAAGAGCGGTCAGTATGAATGCACTGCAAGATGTATTGCGGTCAGTCCCATTGTATTATGTTCATTTAAATTAACATTTGGAATTTAATTTAGGGCTATTATGTATGAAAAAGGATAGCTGATAAAAAATGTGTGGGAATTTTTTTTCAAACTATTCAGTTGACAGGAGAGCTTCCGGTTATCTAATGTAATTTAAAGCAACAGTACGCTGGACAAATAACGTTATACATTTCTTTTATACAACAAAATGAATTTTCCAAATTGTCAGAGAATAGTACTTTAATGTGATTTCATGAATAAAAATGTAAAACCAAAAATATGAAGGCACCATGAAAACGGCAAATTCAAAAACATTGTGCTGCATATAGTTTTCAGAGACTTCAGAGACCCGTCCCATAATTCGCTTAAAATTATTATTGGCAAATTAATTAATCTGATAATAAAAATCATATTGTTCAGAATAATTTTCATTTCACCCGGGTTGTGCCATACAATTCAGGAAGCATTAGCAAAAACAGGAAATAAAACTAATTGTATATCGGAACCAAAAGGTTGGTTATCACACCTTTTTGATAACATAATGCTTTTTTGGGGGAAAATGTTAAGAACTGAGGATAATAAATTGCCAATTGTAACGCTTTCTAACACATCCTTATTGCTAAGATAATATATGCAGAGATGTGTAAACATGCATTTATGACAAGTGGCTGCTATGGGCTATAATACAATTCTATTTATTAAAGATCCAATTTTTTTCCATTTAATAAGATCCAAAACTTGGATATTATTAAATGACTTGAATGAATCTTAAATTAAATGATTTGAATAAATCTTATTGATGACTTGAACTTTTTAGTTTTTTGAGTTCAAATCATCAGGGTTCTACATTGTTTGGAGCTGAGTTTTATTAAACACTGGTTTTATTTTATTTCTACTTCAGTTGTATTTGTATTGTTCCTTGAGCTAGCTGGGTCCTTTAAAGGGTTCAAAGTGAGTAAACACACTTCATTTATTGGATGTGTTAAATTTATAGTGGTTAAATGTGGCGATCACATGATGAAATAACAATTAACCTGTTTACTCACTCCAGAGTACTGAGAGCTGGCAGGCTTTTAGATTTCCTAATCGAATGATAGATTTAGACCTAATTATTTAATGTGCATTGGTAAAGTCAGATTTGTCCTGGTATTGGAGGAAATTGTAAGAAATAATCAGTCGCATTCTAGCTGGGTTTTGTTTTTAACTATCAGGAATATTCTCTTTTTGTTCTTTGTTGTAACCAAGTGTATGTATTTGATAAATTATTTTGGCTCCAAGATAAAAATTATACCCCTACACTATTAGTGTTATATCAATAATATAGGAAGCGTGTTGTAATATATATATGTGTATATATATATATATATATAAAGATGCATAGCATGTCATTGAAATGACAAATTGTACTGGAAGGCTGTAAGAACATTCAGCACACTCATCCCTGATCTTGTACTGAAAACACCATTTGAAAAAAAAAAAAAAATGGTGGGATATAGGCCAATTTAATGTATGTGTTGTTTGGAGGACAGTCAAAACTTGTCTGTAGTACTTGTTGTTATAGAATGGTATTTTGATGCATTTTTACATCCTTACATCCAAAAATCCTTCAAATTTTATGCTAGTCAATTTGTCCTTGAGGTGGCTAGACTAAAGCTCTTTCATGCAGTTTCATAATGAAGCTTTAAATGAGTCTATTTATATTTTGGGGAGGGAAGGAAAACACGGTAAAACATTTATTTATATTTCTACAGTAAATTTAAAAAAAATGCATTTCTTGCTTTATCTTATAGAATGCAAGGTTTACGCTGAACTTCTACAACTGCTTGTTATTGGGTCACAGAATTTTGAGGTATTTTGAAGTTCTCCTAGGGAAATATGGTTGTTATCGCCAGTACTTCTTGTGGCTCAAAGCTCATGTCTCTTTCAGAATTGAACACTATATTTATGGAGTTTTGTTTTATGAATGTGCACTAAAGCAGCTCTCTCAGCACAGGAATGCAAGCACTGATCTGTATCTGTGAATGAATGACAGAGTGCTGTAGTTAAACATGTCATGTGTGCTACTGTATATTTTGTGTGTATTCGTTAATATTGCATGCATAATTAGGAAGAGTCAACAGCCTGATGTTCTGCTGTGCTAGATCATCCTTTTTGATTGGCTCAAAATTGTCAAGGAAATAACAGAACAATAAACGTATTCTTAAGTGTCCAGCATGTTGATGAAATAGACATTTCTATGCCCGTTTGCGTACTTGTTTTGTATAGCCCATGCAAATCACACATAGCATATAGTATAGCTCATGCAAATCAAGTAAACAGATGACAGATCTTTTATCATGTCGTCTTGTAACTGTGAAAGCCATTTTCTCTAGCTCGGGTAATTACAAGTCACGGGCACACAGCCTACATTACACTGCGTACGGAACCGTACTTAAAACCTCACGCAAACAAAATGAGGTCACATTCAGAATTGAGCAAAGTTGTTTGCGTTACCGGTACGCCCGATTGCTAATGAGCTGTGCGCCAAAATAGAAGTTACTGACGGAAGCTATCAAATGTTGCGTTTTGCGTTTCAGATGCCAAAGGGTCCATCAGAGAGATTATCCTGCCGAAGGGGCTGGATCTGGATCGGCCTAAGCGTACCAGGACCTCGTTCACTGCAGAACAGCTCTACAGATTGGAAATGGAGTTCCAGAGGTGCCAGTATGTGGTGGGGAGGGAACGCACAGAACTGGCCCGACAACTAAATCTGTCAGAAACTCAGGTAACGGCTTTACATTCTACCCCCCTCCATCCCACCCACTACACCCTTGCCCCCCCACCCCCACCCCCAAGCCCATAGGACAAAGGAGAAAGAAATCCCTCATCAGTAACAGGCTCTGAGATTCATTTCAGCACTGCACCATGGAATACACAGGGGCCCCAGTTCCATCCATTCACACGGTTGTAAATGTAATCGGGAAGCTCTAGATTAGCTTTTTTATATTAAATATGTGCTAATTGTCCCCTGTAAATGGAAGCACGTTTTGCATATCGGTAAAGCATGTCTCCTTCCTCCATAAAGTTCAATTATTTATCGGGGCAAAAGTATTTGGATGGAAAATTAGAAGCAAAAACCTCGAATACAGTGGTATTTTTGCACAGCGGTTATTTTCAGTCGTGCAGTGCCTGGAGTGTAATCTCATTTGTTTATGGTTATAGCCACGGTTTGTGTGATTCATTGTTCTAGTTACTTCAGTCAACTGATCTCACTGTTGCCAACAAACAGCGCACAGTCAAAGTACATTTTCAATGTTCAGTTGAGATTCTTGGTTTCTGTACCAAAGGCGCAAAAGAAAAGGTTTAAATGCGCTTAGCTCTGGGGTCAAACAAAGGTCAAGCTGTGCCCTTTCTGTGCTATCGCGTACGCGCTCGTCATCTGCTAGCTGTTTACGAGATACTCCTAACACAAGTCAGCTCCTCCATATATAATTTTCACTTCAATAAAAAACCAGCCATGCTTCAAACATTGTTTCAACAGTTTTTTTTTTGTGTGCCATGCTAATGGCCTAGTCAGGCTTGCCCCATTGTTTTAATTGTGTGCCTGTTGTACTTCATGATATGTTTCAGCGAGCGCAAGCAAGCATGACTTTGGGACAGAGGTCATGGTGAAGCATTCATTCAGATTTGTTGAATAAGACGCAAAGGGAAAACACACCTCCCTGTTTGCGCGTCTAATTTTGAAACAAAGCAATTAAATTGGGCCGAATTAATGTATGTTGTACATGGAGTGAACCTACTTTATTAACAGTACTAGGCGTGTGAATTCATGAATAGCACTTTGAGTGATGTTAAAACCTGATGTTGAAGTCCTATTTTTTGGGGTCTAAGTGTTTATAGCTTTGTGATTCGTGTGTGTTTTGTTTGTATACATTCCATTTTATGTCAGTGAACACTGATTTCAGAATTGACATAATCCGTACAATTACAGTACTTCCAACATCATGCAATCTTCAGTATTCTTTCAGGGAGGACAAAGGGTTTTGTTATTTTTCAGCCTGTGACATTCACTGTTAATGTGTGTAGCTGGATTTTTAAGACGTGCTTTTTGATTGCATTTAGTCTTCAGATGTCTGCTTCACTTGTTGATGAAGGAGTGTTTATTGGTGACATTAGGAAATTAACATCTTGTTTATGAAATGCTTGATACACTGAGTTTGGAGCGTAGGCAAAATGAAGATAATTTATAGCAGAAGAGCGCTAAGAAATATTAGCGAGAAAGACTAAGAGAGAAAGACGTGTTGCTGGAAATATTTCCATTCAGATTGAATCTGACCAACATTTTGTATTATCTTGATAAGGTGCAAGTGTAATGAATGTAGAAAAAAAGCTCAAATATAGCTCAAAACAGTCCTACAAAAAATAAAAGGTCAGTGATGATGATTGCTTTCTGATTTACTGCGTTTAAATATGGAATTTTATGATCTACAATCTCTGCAATCGCCAATGATGTATTGTGTTGCTTAGGGAAGAGTTCATTATAAACAATTTTGCAAACAAAACACCGCTACACATAACAATATGTAAATGTGATTAAGGTACAAGGATAGGTAGGTGTGGTAACATTGTTGATTACAGCACGTCATCCACTTTGATTATTTCCTCTGTGAAAATAATCAGCTTTTTACTGCTGAGGGGATTTCAAAATAATAACAAAAATATATTACTAGAGGACTTTTCTTGGATAAATTATATATATATATATATATATATATATATATATATATATATATATATATATATATATATATATACATATACATATACACAAATACACATATTTATAAAACAGGGAAACATTGCTAGTTTTCCTGAATATTTGAATTATCTTGACCCATTAATCTTCATTAAGAATATTATAAAAATATTAATTCATTTTACATTAATCCTTCTAATATAAGGGCATTTGGATAGCAATGGTCTTCGAATAAACTGTTCACATAATAATAGTTTGTATATTAAGTATAAATATTCATTAGCCTGTTTCATCTTATTTTGTTGCAATCTTTTCTCTTGATTCATGTTATATAGTCTCTGAACTGATGCAATTAATGTTTTGATAACATCTGTTGTTCAAACACTTTCCAGTAACTCTTGATCATTTGTAAAAGAAAAATGCAGATGCTTGTCAATCTAAAATAGTCCTCAAACATATCTATTTGAATTGACATACTATATACTTCTTTAAACTAACAAAACATAGAAGCAGCCCGCAGCATCAATAAACAAACGAGACTAATAAATAATCATTACAATTAAAATGTCCCATTGAAATGGATTCTAAAAATATGTACCCCAGTGTTTGTCAATGAATATTTGAATTGATGTCTAACGTTACATTGATACACATATGCTTCGGAGCAAATTGTTGCATTTCTGCAGGAGTAAAATCAGAAAGTGGCCCATTTCCAAGAAACAAATTGTCGATGCACAAAGGACAGCTGTGTAGGTCCTCGTGTCTTTCTGCCCCGTTCAGCAATGCTCTCAGAGCCAAACCGCATGTTTACTGTGATCTCTTGACATGGAATCACCCGTTAGGATCTGCTTTGGTACATTTCTTCATTTTGAACCTTTCACACATTTTGAACACTACTGAACATGCATTCATCTTGTGCTGCACTCTTTGTAAGGGCTGTGTTCTGGCTAAATATAGTGACTAAGTATGCACGCAATGCTCATTTTAGCTATGTTAGCTTTACTTTTTTCGCTGTGCAAATCCATCCCATTCTACCTCTCCTACTTCACAGTCTTGCCTTCTTGCTACCTTCACAGTCTTGCCTTCTTTCTACTTCACAGTCTTGCTTGCCTTTCCCTCTTTATTTAGAAAACGTTCATTGTACAGGGTGATGCTCAGCACATGTATGGTCCTGTTCTGGTCCCTTCAGACTGCAAGCCACGCCATCCATTTTAATATCAGGAAACAACACAGAAACATTGGTATGAATGGATGAACATTCACATTAATTACAGTTTGATACATACATGTATTTTGTGCATTGTTTCCCATGGGTTTTGGCGAGCTTGGCACTTTGTTTATGTGCTTTTGCAGTTTTTGTTCAATTGTGTTTAGCTGTTCTGGTCTGGCTGTGAAGGTGAATTATTGGTCAGTGGTTTAATTTGGACTGTCTGTGCCTGTTTGTTTTCTCACCTTGCCACGAAGGTAAAGGTCTGGTTCCAGAACCGGCGCACGAAACAGAAGAAGGATCAGGGCAAGGACTCGGAGCTGCGCTCTGTGGTCTCAGAGACGGCGGCTACGTGCAGCGTGCTGAGACTACTGGAGCAGGGCCGTCTCCTCACCCCGCCCGGTCTCCCAGGACTCTTGCCCCACTGCGGCAGCGGAACCTTGGGCTCCAGCCTGCGCGGGCCCTCCATGGGCATCACCAACAACAGCGGCAGTAGCAACAGCTCGGGGACGGGCGGCAGCCCCCCTCTGCCGACGGTGACGAGCTCGGGCGTGGCCACGGTGCTCCCGGGCTCCACTCCTGCCCACAGCCTCTTCAGCTTCCCCATGCCCTCTCTTCTGGGCACTGTGGCCACCCGGATATCCTCCAATCCCCTCTCTATGGCTGGCTCCCTGGCTGGAAACTTGCAAGAACTATCAGCCCGGTACCTGAGCTCTTCCGCTTTCGAACCTTACTCCCGGACCAACAGCAAGGAGTCCATGGACAAGAAAGTGTTGGAATGATCTTTACTCCAAAAAAAAGAAAAGAAAAAGAAATTGGGTTTTTATTTTTCTTTCCTGTTTGCTTTCGTTTGTCCTCGCTTTTGCCTTCTCCTTTCAGTGTTTGTGTTGTGGTTTATGATTTGATAATGTCCAACTGCACACTGATGCCTCTCAGACAATAAAGAGAATAACAAAGACATATTCATATATTCTGGTAAAACAGGGTGATTTCAAGCTTTTTGCACTAAATCAAAAGTTTCTTTGCCCTGCGTTAAAGTAGACACGAATGCTTGAGTGAGCAAACTACCAAGAGATTATAAGGGTATGGAAAGGAGAAATGAAATGTTTTCAGTTAACTAACTTTTTTAGATTTTTTTTTTTCCTATTTGGAAAAGATTGGGCAAAGTATAAAAAAAGTTTTAAAAATAGACCTGTTCCTGTTTATCATCATTGGTGATGAGCTGCTGGGAAAGAATGACACCCACCTGTCAAATGGCCAGTGGTGTTACAGCATATTTTTGGTTTTTAGCGCGCTTTTAAACTTTAAAAAAACAACTAACACCACAAATCTATGTTGAGGTAGCAGACCTTCAAACTTGTAAAACTCAATTTTTCTTATGTGCAGGAGACTTGGTATGAACTAGAAAATGGAGCAGATATTGGTTTGCGAATTTGAGAAAAAGAACAGATAGTTGCGTACAAATATTTTTCGAATAACCCTGCGAGACCTGAGCGGAAATTTGAAATTTCTCCATCAGCAGGTTTCTGATTACATAGCGGTGGTCATTTATTTATTTTTCACAAATGATTTGACCCAAACAAGCAAAAAGAAGAATATGGTCATATGTTGTTTAGTGTTTTGTTGCTTTATTAATGGTTTTGTCAGGGTTCTCCAAACACAATTTCAACACTCAAGTCTTAAGCCTGTTACCATTATGTCCTAAAGATGCAGTATTTTAATTTGATTGTCTGTGATTATGATACTAGATTTGTAGTCCTGATGGCCATGTTGAGGTGACATTTTTGAATAAGCTTCAACCCCTTTCAGTCCTCAATGGGAAGAAACAGAAGGGTAGCCTGAGGTAGTGGAAGTTCTTCTGCATACTGCTCACTGCATACTGAGTTGCATATATCCAAGTTACTTGGTGCAAAAATCACACTTTTGAAGGCATTATTGTTACCAATGCAAAGTATGATTTATTTTTATTTTTAAGAATACAATCCTTTTACAAGATGTACATTTCTTAAAGCTGTACCATTTGTTCTGGGTCAGGAACATAAAGGAGCAAGTGTGATGAAAGTAACATTATTGTAGTATAAAGAGAAAGACAAATGAGAGTTGTTATTTTATTGTAAATTATTCACGTCTGTAATTAATAGATGATTAGTATATCAGAGCAACGATGAAAGAATGAATGTGAAGGTGGGTCATGAATCAAAACAAAGCTCTTGGTGCTGTCGTTGTGAAATATCTTGAACATTGTGACAATGTGGTGTGAGTGTGGATATATATTATATATATATATGACTAAAAAGAAACAGGTGTGTTTTTTTCATTTCTTGCTCTCTGATATTGGGCACATCGGTGTCAGATGGGTGTTATCGAGTAAAAAGCCAGCCAGCATTTTTTTGCGGGAAATTACAACATGGAAAAAAATGTTTCATGAGAAGAACATTTTTATTAGTGGATTATTCACGTCACTCGAGGTACATTGTATCGAAAGATCTTCAGACAGCATCTCGAAATCTCGAATCGCATCCGTTTTCGATTTCATCTGTCATTTGTTTTACACAATATATAGCCTACCATTTCCCAGTGTAACATAAGAAGAAAATAGGCACCTGTGAAAGACAGTCGTGTGATGAATGGGGTAATGAAAGAAATATAGTAGCCCATTTTTAAAATGACCTGCCAAAACAGTACTTTGTGTGTATGCACACAAGGCCACGCACACATATTGCCCACACAAATAATGCATAAACCACAGAATTTTTAGTTTCGAAAGTTAGGTTAAAAAAAAAAGAACTCGCATAAGTAACCTACTGTAAAAGAGGAACAGTCCGAACATTGCAGTGGCAGAAACGATTAAGTGGCAGCTCACAAATGTAATTGAGCAATGTAACAATCCAACACCACAGACCTTGGGAGCTCTCTCCAAGGGAATTTTAAATGTTGTTGACGATTAGCCTTATTGACACAGTTGATGACTTCCAGGTTATTTAATTAAATATTGTCCCCAAATGCAAATGTGTTCACATCCTTGCTGGATCATTACATCTCATTAAAAACATTTGAAAAGTAAAACACATCACCTTTTCATTGTCAAGAATGTAAAGAATATCATCAATCAATATGACAACACACGTGAAATAATAATGTTAATACCGTGACATTTTTTCTCAGTAATACTTTTAAATAGGGAACTCTGTGTATGTTTAATCGTTTCAATAGGCTACGTCATGAAGCTGTTAGGTCGCATCTCTTCGTGCAAAAAAACGAAAAACCTTTGTTTTACTGTCCTGTGGTTGATAAGTATTGCTTATGTACAAATGTTAGATGTTTTACATGAAAAATAATCAGAAACACAGCTGTACGTTTACATAATTTATTACTGTTTAAAATATATTTGTAAAATAATAAACAAAAAACACACAAAAAGTTATCAAAGAAATACATTTTTTTCTTATAATTTCCAAAATAATGTTCAAGAGAATAAAAAAAAATGTCTCCTTTGGGAGAGGAATGTTTTATGTAATGACATATTTTAATCAGGTGTGAACTATTGCGTCCATGAAATCTGTTATGTGTGATCAAAAATACACAATGCTATACAGAACAAGCCACATGTGTCATTACGTGTACTGTCTTATTCTCGTGTATTAAAAAAATAAAGGAATATGTATACTAGTTGTCATGCCGAACACAAAATAGGATTCGCAAGGGAATCTCTTTAACAGCTTGCCGCTTGAATGCTGTTTTAAGAAATTAACCTTCAGTGGAAGGATTGTTCAGAGCAGGAAGGTGAGAGAGGCAATGGGCTTTTAGAATGTATTGTTTTAGCGCCCAAAACAAGAACTGCTCTGATGCTTCAGCCAAAGCCATTTTGTTGTAAAAGACTGAGAAGAGAATGACAAAAGTTGAAATCGGTCTGACTCACCGTTTATAAACTCTCCGAGCTAGACAAGCTTAGTTGAAAGGTTATAACCCAAAAGAGTATTATTAAACTGTCAAAATGGATGCCGAAAACTTACAGTGCTGTGAAGGACAGCCTACGCAGCCAGCAGAAGCTTTGCTGTCTGTCTTCAAGAACACTTAAAGCCTTTTCAATTGTTATGTTTTCTATGGGCCAAGAAAATCCCACTCAGGCCCATGAAAGGAAATGAGTTCAGCCATTCAAAATGCAAAAAACACTTACGTGAGAAAGGAACTGTTTCTAAAAAGCAGTCGCACTCCTCACAAAGCTAAGGAAATTGCTGGACTTGCAGCATTCAAAAATAATTATTATTAATGTTACATTTGTGAAAATTTCAAGGTTCATTAACGGCAAAATGCTGGAACACAGCACTTTATGTTCTTAAAAGCAGCATGATCTCGAGACCTCTCAGTAGCCTACCTATTTTTTCAATGTCATGGAAACAGATGTCTTAAGGATGGTGATTCTTCGATAATTCTTAGATGTTCCATTATATACCAGGACAGTCATTGCCACTCCTGAAACTGTTTTGTGTTGTTCCAAAGAGTACAAATCTTTGAGGCTCACTCATAAAGGAAATTACGTTTCTGGCATTCACGCGTCAGATATATTTAAACTCTGAGTCCCTGTAAGTAGCATTCAAACGACATAAAAGTGATCCACACAAATCTAATGTTTATATGTTTCCATTCTTTCTGCTGTTCTGTTTGACTCTTGAGTCTTGTCCAGCAATCAATAGATCTAACAATTTACACCCTTGCTCTGGAGCAGACAGCAGCATATCACCGTTTTTTTAATTAAATAATTAATTAATTAAATCTATTGGTATTTATTTTGATGATCCAATACACATGGCCCATTCGATGTTTCAGTGGCACAATTATCCCAGCATTGCACAAGTCTGCCTCAATACTTCCCTCTCCATTTTTGCCTTGGGTGTAATTTTTTTGTGGCAGAAAATCTAAAATCCTCCCCACTGTCTTGTGAATCTCCCGAGAGAGAAAGCGACCACATTTTCCCTCTCCATTCTAAAAAAGTCCAATTAGACTTGGGCCCAAGAGTGGCTCTGCGCGTGTGTGTGTATGTGTGTGTGGATGGGGGGGTTGCTCTAGCTGGAGACCACCAACACATTTTCATCATCACATGACCCTGTCTTTAAACCCAGGCCTCTGGCAGGAAGAAAGGCAGCAACCTGCTTATTTTTTTGTTCTTTTTGTCTCCCTCTTTTGTGTCTCTTCCTCTTTTTTGTACATATTGATGATGATGATGATAATAACGATGAAAAAGTAAATGTACCTTATCAGAAATATTTCCCTTTTCTGTAGGCCAGCCAACCCCTGATCTTTAAGTGTTCCAATAGGCCTACCCACAGATGTTCCATAGGCCTAAATAATCCATTCCTGACTACTTTCAGTGCCTGGATACCTGGATCAGTTTAACCTAATACATAATTCAGAATGAAAAGATTGTCTGCACTGGCATGCAGGATTATGTACTTCTGCTGTACACCCCTATTAAAACTGTTGGAGGCTTAAATACTGCCATGGTTTTAGATGGCATCCACTAGTCATTTCTGTTGTAAATGTGGTCACACATTTTTTACATTCAATCTCTGGAGGGGTTTCAGATAACAATGCCAAAGAATGACACTCCTTCTTAGAGCCAGTTAATTTAGGGGGCCCTTCTCTTGATAATTTCACTATAGTGACATCAAGCCATCACCAAAATGGCACACCTTTACACAATGGTAACCAGACGAGCATACCACCCAGACACATGTTTGGAGAACCCGAGGTATTTTTTTTGTAGTACGGATCATCTAGCTTTAGCAGACTAAAATATCTCACACGCAGTGGTTGCTTGCCAATGTGCATTTTTTTCTAAAGTTTTTTTCATTTAATTTATTCTCATGTGAGTACAAAAGTTTGGGAATGTATGGTGAACATAGCCAATGATGCAAATGACAGCAGTTGATTTCTGGGGAATTTGTGGAGAGGCAATTGGTGATTTTCAAAACTGATAATGTTTTTGTTTTTTAGGTATGGAACAAAAATGTCAATTTTGCATAATGGATAAATATTGAAATAACAGCACACAGAAATGGATAGCCTGGAGATCACAAATAGCTATCCAGTTGAGCTGAGCATAATCTTCAAAGAAATGGGGCTGATAGTAACAAGGCCTCAAACAAAGCAGATCATGTTATACATCGCAAATCATATACATGCATACTTTGATATACATGATATACATGTACAATATGTTATTTCATTGTGATTGTAGATGTCTTGTAGTATTTGGTCCTGCAACCAAAAATAAAACAATTAGCCTGCAATGCCAAAAGAACCAGGAGCCTTTCTTATCACTCTTCCCACTCACAGCATCACTCTGTGTAGCTGGTCCATTCTTTGCCCCAGTTGCAGTCCATTAACACATGTTTACTACAAATAAACAGGACCTCTGGTAAGAGTGATTTCAAAGAAAATCTTCCCTCTGTATATTCTACTCCTCTTATGGTGCTTTATCACAGTCTTCTGTGCTCAACTCTTCCACTGTAAAGACATGTGAACAAGGCACACCACAAAAAGTGGTTTGTGAGGCCTCCCGTGTGGTCCAGTGGTTACAACGTCTGACGCTGGCCACGGAGACTGGGGTTCAATTCCCCGTCTCGCCAGAGTCAGCTCTGGCCGGAGCGCCACAATTGGCTGTCCGCCCCAAGGAGGGGGGAGGGAAGCCGACATGACGTTCGCTGTGCATAAGAGTGACCCTGTAGTTACGGTTGACGGCTTGGCGAGTGCCGTTTCCTCGTTACTTCGCCTTCGTCACTACCGGTTGCAGGACTATGGCAGTGAACTCACAATATTAGGGGGGGATTGACATAAAAAATAGCAAGTCTAATTGGCTACCAAAATGGGATAAAATCAGAAACAAAATTTTGTTTAATAAAAAGAAAGTGGTTTGTGTTATTGGTCAGCGAGCTGCTATAATCTCTGCACTTTAGCATTGGCTGAGGCAGTGGAGAATGACATAGGAATGAATACAGAAACAAATGTGTCCATTTTGCCAGGCAAGGAACATACGTATTAGCACGTCCTCTGGTTCACGAATGTGGATATTGGTGAAAGCGGAGGTGGTGACAGTGGGGGAGATGGCCTGGTATCATTTTAACTCAATGTGAAATACTGTGGGCAAAAAAAAAGGCTGATATATATACAGTATATTTTTTTTGAATAAGGGCTTCTATTGGTGGAAACTCTTCAGTGGCATTATTTTGCTATTTTTTTGCATGGAGTCTGAAACGTTTGGATGGACTCTCCAGCGAGAGGGAGAACGGGCTGAGCGGCGGGCCTCGCCACGGCAGCGGGGCCCACTCCAGCCTGTAGTGCTTTCCCTGCCGTCACATTTCAAATTGGAGAGCCGATACGTAGGGGATTCAAAACCATCTCCAGCCCCTCACCCGCTACCCATTGTACTGAACACACTGCGTCAAGTGAGGCAGGATCAGAGCAACAAAATGGAGAAAACAGCAATGGAGTGTCCTTTTTTTTTTTAAATGTGTGCAATCAGCCCATTTTTTACTTGTCACTCAATGGAAGTGCTAATGCACTCACTTGGGCATGAGTGCCACACGCAGTCTCAATGTGGATTCAACGTCCCCAAAGCATTATTATGGCAGTCTCTCTCCAGGTTGAGCAAGGTTACGGGCGATTGTCTGACTGTCAAAATAAAAATGACTGAGTTTATAGGGAGTGGTGTCGCTCAGGGGGACTTTTTGTTCATCTATATTTTATATCAATATTTTTGATGGATAAGAAGCTCACAGATTTCTGTGGAAAGAAGAGGATCTGAAAAACCACTTCAGTGCAAATATGTGATAATATGAAACATTTGCCAAATGATTCTGTGTGTATTGTAATTATCTATTTTTTAAATCTCTGAGACAGCCCTTGCCAAGCCGACGACTGTAACTCCAGCACCCCAGAGCCACTCCTATGCGTAGCGAACGTCTTGTCGGCTTCCCTCCCCCCTCCCTGGGGCAGACAGCCAATTGCCGCCCCCGGTGGCACTCCCGGCCAGAGCCGACTCTGGCACGGATGAGGAATTGAACCCTGGTTGCCGTGGCCAGCGTCGGACGTTGAAACCACTAGACCACGCGGGAGGCCAATTGTAATGATCTATAACTGAAAACAGGAAGTTTCCAGGCTCAAAACTTCAAAGAAGAAACAGGTCACATAGATTTATGTTGCCAAATGTTCCCAGTAAAAATGTCTATCTTAAGTACAGTATTTCATAGTCCTATTTTACCATTACCATTGACAATAACAAGGAAACAAAACAGTGCCAGAAATACCCTTCAGTACTTATGACTTCTCCTAAGCTAGATTTTTGTCTGTAACCCAAAATACTCCAAGTTGGCAACAAAACTGATGAATTTTTGCGTGTAAATCAATCCCAAGTTGGGTCCCAAGATGTTGGCAAACACGTTGCCATTCAGTGCATCACAAATTGCTTGTATGTTTGTTCAGTGAAAACAGGCAGGCACAACATTGCAGGAAGCCTATCTTCCACTACTGATAGTTGCTTGTGAATGCATGCGTATATCTATGTGCAATACATGTTTAAATATTAATAAAAAGCAAGATCTGATGCCAAAAATATGCTCTCTGTATAAGTGAACAGTTCTGGGCTGCTACACTGGTGGCAGTGTGAAAAGTCACTTCAATGAGGTCTTTTGTAGCTCTGCTTAGGTATTCTAGCTGAAGCACTTTCAAGTAGCTTTAAAACTGCAGCCCCTCCATTTGTAAACTCCCCATGAGGGTGGACGCGTTGGCTGGCACATTCTCTGTCTCAGAATGTCCTGTAATTGAAACCAATGCAACCTCCAAAGAGGTGCACATGGTTATCCACTTCAGAGAGACGTTTTGAAGGGAAAAAGGCAGCACATCATTTGAAGCAAGTATATGGAAATAGCACAATGGCACAAATTCACTAAAGTTGCATTCATGTGTTGCTGTGTCCTGTGAATTTCAAGTTTCTGAATTTTGAGGCACGAGAATTCTTTTTAATTTTTTTTGTAAAACTAGGAAGGTGGTGGGTGGGAGCTATTTTTAAATGAGGGAAAGACATCCATAATCGCAGTGCAACTCATTGGTGTGTTGGAAAATGCTGAGTCATAGCAGTGCGGTTAATGGCGGACAACTAGGTCAAGAGGTTCTATGGCTGGATAATTTATATGTGTAGGAGCAGAACACTTTCAAATTGGCCTTTTAACCTTGTGCATATTGCAGTAGTTTTGCGTGACTGTCAAATTCCAGTCAAACAGGCTCACACTCTAGCTCTTCAGAGCATAGGCGTAGCGAGTGGTGGGGACGTGGGGTGTGTGTCCCCCAATATTCAAAACAGTCATATCTGCCCCCCCAATCATTTATAGATATAAAACATTCCCTTTCATTATGCCCCCCTTCCAATATTTAATATGTGGTTAAGTCATTGCTTCACCCCTCTACTCTCCTCTCTGCATTGGCTCCCCATCGCAGCACGCATCAGATTCAAGTCACTGGTGCTGGCTTTTCAAGCGGCCAGAGGTACTGCTCCCCGCACCTCCAGTCACTCATCACGCCCTACACCCCGTCCAGACCCTCCGCTCCGCCTCCGCTGGCAGACTGACTGCCCCATCCCTCCGGGCGCCTGGCAGCCGCTCCGCGGTCTCGCCTCTTCTCTGTCCTGGTCCCTCGTTGGTGGAACGACCTCCCGCATCGGGTCAGGACTGCGGAATCACTTCCAATCTTCCGCAAGAGACTCAAAACCCACCTCTTCAGACTCCACTACCACTGAACACTGTCCATCTAGTCAATCTGTTTACTTGTTTAAACCTCCCGCAATCGGTCAGGACTGCGGAATCACTTCCAATCTTCCGCAAGAGACTCAAAACCCACCTCTTCAGACTCCACTACCACTGAACACTGTCCATCTAGTCAATCTGTTTACTTGTTTAAAAAAAAAAAAAAAAAAAAAAAAAAAAAAAAAAACACCCACTAACCTTTTCTTTCCCAATGTTACAGGTATGATACGCAGTTGCCTGCAATGATGTCTTTTGCCGTTTTACTGCACTGATCTTGTACGCTAACTTTGATTGTTCTCGCCTTGTATTAATGCACATCTTGTAAGTCGCTCTGGATAAGAGCGTCTGCTAAATGCTTAAAATGTAAAATGTAAATGTAATGTACTTGGATTCAGCATGGGTTAGCCTGTGGATTCAGGGTAAGCTCAATCAATAACACAGTAGCAGCCAAATCCATCTTGGTACGCAAAGACATAGTGGAAATTTCAGAAGCAGCACAATTCACAATCACACCAACATACCTTTTTTAACAGAACTGATCATGCTTGCATTACGTATCTGTTATTCCTCATAACCCTTTGAATTTGTTATGTTTGTGGCATGAGGACCATTTAATTGCTGTTAAAAAAACTTTAAAAAAAAAAACGTTCTTGCTCTATTTCAACAAACTACCACATTTTGTGAAAAGAAAATAGCATAGTACTTACAGGGTTTGACAGTGCTATATATTACAAAATATACAGTATGCAAATGTCACCATTGCAATACACTTTCTATTACTATATACCCTTCACAATAATGCTGCTACAGGATGATTTGCCAAAAAGGGCGAAAAAGAAAAATATATATTATTAAAAAATATATATTTAAACTTTTTTTTTTTTTCTCTCTCCAAGTTGGAATTGAATTACCGCTATGCCCCCCCCCCCACACCACAGGACCACTGTGGCTGAAGAACATGCACTCATATGTGTGAGGAGAGAATAGGCGTATCTCTAACTGATGATAACTGGTAGCCCGTGTCGATGTGCGACGACGGAAGGACCTAGTGCAGCAGTATCCCACGGAACTGTGGCCAACTTAAACCTACCCTACCCTTGGCAAGACAAGGCCGGTTACCCGACCGTTAGCAAGACCCTCCTTGTTGTAGGTGGCTGGTGACAGTTGCTCAAACCTGTGACTATGGGGCCTGAACGTGATGAGTGCCTTTACTGACTTTAAGAGCCACACAAGAGCCCACATATATAAAGAAAAACAACAAAATAAAACCAGTTATTAAAAAGTAAAAAGCAGAAGAATGTTACAAAACCGAAATCTGAATGTTGCTAATGTTAAATGATCACTCCGAGGAACATCGTTTCATAACTATCCCAAAATTATCACAATAACAAAGGTTATTCTTTAAATATAAAACAATGATAACATCACGATTGTTATTTTCAATTACATTACAATGTTAAAGAAACAAAATACATGAACCGTCTAAGATGGAAATACATAAAAAATACAATACAGTTCATGTTACTGAGGACAAAAATAAAAGCTACTGTTTATAACATATAAACAATAATAAAAGGACAATTTCAATTCAGTTTCAGTTACAATAAAGTTATATACAATTACCTCATGACATTGAACAAGACAGTCCTAATTGGCAGAATTAGATATACGTAGATACAGGTAGCACAGCCCTGTGCAGGCAAATGCAGTTAGTACAAAGTTAAAGCAAATAAACACAATGTCAATTGTTACCATACAGGTAGGTGTGAAAGGCCCTTCAAGAAAAAAATGGTCACCAGGGAACAAGAGCTGACATTTATACTACTCTCTGAAATACGTTCTCTGCAGGAACAAGACTTCTTTGTAACTGGTTGTATTAAAGGGAGGTGAATTTGGAATTATTTGAGAAAAGAGATTAACATAATACATGTCCTCCCCAAATTATAGCAGTTAAATTAACGACAATGAAAACGTAAGTATTTACCAAAGTGGTACTCTTTTTTTATATACATAGTTAATTTCAACTATGAAATTCTTCAAAGACCTCCCAGTCCCCACCACTGGCACGAGCGCAGTCTCTCTGATACGAGAACGCGCCCGCGTTCGTTATTTCCTGCATGCATCAACTTCCGGTTTATTTGTCATATGACTTTGTAACTTTACTGAATCGCCTGTGCGCCTTTGGTACTGTATCGTTACAAGTTCATTCATTTAACCATGGCGACATTGGTTGAAAATCGAAACGTGGACCTCAACGGACCTGAAGCTGCAGCCCGCCAGCATGCACAGGCTGTGACCAGAAACTACATCTCACAACCGAGGCTGAGTATGTAACGTTAGCTAGCTAGCTTCCATGTTTCGCATACAACGTTATAGTTAGCTGTCTTGTACGAGCCAGTTAACAGTTATCTGTCTGGCTGCGTGTCTAGCAGTAGCTTGTTATGTATCTATCAAATTAACGTTACGTAATGTGTGCTCTAAATTATTCATTCGCTACTGTAGGAAAGAGACTCATTCGCTTGTCACTGAACTAACGTTAACATAATCGAAACATGTCACTATCTCTTCAGATGTCCTTGCATAAATAAGAAGAGTACAACTTTAACTTAAAATTAACAGCAATCTAATTCTCGTATTGTATCTTTTCCCGGTTAAGGTAGCTATCTAGTCTTGTGTACAGTGCTACTAACGTCAGCTGCAGCACCCAAAGCAACACTGTTTGTAGCAGTCGCTAGCTAGTGAGTTTGATGGTAAGAGAGTTGCAAGATATTTAAGGCTAACTTAGTTTTCATCTGTTGTTAAAGCGGTGACGTGCCTATTAACAATATGAATGTACCTTATTCGGTCGCAAACCATGACCGAATAGGTGGCTTGCTCGTAATTTGACATCAAATAAAACAAAAGCTGTCAGCGTGTTTATATTAACTGGGGTTTGGGCAAAAAAACCGATATAAGCACAGATTAAGCCCCACAGAATAGCAGTAGTTGTCTAATCACAAAAATAGGAACCATTTTCATTTGCCATCGCTACAAGGAATTTCCCAAAGCGAGCCAGACAGAACAGAAACGACGACAGATGGGTTTATGATCCTGCTCATGTGATGAGATCACGTGGGAGGCAGCGGCGCAATGCCGACACGGGTGGGTTTTAATTCCATGTCGCTGTCTATGAATAGCTTGCATTCAAAAGAACGTTTGATATGAAATTACTGCTTGTAAACTGGAACTACTAGTTACTAATAGCATCGATTATATACGGCATTGGTCTGTGTTGGAACCAATCGTATAGACAAGATAGTGCAAAACAGCTAAACAAATTTAGCTAATGTTAAATTGTTCAGATCTGGCAGAAGGATTAACATGTACACATACAGTATATGTGTATATATACAGGGGGTAGACACAATAATGTAAACACCAAATATGAATATTTATTAACTAATGAGGGCAGCCCATCCTCATTAGTTAGTAAATATTCATATTTGGTGTTTACATTATTGTGTAATGCCCTTTGCCTTCAGAACAGTTTCGGTGCTTCTTGGGATGCTGATATACAAGTTTTGAACTGTTTCTAGTGGGATATTGGACATCTTGAGAAAACAAAATTTGCACCTAGTTTCCTAAAATGGCTTTGTATTCCTTGGCTGTAATTATACCATGCAGAGTAATGATCTGATCCAACAACTCCCACGAGTTGGCTGCCAATACCATAACAGATCCACCACCATGTTTAACAGTTGAGTTAAAGGCTTTTGTTGGTTTTCTCCAAACATAAACCTGTCCAGATGTAGGTAAAATAGTAAAATATGACTTATCAGACAATATTACTTTATTCCACTGCTTAGGTTTTGTCCAGTTTTTGTTGAAACATGGAGGTCATGGAGGTGTGGATTCTTTGGTCATTTTTGAGGCCGTTGTTTTGTGTTTTTTAGCAACTGTTAAGTGTCTGCCTATCTTTCCTGATGTCTTTCCTGATGCAGTTTGTCCTTGTTTGGCATATGGCAACATGGTTTTCAACACTGTTCCCCTTGACACATTAAATAATTTTACTGTTTCTGTGACTGACATATCTGCAATTCAGGCACCAAATATTTGCCCACTTTCAAGGTCTGTCTGACCAGCCCCAGCCCAATACCCTATTAAGATGTCTTTTATTTTGGCAGTTACCTGTATATGTATATATGTCTTCATTTATTTAGATCAGTAGTTCAGATTCAATGAGAATGGGCTATAGACACGGCTGCATGCATTCCAAATCATGCGGCTGATAATATTGAAGATGCAAGAGGTTGCATTGTGAATGTGAGGAAAACATGAACATTGTAATGACAAACTGAATTTGACATCCTACAGAATTTCAGAAGTTTCAAGCTTTATTGACCAAATGCATAAAATGTTTAATTTGGAATAGAACGTCCTCATTACTTTGTAGTTATTCTATAATAAGGAATCGCTTTCAGCTTCAGGATTTCTATTATTTAAGGACAAATAAAAACATGAATGCATTATTGACAGATTATGGCAAATTAATTATCAAGGCAAGGATCTGGCCACAAAAAGAAGTTATTTTACTAGAAACGGATCTCTTTGTTACGGTCACTATACGTTTTACGTGCATTGTTCAGTGTGGCTTCACAGCCTGCTTACTGGATTTAGCCGTCTTGTGCTATAATCTGGCTCATGGATTTGTATCGATTAGCGTTTTGTTTCTGACAAAATATTTTGAGTGGTTCACGCATCGGTGATTGACAGCACAACTCCACCTTAATCAAATGCATTGGTTCTAATGAGCACTTAGGGCCAAGTCTTAACTAGCCAAAATGATCTTCAGGCATGTTTTTTTATCCTGTTATGAGTGACAAAGTCCACCACCACTAAACGTAATTTAAAATGTCCTTTTCAATTTTCCAGCTCCATGTGAGCTGCCGCCTATATCAAATCACCATGAAGTGGCATGTTCATGCTAGGTTTTTTTATGGGTGATTGGGGATTATTTCTCAAGACAGACATTATGGAAATTTCATTATGCTGAAATACTCAGAGCAATCACTTCTTTTAAAACCCCAGACTTGGCAATCGCCAGTTTTGTGTGGCTGAAAGAGAAAGTATCACATCCTAATTTGTTGCTGGCAATGACAAGGAACCTATACAGCCATTTGTGTACTCCATAACCTGCTGGAAACCCAGAGGTCCGTCGTTCCTGGAAGTCGCAATTAAGTATGCAAGTGGGAACTATGATGGCAGTGCATTGCAGTATGCCCGTTGTGTACATGCGCATAGACTCTCTGTTCTGTGGCCAATGGAGGGCTTTTTCTTTTTCTACCAGTGGTATTTATAGGCTTGCTATTTTCAAATATGTGTTAAATTGCATTTGTGTGTATGTGTGGTGACTGCCCTTCTGATCGACACAAGCTTGTCACATTTCTTCAGGCATTCCAAAATATCATAGCCTGAATACCATAAAGCTCCTGCGATATGTCTTCCAGGAAAAGTAGGCTACATGATTTCCTGGTGTGGTTCCATGCCATACTGAATGACCAAGGTCTCCATTGCCAGTTCAACTGACTCATCAATAACAGCTGAATTGCCCAACATTGGTCATTGGTAAAGGTGGAGACACCAGTTGGAAGTAAATCCAGGCTCCGGACATTATAGGAAATATCACATTTACATTGACATTTTAGGCATTTAGCAGACGCTCTTATCCAGAGCGACTTGCACAGTTTACATTTCTTTACATACAATCCATTTATACAGCTGGACATTTTACTGAAGCAATTCAGGTTAAGTACCTTGCTCAAGGGTACAACAGCAGTGCCCCACCTGGGAATTGAACCACCAACCTCTGAGTTACAAGCCCAGCTCCCTAACCATTACACTGCCAACATATCACATGAAATGTTGTAAAGAAAAGCATGCAGCTCTATGCACAGTGTATGCACACAGAACGCATGAATTACTGAAGTTGTTGACTACGTGCAGGAAAGATGGCTGCAGGAGCGCACGCTGTTCCCCAAGGGACGGTTCTAAAGACAAGCCCTGCCCCTGTGACTGTGCCCTCCGATGCTTCACATGCATCAGTGGGACCGGAGCACTTCTGTCTCCTGAAGTGGAAACTCTTAAGATGGACAAAAGCCTGGACGCAAGAAATACTCAAACGAGGAAGAATGCGATGCCTGTGTGCACGGCAGACGGTGTGAAATATTTTTTAATGCGGTTAGCTGGGAACGAAAATGGGAAGATCAAGGAAGCAATGGACAAGCTTGTGGTGCACAGGCATTTAAAATACAAACGAGTTATCAGCCCCATTGCTTTTAATAACTGTTATTGTTAATTATTAATGTATTCTCACAGTTCATTGTTGTGAATTTAAGAAAATAAAACATGAGAGCCATTGTCCAAAATTGTTTATTATCCTTTCCTAAACACGCTACAGATTTAGAAAGCGTTATTTTCAATAAATCTTCATGATATGGATAACTAAGTAACCCATTCAAAAACTGTCACTGACAAGTCATGATGGTAAGTAGGGGTGTAACGGTACACAAAAATCACGGTTTGGTACGTACCGTGGTTTCGAAGTAACGGTTCGGTAAGTTTTAGGTACAGCAGGGGGAAAGAAATGCAAAACATAAAATTGCTTTTCATGTGTTATGAACTTTGTAATCAGTGGCTAATTGGCAATCATTTACTAAACAATGTAAGGCACATGTCTTTCTTTCTTAAATTTAAAAAAAAAAAGTAAATACTGCTGCAACCGCACACAAATAAGTTCTGCACGTGCGTTAGTGGTTAAAGCAAGATTATGACGTTTATTCGTACTGAACCGAAAGTCCTGTACCAACCGGTTCGGTACGAATACATGTACCGTTACACCCCTAATGGTAAGTTATTCTTTAGATGAGCCCCAAAAACATTTGTAGTTTGGTTAGGAACAAGGCAGTGTGGTATAATGGTTAGGGAACTGGGTTTGTAACATTAAGGTTGCAGGTTCAATCCCCAGGTGGGACACTGCTGTTGTACCCTTGAGCAAGGTACTTAACCTGAATTGCTTCAGTTAATATCCAGCTGTATAAATCGATTGTAAAGAAATGTAAACTAAGTCGCTCTGGATAAGAGCGTCTGCTAAATGCCTGTAATGTAATGTAATGTAATGTAATGGTTAAGTAGGCCTAGTGTTTGTCTGACCCAAAATAATGTATTTTAGCTGCAAGGCATTGATATCGCCTGAAAATCTCCTTATTCTATATCTATTCTTCTATATCTCAGCTACCATCACAGGACTATTCCAATTAACACATTTAATGAAGGGGAAAAATGGACATAAAAAAATAAATAATAATAATAATCGCAGCTGAGCTGTATCCTTAATCATTTTGCTAAAGCTAAATAAGCTAAAAAAAATGAAATGAGAACATAAGAACATAAAAATACATAATCACGAGAAATGGGAGTAGTCACATTAAAACGTAAATTATCTCCAGCTACCTAGCAAAAATGCTAATGATTTAGCTTCACTGAAGAATATGTAGACCCTTTCCAAAGAGATATCATTCATTCATTCATTCATTCATTCCGTGTGTAACAAAGTTATATAAAAGAGAATAGAATGCAAAACAAAAAATAAATAAAAACAAAATCTGTGTTTGTGTGCTTTCATAAAACTAGCCTACCGTGCTCTTGGATTTTGTAAAAGGTCTGGACTCAAGACCGTCGCAACAAAGCAGTGGCCAGCACCCGTGTGATGCATCGTATTATATCATTAGAAAGGTACTACTTAGTGTGTTCCGTGAGGAGTAGAGGTAATGAGTGAAAGGGACAACAAATGCAGCCGAGTATAGGCCGGGCCCATTTTCACACCCTCGCAAGGAGTCGCTTGAAAAGGGCGCTCCTTTCCCACAACGCCGCTGTTAAAACCCTCCGAAATGGAAGCAAATCACTGTTCCATTAGGCCTTCCTTCAAATAATTACCAGAGATGTTCTGTCTATGAGACTTTTTTTAATGCCGCTGTTCTTTTGGCTGTGTTTCAAGAGTACATTAAGCATGATATGAAACCTCTCTGGCCGGTCCTGACTGAAAAGAGCAATTAGAAAGCGTGGTATTTTGTCCATTTCTGTTGCATTTTCACCTGTGTACATTGCAATCCCCGGTCGCCTCTGAGAAGTCAGAACTGGTGCATTTCTCCCCAGTTTCACCCCAGTCTTCAGTCACGGATAAGACGCATCATATAGAACAGGTGTGAAACATTGCACAGGTGTTCCGCTCGTGTTTAATGTCAAAACATAACAGCCACGCCGGATGCTACATTACACGTTGAAAGAGTGCTCATGGAGTCTGCCGGGTATCTGATCTCGCTTAGACACTGGATTTCGGTGTGCGATGCAACCGTTTGATATTGGATCCTCACGAAGTTAATACCCACAATGGCCGGGAGCCCTGCAGAGCAGTGCACAACCGGTGGGAATATCCTCCTTTCACAACACACCGGTGACCGTTCTGATCGATTGGGTACCTGCAGTCTGCCTGTGCCAGCTGCGCATGGTGCGTACTCCCAACGCAGTGACTTCACAGCTCAGCGGGTGGACTGCAGGGCGGAGAGAAGCGGCGGCTGTCAGCGCACACCTTGGAGGAGAGCGCTGCTTGTCTGTCAGTGGTGTGCTCTCTGCACTCTGTCGGTCAGTGGTTCTGTGCGGCTCAGTCGGGAGAGCATGGCGCTGACAACACTTAGGTTGTGGGTTCGTTTTGGACAAACGTGTCTGCTGAATGGCATATGCTACGTCTGTGCTTTCGAGATGGGCTGAGGATATTTCAGCTGTTTGACAGGCCTGTGTGTACACTTGGATATTCCAAATTGGGAGAAAATAAAGAAATGGGGATAAAAATAAAGAACAAAGCAAAGTGCTCATAAACAGAAAAAGTGCTCATGAATTAACCTTAGGGGCAACTGACCCAAAACCTGGTATGAACATTGTTTTTCTGTCAGGTTTATTTGTTTATTCATTTGCAGGAGCTCCATATAAAAGGTATAACCAGCATGTGATCAGTAACTTGCAGCATATAAAGAGGGCTATGAATACTAAACAACACAGCTACTTTGATCCATGAATTGCTATGAGATGCGTCCTGAAAATGGTATTAGGTCATAGGTGCTGCTGCCATTTTTCTTTGTTTATCGGCAAAGATGCAAATGATTAAACTTATAAATGGTTCCAGTTTGAAACGTGGCCAATGAAATATTAAATAAATATTGTTCAGGTGATGGTCATACTAAAGGCACTGCAAATTTGCCAGCTTCTCAGCCTGTAATTGAGTACTCTGGCAGTCACGGCTATGGTCCAGCATGGCTTGATTCTGGTAGCTATGCTACATTCTCTAGCTATTCTATACTTGATCTACATACATTGTTGCAATAGTCCGAATGATGGTGTGATATGTTTATCATGCCCACAGATATTGTAATGAAAAACATTTGTGTGCATACATACGTACATATATTTATTTAAGAAAAACATGCACAATTCGACGGGTGTAGAGAATTGTCTCTCATTCAAGTGCATTAAACCACTCAAGTTACACTGTGCATGTATTGTATTGTATTGTATTGCCTAATAAAAAACGCACCAAATGATAGGGCACATAAATCCCCATCTGTTTGTGCATTAAGAGGTGGTCTGGGTGGATGAAAAAAAGAACTAATTATTATTATACACAACTTGCACAGCACCAAATGTTTTTATTGACACACCCTACATCGCCACCCAACCCATGTTGAGGCAAACGCCTTTATTGCAGACTACCAAACTGGGCAGAGGCATGAAATATTGTGTTTGTGTTGGACGAAACTAGCAATTCCACTACAGCCAAGGTGTGTTTTCGCTAATATCCTCACTCGAGCCAAACTAGAGCCTCTTGTGTTTAAATGCACCGCCTGTGGATTTATACGTTTATTCATCGAAAGCAAATTTTATAGACTCCCATTTTCAGTGCTGTAAATTAAGTACAAGGTATGAAATGGCTCCTGAAGTTTAAAACAGCGAGCATAGTCTCTATTATGGCCATACACACTTTTCTTGTCCCCATCTGATTGCTGTTACTTACTGTCTTACTGTCCATTTCATTCATTTACACCTCAAATAGTCCGTAGGAAAAAAAAATCCATGAAAGTACAACAACAACAAAAAAACCTCACATTGGCTAAAAGCCTCTTAGCAAACTAGAAAAAATGGAGTAAATGGAGGAGTTGGATCCTGTAAAAAAGGGAAGCTGAGGCGGGTTTCTATCCTCCTCCTATTACACCCTGTGCTGCTTTCAAATCCCTATTCTAATGTAGTCCTGCATGATTGTGTCACTTTAATCAAGTTGTACAAACGTCAATGGTGCCTTCATGGCCGCGCACATAGATTACAGTGACGGATAACAAATAAACCCTTCCTCATTTAAATAAAATAAAATAAAAGACCTAAAAAAAGATGCAAGTGACTTGCACTGGTCATAGGGTTGTACTACTGTGATGTGATTTAGGCAGTCCTTTAACAACTTAAATAAACTCATTTCTGTGTGAAACACCATGGGCAATATGAGAACCGTGTCCAAAAATACATCGAAAGTGCATCTTTGAGTTAAACTTTTATATAATAATATATAATATATGCCATTTAGCAGACGCTTTTATCCAAAGCGAGTTACAGTAGTGAATGCATGCATTTTTTTTCAGTATACGTGGTCCCAATGGGAATCGAACCCGCAACCTAAGCGTTGTCAGCGCCATTGGAAACACTGGATCTCCAAGACTCCATCATAATGTCCCTTTTACAGTGGATATGGCAGTTCATAGCTGCGTTTGGTACAGCTGCATTTGTAACTTGAATATTTCACGGTTTCTCCCGGCCTGACTTGGTATGTCTAACCAGGAAATGCTTCTTGGAAAGCTCTTTGTCCATAGTAGGGAGGTAAGATCTTCTGCATAATTCTGAGAGAGTTACAATTTTTTAGTGCTGTGAAATCTTGCTTGCGAATCTTGCCTGAATTTCCAAGCATTGGTTTCAGAAGTGGATTACAAAAAAGATTGCAATTCATGAGGAACACTTATACATGGTGCTTTTAGAACCACAAAGCGCTAATATGGTTGGGTGAAGGTTAGGTTGAAGTTTTCTGTTTTATTGAAATCAAGCATCAATGAATAAAGAATTGCTGGGTTAATACAACATAGCCCAAGTCTTTCACTCAGTTTTTAGGGCATTGTGTCTTTCATGTCATTTGCAACAATGGCAATTAACCCAGTTGATGGCAATGTATTGTTTTATTCCCAAACCAGACATCGACAATTGACGGAAGTCAAAGCAACACGTTTTGTGAAGAAACAATAAATAATAATGATGCTGTTACAATAAACAATTCCTTAGATGTCAATGTGGAATGTTTGACAAATCTCATTTATTATCTGTTTCACGTTAATAGCTCTGACAATAATGAATTAATCAAAATTTGTTTGACAATGGCTGAAAAAGTAAACATTTCAGTACAGATTTTATAGAAGTATACTCTATTGAAATGGACTTTATGGAAACGGAGGCTTCTCTCATCATTTAGGGGGAGGGGGGTGGGCGTTAGGGTTAGTGTACAGGAAATGCTAGATTTGTCTCTCTTGTTGCTCCTCTTCTTTGAGACCCAACCATGGAATATTAATATTTTGGTATTATTGGCAGTGAGTGTTGACAGATATAACTTCAGATATATGGTGACAGATGTATGACCAAAAACCAAAAGAAAAAAGATTGCAGGTGAGAAAGGCTAATAAATTATATAATTTTCCTCTACATTGTCGTAATGATGCTTGATTTTCTATTTTTATTTCGTAACCCTTTTTTTAAACCGTTGAAATTGTATTATACAAGCTATTTAAAGAAGTACTTAAGGGATTGATACAAAGCACAGGTTCAGTCCTTCCTCTAAATATGAGAATTTTAGGATGGGTGCCACCGATGTGACTAATGTCTGGACCGTTAACATAACGGAATTGTATTGGGTGATTGTCTTCATTCTTCATTCTTCTTGGGCTCAATTCTTCAAGTAATGCTTTTTTACGGATGCATTTGAATTATTGCATTTCCATCAACAGCCAAGCAGAAGATTGAGCTACTGCTGTGGTTGACATTTTACTCATCTTTAGTAGACAAGTGAATAGTTTGTCTTTTTCTTTTTTCTTAGAATTCCTTTTCTTGCTTGAACATTCTGTTATATTACAGGCATTTAGCAGACGGTCTTATCTGGAGCCACTTACACAGTTTACATTTCTTTACATACAATATTGACTGAAGCAATTCAGGTTAAGAACCTTGCTCAAGAATTCACACTAAAGACTCCTCTCAACAGGTACAACGACAGTGTCCCATCTGGGGCTTGAACCTGCAACCTTAGCGTTACAAGCCCAGTTCCCTAACCACTTTCCTACACTCTACCGCCCAATAGGTATTGAACAATACCGAATAAAGGGTGGCACTGCTTTTCCTTGCTGTGCCACCCACCCCCAACCACCAATGAATTAGCATCTGCGCCTTGCTGACCCAATTTACCCATTGGTCAAGCCCGATTCCATTCCAGCCAATAAATGTGGTCAGGTGGGGAGTCCTTTTTACATATTGCAGCCATCTACCTGCAGGGTTAAAAGCATCTCATTCACACTAAAGACTCCTCTCAATGGGGGTGTCATCAGCAAGCATACAGGGCTGTGAGGAGACAAATTACAGATGGCATCTTGGGAATTCGCCCGCCCCTGGTTCATTCAAAACCGTCTATGAAGTATTTATTTTTCTCTGCACTTGTTCATTGTCTCTTTCTACCCCCTTTGTGTCAGCCAAACCTCCAAAGAAACACTTACAAATATAAACCTTTTTTTTATTTTTATTGCTCAATCATTTCCTGTGATTATTAGTTGGAGTGGTTGATGGGCTTGCTTGCATCAAAAGCTTTCTTATGAATGTAGACATTGTGTCTGTAGTCAATGACACCGCCTCCCTCCACCCCCAAACATG
This sequence comes from Aldrovandia affinis, assembly GCA_029706075.1. Classification (NCBI taxonomy): domain Eukaryota; kingdom Metazoa; phylum Chordata; class Actinopteri; order Notacanthiformes; family Halosauridae; genus Aldrovandia; species Aldrovandia affinis. The sequence continues at coordinate 9,678,607 of JAINUG010000002.1, read as the reverse complement.
ACACTAAAACTAATGACAGACTACGTTTAGGTGATGTTATTCCAACACGTTGTCCTCTGAAACACAGTCATGTCAGTGTTTTATTATACATCAGTCATTTTGCTGTGCAAATATAATCCTATTGTCCTGAATCCTACTGTCCAATTTCTATTTAGAATGTTGTTTAAACAGGTGATTACTTGGACTGTTGAAACAGAATACAATGACCTTTTATTGATTGTCCTTGCACCATAGAATATAGAAGCTTTTTTGTCCGATTTTTATATCCAACACAGACTGCTGCTAAAGGTTACACTAGTTTGATTTATTTTGTGGGTATTTTTTCTGCAAGGTCTTTCTCTAGTTAGTTTGGAAGTCTTTCATTCCCTCTTTTTCATTTGATTATTTTTATTTTTTGCTTTATACACAGCAGTTTATGGTTTCTTTTCAAAATATATTGAATCCTCTGAAAATGGGGCATACATCTATTTCAGAATCACGCTGTTGATAATTAAATTAAATTAATGACAATTCATTTTCAGATTAACATGGTATTACTATTTGTGTTTCAACAAGTAATGCAGGAACCATGTCCAATGTTTTTTCCCCCTTTTTCTCCCAATTTTAAATGCCCAATCATACTCTTAAGCCATACTAGCTGCAACCCCCATGGTCAATTCGTAAATACTGTTATACAATCAATACAAATTGAAACTCAAGTCCTGGTATGAATGAAAAATGTGGAAATCGCAGCTGGAAAAACACATTTTGGCATGTGAATTTTGGTTTGGGCAGATTCATGTGGCTTGCCATGGCAGACTTCCCTCATGTCTACCCTCTGACCACTGTTTGAAAAGCCAAATCAGTCCAATCCAGTGCCACAACCCAAAAACCTGTCCCATTCTGTTAAATAATCCCACTTTACCAGGTTAATCCTGCTGGTTAATCTTGTTACAGTTTTGCTTGTATGGAGTGTTTTGATCTCATTTTCCTCTGACGCAACACCCACATAAGTATATTAATAAGGACAATTGCTTTGGTTCAGTGCTTTAAGTTGCCTGGAAGATTGTTTGTTCAAGATCTTGAAACTTGCTTTCATCAGATGCTAAACTGAACATTTAAAAAATGTTAAGTCAGTGAGCTGCAAGTATAAGTTTAAGTTTATGTTCATTGTTAATTGTTCTTTATTAGACATGTCTCCATTGTCATTTCACTATGGCAAAGATATTAGAGGGGGGGAAAAGGTGATGATCCGATTGGCCATAATGAACCAAACCCTCGCCACACCCACAGATAATGTATTATTCTTAAACCAACCTCTCTTCCAACTGCTCTACTGTCTCTTGTCACGAATAGACAAGGACATGCCTTAATACTTCTTTGTCTCAGATTAGTTGCTGTCTGCGCATTGCGCTTTGACAAGGAAACTAGACCCCAGAATGCAATCGTTTCAAAGCGCTGGCTTTAATGCTGTGAGTTTTTCTTTCACATCTATATTGTTCTGTTAACATGAGTGTTCTGGTCTGTACACTCATGAAAATATGCTTTGTATCATTTAACACAGTATAAAAAGCTCTGTTGTGTCTGCGGCATTCATTCTTTCCGATCACTCAACGCTTGCAATTTTCAGCAAGGTTGTGTTCACGATAAATAAATAAAAAAGACGATCTCTGGCTGTCTTGGGATCCTGGATTTGACACCCAGGCGCGAGTTCTCTCCTCGTTCTGTCTGAGAGCCTTCTTTATCAAACTGCCTTTGGATTCAAATGCAGTCAGTTGCATCATGTGTTCAAGGAGCCACCGTGAAACCTCCCCTGTTGTCTTTCACCGATCCGCCCAAAGATCTCTATTTTTGTGTCGTAACACCTGGTATATAGAGACCAGGATCTGACTGGAAAACCACTTCTTAAGTCGAGCTTGCTTTCCGCATTTCCATCCGTGGTAGGAATGCCACCAGCTGACATAGACTGTGTTATTGCTTGGATGTTAACATGGCATGCATCGGGACAGTTTGTTAGCATAGGTCTTTATACAGTTTTATGTAGGGCATATTAATGTGTTGGGTTTCTGAAGGGTTTATGTAAATCTTCTGTAAGACCTTTCATTGACATGAACTATTACAAATGTTTATATATGCAAAATTACAAGGAAGATTCATTCATTTTGACTGTAAAGAAGGGCCCCCAAAGGTCTCTCCCTTAGTGGTGAAACACTGAAAGCTTTACTGTGATCTAGATTAATAATCTACCAATCTCAAAAACTCTTTTTTTTTTTGTTAGTTTTTTTGGTTTGGGCAGATTAATGTGGCTTGCCATGGCAGACTTCCCTCATGTCTACCCTCTGACCACTGTTTGAAAAGCCAAATCAGTCCAATCCAGTGCCACAACCCAAAAACCTGTCCCATTCTGTTAAATAATCCCACTTTACCAGGTTAATCCTGCTGGTTAATCTTGTTACAGTTTTGCTTGTATGGAGTGTTTTGATCTCATTTTCCTCTGACGCAGCACCCACATAAGTACATTAATAAGGACAATTGCTATGGTTCAGTGCTTTAAGTTGCCTGGAAGATTGTTTGTTCAAGATCTTGAAACTTGCTTTCATCAGATGCTAAACTGAACATTTAAAAAATGTTAAGTCAGTGAGATGCAAGTGTAAGTGTAAGTTTAAGTTTGTGTTCATTGTTAATTGAACATGTCTCCATTGCCATTTCACTAGAAAGATATTAGAGGGGGGGGAAGGTGATGATCCGATTGGCCATAATGAACCAAACCCTCGCCACACCCACAGACAATGTATTATTCTTAAACCAACCTCTCTTCCAACTGCTCTACCGTCTCTTGTCACGAAACTACCAGAATAGACAAGGACATGCCTTAATACTTCTTTGTCTCAGATTAGTTGCTGTCTGCGCATTGCGCTTTGACAAGGAAACTAGAGCCCAGAATGCAATCGTTTCAAAGCGCTGGCTTTAATGCTGTGAGTTTTTCTTTCACATCTATATTGTTCTGTTAACATGAGTGTTCTTCGCTGTAATGCTGTGTCTGGTCTGTACACTCTCATGAAAATATGCTTTGTATCATTTAACACAGTATAAAAAGCTCTGTTGTGTCTGCGGCATTCATTCTTTCCGATCACTCAACGCTTGCAATTTTCAGCAAGGTTGTGTTCACGATATTAAAAAAAATAAAAAAGATCTCTGGCTGTCTTGGGATCCTGGATTTGACACCCAGGCGCGAGTTCTCTCCTCGTTCTGTCTGAGAGCCTTCTTTGTCAAACTGCCTTTGGATTCAAATGCAGTCAGTTGCATCATGTGTTCAAGGAACCACCGTGAAACCTCCCCTGTTGTCGTTCACCGATCCGCCCAAAGATCTCTATTTTTGTGTCGTAACACCTGGTATATAGAGACCAGGATCTGACTGGAAAACCACTTCTTAAGTCGAGCTTGCTTTCCGCATTTCCATCCGTGGTAGGAATGCCACCAACTGACATAGACTGTGTTATTGCATGGATGTTAACATGGCACGCATCGGGACAGTTTGTTAGCATAGGTCTTTATACAGTTTTATGTAGGGCATATTAATGTGTTGGGTTTCTGAAGGGTTTAAGACCTTTCATTGACATGAACTATTACAAATGTTTATATATGCAAAATTACAAGGAAGATGCATTCATTTTGACTGTATAGAAGGGCCCCCAAAGGTCTCTCCCTTAGTGGTGAAACACTGAAAGCTTTACTGTGATCTAGATTAATAATTACAAATCTCAAAAACTCTTTTTGGGGCAGATTAATGTGATTTGCCATGGCAGACTTCCCTCATGTCTACCCTCTGACCACTGTTTGAAAAGCCAAATCAGTCCAATCCAGTTCCACAACCTAAAAACCTGTCCCATTCTGTTAAATAATCCTACTTTACCAGGTTAATCCTGCTGGTTAATCTTGTTACAGTTTTGCTTGTATGGAGTATTTTGAAAACTCAAAAACTTTATTTTTTTATTTTAAAAAAAAAAACGTTTTCTCCCAAGTCACAACACACAATTCTATTTGTAGGCTTGTCTTGTCAGCATCCCCTGTTAGTTTGGGCGAGCTCAGACTGCACTCTACTCCAGAGCACTGACTGCTAGTCTATGCTTCTTTTCACTCCGCACTCTACCAGTTAGGATGTGGAGCTTGATGAGACGAGGATAATCCCGTTGACTATAACCCCCTTCTGGAAAATACTCCAGCCAATCATGGCTACGGCCAGGCAGAACTGGCATGGTCAGGGTTCAATACTAAACGCCGGCTGAATCCACCCACTGGAACCTGCTGTCTTAACAGGATGAGATGCCCAACAGCCCCTAAAACAGAATTTCTGAGGAAAGTTAAGCTCATGTGTAAGCCATCTTGCTTAACAATGATTGCCGATTGTGTCAGAATTGACTTTTATTTAAAAAAATTTGGTACTTGATTTATATACACATAATAGTGCTATACTTTTGACGGGTATCCAACATGGAGTAAAATGTCATTAGCTGGCAAGATGAAAATATAGTTTGGTCACAATGTTGTGTTTTGCTGATTCTGGCTAACAAAAAAAGTACCACAATGTGTTTTTAAATCAAATGTTAAAAAACAGTGAGCTCATCTGAGAAGCAGAATAATCATACTTAGAATGTCATTGCCATATTGTTGCCTTGGCAATGATTATCTATAGCCATCCCTGACCGTGTGACTTCAGAGGCATGTGACCAGTGTTTCATCCTATTTTCTTTGAGATGTCACTTCAGGCACCCCAATCTCAGGAACTATTGGATAAATGGCAAAGATGCATGACCAATTACACCATCAAGGATTAAATAGAGAGGGCGTCGGATGGCGTAGTGGTCTAATGCACCACACTTTGGCTGGTCCAGTGTGGTGTGCGCTGCCTGTCAGGGACGCGGTCGAAACCCGTGTCTCTACCAGAGCCCTGATTGGAGGCGGCCCCGATTGGAGGCGGCGTCCGGCTCTCCGGGGAGGGGGGAGGGTGAGCCGGCACGAGTCCGTTGAGGAGCAGGTAAAGGCGTCCGTGGTAGAATTCTGTCTCGGAAGAGGCGGATCAATCAGCCCGGAAAGAGTGTCCCGACCCGGAGGACGGGCGGTGGACTCGTGGGGGGAGGGGAATTGAGATAAATAGAGGGTATAATTGGCAAAGAAATTGGGAGAAAAATGGGAAAATTTTTAATTAAAAAAACTATTAAATAAAAAGCTTGTTAGAGCAGGTCAATATTCTAAAGCAGTTAAAGGGGTGTGTTAAAGTGAAACATGGACACACCAGTGACATCTAGAAAAATGATTAGAGACCGAGAGCAACAAAATCCACTGGTCCAATAATGATTCTTTGTATGATGGATGTCACCACATCCAAAAGTCAGCAATAGCATGTCGGTGGCAGAAGAGCAATAAATGTGTTTAGTCTAGTTTAGGAATGCTGCATATTTGAAAGCCAAGTGGCACCTAGCACTTTCCAGGTATATTGACAAACAATGTACGTACTATATTTCAATGAATTCAATGTTTATTCATTGAATATTTTAAATTAGAACTGTGTAACTGAACAAAATGTTGCCTCATTTCCTGATTGCCTTTGATTTGACGCAGCGATATGTCATCAGAAGTAACACATTTACCAGGGGTTTTAAAACTGCACTTGGGCACATGCAGTGGCAGAAGCCCTCAATACACAAAATATTTAGACAGTGTTGAATATTCAGGTCCCTGACCTTTGAACTGCTACAACAAGTCTTTTACAATCTGCATGGAATCAGGCCAGAGAAATACATTTGTTATCCAAATAAAACATTCTTATAGGTTTTATTATTTTCAGGGCAGACATTTTCTGAAGCTTTTTATTGTATTTCTTAAATAAAATTGTAAAAAATAAATAAATGCAATTATTCTAGCTAAATAATTGTATGTAGTGTACTTATTCTCAATCAGTGGCATTGTTTTTTTTTGTTTTACAATTTAATCATTAACTTGATGTGTCCTTTGAAACACATTGAACATTCATTTTGAGGCTAAAAGTGTATGATTTAATATTCTGAAAGTACTTAATCACCTTCCGTTTACCTTGAGACATGCTAAGTCTGCTTTCTTCAATAGTCTTTGTTCAAAAAGTATATAGTACTACTATTTTTATCAATTTAACTCTTCCTTCACCTGTAGCTATCCACATCTTAAATTGGCTTTTATTTATGTTTAAAAAAAAATGTCCACAGAAGATTAATTCAATCTGCCCTTTTATCTCCCCTTCAGTGTCCTGCCAGCTATAATTGGCGAATCCAGTCCTTTAACTTTACATGTCAGTGAACTGCAAATCCTGTCCACTCTCTGAAGATTTTTCATAAGTTCCTCTGATATAGAGAACGCTCCAACCACATGCTTTTAGTGTCTTTTTTTTTTAAAAAGAAGGGGAAAAAAAGGCTGATACTACTAAATAAAATGTACATTTTAGTTGCCTGAATAATATCTACTAAATTTGCCATGGTCTTCATGGAAGAAATATTATTTTCCTGGAACATATTCGTGCAGTGACATGGATGAATGGGCTCTTAGCTGCTCCACCGCCTTTTGATAATAGTTTAAAGAAAGGTACACCAGGTCCAGATTTGGGCTTGGGCAATTAGCATTCCCAGCTTAGGCTCCTTGTGAGAAGCCCCCTCTGTGCTGCACGGAGTAAACGTGTGAATGCGTGCCATACTTCACTGTTACTTCTTCTTTGTGCTATTTATTCAGTGTTAGAATGATGATGCTCCCCCCTTTTCAGCTGGGAAATTAGAATGTGTTGGAATGCTCAGTGCTTCTTTTCACCGCCACTTGAATGGGCTCTTTAGTATTTCACACCAAGGTGTCCTTCAGGGTGCGAGGTCAGGCTACCAAAACAGCTTCTAGTGGCGGATTAGGACCAATTAACATCTTTGTACACAAAGGCCTCTGGCAGCTGAACAGGCTGGACGGTGACCTGCGTCGCCGTTGCATGCCAAGCCAGGGGACTCTGTACTTGAGCTCAAGTAGCGAAGGAGGGGTGGGGAAAGTTTTTCAGCCCGGATGGAAAATGTTGCTACTTCACGCCATGTGAAAGTATAGGGCCGTTTTTATTTTATTTTGAGAAACCCCTCTTTTCAAAAGTGTACCTTTGAAGATGCCTGAAAGGGCTTACCCAGCACTATTTTGTCGTAGGGCTGTGTTTATGGTCCTGCAGTGTGGGTGTGTACTTTCCTCCACAGTGCATGAATGTTCTGTCTGCATTGGTGTGTGTGCATGTGTGTGTGTGTATATATATATATATTAATAGAATGTAATAGGATTGTGAGCATATATATACTGGATATATGTGTGCACACAATCCTATTACATTCTATTATTATTATTTTATTTTTTATGTGGCATAAACAGACACATGGGACAAATGCACACCCCTTAAAAAAAAGAGTGCAAAATTCAGCATCCCATTTCCTTGCTATTTTAATACCTTGAATTAGGATTCCATTAAGATTTCAGTGTTCAAATATTTTCCATTAATGTGTGTTTCCAGTCATTTATTTTTATTTTTAAGATTGCTGTACAGTTGTATAGCTGCAATTTACTTGCATCATTATTATTATCACCTCTCAGTAAATTGCCATATGTATCTCTTTTGAAACATATGGGCCATTTGTGGGGTAAGTGTAGCTATTAAGCCCATTTTTAAACAAAGCCAAGCAAGCGCGTCTCAGCAGATGGGGTTGAAAAAGCGAAGAACTGAATAAAGGAGATCCCTAATTTCTTGCACATTTTGATGTTCTGCTTATTTGATATGGATTTGGTGTGCTACTTTTATTGCTACAAGAAAGTAAGTCTCAGTGTTTAGCGTTGTGATTTTGAACTTCGCTGCACAATTCATTGCTCATCAGGGACAGAATGATTAATTGACTGATGATTTACACTTGATTTGGAGACTACATTTGGATATTTAAATCGAAATAGTTATTAAAGAGTTATAGGACGTTAACGGTGGTGGATATTTGGTATGAAATATATTTACTACAAATAGGATTCACCTACAATGCATAGATTTAATATAGGAGTCAGTTCTGGCAAAGGTTTGTAGTATGGTTGGGACAGGTTTTATTGGCATACAGTATTTAAATACATAGATTATAAAATGGGTAGTTGAAAAGAGTCCTAGGCTTTAATTATAGATGGCAAGACTTTGATCCTACTTTGTGTGTAGTAGTGTAGTTCACAAGTTTCAGAGGTGCATCATGTTGAAGTCATGGGCACATTAGATTTTGAATGTCCAGTCCCACTTCTTGTACTTTCCCCCTATGTTTGCTTTTGTCTGTACCCTAGAATTGAATGAGAATGATTCACTACTATTCTCTGAATCAAGGGTTTATGGCACATTCCCCTTCTTGCGAGTGTGAAATTCATGTGACGTCTGAATTTGCTCCACAGTTACCGGGTGCTCTCTGTTAACTATCGGGCTTACAAACAACACAGGATCTACAACTGCGATGAATTCCTGGGCTAGAACAGGAGTGAGGAGGCAGTGCTGGCTCATACGTCCACTGAGTACAGTATTAATTAATGCTAGACTCATTAACCTACATTCATCGACTGTGCTATGGAGGAGAAAAAAAAGGGGGAGAAGTGAAATGGTGGTTTTGTTAAACCAATATAATGTGCGTCTATTCAGACCAGAACCTTCCTTGGTTCCATAAAATATAAAAATAAAATAATTATACCAGTGTTTTTTGTATTTATTCATTTATTTCAAAGGACAGAAAAATGCATAGGAGAATGTTTTGAACTGCACCAGTAATGCACAGACTTGCTCTTTGTTGCATCTTTCCTCTTTTTCTGGCTTCTTATTCGTTATGTTTTCACCGAACATACAGGACTATAGTCGCCCGTTGATTTCTGTGTAATGGCCTTTTTTTTTTTTTTTTTTTTTTTCTCTCTTTTCTTTCTCCCCCGTCTTAGAAGCTGATAAACTAGTGAGAACGAGGAGTTGCGTGGCGGGGGAATAGCCCCTCTGTTGTGTTTGGTCCATTTATTACACTTGAGCGCACCCCCCTTTCTCGTCCCCGCCTGTCCGCCTAATAGGCTATGAAATGCAGGTGTGTGTGGGAAATGGCAATTGCACATTGACAGGTTATTTTGTTAGCCGCTGCCTAATTAGTGGCATAGTGGATGCGCCCCGCTAAGCTTTAGTGCTCTGCATTAGAGCCAGTCTGTTCTAATTTCCTCGCGGCTTTGATATCGGCCAAGAGATTGACGGTTCACACAAAAAAAAGAAACAAGGGCGTGATGGAGGCCCCGTGAAAACAATGGCCTCCTCTCGCCTCGCCGTGCCACAGATGTGTGCGCAAAAGCGGGCCGGGGTCCATTTGGCAGACACAGCCAAATTGGCTCCAATGTCAGAGGCGCTAATGTTTTCCCAAAGAAAGTAAAAGGCCAAAGTTTAGGACCACACCCATACTCCGCTGTCTAACCCTCCTCCTGCCTTTTCTCCCCCCCTGTCCCCCCCCCGACACACACTTTTCGCAGATGGCCCAGATTTCTTCACTGAATGCTGGGTCTTATGTTTTGCAGAACACTTTGTTCAGATAATACTTTTACATAACAATATAGTCTAACGGACAGCAAGCCTTCTTTTCTACTCACAGGAAGTAGTTCTGATTGGTTGTTACTCTGTTTAGCATTGGCTAGGGCCACTCGGTAAGCAAATTCATGGTGGAGCTCAAATGGTAGTCAAACCATCGACCCGCTTAGGAATTTCTTGAAAGAATTTGGGTGAAAGGTGTACTAATACTACACTTTTTCTGAAAGTTGCTGGATGACAATAAAATAGTCCTAAAAACCTTTTATTTTATTTTTATTTTTATTTTTATTTTTTAACATTAACAATACTAAAAACCATTTAATGTACAAATGCAACATCAGTTTGCATATTGAATGACATTGTAAAATGATTACTAAGTAATTTTTATTTATTTATTCACGTATCACGCCTCAGCAATAAAAAGTCATAATACAAAACATAGGGTCAGGTGCATAAGTATTTGGACAGTGACACAATTTTCATAATTTTGGCTTTGTACGCCAGCACAATGGATTTGAAATGAAACAATCAAGATGTGCTTTAAGTGTAGACTTTCAGCTTTAATTTAAGGGTTTTGTCAAAAATATTGTATGAACTGTGTAGGAATTACAACCATGTTTATACATAGCCCCCAAAAAATTTTAGGGGCTCAAAAGTAATTAGACAAACTAACATAATCATAAATTAAATTGTCATTTTTAATACTTGGTTACCAATCCTTTGCAGTCAATGACTGCCTGAAGTCTGGAACCCATAGACATCACCAGACGCTGGGTTTCGTCCCTGGTGATGCTCTGCCAGGCCTTTACTGCCGTTGTCTTCAGTTCCTGCTTGTTCTTGGGGCGCTTTGCTTTCAGTTTTGCCTTCAGTAAGTGAAATGCATGCTCAATTGGATTCAGGTCAGGTGATTGACTTGGCCATTGCAGAACATTCCACTTCTTTGCCTTAAAAAAGTATTGGGTTGCTTTCGCAGTATGCTTCGGATCATGAGCAGTTCCTTCCCTTCTCCATACTCTTCTCTTTCCATCATTCTGGTACAAGTTGATCTTTGTCTCATCTGTCCATAGGTGGTAGATGTTTTTTGGCAAACTCTAATCTGGCCTTCCTGTTTTTGAGGCTTACTAATGGTTTACATCTTGTGGTAAACCCTCTGTATTTACTCTGGTGAAGTCTTCTCTTGGTTGTTGACTTTGACACAGATACGTCTAAATCATTTTAACTAGGCCTATGTATCTACTGGAATATGTAATATTCTAATATTATGTATTATGTATCAATTGGTCCTTTAATGACCATTTGTGTTGATATGAACATACTTTTTCTCCACCTGCTCTATGACGGCAGAATAGGAGTCAGTGTAGAGTACATATCGTTGCATTCTCCTCATCATGACTTTAAATCTTCCATATGCTCAGTTCTCTAACTATTATTGCATAGTGATTGCAATATAAGTGAAAAATATCTTCAATGATCTCATCTGTCGATTTTAAATAAACTCTTACCTGAGGTATATAGGATGTTAGTCTAAGAAAGTAAACATTCTTGCTACATACATAATTGTTTTCCTGAATTTGTCTTTTTGCAGCCTACTCCACTGTATCAGGTGTAAATGGACCTCTGGTGATTCTGGATCATGTGAAGGTACGTATTGTCCAAACGTGCCCACGGTCATCTTTAACCAGGGCAGTTTAACGGGCCCTGACGTACACAGTTAATGGTGTTTTTTTTTTTTCTCCCAGAGCATTGTTTTCAGGTTGTCCTTCCATCGCAAAGGTAGTTTCTGGGTCTTTAACTTGTCAAATAGCAAATTTAGATTTCAGCTGACATGTATGTTATCCTTCCATGGTCCTCCGAACCTGTGATTTTATGTGAGAAGGTCAGATCAAGGTCACAGAAGCTCTTGATTTGATTTCTGGCCTGTAAGACAGATTTGCATGGATCTGGATGAAGTGAGAGACAAATATTGCCCTTACTGTTACTCTGGTTTTTATTTCTAAATGTTTTATTATTATTATTATTTTTTATATATATACTCTGACTCAATCAATTATATGTCTATCATTTCAACTTGTCCTCACTGTTCCCATAAACCTTTCAATAGTCTTGTTACCAGGGATGATTTGCTTTGGAACAAGTATCCAAAAGTAAACAAAAAAAACCCTAAGGAAAACAAACAAAAATACCACTTATGTTGGAAATCTACAAATAAAGTACTTCTAGCTAAGATTATGGATATATTTTAGGCCTGGTATGTGATCTCTGTTAGTCTTTGATAAATATTGTCTCCCTGGCTCTTTTCCAGCTGGATCTTTTGGCTTTTTGCATTATTTTTTAAGCATTATCGCAGAGCATTACATATTGAGAATTTTAGCATTTTCTTTGAAAGGATAATCCGGCGTAGACCTTTGTCTGACACTGTGCCAATTTTGTGAATTGTGTTTTGCCACGGTTGCCTTGTCAGTCTGGATTGCTCGTCTTTTTGTCTCAAGCCCCCGATTAATTTCAGCGCGGCTTTAAAAACAACAGTGTGAATTAATAAAGGTGTCTGTGTGAATGCCTGCGTGGAGCCAATTTCTCGCTGCTCTGCCTAATCAATATTGGTTAATGAGGTTCGGAGAGGTGCTGGCTGCGTTCAATCAATTTCCACCTGCAGACCGCTCCCATATACTAATCGCATACTAAAACTTGTTCTGCATAATTCTTAAGTATGGATGATTAACTATGGTGCTTGCTCCCAGCTTTTGATATTAACCCCCCTTTCCGATACCGATATAATCTCAAGCCCTCCTAAAATGGCCACCTTCTGGCTCAGGACCCCCCCAGCTCAATAAAATGGTTAACTGTTCAAGCTTTTATATAACACTCACTACAGGCTGCAATGCAAAGGCTATTTACCGCATCAGTATCTGGAAGCAGAAAAATTGGTTTGTATCCAATGTTTAGTGCAATGTAAATATGGTGAGTGAGTGACGGGGCAATTTTAACCATGGCGATTGCTGCCAGGATACATCTGGAATCTGCGCTTTATGAGTTAACAGATAGCCTTGAGGTGTTTGAAAAAGGTAGACAGGTGGTGGAAGGTATTGTTTGTTACATGAATGAGGAGGAAGGGTGGTGGGCCTCAATCTCGATGTGACTACGGTTAAGAAAATGAATGTTCTTTCAATTTTTTTAAATGTTTTTGTGTCATTGTTTTTTTCCTTATGTTGCACCTGGCAGAGTTTTGTAAAGGGTCAGTCATGCTGAGTCATTTTTTGTTGTCTGATTCTTGAATAGAAAAATCACGAGCTCATCAGTTTAGATGCTACAGTAATGTGTATCCCCTTCTTTTGACACATTGAAAAGGACAATAGTTTTTCTCCCAATTTTTTAGATTTTTCTGGTCATAGCCCATTCTTACCTTTGCCAGGCCTTGGAGGGAGGGGAGGGGAGGGACTTTGTTACTTTTTGAACTCTTGTACCTGAAATCCCTAGGTAAATTTTTCTAGCCAAATCCGAGAGGGTCTAACGCAGGGGTCCCCAAACTTTTTCCTGTGAGGGCCACATAACTTTTCCCTTCTCTGATGGGGGCCGGGGTCAGTTTGTAACAGAAAAAGTATGACGATCGCAGGGGTGCCTAAACGTAAACATTTATTGTTTTCCAGAAAGCCACACATAACCAAATATTAATAACCCTTTCCGGATCTTCACAGAAAAAAAGTCAGGAAATAAATAATAACACTATTAATGAAATAAATAACACTATTTATGAAATAAATAATAACCAAATAACCCTCTCTGGGTTCTTCACAGAAAAAAAGTCCATTGAACATTAACTTTCTGTTGTGCCGTGCACAATCTTAACAGGTAAAAGTTCAGCTTAGTTGTCAGAGCAGAATCTCTTACTTAAATGACTCATATGAGCAGTCTCTCAAAGTTCTTGTGTTCATGTTTCATGTGTGAAAAGGTTTGCTCGCAGATATACGTGCTGCCAAAAGTGTGGACATCTTCATTGCGTGTTTTTTATGTTAGGGTACGTGTCGTTTGGGAGGGCGGCATAGAAGTCAATGAGACTGTTGGGCTTGAATGCGTCTTTCAGAACATCACAGTTCTGTAACTCGGCTAACTCAAACTGATAAGAAGGCTGGGCTTCATCGATGTCGGCAACAAAGGGGTTCTGGAAAAGACGGATTTCTTTTGCATTAACATGTAGTTGCCGGAATCGCACACCGAACTCCGCCTTCAGCATTTCCAGTGCTTCCACACACTTTTCATCCGGGAACGGGACCGCTGGGTTCTCTGCAGAGAGGTTTTGGGTAGCAGGGAGATGGATGAAGTTGTGCTTTTTCACTTGTTCCAAAAGCAGCGCTAGTTTCACCTCAAATGCTTTTATGTGAGAATACATGTCGCAAATGAGTTTCCCCTGGCCTTGTAGCTGCAAGTTAAGGCTGTTCAGCATTTCTGTCACGTCTGTTAAAAATGCGAGGTGCCATTTCCATTCTGGGTCGATCAGCTCTGGGACCGTTTTGTCTTTTGAATGAAGAAATGCGTTAATTTCGGGTAGCAGCTCGTAAAAACGCGAAACCCGAAAGCTGGCCCGAACGGATGACTGGTTCAGCTGAGCTTGGCGTACAAATGTATTCTGCTGAGCTAACAGTCCACTTTTTAGCTTTGAGAGTTTGTCTGCTCGCATTTGGCCTTGCAAGCTATCATACTTGTCTTTGTGACGGATTCATAGTGTCGGCGCAGATTGTATTCTTTTGAATACCGCCACCGCCTCTTGACAGATGAGACAAACAGCCTTTTCTTTGCATTGAACAAAAAAATAATCGTTTGACCACTGCAGGTTAAATACCCTGCATTCTGAATCAATTTTTCTCTTACCTAACCTTTTCGCCATTATTCCGTTCTATTTGACAGGGGCGAGTTTTAGATTCGCGTGGCCAGACTGAAAGAAATCATAATGCGTCTCTGGTATTGTTCAGGGGGCTGGGCCAAATGTGGAGGCGGGCCGGATCCGGCCCGCGGGCCGTAGTTTGGGGACCACTGGTCTAACGGCTTTACTGAATGACCCCAGTTGAGTTTGAAATAACGTCAACGTGTGCCTTGCTTTGTGTCAGTTTCCCAGGTATGCAGAGATTGTGCACCTGACCTTGCCCGATGGCACCAGGAGAAGCGGCCAAGTGCTGGAGGTGATCGGCAGCAAAGCTGTCGTACAGGTGAGTCTCGGCCCTCGACTCCGCCGGCTCGTAGGCCATCTCCTGTGGCCTTTCGTGAGCCGTCGGATTTAAACCGGAGCGTGAAAAAGTCCTTTCATAGAACAACTGCCATAAAACTAGAATGGATCTGCGGTGGTTATTGAGTGATTTTAATGGAAAGGGATGTCAACAGAAACCGCAATAGCAGGCTTCTTCGGGCAGTTTACAACATCAAGACCTTCCCTCTCAATGTAGTCTATGTTGCATGAGAAGTTCTTACTGTATTATTGGTGATGGTATTTATTTATTTATTTATTTGGGCTGATTTGTGAAAAATAGGCACTTGTTTTAAGCACTTAGGTGCAACCACTGCAATTTATAATGAAGTCCCAAGAGTTTCTCCGGGCCCTAGTAATGAGCCGCAGTAACAAACTTTATAATTTAAGTCAAAATGGAAATGGGCATTTTCCCCAGATTTGTTCTTCAGTTTTAATGTTGGTGGCTGGCAGCTATACTCGTTAATCCATCCCAATGATCAAATGCATGCTCATCAGCGTAACCCATCTCAATACTCAATAAATTAATCCCATATAGAGTATGTAGCATCATACATTGCGGCTCTTTGAAAAGCTGCTGATTTATATTCATTGACAACTACGTATAACTAGTAGATGTTTCTATTATGGAAGCATTCCAGGCATTTCAAGGACCGCATGATCCTGAATTATATTCAAATGAGGTAACGACACCTCGGGCACTTCAGTGAGGAGGCCTGCCTAGACGTTTGTGACCTTTGGACATCACGTGTGTGACATTAACATGCTACTGTATAGTGTATAGTGTTGAATGGTGATGAATGTTGCTATATAGGTTATTGGTTTGTTTGTAAAGGAAAATATTGTTGTAGCAATAATAGGATTCAATTGCTTTTTTTACTCCCCACTTTTTTATTTACATATTCAGCATAGATATTGTGGAGTTCAAGGTCTTTGTTCCCCAGTGCTTGAGAGAATGGAACAAAGTGGGGGGGACCTTTTTCAATTTTCTAACACTCTCTCTCTCAGGTGTTTGAAGGGACCTCGGGGATCGATGCCAAGAAAACAGCCTGTGAGTTCACAGGTGACATCCTGCGCACACCTGTGTCAGAGGACATGCTGGGTAAGATGAACCCCCCCGTTGGCCTTTCGTGGACAGGGCAAAATGGGATTGTTCTGCGCTGGCTGTACCTGACCAGTGATAATCCCCCTGCTTTAAAATAAATGTCAAAAAAGAGAAAGAACAAAAACTGTTTAGTGACATGACCACTCACTGATGTGACCTTTTTGTGGATTTCTCCTTACTACATTTTAATGTTGTTTCTTTCTCTTTTTTTTACAAAGAATCTGGTATCATCTGCTGTTTTCTAAGATAGATAACAGATGTGACTGCATTTAAACCATAAAATAGTAAATGTGCATACAGGTCAACTTGGTATTACTGTGTGCTTTCATGGCATATTGAACTGGTATAGTATTTCATGCTGCTCTTGTTCTTGACTGAGCCCATTTTAGATGCGGTGATATTCTTGTGTATTGTTCTTTGCATTCATGATTTTTTTCATGAATACATTTTAGGTAATTCATTCAGATATCCTAGTTTTACCTATTTTGAACATAGGCGTTTAAATGTAAAGGCAGGTGACGGGTCAGTATGTCTGTTTTCTTAATGTTTTGAATGTAATGTAAATGTAAACTGTGCAAGTTGCTCTGGATAAGAGCGTCTGCTAAATGCCTAAAATGTTTTTAAAAAAAGTAAATGTAAGTTTTCTGTCCTGTCAACCCTGAAATCTTGAAGTTTTTTTCTCACAAAAGTAAAATTATATCACAATATATACAGTTCATTATGTTATATTGTCGTGCCATAAACATTCAGTGCTGTTAATGGTGCCAGTGGGTCTTCAACATTGTTTGGAAATGCAAACCTCGTCTCCATTCTTAGGGCGCGTTTTCAACGGCTCGGGCAAGCCCATCGACCGAGGCCCGACCGTTCTTGCCGAGGACTACCTGGACATCATGGGTAAGATGTGGCTTTCCCAAATATGAAAAAATGTCCGTTACATTGCGGTGCCAGTGACATTAGCTCAAACCACGGAAGGGCAATCACTCTGAGCAAGGGCAAGAATGGTGGTGGCATATCAGGCAATATGCAAGCTTAAACAGGCATGTGTGAGTGAGTGAGAATCGCAAGCATTTAGCATAAACCAGCGCATATCCATGCAAGACGCCCGTTTGTGTCCATTTGTGCGTCATTGATCATTCACTGTCATTCATCGTTCGTTTTTTCAGATCCTGAGGTGCGCTCAGTAATAATAATGCCATGTAGTGTTTTCCTAGGGGGGCTTTTCTTTTGACTCGAGAGGGCGTCTCACAAAAAAAGAGGTCAAAGAACATCTTGTCTGCATTGTTGAGCCATGCATGACTAAAGTAAGTGGACATGTTTTTGCGTGTAGTGAAAAAACGTTTTGCACTTTGTGTAGATTTTTCTTTTCTTTGGCTGCAAAGAGCTAAACGCATGCCTGCCACAACTGCTCATTTCACTCCACGCGATACAATGGAGGGGCATCAAGCAGGGTTGGACGGCGTATCACAAAACTATTGTGCGCAATATCTGAATTTCAAAGAGTAATATTTACAGTCGCTCGATGCATGTACAGCTACTTCACATTTGACTGCAGTCAGTCGCAAGCTTTTCCCCTACGCGCAGATTGTCAACCGCCAGAGATGGAGGTACATTTCTCGCAGGTAGCATTAGCACTTTTTTCCAAATCCAAGTGCCTAGGAAGAAAATGTCACCGAAATAGTGAGGGGGAAAAGGGATTATCCCTCAGTCATTGGGGGGTATTTCAGCTGCGAGAGAACTGATGTCTCTCAGAGCCAAGTAGCGCGGAAATAGTGCCTCCAGGCTGTGTCGAGGAAACGCATCCAATCAGTTTATTCCATTACTGAAAACATGTAAAGTCTTCTCTCAACCCCCAACTTTCAGATATTCATGTTATCATTTCTGCACGCCTGAAAATCCGGTCTCAAGAATTCATTTATTATAGCATATCACTACGCCCTCTGCCCGTACTTCCCTTTTCGTAATGAATCCTGTTGTCATGTGGTCTCTCCAGCGTCAGTGTTCTGTCTTCCCTTTAGAGACATGACGCTGTCCGTGGGGGATGGTTCAGAAATCTGTAAATGGTTAACGTGACATTACGTTGGAATAATGTCTGATATGTCAGATAACATGTTACCTTAAGCCAACAAACTAATACAAGAATAGGAAAGTGTCAAATCAGGCAATTTGCTCAAGGTTAGTGGTAGCTAGCTTGCTAAAATGGATCCATTTGTGAACACAAAATGCTACAATGCTAGCCTAGTCATGCAGCTTTGAGTGTCAGTTTGCTACTGTGGGCAACCGTTTCAGTTGACCCTCTTTATTGGCTCTGTCAATGTGTGAACAGTACATGCTAATGTTGAGAAAGACAGTTTACCTGCTGGTAAGCAAATGACCTTGCTCATTGACTCTAGGCAGGAAAACTATGCAGTCAATGTACATTTATTTTGTATTTATTATTTAAAATATTGGAAATACAGGTTTGGGGGAAAAATAAAATAAAATAAAAAATACTGGGTATGTTTTAGATGCTTTTTGTATAATGCTTTTGTATTGGTACTTTTGACACAGACATGCGGAAAACTCTGTCTTCAGCCACATGCCAAGTCATATCGGCATCGCAATATTCAGTAAAGATTTTTTTTTAATCCATATTTTACAGCCCATGTGGCAAGTACTTGAAGTGTACATAAAGTGTCTAATATGCAGGAAGTTGTACAGATCAGTTACTTGCACATTGCACATAAGCTATAGGCTCATTCTCATTCTCTTAAAGCCTGACTCTTTTATGCTCTTTTTATGCTGGCAAAATATGCTGCCTAGACCCTGAAATTCGGTCATTATATAAAGTTATTAATAATAGAAATGTAGCACTGTACTGTAAGTTGTTTGTTGTTTATTTTTTATTTGGTGAGTTAATGTGCTTGAGTAGAAGGGGCGGGGGGGCGGGTAATATGAAATGTGATGTGAAATATGATGGGGTTAAGCCAAATTTGGAGTGACTGGCTGCTCTTCCTTGTTGGCAGCTTTTTCAAACATGGTCCTCATTTATATGCAAGCCAATAGAGGTTACTAGGACAGGAACGTGCATGCCAGAGTTGAAAGTGGTGTTTTTGGAAAAAGCTTAGACCCAAAACGCTGCCTTGGGTGGTCACCAGAACTGTTTGCACATGCAAATTTATATTTGGAAGAATGACAGTCAGGAATGATGGTTGTACACTTGACATTACTGACCTCCAAGACCTTACATTTTCAGCACCTAGCCCTTCTTCAAAACCCTGTCAGCGTACACATTTTTCCTGTCGAGGAACTGAGGCAGAAATCACACATTTGTTGCTTTCACGCCAGGTTTCCTTTAAGCCCTAGCTTTTGATCTACAGATTGATCTGTATTTACAGAAGCACTATTTTGTTTGCCATTTATAGCAGTGCACTCTTGAGCTTTGTTTAAAATTTCTGTGTACCATATTTTCAGTTTTTCAAAAATACAAATGTGATAAACAGTAAATATTGCAGTTTTCCTCAGGGATGGCTTGAATAGTCTCACAAATTGATGCTTGGTGTCATAGTAATGATCCAGGTTTAAGAAAGGCCTTTATGTCATAATGCGAATGGTTTTTGATAAAGAGGTGACTCGCATACACCGCCTATGAGATCCCCTCCAGAGCTGTCACACAAGCAGCGCCCTAGCCTGTACCATCGTTGAAGAACTGCAGATTTTAAACAGTCCGTCAGCCTCCTCGGTTACTGCCGATGTACTTACCTTGCTCTGACAGTACACCTACATGTCAGAAACAGAGTCTGCTTTACTTGTCCAGTGAACGAATCAACGTCCCAATTCAAGTCTCAAGCCCCAAGGGCAGGTCACGCATGGGCGTCTTTATTGTGGGACTGTGTAATTTCAGATCGCGGTCGCAGTCACTCAGGAAGGCATAAGTTGGAGTGAATGTAGGCACAGCGGAGGGGGGAAGATCCGTCCATGTCAGCCAGCCTCGGGGGGAAGATCGCTTCATCAAACCGCTCAGAAGCACAGGCGTACAAACAAACAAAAAACAAACAAACAAACAAAAATGGCGCTCTCGGCAGATCCCCCTCCACCACGTCCGTCCGCGGGCTTGTCACCGCTCCGCTTTTACCTTCCGCCCCCTCCCCAGGTCAGCCAATCAACCCTCAGTGCCGCATCTACCCAGAGGAGATGATTCAGACTGGGATCTCGGCCATCGACGGGATGAACAGCATCGCCCGCGGGCAGAAGATCCCCATCTTCTCCGCTGCCGGGCTCCCCCACAATGAGGTGAGGCCGTCCGGGGGGTCAAGGTCAAAGCAGGTTCCCTGGTGTGGGGCTGGCGTTGGGCTGGGCTGGGCTGTGCCGCGGTTCCAGCTTTTCACACGCGGGAACGCTTGAGGGGATTACTACGCATCTCTTTCAATTTCGCCAGCTTGGCCAAGGTCTGCCTTGATTCTGTTGGGTGATGAAAAGGCAGGCAGAGATGGAATGGACTTGAATGAATTAGACCCACCTACTACTTGTATATAATAATTAAAGCCTTGCACTCGGTTCTCTTTTCAAAAAAATATTGTAATGAATCTTTTCACATTTAATGATCATGAGTGAAAACACGCACCGCGATTTTAGTTCTGCCCTGTTGTTGTTGTTGTTTAGGTTTTTTTTCCACCTATCAGATGGTCCTATATGTTGAAAAGCAGAACAGACATTTTTGTTAATACGTTTATTGAAGATGTCAAGTCAAATAGCACAGATGTAGGAGCATTCTGTAAAGGCTCCCCGCTTCATCGTCTTCATGTAGAAATGTGTTCACCGCCGTGATTACAATATTGTCGTATCACTGTCCGACTCCGTTTTATTTGTCTTATTCTTTTTAATAAGTGCCCCCCTTTCAGAGTGATCTCATTTTCTGTGTATGCCCGACAGAATCAAGCAATTACAGCTAATAGGCAGAAGAGATTTAATTGTTTCTTCCCTGTGATGTAGAATCGGCGAAGTGGGTCACAGCCATGTTTCAGAAATGCATTGTGACACTTTCCTGCCTGTGGATGTTCATCTTCTTGCTTAGCTTGGCCTTTACACCCCTGCCCTTCCAAAAACTGTTACTACACAATTTTGCATATTACAATATAATGTACTTACACCGATTTTGTGTGGTAAGACCTCAGTGGAAAAACATCACAATAGAGATGGTGATGATCATGGCAATGATGGTGATGATGATGATGATGGTGGGGGACATAGAAATAAATAGCTATTTGACATGTTACGTAAATCGGTGTGTCTTAAAAGTGTGTACCTCAGAAAGTGCGACAACACAACATGGCTAAGAATCCTAAGATCTGAACTTACCAATGCTGGGGAATGTTCTCAAATGCTTTTGCAGCATGCTGCTCCTGAGGACGCATAGGGCATCTTCCCCGTGTACATCCGTCACGTGGTGATTAAAATGCTCTTGTGTTCTCTACTGCGTCTCTTTACACAAAGTCTGACATTTTAGTGGTCTCACAGCTTATAGATGGGATTTGACTCTGATTGACCCTCCATAGACTTTAAGAGCTGAATAATACAGATCTGCCAGCATGTATGCGTTTTGTGTATCTTTTGTGTACGTTTTGAGGTCAAAGTATGTGGGCATGCCGGTATTGCTTAAACTACGCTAAAATGAGGCTTCGGTTAAAATGTTATTATGAGACAGAAGTCGCTGCATTTGTACCGGAGCCAATAAAGGTTTCCAAGCGCCAACTGGAATTTCTCACAAATTGCAACGAAGGTGGCGTGACCTTACATTTTTAGGCATTTAGTAGATGCTCTTATCCAGACGTGCACAGTTTCTCATTTCTTCACATACCATCCATTTATGCAGTTGGATATTTACTGAAGCAATTCAGGTTAAGTACCTTGCTCAAGGGTGCAACAGCAGTGCCCCACCTGGGATTGAACCTGCAACCTTTGCTTTACAAGCTCAGTTCCCTAACCATTATGCTAACACTGCCGTCTAAAATACCTACACGGGTAAATGAACGAAAGGAAGCAGCCCCCTCCATGATGGTGCTTAAAATGATTTCCCAGGTCTGAATAATATAATCTAACCATGTAACAACGCATTGGAATGCATCACTCTTGAGCCTGAAATGATTGATTTCATACAAACATAGTCGTATAGCTTGAATTGTGTTGTATTGGTGGTGTCACTATTTTTTTGGTCTATTTAGAAGCCATTAGGCTACAGATGACATTTTTAGTTATATGCAGGTCCTCAATCGGTTGCTTTGTATGGATTTTTTTCCAATCAGCACAATCTGTGTGTCACTGTATTAGTTCTGGCACATGATCTGTTGTCTGGGATGTACTTCCTATATAGCTAAAAAAAAAAAAAAAAAAATGTGGAAGTTCCACTCGGTGTTGGAATCTTGAAAAGGCTGAGTCATTTTAACCAGACAATGGGGAATTGAAATAGTTGTTCTTATATCTCCCCGGTTTTGACAGATAAACAGACTCCACTGACATGTATTATCCCCTTGCTGTGTAATTATTGGTTAATATGTTTGAATGATTAAATGTAAGCAGGAGTTCAGTAGCAGTGCAAACATGCTGCTGATCATGGCCGAAGTTGGTTGCAAATGCTTCCATTAAGCCCAAAGGTTAGAATTTTCTTTTGGTTGTTTATTTTGTTGGTTACTACATGTCAATCAAGTAATTCTGATCTAATTTTGGCATTTCTCATTTTTGGAAATCTTGTTATGAATATTATCTACATTTCAGTCTTGGTTTTGTGCGCCACTCCTGTTGAAAATGCTTTGAATATGATCCGAAGTGTGAGTAGTTTGGTCTAAGGATCGGCATTGTGTTTCCGTTTTCAAAATTGGTGCGCGATGCAGCTACCAAACCTTTCGTGAATGTCTTCTTCCGAAAATAACTTCACGGCCGCTTCTGTCTCGTAATTTCGCCAATTACGTTTCAGCGACATAAAAAGTGCACTGCTTTCTTTGTTTTCTTTTCCTTCCGTAGGCGTATGTCGTGCGTTATCAGTTCTCGCTGTGTCGTCATTGTGATTGTGCCGTCTTCACCTTCCTTACCAACAAATGTCAGTTTCTTCTGGAAGAACTCATTGTGTGGACTACAACATGAATGGAATGAGGAAATGCCATCAAGCCTGTTCAACACGCGGTTTGTTTGCATCCAGGCGAAAACGCGCAACTCGTACCTCCTTATTTATTTCATCGCTTTAATAATTTACTCGTGTACTTTTATTTGACGTGGAACATTAGTCGATGGTTGTGCTGCCAAAGCAGCGTGTGAAGTGTGTCGTATAAACGCATTCCGATACAGAAACCGAGCTTCGACTAACTTTACTGCACCACAAACACTTTTTCTTTTGTATAAATGTGCAAAATTACATAGGAGTCTTGGGGTTTCCCATGAGCGGAGAAAGCCCTGTGTTAAAAGGGGAAGAGCGTGATGTCAGGGGAGACCTGTGGTTGAACTGGTAAATAAATTAAACTAATAAGACAATGGTGCGGGGGGATTAGGAGATTGTGTGAATGGCACTGATTAATATAGGATCGGTAGCCAGCCATGAAGTTGTTAACGCATGAGGTGGCTGTCCTCTCATCAGTCATCATCGTTTGCAAACAGCCTCATTATAATGGCCAGGCGAGACAATGGAGTGCCGATCCCACCCCCGCCCCCCATACCAATTTCTTTGGCCTTCACAAAGAGGCCGTGTTGGAGCGTAATTTCACAGTGAGGCCTACAGCCTCGCGAGCATATGTGACCAAATCGGGAGCTTGAACCTTGCGTGTGGAAGCTCTCTGCGTGGAATCACTGGCGATCTTCCGCAAGAGACTCAAAACCCACCTTTTCAGACTCCACTACCACTGAATTCTGTACGTCTAGCCAATTGTCATCACTGCCTACTTGTTTAATACATTTTGTATATGTATACTTGTTTACTTCAAAAAAACAAACAAAAAAACCTTTTCCTTCCCAGTGTTACAGGTATGGTATGCAGCTGCCAACAACGATGTCTATCGCTGTATTACTGCACTGACCTCTTGCGCGAACTATGATTGTTCCTACCGTGTATTAATGCACATCTTGTAAGTCGCTGTGCATAAGAGCGTCTGCTAAATGCTTAAATTGTAAAAATGTCAATGTCTCTGCTGACAGCGTTGGACCAGCTCAGTGCAACTGTTGATTTATGCTGGAACGATGTCTGAATAGTTTTGTTGGTTCTCAGTTCACGAAGGGAAATCGTTTAAAAATCAGGAAATCCTTTAAATGCTGCTACTCAAACTCGTGTGAAAGGTCGTGGTGTGCAGTGATATTGAACCGGAGCGGGGGCCACTACCATGACAGGCAATAAGTGCAAAATGCCACAGTTCATCTCATAATCACTGGGGTACCCTTACACTCGCCGCACGCAAACATGCACACACATTCTCACACGGCCTCTGTTCTCACACTGCTCTCATCTACAGATGCAGCGCTCAGGACAAAACTCCTGAAAATGGCTGCATGTCATGGCAGGTCATGTATTCTGACTGCTACAGAAGCTCAGTGCAAGGAGGAACATGAGCGAAAGACAATACTCAAGGGGAAATACAGAGCTGACAATTTAGTTATTGTATAGATTTTGCTCATTATATATTCTACGTCAACAAAAATGTTTTCAACGTAGAAAAAAGTCAAATGCAAAGCATATGCTGTCTATACATCTGTAAAGCACACTTCCTCAAATCAGTCTGCGTACCAAACCTGATATCAAAATGGTCTGAACGGTCACCCGTATGTTTCACATAAACTAAACAAGCACTAATTAGTCCAAACTATGACTATGCTAACCATGCTTCCCTATATTCATTCATGCACCTTGGCCCTGTGTTTTGTGTAATTCTTCAAACCTTTTTGATATAAAGGTTGACATACTGTATATACATGCCTGTATAGAGAGGGGACCTAAACTATGCCAGGAAAATGCACCTCATGCCATAACAGCCCCCTGAACCCTTAATTTACTCAAGCATTTTCTTTATTTTGGCAGTTACCTGTGTGTGTGTGTGTGCGTGCGTGCATATATATATATGTGTGTGTGTGTATATATATATATATATATCTGTGCACATATCCATATTTCAGTGCGATGAAAACTCAACTTTTAAGTGTCCTTTCTAATTGAAATGTGTGTATAGGGAACATATTCAGGATAAAATGTCTAGTTATAACCAGATATAGACCGTATTTGTACAAAGCCGTAGATTTTGGCCAGAATTCTCAAATAGTGAAACCGATATCCCATTGAGAAGGTTTCTGCTTGTGAAATTGCAGCTTCCTTTTGTTATTGTTTTGCAGATTGCGGCTCAGATCTGTCGCCAAGCTGGGCTGGTGCAGAAATCCAAGGACGTAATGGACTACAGCTCCGAGAACTTTGCCATCGTCTTTGCCGCTATGGGGGTGAGTGCAAAGCCCCCCCAGCCTTTTTTTTCCTTTTTTTCTCGAGGCCAAATGGACCTTTTAAGACTGCTGCCATCTCGTTTTTCATTCTCATTCACCAGGTGATTTAAGTTTTTAATCCCACATTACTTCCGCTGACGTGAGCAGCGCCTATTCACTTGTGACACACTTATAATTCAGTGGCTTACAGCATTGTGCCGTCTGCTCCTGATTTCTGCCTCTCCACAGTTCATTATTCAACAACGGTGAAGAGCTACTATTACCTGCGCCAGGATGTTAGTGACCTATGCCGCCACCCCCTCACAGCTGATCGCTATTTGAGAATCTGTTGAGGGCTTGGTAACACGATCCCTACTACTTGAGCAGGATATTAAAAATTCAAATCTGAGGCTTTGTGTACCCAGCTTTCCAGCCATGGACATCGTACGGATATTAGGCTTTGTCATTGTTTTCTACATCCCGTGTTTTACTGGTTCTTATCCATTGAACTGCATCTATTATTTTTTAGAATATTTAGCTAGTTTTTGGTTTGTTCAGTACTTTTATGATCTTTTCCCCAATTTGGAACGCCCAATCGTTTTCTACGCCACGCTCGTTGCAACCTCCGCTATCAATTTGGGAGACGTAGACAAGCATGTGCTCTCCTCCGAAACACATGATGTCCACCACCTCTTCTTTTCATACTGCAGTCTACAGGTTAAGCTTGTCGGAAGAAGACACTTCTAACTCACAAATCGAGCAGACTCACTAACTGAAAACTTAACTAAAGCGGCCCGTCTATTATTGCCGGCTGCTCACTGTCAAACAACTGGAAAGGACTTTCATTGAAACTTATGCTTATGGTCCATAGATGTGCATACAATGTTTATGCCCTAACTCAGAGGCCATGCCCAGTAGGGCCTCCAAACTTCTCACAGATCAATCATTTCATGAGTATTCACTCAAACTCTCAAATTCCTGTGGTTTTGCCTGTAACTTGTACTTTTATTTGTTATAATATACTTTAAAAAGATTAAATTATTTGCTTCTGTGAATGGCGAGTAATTCTTTGGTACGTACTGGTTAAATTCCATGTGTCTCCAGGAACTATTTTAAAGTGAATGTTTTTGATTAACTGTTTTACGTTAACCATTAATGATGGAATCAACTGTTTACATTCTTAATCGTTGCTCGCATACCTGACCCCACATCCATTGCTGCCTTTCAATGTGGCCTTTGACCCCCGCTCTGTCCCACCACTCCTCAGGTGAATATGGAAACTGCCCGTTTCTTCAAGTCTGACTTTGAGGAGAATGGGTCTATGGACAACGTTTGCCTGTTCTTGAACCTGGCCAATGACCCCACGTGAGTAGTGTCATATTTTGTTTACAGCACGTTTGGATTTGGGAGGCATTTTAATTGCATGTTTTTTTTAAATTGTTTTTATTTAATACAAATTTTTCCCAGTTTTTCGCCCTTTGTACATTTAATGATACATATTTGTATGTATACAAATTGTATTGTATGCTTGCTGATTAACGTGACCCTGTAGTGCAAGTGCTCGCAATTCAGCTAAACACAGTAGAGCAGGACATGTTCCTTGAATTTTGCTTCGCTTTAGAAAGCAGTCTTTTGAGGAAGACAATGGGGCCCTCTCCGCACGGAGTGAAATGTAACCTTATGTTTGCCTCCTCGCGTCTCTGAAGCCCCCTCCCTTCCCCACAAGGTGTAGCTGGCCGAGGTCGCGGTTGTCTTTTTTCTTTGGATGGTGAAAGGTTGCATACGGTCTTCACCTTGAACAGCCGGATACACAATGCAACCTCTTTCCTCATCCAACATTGTGGGCTCAGTCTAGATTGGATGTTTTTGGATTTTTATTTTTTTATGACATTTTTTAAAAATGTTATTTTTTTCCCCAGTATTGAACGCATCATCACCCCACGTCTGGCGCTGACCGCAGCAGAGTATCTGGCCTACCAGTGCGAGAAGCACGTGCTGGTCATACTCACCGACATGAGCTCTTACGCTGAAGCCCTGAGAGAGGTGAGCATCTGGATTGGACGCTTGAACACTAATGCACTTGTTTGGTCCAGAAACTGGATTGAATTAAGGTCAGCTTCTCCTCCGAGACCTGATTACCACGTATAAGTTTGCTTCACACAAATCCAGTGAGTAGCGGTCAATACTTTCAACCATTTATTTCTTGGATTCACTGTCAGGAAGATGGTTAGATGCATCACAAATCAGCAGGCTGCTTTCCACACCTTCACTTTCAATCAAAAACAGTGTGTCATTGTGTGAAATAATACAATAGTAGGTTTTGTTGCATACAAGGCGATGAATAAAAACGAGCCGATTATAAGTGTTCGCTTGCTAGCACTACTGCCAGCTTCTGATATTACCTCCTCAGGCAGCTATAGTACAATGAGTCCCACAAACTCAGATAGCTAGCTGTTATATATTATTAGGTAACTACTCTAGCAAAGTTGCTTTGCTCCGATAACGTACAATACTTGGCTAGTTTACAAGCTTGTTAGGTTAGCTAGGTAATTCATGTTAGCTAGCTAGCTAACATTAGTCCTGTTAACTAATCTTTTTTTGTCTTCTAACTTCATTGCTAATTTTAGCCAATCTTGACTCAAGCTAACAGGCTTTTTCTAATGTTATAATTCTGTTTGTGTTGACAGCACGGATATGACTGGAATAAATGTCAGTTTCCAACACAGTTTTCCCAATATTTCACGTTATATTTTGAATGTGGCTGAACTTTTTGGCCCACTGCAGTGCAACTATTGAATGCTTCATCTCTTCCTGAACCAGGGAAAATGAGGAACTATATTTCTTGGCGCATTTACTCATGTAAATGTATAAAAATATTATAATTTTCACTTAATAATGGTTATAATTTTTGTGGCAAGTAGACAATATTCAGGAGTGCAGACTAACAAGCGTGTTTGTAAAGAACCTTCATCCAGGTAATATACCAGTGAGCAATTGAATAAAATGGGTTTCTCGAGTTACTAGACTAACATGGCTAACACATGATTTTTTTCTCACAAGTTTGCCAAGCCTTACTGTCTCCCATAAATCCTACATGAAGTTTCCATGGCAACTGGAACATTTCTTGTTTAGCCTTACCATTATACTGAAGAACTACAGTAAAACACTTAAGATGTACACATGTGCTCACTGAAGAGAACATTGAAGGTGCTTCATGCCCTTATATTAAAATCACCCCTTACTACAGGTGAGCACTGAGTGGAAAAAGGGGTTTTATGCAACATGGCCACTGATAAGAAGAAATGAAAGAAAATGAGCTACATTTTTAAGTGCCCTGCCCTGAAGTGCATTGCTTCCTCCTCATTTCAGCACATTTGTGTGTTACATTTGAAACTATTGAAAGTTGTTATAATCTTGGCTCCAGCTTCAGTTTTCATGCTCACCTGGCCACACAGAGTGCATTTTATGGAATATGAAACCTCAACAATTTGGCCTGTCCTGTCACAACAGTAATAATACTGCTACTAATAATAATAATGATAATAATTAATTGCATTTATACAGCACGTTTCACAATTAAGGCAGTTTATAGCGAAAGAGGTAACCTCGCCTCAACCATCACCCAGGTGATTCACGGCAGCCATTTTGGGCACTCACCACACGCACATCAGCTAGGGTGGAGAGGGAGGGAATTAGTAAACCAAATAAACTGGGTGATGGTTGGGAATTCTGCCTGTAGCTGTAAGAAAATCCAAAGATGCTGTCTGCATAACCGCATGAAGATGAAATCATAAAAACAAACATAATTAATCATTTGATTGAAAGATGTAATAAAGGACGTCATCTGTGTGAGACCAGTAATGACAATCAGCTTGACAGTCAAAGATGTGTACACGAGACGACGACCACAAACCTGTGTTTCACGCAACATTCTCGACAACATTGAAAATTCAAATAAAAACAAAAAAACAAAAGCCTCCCCAAAATCTGGCAAGGTATTGCTTGAATGGTGAACTTACTAATATCACTCATGGTTTCTGTTAACGGGAGGATAATGTATTCTTCAGTGCTCTGGAAGCCTCTTAACTTCATTATTTCCAGAAGTTCAGTGCGGAAGAAAATGATTTTTTGAAAGCACTTTTCAGGCTGTGCGTCGTCAACACAGACCTTGTCGCCCCTGCCTTTTATGCTCGTAATAATCCTTTTGTGCCACAAAAATGTTTTGTTATGTCGTTGTGCCAGCCACACAATGTGTGTTTTAAATAGTTTTGTACACGTGAAAGCTTGGCTTCCACGCTCATTGTCTGTCTGTAACCTTGGCACACATAGACCACATTAATAAAGTCCCTCCTAGGGTGATAGGATTTGTATTTAACCACCTTCAAAAAAGCGGCCAGGGCATTAACATTTAACTTCTTTTCCCATTCACACACTTCAAGGTTACCTCAATTGTATTTGCTGTGCACAAGCTATCTCTTAACCCTGATGGGAGTCTTGAGAGGCGGGGGTGATTGTGTTCTGCGCACTGATGGTGTCAAATGTGGGGTGCAGCAAACGCGTGAGCGCTCCGTGGCTGAATGTTTGACTTGCAGCATGCAGCTGTTTTCATTCGGTCAAATGTTCAGTTTTCTGTTTATTCTGTTGGCTCTTTTCAGCTTCTGTTTAAAGAGCGTTTTCTCTGGGCACAAGAAAATGGTTTACACGATAATATTTCACTCAGAGTTATTGAGATATTCACAACTCATCCAACACATTGATTTATTTGACGTTATAGAGTATTTTGTGTTGATCACTGGCAAGAAATCCCAATTAAATCCATTTTGATTCCATGAAGTAAGAAAATAAAATGTGAAAAATTGTTTTTAGAATCTGTGTGTCTCTGTCTGTCTGTCTGTCTGTCTGTCTGTCTGTCTTTGTCTGTGTTGTGCATAATGAATATAAGGAAATCTATGTCAAAGTAAGGGCATAAGTATGAGTCAATACAAGTGTAGGTAAAAGCAAGTAGGAGACACTTGTTGATGGTATGGGCATGTTAGTTGTGCCCATGTGGTGCTGGAAAAATGTGCCTTTGAACAAACAAGCAGTTCCATTTTCCGTTTGTGAATCGCTGCTCTCCCCCGTTAACTACCCACAGTCGCCACAAACGTGTACTGTGCTTCCAGGTGTCGGCCGCCCGAGAGGAGGTCCCGGGACGGCGAGGGTTCCCGGGCTACATGTACACTGACCTGGCTACCATTTACGAGCGTGCCGGGCGAGTGGAAGGCAGGAACGGCTCCATCACACAGATCCCCATCCTCACCATGCCCAACGACGGTAAGACTGGCCCACCTCTGCGCTTACGGTCAGGGGCAGCATGAAGCTTATTTACCATAGCTTACCATACCTAGGAGGTAGCTGTTGCTTATCTAGTTCTTAGAATAGGGTATACGAGAGAGGGACAGTATATTGATATTAGGTTATTGGTTGTTTAATTGTAACCAAGTGGCTTGTCAAACTGGTGTCTGTTCCATCTCTCTCTTTCTCTCTCTCTCTTTCTCTCTTTCTCCCTTTCTCCCTCCCTCCCTCCCTCCCTCCTCCTCAAACATCAAAGGGATCTCCTTGGGGAACTGAAAGATGCAGATTTTTGCATAAACAAATGAGGGTTGTTCTGGTGTTCTCTATCACTGACAGGTTTTATTACTGCTTTGATGGAACACCAGGGCACCTAACTATGTAGGTTATTGGAGCCAGCTTGGTCAGTGTAACCCAGAGGGTTAACAATTTGTCCATTTAGAGTTCCCTAAAGCTGAATGCAAGTAAGTAATGGTTGTGGAGGCTTCCCAATTTGGCATTGGCATTTTCCAGGCCAAACCAGATAAAAGTGGAGTTCTGTGTGTCACGATTGGCCTTATCACAGGGTAGTGATATTTTTGGAAATGCGTGGAAATTTCTACTGGCTGGACTGGACAACTATTATTTACACAAGTTACCTCTACTGTCGAAAGCAGGAGTAATTTTCCCATTTTTTAGGTATTTAATAGCTACGGGGTATTAACTCATAATATATTCATGTTTAGCATCCTAACAAAAGGCGGTCCCTAACCCTGGTTTGGACAACATAGAGTTGGTTTTTCCAAAATTTTACTTTTATCAGACCTATGATAAGCCAGTCCATAAATTAACCCAATTCCTTCAGCGCTTCTACTTAAGCCTCATCCAATCAGGGTTGTAATCTTCCACCCTGCAGGGTGAGATAATTATAGGACAGGAGAGGAGGGCTTGAGTTCAGTTTTTAACTCTAAATATGGCACATCCATCTTGGTGGCATCTTACACACTAATATGGTAGGCATTACAGGACCCACTGGTGATGGGTGTGGTTCATCCAGTGGCATCAGCTATATAAAATATACAAAATTTATATCATTTTTGATAATTACCTTAACAAGATATGAAATCGTTTAAAAGATCAGTCATCAATACAAAACGTGACCCTACCTTACCGAATTTAGACATCTCGCAATCACATTATTTATGAAGATATTGCTTGTCCAGACAGTTTAAGATCTGCTTGCTTTCTGTTGTTGCTGTACAGACATCACCCATCCCATCCCTGACTTGACTGGATACATTACTGAGGGCCAGGTGTATGTGGACCGTCAGCTGCACAACAGACAGGTACCAAGCTCCTCCGTGATGACTGTTTGAGGCTCACTTAAAACCAGAGTTGATCACTGTTCTCCAAAATGATGTATAGAAATGTGATGCAAATAATTCTGTTCGAGTGACCCCTGGGTTAATGTAGAAATTCACGACAAATCTGCCAATCTTCTCTTTCAGATCTACCCTCCTATCAATGTGCTGCCCTCTCTGTCTCGACTAATGAAGTCTGCCATCGGGGAAGGGATGACTCGTAAAGACCATGCTGATGTTTCCAACCAGCTGGTAACTATTCCACCTCTGTGTCACCACTGAATTTTCCACCATAATATTGGACTCTTATTTTGGAAAACTAGGGTGACCAGATGTCCCATGTTTCATGTGACAGTCCCGAGTTTTGACTCTTTGTCCCACGGCCCACAACAACATTGATTTTAAATAAAATTATAGCATTACACATTTCAAAACCATGTTGTTATTTTTTTGTATGGGAAGCATTCATATCAATTTCAATCATTCTCCAAATTTGCACTGGCATCTGCCCACCCCCCCCCCAGTCATGATAGAGGAAGATTCTATGGAAACAACGCCATGCTAATGCTACTGCTACTGCATTATGCAGCATTATTTATTTGTAAATTTGCGCCATTCGAGCATTCAAAAATGATAACATGTTGGCTAAGAATTTGGGAAGATTAACTGGAAATGTAAATTTGAAGTACACCTGAGGTCACCTGAAGTCTGTATGAGGCGATGCACAGAGCTGAGTGCATCCTTTGCGAATCTTTCTCCGTTAAGCACGGAGGGGAGGGGGATGTGAAGCAACCTGGCGCTGGTGTCGTAAAAAAGTAACCAGTGTTTTGTCACACTCTGCAACGTGGCCTTTCACACAGGTCATCTGACTGCACTAGTAAGTTATTCTCTGTTAGTTTGCCAGATTCCGATTCTATTTTGCACAAACAAAGCGTAGCCAAATATGTATTTAATTGTAGTAGCCCCACTGCAAGTGTGAACCTTGTTTAGAAGTGTTTACAATAATAAATTAGGCTAAGTAAATGCAGTGAGCTATAAACAATAGAGTTGCTAGAACTACAAACGTCTTAATTGACGCACTGACATTTTGTCATTTTCACAGTACGCATGCTACGCCATCGGAAAGGATGTTCAGGCCATGAAGGCCGTTGTTGGGGAGGAGGCCCTCACCTCGGATGACCTTCTCTACCTCGAGTTCCTGCAGAAGTTTGAGAAGAACTTCATTGCTCAAGGTACTGTAAGAGATGTCTCTTTGGCTTCTCACTCTTATTTTACTGAGCTTCTCACAGCAATGGACAAAGTGTCACAGTTGAACTGACATGGGAAATGATGTGGAGGTACGGCGTTCACAAAAATCTGTGTTCTACACTGCATTTGTTTTCTCATCTAATATTAGAAGGGAAAAAAGACACAACCAAGAACAGTCCTCCATGATGTGGCACCCAAACCCACACTCTTTTTTTATATAAGCAATATTCTTGAGCTGAAAACATTGTAAGCTATATAATATAGCTGTCCTTTCCGCCGGTATGGGCTGCATGACAGAACTGAGTTACTTACATATTTGTACACTGATATAATATTCTGATGTAATATTCTTACCTTTCAGGTTTAGTGTCAATGAGAATATTTGAAATTGCATACACAAGTACTTGTACTTGACATGAGACCTTAAGTGCTCCATTATGCAATATGAAAAATGTTGGTGTGCCAATTGCAATTGCTTTTCTCAAAGTGAAAATGTTCATGTTGAAGTATTGTGTGTCTTAGATATTGACATAAAGAGATACAGGTATAATGCCAAAATAAAGGAAACGCCAACATAAAGTGTCTTAATTGGGCACCAGAACAGCTTCAGTGGGCCTTGGTATAGATTCTGCAAGTGTCTGAAACTCTATTGGAGGGATGCAACACCATTCTTCCATGAGAAATTCCATCATTTGATGATGTTTGTTTGTTGATGGTGATGGTGGTTTGTCTCAGGCGCCTCTCCAGAATCTCCCATAAGTGTTCAATTGAATTGAGATCTGGTGACTGAGACAGCCATGTCTACATGTTTACATCATTTTCATGCTCATCAAACCATTCAGTGACCATGATTTTTTCCCTGCTCAGTAGACCTCTATCTGTGTTCTTTTGCGCTACTTTACTTGCAAACATGCATTAGGTGTAATAAGGGGTTTATGCACTGCGACCTGACCATAGTATCCCTTTCTGTGAAGTTCTCAATGGACTGTTCTTCATGAAACTGCCTGCTCACGCCCTAGATTGATATTTGCAGTCAACTGATTGTTGCTCATCTGTTTTGCCTTTCATCTCCACTGATGCACAGACATCATCGTTGACTAGTATACACTTTCGACCACAGTTGTCCTTAGTTGATATCTTTCCCTCAGACTTCCATGCCAATGTCACTTTAGCCACTGTTCCTTGTGAAACATCAGCAAGTTAAGCAATCTTTGTCACTGAAGCTCCTGCCAAATGTGCCCCAACAAGGCTCAATTGTGAACCATATGCAGTGTACAATATAAACCTTCCCATTCAAAACATTCAAGGAAATGTAGAAGACTGTTTACAAGGAGGTACAAATTTTGTGCTGAATAAAAATAATTCTAAATGCACAACCTTGTTGGATGAGTAAATTCCATCCTTTATTAGTATTTACAGTCATTTGAATAAAATAGCTTGTAAGAAGCATGTGCTTCACAGAAGTCACACTTGCACATGCTTCCAAATCTTTGTGAAAACACAATGAAGGACAAGAATATAAATGCCAGAGAATGCAAAAAGTAATGCAATGATTACAATCTCTGTGTATCGGTTTAAAACAATACAGCAACAGAAAACACAATTAAATAAGCACTGATGCGATAGCAATGGCTGAATGGACCTTGTGTTGACAACAGTTTGTGTGGACTATTTGTGGACTCTAAGCCCTAACAAGTCACAGGACTCAAAAGAGTTGATGGTACGGTACATTGGACCCAATACTGTTCTGGTTTCTATTATCTTCTACTTAACATATTTGTAAGGCAGTGTGTGCTGTATAGGTCTGGACCCAGAAGGGCTCTTATTGACATTCACCTGCTTTTGGTATCCCAGCTTCTTCGTCTCTAAGGGACTCTGGGTCAGCCTGGACACATCACACACCTGCACCTGGTGCACTTGCTTTCAATATACTTTGCATCTCTGTTTTACTCGTGTTTCCTTTATTTTGGCAGTTGTGTGTGTGTGTGTGTGTGTGTGTGTGTGTGTGTATGTGTGTGTATATATATATATATATATATATATATATATATATACACCAATCAACCACAACATTAAAACCACTGACAGGTGAAGTGAATAACATTGATCATCTCATTACAAAGGCACCTGTCAAGGGGTGGGATATATTAGGCAGCAATTGAACAGTCAGTTCTTGAAGTTGATGTGTTGGAAGCAGGAAAAATGGGCAAGCGTAAGGATCTGAGCGACTTTGACAAGGGCCAAATTGTGATGGCTAGACGACTGGGTCAGATCATCTCCAAAACGGCAGGTCTTGTGGGGTGTTCCCGGTATGCAGTGGTTAGTACCTACCAAAAATGCTCCAAGGAAGGACAACCGGTTAACCGGCGACAGGGTCATGGGCGCCCAAGGCTCATTGATGCGCGTGAGGAGCGAAGGCTAGCCCGTCTGGTCTGATCCCACAGAAGAGCTACTGTAGCACAAATTGCTGAAAAAGTTAATGCTGGCTATGATAGAAAGGTCTCGGAACACACAGTGCATCGCAGCTTGCTGCGTATGGGGCCGCGTAGCCGCAGACCGGTCAGAGTGCCCATACTGACCCCTGTCCACCGCCAAAAGCGCCTACAATGGGCATGTGAGCGTCAGAACTGGACCATGGAGCAATGGAAGAAGGTGGGCTGGTCTGATGAATCACATTTTCTTTTACATCATGTGGATGGCCGGGTGCGTGTGCCTCGCAACTTACAGGACTTAAAGGATCTGCTGCTAACGTCTTGGTGCCAGATACCACAGGACACCTTCAGAGGTCTTGTGGAGTCCATGCCTCGACGGGTCAGAGCTGTTTTGGTGGCACGAGGGGGACCTACACAATATTAGGCATGTGGTTTTAATGTTGTGGCTGATTGGTGTAAATCTGTGTTTGTACATATGTAAATACATATCTGTGTAAAAATATACTTTAACAATGGTGTGACCACTGGTTTAACAGAAAATAGTAATTATTTCAAAAGTGATTATAGCTAGGCTATATTCTGTCATATTTCAGATATCTGCTATGTTTCAGTACTTGACTCTACAATGCTAAAGGTAATTAAGAAGAAGAGATTTTAATTACGTTCGTCTTTATTGTGTTTTTATTGACAGTCAGTAATAGTCCTTGTCAGTAATCATCTGTTTATTTTAAAGAAAATATCATTTTAAAAGGCAACAATGAAAAACAGACTAGTTTTTAAAGTTGATTTCAGCATGCAGCGGAAATTCTGTGCGACGCCGACAAAGTTCACGTCAGCCTTGCCTCTTAACCTTTCATTAGAAACCGCAGTTAAGAGGCTGGCCTTCATGCATCTCATATCTGTTTTGTCAGAGCACTTGTAAACATAAGCTCACACTTGTCCTTGAAATGAGATTGCAGCAGTGGGATTTCAAACACGCCAGTGTATGATAGTCATGCGTAAGTGAGTTCATGGAGGCATAATTTTGTTGTAATTTTTGTCAGTCAGAAGAGCGCAGATAAGCATGTGCCGTCCTCTGAAACGTGTGATGTCATCTACCGCTGCTTTTCCGAACAGACGCTGAGTTGGAGGGACGCTTTGCGCGCCGTTTATACAGGGAGACTGTGTGATGCCCAGTTGCCCAGATGGGGTTGCTGGTGGCAATGAGACACGGATGTCCAGCTGACTAAAATGACTCCCTCCCCGGGCTTCCCGCAGGGCTGCCCGGCCATAGTCGGCACTGGCACTACCCGGATTTGATACCAGGCCGTGGTTGGAAAGCTGTTGTGGAAATGTAACCTAATCACATCACGACTTGCTACGATTTAGATGGGTGAATGGAGAAAAAAAAGATTCATTACATTAACAGACATTAACTGCTCCTGCCAGAGAGAGCGGCATCTTTCCCCCCACTTTTCATTGTAGGTGGCAGCGAATGAGACCAGCCTCCAGAAATATCACAGGCCTATTGTAGGCCCACTCCATTTCACACTAGTCCTCAAAATGATGAGATGGCAAAGGGGGATTGCAAGTATACTCTGAGCATTGTCTTGTATTAGCTTGACTCTGCTTGATGCTGATGTGATTGTGAGTTGAATGTATTGTCACACACATTATTTGGCTGGTTGTACAGTATCGTGGAGGTTCTCCGTCATCTCTCATACCTACATTGCATGCACAGCAAAAAGCTACAACCCCTCCATTCAGACATTTGTGGTGCTCTCTCTGGCTCTTCCATGTTTTTTGACTTGTCAGCCAACAGCATATACAGTATATATACACACACACACACATATTGGATACCAGGTATAAAGAGGGTTTAGATATCAGGTATAAAAATCCAATAATATTTTTTTTTCTTTTCTTTTTGTAATGGATTTACTTTCACATTTAAAACTTGATTCTGCTGGCTTGAAAGTAATTCCACAGCACACAGTGGACTCCACAAAACTGCGGGAGACAAATTGAGGGCGTAAATCTGTTATTGATGTCCTCACTTTGGTTGCTGCTGATGCAATTCAGATATATTGGATACTCTTTAGAACCCCCAACGCCCTGTGTTGATTTTCTAATAAATTGCTGTTAAAAACAATTGAAGTGCATTGACCAGCAAGCAATTACTAAATGGCTATCTAGCTGTGGGGACTCTTTCTAGTTTATTATTCCTATTATTTCAGCTTATTTTCAACAAAATTACATGAATCCCAGCTATTCTCGCAATTTGATGATAAAGCACTGTTTATGTCATTTATGAGACCTACAGTTCATTTTTCACTAGCAATCTTAATATATATAAAAAATATATGAATAAAAAATATCAAGATTCCGTAAGGCCAATTAATGTAGTGTTGTATTCTGATTCTACACAAGGGTTCCAAAAGCAGCTGAAAATCTTGACGGTTTAGTAAAAAAAGACACCTGGCCATCCTTTTGGAATACGCTTTATGATTTAGCATGTTTGTGATTGTAAGTGAAGATCCTCACCCCCCCCAAAAAAAAGTATAATACATAAGTACTGTCATTCATTTGTCATATCAAGTGTGAGCTATATAGTGAATAATACTTATTCTTTATGGTACTTAAATTCTTAAGTTAAGTGTGTCGCGAACCCTTGGTTGCTTGGTGTGGCACAAGTTGGGTCAGCTGCAATGGACAGCATAAGATAAAATATTACGGTTTGTGCTGAGGAGAACATTAACTGTTGATTACCCCCCCCCCAGGTCCCTATGACAACAGGACTGTGTATGAAACCCTGGACATCGGCTGGCAGCTGCTCCGAATCTTCCCTAAAGAAATGCTGAAGCGGATCCCGCAGAGCACCCTGGCTGAGTTCTACCCAAGAGAGTCTGCTGCCCGGCACTGAGGCATGCTGGGAACCAGTGAGAGACCAGGTGGTGCTCCCCTCTCCCAGAGAACAGAGCAATAACCTCTGTCCATTCCCTCTGTAGATGTACTGTGTCTGGTTTGAATGATGTGTTAGCAAACATTGTGTGTGATTTATTTTCCAAGCTGTACATTTTACCTTTAAACCATCGGACAATCCTGATATTTATTGAGGTGTTATTATTAAGTGCTGGAAGGAATTTTCATTGTCCCCACCAAATAAACATGTGATTTCAAAGGGAATTAATATATATTTTCACTCTCTTCTTCTGCTTTGATGGATTTTGTCCTGTTGATTTAAAGAGATTTTCCGACTGTTTTATGCAATAATTGAATTTGTTTTTGTTTGTGTTTTGTTCTTTGTTTTGATGGTTTTGCTCATACAAGGCCACCTGCAATTATTATATACAAATAATGCATACTTTGAATTGTCAAAAGTATTATCATCCACCATAAATATAGCATTCCAAATATGTTGGTTTGCTAAACAATATTATTTCCAAAAAATGTTTTTAAAAAACTGTATTGAGAAATTACTGCCATCCAGTGCTTTCATATTGAAGTTGCTAGTTTGAAAAACTAGCAATCTCTTCCAGATTGAAAAACAATATGGAAAATTGAAAAAAAGACTGAAAATTATCAAATAGAATATTGTCATTACTGCAATATAAAATCAGATAGTATAATTTGTTAAATAAGATTGTTTGTTGGACAAAGAATAAGCAGACAACGACAATAACGATGCATTTCACATATGATTTTGAACATGGAAGGAATTGTATTTTGTGAGCAGTCTGTTCTGTTCAGACTTGCGTTTTGCTGTTAATTTGTGTTTACCCTTCTCTGTGTTGACCACTTTTATTTAGTCTTTTGTCTGCTGTTGTTGCTGGAAACCAATGTGTGTATTTAGACTGGACAGAATTAAGAGATGTTTACAATATGTTATACGTTGGCATGTGTGCTGTAAACAGATTACTAAACATTCCTGTCGGTGTCCTCGCTAATTCTTTTTTCTTAATAAATTCAGTCTATACGTGTTGATTCAGGTAACTGTCCATTAATAAAATTGTATTACTGTGGAATTTTCTTGGGATCATTTGCTGCCAGTTAAAACACTAAGTTACAAACTAACAAGAGCTATTGTCGTCCAATTGATCAAACAAATAATGCAAAAGGCACAATTTCACGTCGTATAGGCCTACATGACAAAGGGTTATTCAACTAACAACAAAAATCCGGTCATAAAGTAAATCTGCAAAATATAACACTAGATCCTGATTTTTCGAAAACCTGTGCTCGCTTTTTATTTTATTTTATTCACATTACTGTGTTGACTGCAGTATATAGTTGTGCAAAGTTTGTTATACAAGACTGAAGTAGCCCTATGCTTGGTATTACGTATTATGATGCTACGATTTCCTCATCATTTACAAAATGCAATTTTTTTGGTTTTTATTTCAGGGTACCTTAAAGATCAAAACATTTGGCTATCGCTTTTGAATCGTAATAAAATCTTTTCTTAAACCATGATCGAGCACTTCCTGTATACAGGAATAATGTTGCTTACACACCGCTCCCAGGTTCAAGTTCAGAGTAAGCAAATAGCTTATCTTAAATTGCTGATTGAGTGCGACCGCGTCTCCCGCCAGCTGCAGGTGTGTCAAAGTTTCACTTCCTGTTACAGTAGCCTGCCATTCATACAGATTTGATTGACCTGATTTACCTCAAATGGCGAATGTTGAGGAAGCGAAACAAATGGAGGTCATTACAGAGTTATCTAAACAAGGTAAGGGACTTTGCTTCAAGTTTCACCACAAGAAATAACTTCATAGACACTGCATCACGTGGATTTTTCTACTTCTGCACAACTAAACTTCGCGGGGCATGAATCAAACATCGCATGGATGTTTTAGATTTGATTGAAAGTTATGACCTTTTGCTTTTTAATTAATTTACCCTAAGATTGTAGCTATTGTAACTAAAATGCTTTTCTACATGACAAAATACTGTTCTGTTTCGGTATGCTATAAACTATGCTATATAAATATAATTAATGTAAAACATGCCGAAAGGTTCGAAAGCGCATTATAAAGCTTTTTCCTCAGCCACA
The DNA here is from genome assembly GCA_029706075.1 of Aldrovandia affinis. Classification (NCBI taxonomy): domain Eukaryota; kingdom Metazoa; phylum Chordata; class Actinopteri; order Notacanthiformes; family Halosauridae; genus Aldrovandia; species Aldrovandia affinis. The sequence goes on along the minus strand of JAINUG010000002.1, from coordinate 9,637,883 downwards.
TATTGAGCATAAGATTAAGATGTCATTACAGCAATATTCAGAATGTTTTTATCATGTAGTCACATAAAAACGCAGATCTTAAACGCTACAAATATTGGTCTAGTGACGATATAAGTAGGCTAGTCTAGGCTATGCATAATGACAGGTGGTGAGCTAGGATGGAACCATCTGTTGTCCATTTCTGCAATATCATTCGCCCGCTCATGTAGATTATTTCTGTTATTATTTCACCGAGGCAAAGGGGTGCAGTTCGCATTGCAATTTGTGATTTTAACAGTTCCAGTAAGAGCACCTGGCAGTGTTTTACCCTTAAAGGTACTTGACCTGGATTGCCCAATGTACACTGGTCCATTACAATGCTGCTTGAACAAGGGCGTCTACCAGGCAGGTACCTCTAATTAACTTACTTAAAAAAAGTTACAATTGATGTTCATTACTACAACAGCTACAATTTGTACTACAGCTGCTGTCAAGATGACCACAGTATTACTACTGCTGCAACCACTAAACAGTCATAACAATAGTGACAGCTGCAAGCATTGCTGCAGAGTCACTAACAAGGCCAAGCTGAGTTCGCTTGGCACAAGTGGCGTTACAAACCAGAAAGACAGAATTGCAATTTTGATGCAGTTTGCATTATTTCTAGAACTCTACTGTGATTTATGTTGGTTTTAGAGAGCTGACATTCAAACAACAACTACTGAGATTTCAAGGAATGGTCCTAAAACAGGCTGTTGTATCGCATGCTTAAAAAATATATTTGTAAGAATGAATAATAAATTGAATGGAGAGGGCAACAGCTGCTTGGGAAGCTCCTCTCAAAGGTCAGTCCCCAATATATACTGAGAAAAACAGCATTATTAATGTTTGACTAGTCTCAACCCAACCTCTATCAGTTTCTGAGATTGGTTTCCTACAATCTGATTGGTTATTGCAAGTTTTATTAACTTTGCTATAGGTCAATAGTTTAGTTGGCTTGAATCATCACCACCTCCAATTGGAGCCCCACCTGCACGAGATCATGATTCATTAGAATATGTAACTGACCATTGATTTATTAGCAAAGCTCATCCCCTGAGGTTTGGTGGACTTGCATCACATCAGTGTCAGCCTTGTAAGGCTCATAATGATTGGTTTTGAGCCTGACAAGTGAGGCTAATGTTTGACTGTAAGTAATTGTCTATGTACAGCATACATTACTCTAAACTGGGAAGTGTGATAAAAAGGAATAAGTTAAATAACAGCAAAAAACAATAAAATAGGCTACTTGATACAATGCAAGCATGACATTTTCACACTACTGTGTACCATGTCATTTCACTTTGGCTTTCAGGCCTGAATTCAAACCTAGGGCTTCATAAAATAATTACAGCTTAGCCATTCTACCACACTAAAAATTGTTCTTAAGTTAAACAACCTGCATCAGTAATGGCATGTGGATGTTATGTTCATTCAACTAACTTTTAACATTGTGGTTTAGTTTACAAAATCTTAGTACACATGTACTTCACTTGAAAACTAATTTTAAGTTTCATAGACCTGTTCATGAATGAAAAGTAATGAGACAAACATTCCATATTTCTATGTTAATTCAGTGACTAAGTGGCCTTATTTTATATGTAAGCTGAAAGAACAAATTTTTCTTAGTAGACAGTTTTTTTCCACATAGCTGCAAATCAAAGTAAGTGACATTAATTTAGGTACTATGAACCTCCTAATATTCATTGTAATATAGCTTATTAAAGCAACTTATTAGTACAAGAATATAAAGATTATTGAAATGAATGCAATAGATGTCAACTTTTTTAGCAGATTTCCCTCCATAAGAAACACTCCAGAGCTATTTTTAAACGGATGGTGAGACATTGTAATGAGCAGCTTCCACCACAGATTTGGTCGGAATTCATCTGATGCAAAATAAGTTCCACAGTGAGGTTCTGCATTTAAAAATGGGGAAATGTATAAACCTTTTTTTCTTGAGAATGTCTGGTGGGTGTTCCCCTCTTACTTAGTGAAGAGTCACTGTAAACATGACTGACCAGAATGTCTGTGTTTCAACAGCTGTCCAAGAATACGAAGGGCTTCAAGAGGAGCACAAGAGAACTAAGATGGAGGTCAGTGCGGTTGTGCATTTCTTTGTGACTAATTGCATCGGTCCAAGTGATTGTTATTTTAGTTTTATGGGTATCAGTTATTACCAGCACAGACTCTTGTATATTCTACTGATGAAACAAGCCTAGGCTTTCATCTAAGACAATCTGAGCCCACACTTGTCAACTACTGTGACTTGAACAGGATGTTCAGAAGTCCTATATAATTTTTCAACCAGGTTGATACCTAAACTAATGTTTGCTAGTGCAGCAGGGTTGATTGTGTTTCACTAGATATAGCACCATGTAGAGCAGACTACACCCGTGTGTCCCAAGGTCTCCTCTTACACGACGATGAACTCGTCCTCTCGTAATTATGCTGTTGGTTGGTTGGAATTAAAAAGTAATTTTTACTTGATGCTTCAATTTCAGTTGATCACTTTTACAAAGGCAGGCATTTTTATTTGCTTCTGGCTGCTTGGACTATTATCACACAGTGTGGGTTGGGCTGTTAGGGAAGGCCCACATGCAGTTTTTTCCTGTAGGTATTATTAAGTGACAGTGTGTCTACACATGGGTTTGTTACATCTTCAGTGTGAATACATTCAGTACATTTAGCCAAATATCACTAGCATAATGCCATTTAGTCAATGGTGTGACTTTCAGGATGTGAAGTGGGTATGTTAGGAGCTTAACCTCCATATCAAGTAAGGGTTTACGTATGCTAATGGTATATTCATTAGCATACGTAATGGTTATTTTGGATAAAACTTGCTGGAGGGTTAATGAGCCCCTGGCTAAGTCTGCAATGGGGTTGTGCAAGCTTGTGCAGAAAGGAGTCTGTCCACTTCAACATGCTAAGCAAAAGAGAATTCAAATTTAAAACTCAAATGAACAGATCCCACGGTTGGGGAGATAGCAAGTTCTCTGTTAACATTTAGGCCTGTGACATGTGTGATAAGCCCCAAGTCTCAAACTCTAGAGTTGTCCAAAGTATAAAGCACACAGTGAAGATGACACCCTTTACAATTGATATGCAAAAGTTCTGAAAGCTGCAAAATATTAATTTCAAAGTTGGCTGTATTCTGATGTGTGATGGAAAGTGATCACAGTTCCTATAACCCATAACAGATCATTTTTTTAAACTGTGATTAATTTTACTCATAGGCTTCATGAACAAAATTGTGAATTTATGCACTCATTCATTAAATAAAAGTTCTCAAAAATAGGGCATCTAAATTGAGTTTTGCATGAAGACTCAAAGGACTAACCCAGTCACTGATTAATACACAATAAAACCTTTTTCTACTGCCACTGTTTATAGTGACGAATATTTGTATGTTTTTAAAAATTAAATCTGAATGAAATGTTTTGTGAATAAAGTGTATCTTAGCTGACAGCAGTTTCTCCTGTCACAGTAAGATTAAAAACATGTGGCCTCCCGCGTGGTCCAGTGGTTACAACGTTCGACACTGGCCACGGCGACCGGGGTTCGATTTCCCGTCGCGCCAGAGTCGGCTCTGGTCGGGAGTGCCACCAGGGGCGGCGATTGGCTGTCCGCCCCAGGGAGGGGGGAGGGAAGCCGACAGGACGTTTGCTGTGTACAGGAGTGGCCCTGTAGTACCGGGTTACGGTCAATGGCCTGGCAAGTGCTGTCTTGGAGGAGACGATGCTTCGCCTCCGTCACTACCGGTCGCAGGACTACGGCAGCGAACTCACATTACTAGGGGGGATTGACATAAAATAGCGGGTGTAATTGGCTACTAAAATGGGATAAAATCTGAAACAAAATTAAAAAAAACTAAAAAAACATGTTGCCGTGTCAGCAGACCCTGAATTATCCTTGTCACTGATGACGTGCCATCAGTCCCCAAAAGGTAAACTCGCTGGAGTTTACTCCTTGCATGTTGAAAAATATATTTTGTCAAATTATCTCACTAGTTGCAAGAAGCCTCCAATGGGATTAAGCCTCACATTTTCTCACAAAAGCACGTCCCATTAAAAAAATATGACATATAAGCACTGTTGCTCTATGTCACTGTGGTCTTCTGCTATTGATATGTATTGTCCCTCACTTGCATCCCATCGGTTTGTCTGCTGCGTTGCTTCTGGCCCTGAAGCAATGTTCTAGGAAGTCCCTCCTCTCCCATCTTGTCATTGGCTTTCACAATGGGCATATTCTGGAACTAAATTTGTAAACAAACTGCTTTGACCACGTGCAAGATGGATGAGGTGGGATTGGGTCAAATAAGTTGAACTACCCTGGGTGAAAACTTTTATCAAAATATGACAAAAAAGATGCGGCTTGGAGAGAGTTAGTAAGGATCATGGGTATTGTAGGCACATTATAAAACATGCTCATCCCCAGGACAACTGTCCTACAATTTAGCAAGCTAGTTCAATTTAGCTGGATAAATGCTAGCTAGATAGATGTTTTATATGATGTGGCCATGCATTCATTTATTTATTTTATTTATTATTTTAGTGTGTATTGATGAGACAGCAGAAGAAGGCTAATGGGAAAAACCACATCAACCCACCCCTAAATTAATATCATTGGTTCAATATTTGTTTACACGCGTATCCTGATTGCGTCCAGTGTGGGCATACAAATGCGACAATCGCACGCAACAATATTGTTACTGCGCGCTTGCATCCAGTCTGGGGAGTATGTAAGTGGTTCAAAATTGGGTTTGCTTTCAAAGTGTCTAGGCTTTGAATTTGGCTCTGACGGTACTTACCAGTCCATTCACTGTTGAATTGAAGATTTTCAAAGTCAATTTTCATCTTCTTGTCAGAGAGGATTGAAAGTGTTGTCATTGTGTGTCTCAACAATTAGCAAACTAGCTATGTTACTCTTAAATAGGCTCCCTAAACTAGATAGCTTTCTAGACCACTTGGAAAATATGAAAGTAGGTTGCATAAAGACAAATCAAATCAAATTTATTTGTATAGCGCTTTTCACAATAGAATTGTCACAAAACGCTTAACAGAGGGGGAACCCAGGCCCCCCAAAAGCAAGCCTAAAGGCAACAGTGGCAAGGAAAAACTCCCTTGGTAGGGAGAAACCTTGGGAGGAACCAGACTAAAAAGGGGGGGAGCCCATCCTCTTCTGGCCGGCACATGGTATGTCCAAAAAAGACCATGTCATGGTCAGTCCAAGGTGGCTCAGGGCTGAAAGACTTTGCCCCTCCTGAGTTAGGTAGTCAGCGTGGGGGTGAGGGTTGATGGGGGCAGCTCACACTTCTCGCAGGATCTAGGGCTTGGGGGCAGGTGCCCCTGAGTCAGAGGCCGAGGCAGAGAAGAGAACATGCAGTCAGAAAAAAAGCAGTGCTATAGCCAGTAGCATTATGTAAGAGCAGGGGAGCACAAGCATAGGAAATATACAGATAGCCCCAACAGGTGTAAGCTATGGCAGCATACCTATTAGGAGAGGGACAGAGAAAACACGCAGCCATGAGAGAGTTCCAAACCATCCACACCTGATCAAGGATAACCAGCATAACAGTGGTGGTAACACATTGAGGAGGTGACAGTATGGAAAGTTTCTCACTCCATAAGACACTAGGGCACGGCCTTCTCCATCTCTCCACCTAGACTATGTTTGGCAGTAGGCTAGGCTGAAAATATATGTTTTTAATCTACACTTAAAAATGGAAACTGTGTCCGAATCCCTAACATGCCTTGGTAAACCGTTCCACAACAGAGGAGCTCTAAAAGAGAAGGCTCTACCACCAGCTGTGCTTTTCAAAATTCTAGGGAGTAATAGATGGCCGGCTTCTTGTGAACGAAGCAGTCGTGTCAGCTTATAGGGGGCAATCATTTCGGTCAGATATAAAGGTGCAAGTCCGTTCACTGCTTTAAAAGTTAGCAACAGTACTTTATAATCAGCCCAATATTTAATAGGAAGCCAATGTAGTGATGCTAACACTGGAGTAATGTGCTCATACTTCTTGGATCTAGTCAAAATACGTGCCGCTGTATTCTGTACTAGTTGAAGACTCTTTAGAGAGCTACTAGAGGAGCCGGATAATAAGGCATTACAATAGTCTAGCCTCGATGCGACAAAAGCATGCATCAAGGTTTTTGCATCCTCTAATGACAGATTGTGCCGAATTTTAGCTATGTTTCTTAGGTGAAAGAAAGCTACTCTGGAAGTGTTTTTAATATGAGTGTCAAATGTAAGGTCCTGATCAATAATAAAACCAAGGTTCTTAACCATAATGACACAATGGCACAATGACATGACATTACAACTCAACCTGACCTAAGCAGTTGAAAAACTCTAGTATGTGAGTGGTGGTAAGGTTGAGGGACAGTTGTTAGGTTCAAAAGCACCAATGTATGTGTCTCTGATGGGAAAGTGTAAACTGATACTGCGCAGATGCTGACCTGGACACACACAATAACGTTATACAGTATATTCCCGCATAACCGACTCCCACACTTGATTTACTGGATTATCTGCCACTGGCAAAGTGCCAACCTTTATGCTAGTGCTGTACATTAAGCTATCTAATGTTGTTGTTGTCTTCAAGACACTTCACTGTATAAACAGCAAAACTAGATCAAAGCAGAGTAAACCTCATGTAGACAAAACCATATATTTAATACATTGTGGTTCTGTGTGGCTCAGTTGGTAGAGCACAGCGTTGGCAACGCTTAGGTTGTGGGTTCATTCCCCACTGGGGCCACATACACTGAAAAATGTATGTATTCACTACTGTAAGTCGCTTTGGATAAAAGCGTCTGCTAAATGACGTATATTATTATTATTATTATAACCATTATGTAACCTGCAGAGCTCTTGGGGTTGATAACTTTTGAGAGATGTGCTGAAAATGTGTATGTCTGCGTATAAAGTGTTGTGCTCTCCTTTGAGAAAAAATTTGAAACTTTTGGAGAAGGGCGTGACAAAATAAAAGCTATCTCAGGACTAGGTCACAGTACAGTAGAAGACATTAAAAACTCAGCAGATGGAATAAAGAATTTGCTTCAGGTGCAAACACTTTCCAAGTTGATGCAAAAAAGTTCAGCATTTTCACATTTTGAAATTACATCGGTTTATCCGACCTTTAATGTATCTGCCGTACCTCTGGGAATATACCGTTTCAAATTGTTGCCTGTTTTGGCACATATGATCATTTTTGTCAAAACTATATACTATTTTTTGTTTCTCAGTGATCAGGGTGCCAACAGGAAGGCCATGGCGGGCCAGATTTGGCTTGTGGGACGCTCCTTGAATAGCCCTACTTTACTGATTGATTTTAGGTGATAGATGTTGCATAGCAACAACTGATAAATCAAAGGAAAATTGACGATAATATTTCAGCCTTTAAAGTTTAAAAAGCATTTTCCAAAACTAAACAAAATGACCATTATACCATTATAAATTCTCAATTGTTTTCCACAAATTTGCTGACACTACGTGACACTACTACTACTTGGAAAATCTACTTCTGAAGTTATTTTCCACGGACAACAATTGTACTTGGCTCTCTGTCATGGTAATTAAAGAGATTTCTGATTACACAGCATATGATTATTTTTGACCACCGCTGCTGTAAGGTAAGTTTTGAGTGGCACAATTATCGTGAAATTGTGAGAATAAATAATATGCCTGTTTTATTTGGATTCATTTGTTTTGTTAATGTATCATAGTGTCTAAAATGTGTTTTTAATTATAATTCACTACATTACAACTATTCTACTACATACTTGGATGGGTTATCATTGTACAGAATTGTCTATCTGTTTGCGCACTTTTCATTGATGTTTCTTTATCAAGCATTCCTTTGGTTTTTTAAATTATGTCAAGAAATTGTGTACCAAAACCTGCACTAGAGGTTAATATCGCCCTGTTCAAATTACTGTGACTAGTTATTTTCTTAAGTGGTCAACTTCTTGTATATAAAACATAATAACAAACATTTGATTACAGAGTTTGTGTTGAATGGCTGAGTGTACATAAATTTGGCCACTTTATGCGCACAGATATGCAATATAAAATTAACCCTGGCTAGCTGTGTGGAACTTCAACTTCAGTAATACTGAAATTAAAAGTTAAGATTTAAGTGTTAAGAAGCAGTACAGCCCAAGGAGGTACTGTTTCCTCTTTTCCCTGCAGGTGGATCCTTGTCAGGTGAAATCCAAGGAAAACTGGACCATGTTTCCTGACTGAAATATGAGAAGCAGAAAATATATTTTACAACTGTTTCTTTTCTTTGTGCCATTTCAGTGTGAAAGAGCATATAAAGAACGAAATGATGCCATGAAGAAACTGAAGGAATTTCAGCGAGGTAAGTGCTTTGACAGTGTGATTTTCTATGATTTTGTGTTTTTCATCCTGTATACTAATATGTATTCCAATATGTATATACTTATTAACTGAAGATCTGTAAAGCACAGCATATCTTCAGTCAGACATTACTGAGGGACATCAGTCAGACATTAATGCAACATTTTACCATATTGTTTAGAAAATACCAGGAATTAAATTTAGACTGACATGTTTCCTTATGAGTGTGGTTTTCTTTGTATTTTATTGAGGAACAAATGTGATGTATCCTCTGGAATGAACTTTGAACTGCATGTTGGGTGTCAGACAACCCTTCACGTTGTATACAAGGCACACCTACAGCAAATATAGGCCTATTCCCCATTGTTAGCTTGGGTGTATGAGAGCCAATTTCCTTTATTCAGAGTACAGGAGCTATGCATACAATTTCAGATTGATTGGAAAATAATCCATCCTTGCTCACCTGAAACCTTTGTATGCCTGGCTCTTCAGACGGTTGGGTGCTCTGCCTTAAACAAGAAACCAGCAGGTTCAACGGATGTTGTGACTTTGACAGGATGTTGAAGGCTTTTAGGATGCCAAGATTATCATAGTTATAACCAAATGTTATTCCTGCTCAGAAAACAGTGGACCACTGTCACCAGGTTGGTAGTAATCTGACAATAGACTGACCATCATATCAATGATCAATTCTTATTAATCCCTATTACATTATTATGAATGCTACTCTGATGAGCGTAAGCATGAAGAGGTATTCATAAAAATTTAATTTTGAAGTAATAAAAAAGTAATGACTAATACAATAATTGAATGAGCGGATGGATCATCACGCTAAATTGATAAATGAAAACAACTTAATGGGTGAACTGTTACGCACGGTCAAATTGTACCAGAGGATGAATAAATAGTGCTTTAAGCCACATCTGAAATGCACTGATGGCGCTGAAGCGTGCCATTGCCCGCCCACGACTGGGCACTGCTAGCTAAACAGATTTTTTGGGTGTCCCCATTCCCAAACTGGCATCCTGCAGCAGAGCAGTGAACATTGACGTGACCGCTGGATCTGCTCCCGAGGCATTGCCCTGGCCTAGGGTATTGGAAGCCCAAATGGATGCCACATGATTAATGATATGATCACCCAGATATCTCTACTCAGTTCGGCATCACCCAGAAGGATGCCAGATGTCAGACTGGCAGAGTAAACAAATGTGCCTTATCGCGGGGACAGAAAGAAAAAAGATTTATCTAGCCAGCTCACAATCCACCGATTACGGGTATTCCCACAGTAGATGTGTCTCCTTTCCAACAATCACTATGTCCAAGAACAGCCTATTATGAGCCTATATTTTGCATCTGAAAATATAACGGTACCGTCAAGCAGCCGAGATCACACAGGGCATTGCTTAATTCACAGGGGCACCTAGAGTGTCATTTTTGGGGTTCAAGGTTGAACTGCTGACACAAATGAATGTTACATGAAGTGCACACATATAACGCACAAATTAGTAAAAGGTCATCTCATATGAAATTGGACCCATTTTGGTGTGACCCTCTCAGAATTGCCACACATGCACTTGTTAAAGATGAGGGTATTGCCTACTTCACCAGAAAAAGGAGAAGGGAAGTTATTTGTTCTACAAAACGTTTTACTACAGCACGCTATACTGTATTGCATATCTATATTATAATGGCAGCAGCAGATGTTCTAGTCATCATTTTCCAACAGATTTACGTTTGTGTTTCCAGTGTTGTTTGTGCAGTCTGAAGAATGCAATTACAGAAGTTTATCCTCAGATCATTCCACTCAGGACTGCTTTGAGGACTGCACTAGACCTCGAACAGCATTGACCCAGGATGTGCCGGATACAGAATAAAATTGAAACCTACTGCTAAACTGTTAAGATACAGAGCTTGCTACTGGCTAGTTAGCTGGCTAACTTCAACACACTCTCAATACAGCCAGCTTGCTAATGCTGCCGGATTAGTTATTGTTTATTTTGGTGTGTTCTCATAGACCTAGCTAATTGTCAGTGCATTCTCAACAATCAGCAAATCGTTCAAACACAGATATGTTCTGTTCTACCAGCTGGACTATTCACCTAGCTAGCTAACCAGCTTATGCAAATTGATTTTAAAGATTAATTGCTGAAAATCTCAGGTGAAATGTTTTTAAATGTAGCTAGATGGCTATAATGAGGACATTGTTGCATTGCTAGTTAGCTATGGGTTAGCTTATTTTTCATCTGCCTAGCCAACTATGTTTTAGATAGCAACTTAGACAAATTTCTTGCTAATAATAGCTATTTAGGTCATAGTATACCTGTAATCATAAATTTTTAAAAAAGTAGCTCTAGCATCATGGCAGAACAGTCCCTCACTATATCGCCTTGTATGGGCATCATTGTACCCAGAGTACAAAAGAGGTATGTTTGGCCCCCTGCCTTCTGAAGATGCTGTTTATGGTGCATGTGCCAACCTCTGTATGTATCAGGGTTGCACACTCCTTGAGCAGGCTCTTAGCTTCTGCCTTCAAAAGAAAGTCGGCATAGTTACAATACGTCTGTGGCACTTCCTGGGAAGTCATCTGTCATCTGCTGCCCGGCTCGAGCCTTAGCCTCTGAATATTTCATAAGTTGCTGTGCTCCCGGGCATTTCTCTCCATTAAAGTCTGTATAGTTAAAGTTTGAAGTCTGTTTTGTAGTGTGCCATTTAGGGAACCTCCTGTGTGTGATCAGGTTACACAATGTTATCGTGTCTTTGGATGGAAAATTACCATCGTCTTGCATCAGTGAGGTAGCAGCATTACATTTAGATTTACAGCTCAGTGTTTGTCTTTCCCACAAATAACATGATAACTTGGCTAGCCCTCTGTCACACTTTGATTCCCTATATTTACGATGCTATTATGCCTTTATCCCATGCTGTGAAGTACTACTGCTATATGCATCTTCTATCAGTATATATGTTAGACTTCCCAATTGCAGCCTAAGAGCACTGACAAATAGGCATATATTTTCAAATCATGGCTGCTCAAGGCAACCCATAAACATTTAATTATTGTTATTTGTAATGCTCATAGTTGTAGCAGTAGTAGTCATAGTTGTTGTGGAGGTAGAAGTAGTGACAATGGAAGTTGGTAGTTACTGCACACAAATGTAAAATACCTTTTGCATTAGATTACATTATGGCGTCCCTGCATGTTTAGCATTGAGTGCATTCTACTATGGAATTTGTTTCACCTGAAGAATCTGTATAGACGTGGAGCACACTTTCATACAAATGAAAGCTCTCAATATCCTGTTGATCTACAGTATTTCTATGACAAATATTTTTCCTTAAAACTTTACTATACCGTAGCGGTCTAATGCACCGTATCTTGGCTGGTCCGATACGAGTGTGGTTGCCTGTCAGGGACATGGTTCGAAACCCGTCTCTGCCAGACCAGCCCTGACCGTTAGCCCCAATCTGGGGTGGCATTTGGCTGTCCGCCCCAGGGGAGGGGGAGGGTGAGTCGGCACAAACTCGTCGAGGAGCAGGAAGGGCGTCCGTGGTCGGGTTCCGTCTCGGAGGAGGCAGATCTACCGGCCCAGGAAAAATTGGCTCATTACCCGGAGGACAGGCGGCAGGCTCGTGGGGCAGAGTGAAGTGAGATAAATAGAGGGTATAATTGGCAACCAAACTGGGAGAAAAACGGGGAAAAATTTGAAACTATAAATTAAAAAAACACACTTTGCTATGGAACACCACCTAACAGCCAAACTGAAAAAGTTGGAAAGAAACACATTTGAACGTAAACTTTATATTTTCAGAAGTACATCAACGGTCCGACTCAAAAATACAGTAAAAAAAAAAAAGAAGGCAATTACTTGATGGAGCGGAACGCAGGATTTGTGTCTGAATAAACTTGGCCTTTGCTCAACACACATTTGTTCTTCAGCCATAAACACATATTGTGCGAGACTTCCACTTTAATAGGAGCTGCCATTCGATGCCAGGCAGCTGCATATTAGGACCTATTACGTGATTTCATAGCTCTTGGAAAATTGCTTCCATTCACAGCAAACGACGGGGAAAAAAAAAAAGCCTCAACACACAATCATGTCTTTTCAATTGGCGATGGCAAGGTTGATGACAACATGACCATTGTGTTATAATGATAACACCACAAAGGCATCTGCCCCCTTCATCAAGGCTCCGGCGCTGCAGCAGATACAATTTAATTCACTGCTCTGTCGGCGGCGCTGATACCATTATGCGGCACGTCGGCACAGGGGTAATCACTGTCTTCCCAGAGGGGGAGGAAAGAAAAAAACGGTCTCCGGATGGAGTGATGGGGAGGCCGAAACTTACAATTAAGACTGCCAATTCTGATGTGTCGGGCCCCCAGTCGCTCGCACTTGTACACTTTTCACTTCCAGCCCTGTTTATTTACCATGCCTACCAGTAATTACAATTAACATGTCATTTAGTTCAAGGCATCCTCCGCCGTTTGAGTGCGTGGGGCATTGCTGCGCTCGTGAAAGGGTGTGGGGGCTGCGCCGGGGAAGGGGGGGGGGGCAGTTTGCGACTGGCAGTTAAGTGCTATTTAATGACTGACAGGAAAAAGATGCAGAAGGAACTTTGATATCGCGAGCATCGCTGTTCATCAACTTTTAATTGGGTGTCATTCGAAAGGAAAGGCTTGTCGCAACGGCGTTAATTCCTGTTTTTCCTCCCTCGACCATAATGGCTAATTAGTTAAGTGGCAGTAAGCCTGTTCTCCTTGGCTCTAGTTTGTGATTGAGGCTGCAAATAATGTCAAGGTTTAGAGCATTTTGTGTGTCTTGTTCAAAATTAAAACCTCATCAGATATGTTTTACTAAGATTCTGCATTACACTATTAATTAAGTTTGACTTTTGGGACCTGCGTTACTTTATAACGATTCAAATCTACGTAGTTGTGGTCCAGTGTTGGATTCTGACCACTGATACTCCCTGGAGGTTTGGAAGATAGATTGAACTGCATGAAGCCATTCTTGTCCCTGAAATCAGGTTAAAAGTATTTTGCAAAAAGAGATGTATGCCTTTGCAGTTAAAAAATTTTGAGGCCAATATTGACATGTTAAGGTAAATACCTTGAGGACTGGAGCCATGTCTGAATGCCTTTGTTGAGAAAACTTGCATGTTGCGTGCCAATGTGCTTTCTTTTCTAAACCAGTGGTTCTCAAACTTGGTCCCTGTATGCTGGTTTTTGTTCCAGCCAATCTCTTGATCAATTAAAGTTGTTGATAGCATGTATTTTTTTCCTTTAACTTATTTTGACACAATGCAAGTTTGGCTTATTGCAATTTGCTCTGTCATTGAACTCTTAATTTTCCACAAACGGTTTAGTTTCAGTGACCAGGTGCCCACGCTTTAGGACAACAATAAGGCCCCCACTGATTTCACCTGCCAGTCAATAACTAAATCAATTAAAAAAGGTAACCTCTTTCTAAAGGAATCATGTGTCACATGGCACATTACAGATGTGAGCATTAGTTGATCTGACTGAATAAAAGACCTGGGATGTGAATATGGGAGTTTTATTGTTCATGGCATGTATACCTATTTCTGACATAATATGGCCTTAACAGAGTACATCATACTTCAATAGAAATTCTAAGTGTCTAATCAAGAACAAGAGGTTGCATTTATGGTTGGAATGAAAGCCAGCATACACAGTGGGTCCCCAAGAACAAGTTTTCTTTCAGATTTTGAACGTAAATGGTGTGCAATCATTATCTATCTATTATAATAATGTAAGTATATGTCTTAACTGAAAAAGGACATCCATGGCAATGGCAAAATAAATAATATAATAGTTATGTTGTAAAGCTAAAAGGTGGTGGAAGAAAATTAAAACTGCCTACCTGAGTGCATGTGCAATGTTTTGAGCTCTCCATAAGGAATCGTTAACATCAATATACATTCATTTTCTGTTGTTAAAAGCTTTGTACAGGCACTTTAAAACAATGTCCACAATTACAGTTTCTTGATCTTAATTCTGTGAACATGACTTTGGTCATCCATTTGGTTCTTTAATTAATGAGAAAATGTGCATGCCTTATTGTTGTATTGTAAATGAAAATGCTATATTATTGGATTTTTTTATTTTTATTTTATTTTTGTCACAAAAGACGTGTGCCCACTGAGGTAACAAAAATGCAAAGTGAAGTTTGCGTTTCTGTTTTTGACTTTGGAACTGCGATTTAATTTTGGCCGCTGCATGCTTCCATGACAGACATCCGAACACAGTACAGAAATCAGTCCTGAGAGGGGTGGTGCCGGACCAGGGATCTGATCTTGCACTTTAGACTGCTATCAGAGATTCCTGTTGTCCTAAAGCCTGGGTGGTCTTGGGAAGCAAAGGCCTCCGTTATGCACAGCTGAGGTTGATTGGTAATCAGCCAAGCTTTTGCTTGCCGCCTTCATCAGCCTTGGAGAAATGCAGCAGAGGGACGGTAGTGAGCGAAGAGAGCAGCCTGTCACTGCCTACGTTTTGTCTCCTTGTAGACATCCCAAGAGCCTTTCACTTCCTTACAGTGTAGCAACTAAACTGCTTTTCCTCCAGCTGTCATTTCTTCCGCTATCTCCGCTATCGTCTTCTGTTGAAAGACTTTCTCTTTCATTTCCTTCTCCTCACATTTCTAAATTTATATCTCAGTCAACTCTTGCTACCAAGTTTACATTTATGGAGCCTGGAAGTATATATGCCCATCACCTGTACTTCTGCCTTTCCTAAATTTCTCAGACACACCTGTTTAATCAGAAATCTTGTATTCCTACCACTATAATATTCCCACAATTCTTACTAATTCATTCACTTAAATGTGCTTTACTCTGATGCATCTGGCAATCTATAGAGTGTTTCTGTCAGCAGCATACAACTTCTCCTGAGTGTTTATTGTACAAATGTGTCTTTGAATGCCTTTTCTTTTTTTGTTTGAACCCCTGCCACAGACCAGTGCATCTGGTACGTATCACAAACAATAGTTTGTCATTAGTAGCCATTTTCCCTGCAGTTTTATATGTGCAGCCTGCCGGATGTGAACTTTCCGAATTGAACGCTTTCTTTTGCTTCTGAAGTGTCCCACATGGTGATCGAGGAGGTCAACGTCATCCAAGAGAGCCTGGAGATTGAGAAGACCTGCAGACAGAGTGCCGAGGCCCTGGCATCGAAGGTGCGTTGGAGCATTTAGATGACTCTTACGGTCCACATCCATCAGGGTAGCCCTAATACCCTAATAGTATGACCGCACTTTATTGTACATTTTGCCCTCTCATATTTGAACATGTGGGATTCCTATTCAGACATGATATTTGATTTGCAGTCAGTTGGTAAAATGTCAGTAATAGCTCCATACACTTTAAGACCATTTACAGAACCGGTGCATCTGTGTAGAGAAGCAGATGGGAGTCATTAGAAGAAGGTTGTGCATCCAATTGTGAGACGCTACCTTTCAAGCACAAAATACGAAGCCCCTGTTGCTTCAAGTTGTATCAACAAGTATCGTTACTTAAGGTTTATTTTTGATTTGAAAATATTGCCTTAACTCTGTCCAGGTCAGTCAGGAAGAACATTTTGAGGATAATAATTGTAATATCAACACACTGAGAATTTTATCTCAAGAATTGTGTTAAACTCAAATGTATAGAGGGTCATGTTAGATATTTAATGCAACAATTGCATCATTGTTTTCCATTGATGCATTTGATCCTTTTGTGTGTGTGTGTGTGTGTGTGTGCTTTTATCCCTCAAACTACAAATTAGTTTTTCACAAGCCCATGTAATTGGTACATTTCTGCTCTGATTCAAACTGGGCCGAATAGAGGAGTGATTTCTTTGCCCACAGCGGTTGTAATCATCACAATCATCAGCGATTATCAACAGCTCTCGGACAAAAAAACCCCCGCCTTCCCCACCTGCTGTATCTGCTAGTCGGGCTATAGCACAGCACTCCGAATATGAGATGCTGTTCTGGACAAAAAGTGATTCGAGTTCTATGCGCGAACAAATACAAATGTGTGAGCAAATCATGTTCGGCGTGGGAGCGAACAAAAATGCAACTGCAAACTGAAACCTAATCTTAATTACCGTTAGCGCAAAAAAAGTCATTACTATTGGTGTTTTTCTGCTGTATACCTGTGTTAGCCACTGCATTGGTTTTGTACTTTATAACCAGCTGTAGTCCGACAGAAGGTAGCTGTAGCAGTGTGATCTTTCCTCCATACTGTGACTACCTCTAGCTTATGTGTCTAATGCACATACGAGTTACATAAGATCTCCCTTGAGTTCCATTGGTTTTAATAACCTTTGCCGCTCAATGATGCCATATGGACTCATCAAATATTTATTTCTAAAATCAAAATGTGCTGTAACTAAAACATTTGCTTGCCGTAGAATTCCAAAGAGATAAAAATAAGACACTACGTTGTAAAATATATATGAAGGGTTTCGCACCAGGGGTACGACGGTAGAAGACTGCAGTAGCTCAAGATGTCAGTGTTTCATGGAGATATGAGACAAGGTAGTGTGCAGCTTGGAGATGCCAGGCTACCCAGGTTTTGATATCACCTCTATTAAATGTACAACCCAGAGTAATGCATTATTATTAGAATTATTGTTGGAATATGTTTGCGAGAGTAGACAGACATCAGAGATGATTAAGTACGAGGATAACGTTTTTAACATTAGTTATGTAGTGTGTTGTCTTAGTATGTCTGTGCCATGTTCAGGGTCAAACATTTGAAATTCTTGAGGACAGGGTTTACTATATACAGCTGAGAAAGACACGCCTTCCCACGCTACCTGGTTTAAGGTGAACTCCTACCCATAATCCCTGTTGCCTCTTGTGTGTGTCATTGAGAGCAGAGTTCAATTAAACCACATTATTGGTGTATTGCTGATTTTGGCATCATATATTCACTTTACCACTGGAGTCTTTCAGGTTTTAATACATAGCTAGAATATAGAAAAATACACAAAGGTAGTTACAGGTACAGTTAAAAGTGGTTACAGTTGTAGAAAAAGTAGCTACAGCACTATCCATTGTAGGCATATAGCTGGCTGTAAAGTAAAATTGCAGTGGCTCATACAGGCATACAGCAGGAAACCAATAGTAATTACTTGAAGTTTACAGTTTCAGTTTGCAGTTACATTTTTAATGGCAGAACTCACATCACTTTTGACCACAGCGGGCCTCACACCCCTAGAGACTCGTACGCCCCCCTCCAAACTTGCCATCGCCTCTCAGCAGAGCTGCCGTAGTCTCGGCCACAAATATACCTGCGTTTATTTACACTAATGGCTGGTGTCCTCAAATTATGTGAACTGTGATGTTATTTGAAATTGCGGGCATTTGGTATCCCACAGCACATTATGAAAGTCGAGTGTGAATGGGGCAGATTTCTTCCTTTGGATATGTTTAAGCGTACCTCTGAGTGCACAGTGTGAATTTGGGTTGGGTGTGCTGCCTGCCATGATTTGTTATTTGTGGGCTTTGCCAACTTTTTAACATGTAATAAGAGGAAGTCACTTGATCAGAATACCCACATTCGAGAGGCTCCCTGTAAATCATTTCACTTCAGCGATCATCGGCACGTGACAGTGAATTACTATACAAGCGCCCTGTAAGCAGCTTAGCTCGGCATTACCTGACTGGTGTTTACTGTGGGTCCATTTGTGGAAAGTGATTATCGAGGAATGCATCATCAGCCATTAGGTCACTATGATTGGTATGAAGTGCTAAGAATATCATCAGACCTCTGACTTGTGTTAAGAAACATGTATTCATAATGCGACACAATGCAGGACGAATGAAAAGGTAGCTCCCAACGAAACTACCCGCCACAGGTGGCACTGGCACGGCCCGGTCTAACGGCTCACTACCCATTAGTGTCTTAACTGGGTGCCCTGCTTAAGAAACCTCATTCATGATTATATTTCATCATGAAGCGACGTGGTGTGTTCTGACATTTTTGTCACGTTTATATCTGGTCTTGGTTATGCGGTTTGCGAAGGTGTCAGTTAGCAATATGCGCAACACCATTCGTGTTGTTATTGAGCAATTCGGGTTTTTCCTCGAAGAGGAAGAGAGAATATGGGAAACCGCATATGAGAAAACGCTAAGAAACGGGCTTCAGGGGAGGCTGTAGAAAAGAATCGAAAGCACAGGAAAGCAAACGAAGAAGTGAAAGAGAGGGGAAAAGAACAAACGGAGCGATGAGGGACAACACAAGAGAGGACGGCATTAAAATGTGAAGAGAAAACTCCCAAACAGCTTGTAAAATGGCAGCAACAGCCTTGTGAATTTGGCCTTCATTCTCCTACTTCATTGGTATCCGTAAAAGGCTTCTTGTGAAATCAATTGTCACAGCAGCAAACAAGAAACGATGTTTTCTTATTTTCTGCAAACAGCAGCCATTGTAACAATGCTATTCACCAAATACTCCTATTGGATTTGAAGTTTAATCTCCCCTGGATTAGATTGTTTGCTTTAGATATATCTACCTTTTGTTGTCAAATTTTAAGTAGGCATAGATGACAGCGTGATAAAGCAGTGTCGTAACCGTAGGCTTTATTAAACATCAGACGGAGGTTTTTTAAACGTCTTTACTAAGACGGTAACACTTCTTTTTAACATGTTTTGCGAGGTGTTGCAAAAGGCCCAAGATCCTGCCCATTCTGAATAATAGCCCTATTATGGCCATATGTTTTTACGGTCTCTTTGTTAAAATTGGGCCCTTGTCTATTAATACGTAATTTATATCCACGTTAGATAAACAGTTATTGGCATCTTATCAATCATAATCAATGTCTACAGACAGAACCCCTCTTTTTTGCCGTTTAGACCGCGTGTTACAGATAACAGAAGCAGAAACTATTAATTAAATTGAGAGACTTCAGAAAACTTGCCTCATACATTAAAATACATAAATAATCTTTTTTTAAATGATCACAGCATTGTCAAAGGCCCTTCAACATGACAAAATAATACATTCATTCATCCTTGGATCTATATTATATTACATTTCTGCATTAGAAATGAATGCCTAGACATTTTCCGTATTCAGATTTTGCTATGTTCAGTAGTTAAATCATGACAATGAATCATATCCTCAAGGTGAGTTGCGGTTACTGCGATTTAATACCATTGTCCTTTGGAACAAGCAAACCCAATTTTAAATGAGCCGAAGACAACTAAGTATGTTGAATTGCATTTTGGGATTTTTATCAGCTCAAGCTCAATTGCTGAACCTTATTGGGCCTGCATTGAAAGCATTCCTTTCCTTTCAGTCCGTCCTCAGCCCATCCTGGCCAGTGATCAGGATCATGTTCCTCTCGAACTATATTTACACATGGTAAAAAGTCTGCCACTGGGGGCGCCAGAGTGGCGTAACCAGCAGAGGTGCGCGTTCTTAGTGCCATGATGTGCCCTATGGTCCGGTTTGAATCCTGATGTACTAGTCCCAATTGTGGCTTTGAGTCCCATGGGACAGTGCGTATTTGGCCATAGCATTACCCAGTGGGTTTAGTCAGAAGGTTGTCATTTCCGCAGAGTGAAAAGAAGGGTTGGCTGAGTGCACACTTTTCAGAGGACAGGACTTGGGTGTCTGCCCACTCCCAGATCGGCAGTGTTAATGATGCAGGCTCACAGTTGAGACTGGGCATTCCAGAGGGGAGATGAAGCTGTTCGTTATGCTGTTCGTTAGCTTTGTCTGTAGAGGCTGTGGTGCCAAGAGGCCTGCTGTAAGGTGTTGCTATGTCTCCACTGCTACATCACTGCTTGCCATCCTCTTGGTTTATGTTGTGAGATGCTTTCTATTCCATGTAAGAGAGCTGCAGTGCTATTCTCGCCACAAACTGCTTCCATTCAGTGTTTTTGACTTGAGCTACTCCTCTGTCAAAATGAAGCACTTCAGGGGCTCCTGGGTGGCGTATCCGGCTGAGGATTGTGCAGTGATGCACCTCACAGTTTTGCATCATTTTCCATAATTGGATTCATGAATGTGCCTTGCTGAGATGTCTGCTTAGATGACCGACCATTAGGCCAAGTTAAGCTCCTTCAGGCCTGACCTTTTCCATCTCCCAGTACTTCTTCATTGATCTAGGACTTCACCATATCCCTGAGAACTTATCTTAAGACTTCCAGTTAGCCCAGTGAGATTATGGAGATTCTCCCTGTCCCATTTCTGCAGAAACTCTACTGTCTTCACCACTTGTTGTACCCAGTTACTGGTCTGGACACTTGTACTGCTAAATGTACAGGTACCTGTCAAAATTAGGGAAACACTTGAGCAAATGAAGGGTTCTGGTGGCCCTGTTATGGTGTGGGTGCATTTTCCTGGCATGGTTTAGGTCAGGGCTGCACACCTCCAGGCCCGGAGGGCTGGCCACTACTTTGTACCAATGATGGCCTGGTGACCAGCTTCTTCACACGGTCAACTGCCTTGAAGATGTTGTAAAACCTGGACTTTTCCAGTCGTACACAGGAAGACGTAGAACCTTCTTAGACATAATAAATAATTTTTATGAAACTCATTTTTTCCCCTCCGCAAATCTGTGAGGGGTGTGCTTCCTCAATTATAGCATTGGTTTATTGCTCATTTACATGTAAATCTGTCAAAAACATTTTTGTGGTTTAAATAAAAAGAAACACAAGAGAAATAAGACAGGAAAATGACCTTCATGTCTTATTCATTTAGTTCTGAGATTCCGATGCTAGTCATTTTGCTGCCAGCACCAAGGCCAACGGAAGCCGTAATCAATTTTTTAAACTCCCCAACATTTTGAATTAAAAACGAGATAATAGAAGAGCCACGTTCCCTCAAGCCAAATCAAAGTGCAATCCAAAACATGACATTTTCTGTTGATGTTTGATAAAAGAAGATGAAGGCCTTGACTTTATAATGGTGACCTCTGGCGAACGCTGTTGCTTGCCGGCATGCCGGTGATTTCTCAGAGTATGCAATTTCGTCAATATTTTGTCTCATCAATAGCAGATTATTGTCAAAGAGTGTTTTTATCTCTGTATTACATATTGTTGATTGCGTATGAAATGCATTATGGAAGGCCTCATCAGAAAATGGGCATGCTGCAATTTTCCAGACGGGATGCCATTAATAAATGTCTCTTTTATCAGCTGCTTTTTCTTCTTGCCATAACGTAGAAATGACATCAAGAAATGTGCTTAATCTACCAGTGATAGACCTTTTAATCTTGACTTAGTAGCATCCTTAATTAATATATACGGCCACCATAAATTGGACATTAATAGCAGAATTTATTTTCCATAGATTTTTCCATGGATTTCATGTTTTTTCCCGCAGCTTTTTCGCATTTGGATTATTTTGAAAAGATGAAATTGCCTGCAGCCATATAGAGATGTAACATGTCATTATAGATGTTACTGTAAAGAGAGATATTTTCTTAAAGTACCGTATTTATGTTTAAAAGCAGAGGTATGCTGTGCTTCTTCCAGTGCACCGTAATAACGTGTCTTATTTATGTTCCGAATATTTCTGGTTGCCTCTGCTGCTGTGAGGCTTCTGGTCAGCTACACTTTGATTAAGGTTTATTACAATTGACAATTTCTGAGCATTGTTTAACCCGGTAAGTGTGCATTTACGTACTTTTTATAATGAATAATTAATGTCTACTACAAATTCTCAAGGTGAGTGGCGCTTCAAGTGAATTTTCAGCGTCTTGCGTTTTGATTGATTTTTTTCCCCCTTTCCGCAGATTACATCTGTACAGAGAAAGGTTGTCATGTCATGTGTAAACCTCTTTATACAGATCTGTAGAATGTTTACAGCATGGATATTTAGGATTATTGAAATTAATCATTTAATAGTCAATAGATTTGTGTCTTTAGATCTTAGATTTGCCTCCGCATTTAACATTGAATTTTAAAGCACGAAATCAATTAATTCTGCTTCATATCAATAGATCCACAGTAATGATTAGTTACTGTACTAATGTTTAGTAAATGTATGAATGTATGTATGTATATGTACAAAAAATATAAATATGTTGTGTAATTATATTTTTGGGATCATGTAATGCTCTTGTGTTTTCTTGCAATCTTTTTTTGAACGATGTGAATACAATTTTAAATGACATTTGAATGCCACCTCAGCATAACTGATGTAGAGAGTGAATGCACTGAAGAATGCAGACTGCAGACATTGTCTTGTCTTACCTTTGTAGAGAGAGGTGTAAGTATGCCAAGCTGGCACGGTACACTTTCTTCATAAATGTCAGATTCCTGGTTCCCTTCCAAAAAACCTAGTACCTCTCTCCTGTCCCTCCAGTTGAACCGTCAGAACAAGTCCCTGAAGAGAAAGAGCATGCTTTACCTGGCCCACCTGGGACCGGAGGTCATCGCCGAGATCAGCATCGAGGACGAGGAAACGCCAGTGGAGAGTGAACAGGGAACTTGTTCCTTCGGTCACTGCCAGCAGATCATCACGGGTGACTGCTCTCTTTACCCATAATGCATTTTAGCTGTAGGTGGGGTCACATAGGGCTTTGTTCAGTATAACAACCATAAAGCGTAACACTTGCTTAGATCTTTTCTTAAAAGTAAAAGACAGTGGGTAGTGCTTGGATTGAATGGAGGCTTCAGTTTGTTTTGTTGAAATGGATCATTTTAACCATTACTAAGTTGGTGCTAGAAAACTAACTCTTTGTACTTTTTTGGTTCCCTTTAAATTATCATACCATCTACTGTAGTATGTTTGGATGGAACTGCATGGACTATGCAATTTCCAGCCAGAAGTACCATAGTTGGTCAAAAGTACAAAAATGTTACTGGCAGCTGTGAAGTGCATTTGTTCAGGAGCTAGGCTGAGCTGGGTCTGATTCCCATGTGGGTCAATGCTGTGGTAAACAGGTGCGACTTCCGTTGGGCCTTTGGATGGCCCAACTGGTAAAGGCACTTGTTCTGGGCGCAGGTTGCCCACTGCAGCCTGGGTTCGAGCCCAGCCTGCGCTGGACTGGCTCTGAGTCCTGTTTGGGAGCGGCGAATGGCTGTCTGCCCCCAGGGGGAGTGGGGAGGGAAGCCAGCAAGGGCACCATGTGCAAGCAGCTGTGTGTGTGTGTGTGTGTCGAAGTTATGGTCCAGCCCAGCTCGGTGAGTTCCGTCTTGTGGGAGACGGTTCAGTCTGCCTTTGTCACTGCCGGTCCTAGAATTGCGACGTCGAACTCGCAGTGCGAGGGGGGGGATTGACTTGAAAGTAGCGGTAAATAGCGACCGTAACCCAGTACTACAGAGCCACTCCTGTGCACAGCGAGCTTCCTGACGGCTTCCCTCCCCCTTCCCTGGGGCAGACAGCCAATCGCTGCCCCCGGTGGCACTCCCGGCCAGAGCCGACTCTGGCGCAGCCGGTGGGATCGAACCCCGGTCGCCATGGCCACCGTCGAACGTTGTAACCACTGGACCACGCGGGAGGCCACTCAAAGTTGACCGTTTTAAATTAATTTAGTCCATTTCCCTTTATTTCAATATGCAACATGTCGGCAGAACTTCGGGATAAACTGACATCATCTCTTGATGAAAAGAGGCGGATCTCCATCGAATTACAGGAGGCAAGAGAGAGCCTGGCGGGTTTCAGAGATGAAGTGAGTAGGTTTTGTCATCCTTATCCCAAAGTCATCAGTATCAATAGCTAATCAACAGTACAGTAGATCACTTAAGGGTTTAATCCAACATGCTTGGTATAAAGAGAACTTCACATTATATCTTAGGGTGTTCATTTTTTGCTTCACCTGCACATGAACATTTTAGTGCACCAGGGCTCCTAATAAAAGAGCACAGCCTGTTTAATATCACATCTGCTGTACGGCCAGATGTGTTGACATTATAAGAGCAACTTCAGCACTACAGTGGGAAAGTAAATTCTATTGTTTAGAGAAAATAATAAAGAAAAGGAATGCTTGGAATGCAGCTTTTGGCTACATAGGCATATTAGACATTTTCCATTTACTTGCTCATTGGTTCTGAGGTCCAGTGTGAAGAGGATCCTTTGCCTTACAAATAGGCTACATTACATCATGACATTTTACTGGACACCAATATGCTCACACATACGATAGTTCTCTCTCAAGTTTAATCGAATTACTTAAAAGCATACAGCAGGGAATGATATCCAATGATATCTACCACAGAATTAAACTACTGAGTTGTGTGAACAAGACGCAATGACGCAAGTAGAAACATCATGACATGTTCTCTTTTTTTCTTACAGCTGCTGAAAGAAAAACACAATAATACCATGTTGATTGCCGAGACTATTCAACAAAAAAAGCTATTGGAAAAGTACAACAGAGGTAGAGCCGCGTTGTATTCAACGCTATTGTGTTTCCACACATCACTGTCCCAAAGACACATGCAACACAATTATTCCATGCCAAAAAACAAATATATTTTCAAATGTATTTCTCGGATACAATATATAGAGAAGGCATATATTAGGAACCTATGAGAAAGTACATAAACCTTGTAAATAAAATGTATGAAAAGTAC
Source organism: Aldrovandia affinis (assembly GCA_029706075.1). Taxonomy (NCBI): domain Eukaryota; kingdom Metazoa; phylum Chordata; class Actinopteri; order Notacanthiformes; family Halosauridae; genus Aldrovandia; species Aldrovandia affinis. Next base: position 9,612,951 of record JAINUG010000002.1, on the reverse strand, counting down.
ACAATCATTGGTGTCTTTTCATGATACAAAAAATATTTGGAAAATATATGGAACATATATGTATGCCAGTTACATTGCATTATATAATGCATTGTAGTTTATTGTACTGTAATGTGTGTATGTCACAAATACTTTTAATAATATATGAAATATAATTTATTCAATACATTTTCTGAAATTAAAAATAATACGAATGCATTTTTTTAAAGAAACATAGAAGTTAATGTATTGGAAATTTAATTATTTCTGATAAGGGATGCTCCCGTACACCGTCCCGCCGATCAGACTAGGCACCTCACTCTGTAGCCGTCTGCGTTTCCCAGCCTTGAGTGTTTTTTTTCTTCTTCACACTTTCAAGAAGAGTCAAGTGAAGTATGAACCCTTCATGCTTCAAGTGTCGCAGCAATGGAAGGGGCTTTAACCAGATGCATGTCACGGCGGCGATGGCACGTTACAATTAATATTCAGTATTTTACGAGGGCGTCTTTTGAAATGCATTTTATTGTAAAGAGAAAAATAGGCATCTCAAGATACAAGGTGACAGACAACAACAAAAAACACCCTTCCGCCGCACGTTGAGCTACCCTCTTTGGGTTGGGAGACTGTCGTGCAGATCGTTCAAAGGGTTCAATTCACTCACAAGGATGTGTACATGATTAATAAGTGTGTAGCATTCATTAAATGGTCATGACATTCTAAGGCTTACCTGGAATGCACTTGGACTGTATTGTGTAAGTAAAACGTTTTGCTTTTATGAGAATAAGTTTGATATTCCATCAGTAGCTTTGTTCATAGCTGGCATCACTGCAGTTTTTTTATTTTATTTCGATGTGTGATACCGACACGTGGAAACCTTCTGCATCTCCTACGGCTGTTTTCTCATCTTAATGTGCACTGTCAAATACACGTCCAAACATTTAATGTGAATATACTTCCAAACGTTCCATCTCGCTTCTAATGGTGACAGAGCTTAGTTCTTTTCTCCGATGGTGTCTCTTTCCACGAGCAGTGTCTTTGTTGACACTGGAGGAGTACGAGGTGCTGCGGGAGAATCTGGACCTTGAGAAGGATCTGCGGACTGAGGCGGAGAACTTTGCACGAGAGGCAAGCTTTCACCATTCAGAATGCTGTTCAACGTGTATAAACAGCTACTGCTGTGGTGTAATTACAGCATTCAGTTCTGTCACCTGCTTTGAAGTTGGGAGTGCATATGTACATATTTGTTGTTATATTTCTCAGAATATGAATAGGCTCTTAAATCAGCCATCGCAGACACTCAATTCATTGCATATTGTATATCCATCTGTAATCGTTTATCCTTCTCTTTGGACAGTCCCTCTGCACTCACTTCTAATAAAATCACTATTTAAGACTTCCCTTCACTGGAGAATCACTCAGAAATGCATAATTTCACAATGCTCAATAAAGTTTTACATACAAATTGTATATTCAGCACACAGTATGTAAGGCGTATGCTCAATAAGGTGCAATTCTGAAGTAGTAACATTGAGTCACCTGCCTTTTGGCCGTTCAATCTGAAAATGGAACATTTTATATTTTTACTGCATGTCCTGTTGCTGGAATACCACGGTGTCCGCCAACTCTCATTATAATAATGTGAAACACAATAAAACCAAAAAATATCAGAGCTGATTTTGCATTAGTGGGGTTTTTTACAGCCACGCTGTGACTGTTCCTTCAGATGTTGGTGGAGCAGAAGAAGCTGAACAGGCAGAGTCAGATTCTGCTGCAGAACACGTCGCCGTCTGAGGCCCTTCGGGAGGCCTTGTGTGATGTGTCCAGGCTGACCCAGGCCTTCGAGACGGAGAAGCTGGGATACCAAAAGCAGGTGAATGTCAATAAGAGCCCTTCTGGGTCCAGACCTATACAGCACACACTGCCTTACAAATATGCTAAGTAGAAGATAATAGAAACCGGAACAGTATTGGGTCCAATGTACCGTACCATCAACTCTTTTGAGCCCTGTGACTTGTTAGGGCTTAGAGTCCACAAATAGTCCACACAAACTTGTCAACGCAAGGTCCATTCAGCCATTGCTATCGCATCAGTGCTTATTTGATTGTGTACTGCAGTTTTCTATTATATTCATAATAATAATGCTTTTTTTTTAAAAACGATACACAGAGAGATAATCTTGTCAGAGGTTACATCCTACCATTTACTTTTTGCATTCTCTGGCATTTATATTCTTGTCCTTCATTGTGTTTTCACAAAGATTTGGAAGCATGTGCAAGTGTGACTTCTGTGAAGCACATGCTTCTTACAAGCTCTTTTATTCAGATGACTGTAAATACTAATAAAGGATGGAATTTACTTATCCAACAAGGTCGTGCATTTAGAATTATTTTTATTCAGCTGAGATTACCTCATTGTAAACAGTCTTCAACATTTCCTTGAATGTTTTGAATGGGAAGGTTTATATTGTACACTGCACATGGTTCACAATTGAGCCTTGAAGATTTGACAAGATTTTGTCGATTTGCTGATATTTGCCTTCCTAAAAATATAATGTGATCAATCTGTAATATTGCGGCGTTCCTGGAAGTTCAATTAACATTTGAAAAGCAAAATATATGGTTCAATTATAACTGTACACTTATCTCCAGCAGCAGAGTAAATGATGGATACATTGTATATTGAAAGCAGGTTCTTCCACACAGGTGTGGTTCCTGAGTTAATTGAGCAATTAAAGGCAGGCAGGCCCAGTTGCCCATTATTTTGGCTAACATGGCTTGAAGAAGAGATCTCAGTGACTTTGAAACAGGTGCGATAGTTGGGGCACATTTGGCAGGAGCTTCAGTGACAAAGACTGCTCAACTGTCCATGCATTGGTTTGAGACGCAAGGCAAAACAGATCCGCAACTCTGAATTAGTTGATTGCAAATCGAATTTTAAAAAATATATATATTTTTACATTTTAAGCATTTAGCAGACGCTCTTATTCAGAGTGACTTACAAGATGTGCATTAATACATGGTAGGAACAATCATAGTTTGCGCAAGAGATCAGTGCAGTAATACAGTGACAGACATTGTTGTAGGCAGCTGCATACCATACCTGCAACACTAGGAAGGAAAAGGTTTTTTTTTTTTTTTATTATGAGTAAGCAGGGATCAATATTTTAAAAAGTATTGAACAAGTAGGCAGTGGTGATGACAATTGGCTAGATGTACAGAATTCAGTGCTTGTGCAGTCTGAAAAGGTGGTGCGTGTCACGCCATAGATGTCAATGCCAAACCAAACCAAACCTTGGCAGTGGTCTACGGAGCAGTGGAAAAATGTCATATGGTCAGAGGAGTCATCCTTCACCCTGTCCTCAAGAAGTGGACGAGTGCGTCTGTGGCACACGCCCGAGTGCACGTTTCCCCCGGTGAAGGGTTCTAGTGACTCTGTTGTGGTGTGGGGTGCATTTTTCTGCCATGGATTAGATCCACTCAACCTCTCAGAGGGCAAGATAAATGCCATTCTGAGTGATCACCTTCATCCTATGGTGAGGCATTTCTATCCTGATGGGAGTGATCTCTTCCAGGATGGCAATACCCCCATCCACAGGGCATGAGTGGTCACTGAATGATTTGATGATCATGAAAATGATGTAAACCATATGCCATGACCGTCTCACGCCAAGGCACATTGAATCTGTACCTGTAGGTGCCCAACGCCTTATTAAAACACTTTATTTTGTTGTTTCCTTCGTGTTATTTCCAGTTACCTGTGGCTCCCCATGATATTTTCTCAAATGGGGGATAGTAGTGAACTGTGCCCTCAATTTATAGAACTATTAGCACATTATTAAAGGAGTGAAAATAAAGACCAGAACCATTCCAAAGCTACTTACATGCAATTATCACCACATGAGCTGTTTGTATTAGTACTTCTGTCATGCTACTACCTCCCTTCAATCATAAAAAAAAATAATACAGTCACGCTCATTACCATAACTATTTTTAACATTTTTTTCTGTTAGATCTTTGCTCAAAGAATGTCTGTCAGAGCAGTAGGGGCCTGAGGCTTTATGGCAGGTGGGCCGTCATCAGTGTAACAAAACATGTAATTTCTTACTGTAGCTCAAATACACAGTGGATTTTTCCACATTCTTCAGCAATAGTCCGAAGACGTCCTTTTGTATCAGTGGAAAGCGTGATTCGTTTAGATTTAATGCTCATCGATTTTAATCGCAGGAGTGATAATAAAGAGCTTGATGTTGATCAGACGTAATTGCTTATGCTACTTCTGAGTTCATACCGTATTCAGTTGACCCAGTCTGTAACCCTGGTGTACGCCTCTCTGATGTTCTACTGTACCACTGTTCTACACCTTACCAATAGAACTGGTATAACCACAGTTGTCTGTTCATGGTATGTCTTTGTGTTGTGTTGTGTTGTCAGAGAATAACTTTTTCCAGAATGTATTCTTACATTGCACATTTGTTGTCTGTTGAGGTCAGACGAAAGCAGATGAAATGCTTTGTTTTTGTGGAGCGTGTTATGTCTGTTGTTGTCAGATGAAAGTTACTCACAATGTTGTTTGCGTGGTGTGTCACGTGTGCTGTCATCAGGTGAATGTTAGTCATGATTCGTTTGCGTGGTGTGTTATGCATGTGGTCAGATGAAGGAGATTCAGGAGCAGCTGCAGGGCTCTGAGCTTAAGAAGGAGGTGCAGGCCCTGCAGCGTCACGTGGACCTGCTGGAGGAGGACAAGAAGGAATGGGAGGACAGGTGTGCAAAGGCCGAGGTGCAGGCCAAGGACCTGCACTTTACAGGTGAGTGTCTGGCAGTGGCGTGCTGTGCAGCGGAAGCAGCCCAATTTGGCACCTCAATAGTTGGTATAAATTGGATCAAACTTTCTCTATTTTTTATAATGCATGTTGAGGTGTTTTCCCCAAAACTGCTTGTCTTGTGGGTAAGGGGACTATAAAGTAAAGGTGTAGGAATGAAGGATTGAGTAAATGCTGGGAAATTAAGAGCCTCTGGTTGTCTTGATTTAATTCCTGACTGTCCAAGTGCTGACTGGCCAGCAGGGGTGGCGCATGATTGGCTGGAGCTTCACCCGGGGAGGGGGGGTGGGGTGCATGCGTCAACTCCTCTGACCAATCGGGCACCTGCAGTCTGCCTATGCCTGCTGCCTGCAAAGCGTACTCCTCTAACGGAATGACTGTGGCTTAGACGGTAGACCGCAGTGGGGTTATTTGCTTCAGAGGTTATGTGCGATAGTCTGCAACAATGAACATTGCAGCACTGGGACGGGCTTACAAATACGATTGGTCTCTCCAAATTCTAAGGTGATTAAAAACAGTAGGGCTCCGAAACACGTGTGTTTTACAAAGGGCATATTACCAATTCCCAGTTTATGAACTTTGTAATTCTGGGTCTTTTTTTCATTCACAGTTGAGGAGCTTAGAACGAAGCTACAGCTGGCGGTCAATCCCCTCCCCGTTCCACCCCCTCCACCTCCTCCTCCCCCCCCTCCACCCCCTCCACCAGCGCCCTCTGCCCCCAACCCTCTCAGGTGAAGTCTACATGCAAAATGTCCATTTCCCCACTTTATTGGTTCCCTCAAAGTGTGGTTTCACGTTTACAGCTAATTGTCATGTCAACATGTTGACGGTAAATCGCTGTCTCCATTTCTGATACGTAGCCTTCTTGTTCATCTTATTTATTTTCTTAAAGCTCCCTTCTGTCAATGATTCGCAAAAAGAGACAAATAAGCAATGATATTCCACTGGTCACCCAAGGCTCCCCAGGGAAGGATGCGGGTAAGTCTTTTCAATAATCATGCTCTAGCTCTTATCAGTAATAATTCAGCTAATATTGGCAAGTGACACAGCAATACTACAATTTATGAACATATCGTTCTCACATATTTAAGATAATGGGGATCAAATCATTAAAAAGTCATTCCTGCGTGAGCGTGATTTTATTTGTTTTGACAACATTGAATACTCCCTAAATGTTGGATCCCTGGAATGGGAGATCCTCACTTTTAAAAAAGCAAGTGCCTTACCCGAAGTCATTTATCCTCTCAAGAAGTACATTAAAACAGCTGCCAGCCTTGTGTGAAAGCACAGGGTTAAAAAAAATGAAATGGTGAAGGACATTTTTTTACATTTGATAATTGTTTGCTTTTGGTACAGAAATATACACATTGGAGGAACTTTTGCGTTATGGTTAGAATCCTCCTGTTGCTGTCATAAAAGATGGACCTTGAATGATATTGCTGGTGGTACATTAGTCTTCTTTTCATATTTAGTAGTTAAATAACTATCCATCACATAGATAATATGCCTTTGGAGATATGAGACCCAGGTTTGACCTCTAAAATGTGCCTTATGAAGGTGGGGGGTCATCAGAACTGAACCTTGCAAATTATTATTATTTAACATAAATGAAGCATATAACAAAAATCTGAAATGAAAAGACCTTTGGGAAGAAAAACACAATTTAAATGGGAAGCCAGGATGAGTAGAGGTTTGGTTGTCATAGTGAGACTGCTGTATGCTGGATGTGTCCAACAAAAACTGTTCCTGTAGTAATATTGATATGTTTGAAAGGGGAAAAAAACATGTTTTGTTTTATCATAAATATCTTTTTATTGTTGGTACACATTTGCATGTATCACAATGGAAATAGGATGATTGTAATTGGCGTAATTTGATTTGTAACTGGATGGTGCTTTTTCTGTATTAAGGGAGGGAGGCTCTGGATATCAGGCACCAGGCGGTGGACGAGATGATGCAGCGGATTAAAAAGGGGGTTCACCTCCGACCCGTCAGCCCCGCATCCAGAATGAACGTCAGACAGCCACAGGAGGTGACGACACCACCCCTCCTCCAATCCCCAATCCCTCTACAACGCGTGTAGTGAAAAGCACACCAGAGCTCTCTGAGACTGGCATGATTCCCGTCTGCACATACCAACGCCAGACTAGAAACCACTCATATTTATAGGTGTTAATTTCTGTCCATATTTACATGTTTACCCATTGGTTTCCCCTAAATATGTCATTTTCACGTGTTTTTAATGAGGCGTGCGCTGATGATCTGCCAGGATTACCACTATTTAATCTGTTATATAAAAGCCTATTACATATATAAATTGTAATGTGCAAATACTGTGCCATACGTCTACCGCCAATGTGCCCACAGATGGTCTGAATGAGTATGACTCACATATACAAATCTCAAATTCGTAACGCATTAATTTCACTAAAAGTTGTCTTACACGTCAGTTGTTTCATCCTGACACAGCCATTATGCATTCCCAATGTCATAGTAGGTTTCAGTAAATAGAGTATCTAATTTCATTAAGATGAAATCAGATGGTGGGCTAGACTCAATCAAACGGACTTAGCTTAAATAGGGCGAATGCTATTCAATCAAATAAAATGTACGTTTAATCCTGATTCAAATAAATTCACTTTATAGTCATAAGGATCCACCTTATGCTCATAAGTAGGACCTGAAAATCTTGGATTATTTTGCATGTATTTCAGTCCTCCACCACCATGGAGCCTCTATTTCAGACAATGATTCCATTATTTGAGGAAATCATTTCAGTTAATCAATCAATTATAACTTAATCAGGTGTGTGAGAATAATGACACAATGTTTATGTGCTTTGATTATTATCATGTGTCGGGCGTGTATTGTATTAGAATGCTGCAATAAATTAAAATGTCTACAAAGAAAACATGAATCATTTTTCTTGGAGGAGATGGGAGATGTTGATTTAAGATGAGCAACCTGCTCGACAATGTTAAAATAGAAAGCAAGCTGCGCGCAACAGGGGCACGTGGATATCTGTGAATGTCACAAGGAAAAAGTTCAATGCTCTACATTTTGTAGATAAATGTAATAAATGTTAGTTAGGTTACTGTCTCTTCTTTCATGGATTGAAGCTGATTTTCTAAACTGTGAAGCAGCCAGATGTACTCATGCCCCTACCTGGACTAGAGTCTGTCCGTATGAGGGTTTGCGTTGGGTTTGCGTTGGGTTTGGGTTTGCGCGGGTTTGGGTCATTGTGAAAGGCTACGCTCGGACAAGGGAGAGTCTGGGCTGATTGTTGTTTATTTGTTATTTTTCATGTTTTTATAGAAAGAGAAGATGGCACCGGATTCCGCCCTTCAGGAGCTGAAAGGAATTCTGGTACAAAAAGAAATCTATGAATAAGTAATATTCTGATTGAGTTTTTTTTTTTTTTTTTTTAAGATGTTGTTTCAGATTTTCTCCCATTTTCTCCCAATTTAGTAGCCAATTAGATTGGCTGTCCCCCCCCCCCCCCTCCCCCCTCCCTGGGGCGGACAGCCAATCGCCGCCCCTGGTGGCACCAAAGCTCTACTGGTCGTGGCTTCCCATTTAAAATGTGGTGGCACGACAGGACGTTCGCTGCCCATAAGAGTGGCCCTGTAGTACCGGGTTACGATCGACGGCCTGGTGAGTGCCGTCTCGGAGGAGACGATGCTTCGCCTTCATCACTACCGGTCGCAGGACTACGGCAGCAAACTCACATTACTAGGGGGGGATTGACATAAATTAGCGGGTCCCAGCCGACTCTGGCGGGATCGGTAACCACTGGACCACGCGGGATGCCCTGATTGAGTTTTTAATGGTTTGATTCTGGGAGTGTGCCCCAAACAGCAGTGTTACAGCATGCTCCAAACAGCTATCATTTGATGCAATAGCCAAATGCATGACAAATGCTAGACTTGCACAGTTAAAAATGTGAAAATAAAATGAGAGTGAAAAGTTATCACATATACAATCATGAAAATGAACATTGTACAGCTACACACTGTACACCCAAAAATGTCTGTTTTACAATGTATTTAATGCCGTTTAAAAATACAAAGGCAAATAATAACATCATCATAAGCGTTTACATTCTTAATAACGCTCTAGCACATACGAATGCTTTGTAAATATTTTGCATTCACAGAGTGACAACCTCAGCTAAGACTACTACTATGTGAAGCAAACCTTTGTTGAATAGTCTTTTCCTCTTTATTGAACTTGTGCAGGACACGTTCAAAAAGCCCACCCCTGCCCAGTACAAAGCAGGAGCCACTCTGGGGAGCGCAGAGACGGAGCTGGAGAGGGTGCTGCAGAGACGGCGGTGCGCGTTCGAGACGACCCAGGACAACCGTGAGTTAACACTCTTAACACTCCCGACACAGGACGCCTCGCCGAATGAGCCGGCGACCCAGCGTACGCACTCTGAAAGCGTTCTCTTCACGTCGCGTTTCTTAGAGGGTAGAACGTTGGCAGGATCCACCTTCAGCACAACGAGCAGGACTGTTTATGTACAATCGGGGTCAGGGCAGCGTTTCACAGTCACTGTAGCAGGCGTTTAAAGCCAGTATTTACGCATTTGTTTATCAAAACAAAACCCAAAGCTTATTGCCTCGGTTACATGTTTCCGGGTGAGCAGTCATTAGAATAAGTCCTCGCCATGCGCTTACACCTCAGTAGTCAAACAGAAAGCCTCGCAGAACGCAGGCAGCTGATGCAGTTTTGCATACTGTGACTGCCTTTTCCGAGAGGAATCAATGAATGCCATATGTTCATTTATGATCTTTTTGTTCAGTTTTATTAATGTAATACCGAACATGATTTACCACTTTCAGAAATGGCATGGCCTATTTAGATTTACTTAATGTTTGCTTAAAATTGTGATGTATGTATTTTTTCAATTGAATTAGTATTGTGCAAACGCATTATCGGTGTCAAAAATGGAAATGGTCTAGCGATACCTAGTCATGCGTTGCAGATGAATGGGTAATATTTCTCTCCCTTATGATGTTGTGGTTCTTGGCAGCTGAGTGCTTTACTTTTATGTTCACTGAATATTTTATATACATGGTGTTTTACATTCTTGTGCTCAATGCGGTTTGAGAATGCAGTACATCGGCTACATATTAATTATAAAAGCAGATGTATATCAGAACAATGAAGTCCATGTATGTGAGAATATTAAAGAACTCAAACACAATTATGTCCTTTTATTTATTTATTTTGTACCGGAAAGCTTTAAATAGGTTCAAGGACAATTTGCTCTGCATTGAGAAGAACAGGAACAGGATAATGTCATTAGTTTTGGTCTATACAGAAAAACCGCAAATGTCCTTTCAGTCTCACAGAAAGTTCCCTGGGTCAGGTTGCAAGTTCACCAACCCAGAAGTGTAAATCATCCCTCACAGGAACAAGAGGAATAAAATAATAATATGCTGTAAATGGTATTGTTTTTACTTCTCCTCTCTAAGGCATGATAATAGCCAAGATGACTCCTCTGTGCATTTAAAAATTAGTCTTAAATGCAGATGTGCTGTTTCCTTTAGTATGGAATAACAGGTAACAGCCATTGGAAACAGACTCCTAATAAATCAAGGAAATGTTCCAACTGCATTGTTAAGTGCATTCCTTTGAGCCAAGCCGTGTCTGGGTCCTAATATAATAATATTATATATTATATGCCATTTAGCAGACGCTTTTATCCGAAGTGACTTACAATAATGAATGCATACATTTTTCAGTATATGTAGCCCAATGGGAAATGAACCCACAATGTAAGCATTGTCAGTGCCATGCTCTGCCTCCTGAGCTACACAGAACCACCAATAGCTGGGTCCTGTTAATTCACAATAATGCATGCTTAAATTATACTATGCTGCCATTTCCCCCAAAGTCCATAGCTATTGTACATCCGTTGTATATTTCTAATGTATCTCATAAATCCCTCCTATAGGATTGTTGCAGGACAGTTGATTTTCATCTCATGGTGCTGTATGTTTTGAGTGTTGTTTGTTGTGAAAAAACAGACCAATTGCATAGGAGGACAGATCATACATAGAAGATCATCCAGATCTTTGGCATCCTTTGGGTATAACGCAATTCCCTCATCTCGTTGACTTACTTAATGGCTGTTAAAATGATCAGCTTACTAACAAAATGGGGAATGTGCCCTACCCAATATCTGATGAACTGATTTGGATGAAACCATGGAACACTTAGAAGCACTTATTGTGTTATATCCAAGATACTATGGTGAAAAATAAGTTCATAATTGTTCATTGCATTGTTTAGTAGTAGAGTCCATATGGCCATATGGAGTTAATCTAAATCACCATTTCTCTTGAATGGATTGCTGAAGTGTATGAAAGAATAGTGTATTTACTACGAATTAATTTCTTCTGATGCCTGGCTAATGCACAGACACACACACACACACAGACACATATATATATATAATATATAATATAATATATATATATATATTAGGGCTTGGCCATTTACAGTTTGTCCAAACGGTATACTGCGGTTTGAGCTCAGCCTGTCTGTGTCATTTTCAAAGCCATCAGACCTCCATTATGGTCTAACTGTCTAAATAAAAGTGCCGCTGTTGCAATAATCACTATGGCATCATGTGACAAACAGTACCAACAAGATGAGGTAGCTAGTGTCAGCTGAATTGACAGCTGAAACTGGGTGCTAGTAGTTTGTCTTTTCATTAGTTAGCTGGCTAGATAACTAAACATTTAGCTAGCTAGCTTTCTTATTTAATGTTAGCCAGCTATCTAGGTATTTTTAGATATGGTGAGGCTATCTAGCTGTATCTATGTGTCATTTTTTATTTTAGGAGGAGATTGAGAATGTGTTTTTATTAACTTTTTTTGTAAAACAATGTTAAGCGTCAACCTGCTTCTATTATGTTGGATTAATGAAAGTAACAGGCGACAAATTACGGGCATCATTATTGAAAAACACATAGTCTTGTCATGTCTAGTTGAAGTTATTAAAAGCGGCAGGTGAATTGCATGCCATAACACACCCCAAACCATTGCTAGTCATGTACAACGGTACAGTAAGTTGTTGTTTACATAACCCCCCATAACTCTCCTCCTACTTGATGGCGGTTAAACCGTATACCCCGGTATTTTCAAAAGGACGATATTATGGTTTGAAAATCTGGAAGCCATCCAACCCTAATCTTTATAGAATTTTTTTAATCCAAAGATATTAGGCTTAGATGGGCCCATGGTGCATATGTAAACATCCAACACAATGTGCTTAATTTGGATTACATTAACTCACCTACTTCAAAACTAGGGACATCTTAGGGATGACAGTGATAATAGAAGCATGTAATAACAGGTGAACATAGAATGAAGCCAGGCTGGCAGTGTAGTGTAATTGTTAGGGAGCTGGGCTTGTAACTCAGAGGTTGCAGGTTCAATTCCCAGCTGGGGCACTGCTGTTGTACCCTTGAGCAAGGTACTTAACCTGAATTGCTTCAGTAAAATATCCAGCTGTATAAATGGATTGTATGTAAAGAAATGTCAACTGTAAGTCGCTCTGGATAAGTCTGAAATGAAAATGTAAATGTAAAATGAAGCATTTGTGATAAATGTGTGGCTCTTTGGAGGAATTGCCAGGGCCACAGCAGAGGTGCAGCAGGGTATGGACCACTGCAGAGACATTGTGGATAAAGGGGGATCCTACACAGACAATGCAGAAACATGAGACATGACAGCAGAAAGACCCAATCACAACTGACACTGACCTTGGTTCAGTCAGCATTTCTCCTTAACTTTGACAAATAAATGCAATTGTTACATGAGTTCATTTTGGTGATTGCTGAATCTTAACACTGACACTTAATTGTCAACGTTTAATTAAGGGCAAATGTTGATCGAATCCAGGCCACTGTGTGGGAAATTAAAGCATAGCAGAGACAGACTCACAAGTTTTTTCAAGGTGATTTTTACAGTTTTAATTTGCCAAAGGTGCCAATTACCTGTATTGGGTGTTTGAGATGATTTCAGCATTGTGGCCAGACCTTGAGTATGTGGTACAATGCATTGCATGTTATCCCCGCTAAACTGCTTCCTTGCCTAGCCTAATTAGTTCTCAACCAGCCACTTAGATTTTTAGATGTGGTACTTTGGAAATAGTATAATAATATCTGGTCATCTGGTACACCTGGGTAGAATCGTTTTTTAACTCTCCATTTTCTCTCTCTTACTTAGTTACAGAATGCCTGGTTTTCTAATACATTGATGCCACTGGCAAAAAGCCACCTGACCTCGTTAGGTCATATGAATACTTTACCATACTGAAGTAGTTTTTTTACATATACTTTTACAAGTGTCATGGCATTTGCTCAATGAATGTGGAAGACCATTTTTATTTGTACCTTGGATATATACAGTATGAGGTCATTTGGCCCACATTGTAAGTGGCATGAAGTTTTTATTATATTACCTTTCCATAGTACACATTAATACCATAAAGGATATTCAAACAAACCTCACAGCAATAAGTGCAAACACCAAACAATCACCAAAGTAAAATCATTTTCAGTCATGTTTTACCTAGTGTAAAGGAAAGAGGGAAATGAATAACAAACATGAAACAAGGTTAAGAAAAAAGAAAACTGTTAGCATTGGCATAGATATGATTAATTAAATATAATATAATATATGGCATTTAGCACGACGCTTTTATCCAAACAATTAACAAACTCCGCTCAATTGACACTTTTGCAACCGATACATTTTAAATTCTGGTTAATACCATAACAATAATATACATACCATATTTTCTTTTTATTTCATCTCATCTCATTTGTGGTTTCCTAATGGACTGAGTTGTCACTGAACTTTACTGGTTGCATGCGGTCTGAACTAATGGTCAACCAAGCACAATATTTGTAAAAACTTTATTTGCTTATGAAAAAGTCTTCAACTAGTTTGCACACCACTGAATGTTCAATGTGCATATTTAAATTTTTGTGTGAAACTATCAGCAAAGTTTGACATTGCTTATATTTTCCAGTACATTTATTAATATAAACAAAGCCCCTGGTTTAATATGCTATTACAATTCCATGTTAATTTCACATTTTTCACCTTTTGATGTATTATTCATGTACACTATATACCTATCCCACAACCCACAAGCTGTACTGAAGCCTTTCAGTGTCATACTGCCATGCATAATAAATAGGCTACTAGTCCATTTACACTTGTGCCTATCTGTGTGGAAAACCATATTGATAAAGCCCTTTTAAAACTGTTCAAATGGAAGCTGTTTTTAACTAAGAAGTATTACATCTCCAGGGTGCTACAGTAAATGGTGAGGTATCTGAGATGTCAAGGGAAGTCTACACGTGTTTTGACATTAGCTGCCGCCATCTAGCAAAGGAGGAGGAGTCCTCACCGGGGGGCTTTTCCGTCAAGTTCTGTTTGTCATTTCCACGGCTGTGAATTTCAGTAACCCCCCAACACTGTGTTGTTGCTGTAAAGGTTCTGAGGCCTCGCTAAGCCCATTCCCCAGCAGTGTGCTTGACATGACCCGAGTGAAGAGGACCTGGCCCCAGGCTCAGCCAGGCTCCCCGGTGCCGATGACCTCAGAGGAACCCAGCGGGCCAGACCCCCCTCCGTGAGTACAGCCTGCAGCACCAGTCCGGAGTATTTTATGTGTTGTTCCGTGTCGGGCCGTTTATGATTAATGGCCATTTGTCAGCTCTCTCATGGTAATGAATGTGGTTTGTGTAGTAATTGTGGGCCATAAGGGTGTGCTACATTTAGCGTCCTGATTGTGCATGCCAAAATGTTCTCACTTAGGATAAATGGACAGGTCTACACCAGAAGATCAGAGGCAGAAAGCCAGCCAACTATAGGTAGTTACCTAAAAAAATGAAAGCACCATGCACCACACACAACGTGTCAAGTCACAAAATAGGGTGTTGGACCACCATGTGTGGCTAGTACGGCCTCTTTGCACCATGGCATAGAGTCTGCAGAAGGTTTACGACACCATTCTTCCACAAGAAAGCCAATGAACTCACATACCAAACCACTTTGCAGGTTAATGTTCCACCGAACCAAAACCACCAGCAAAGGCTCTGCTGCCTCTATCCAGTAGAAATTCTTGAATATTTGGCAAGGCGCACAAACCACCTGCCACACTTCCCAGCGTGTTCAAGATTTGTAGATGAATTGCACGAGTGCATTTTGGTGATCACCCAGAGTGATCTTCCTCGCTGTGCCTATCAGAGCGATCAATGGCGAAATATTTTGTCAGTATGTCGTCCACAAAAAAATACTGTTTAAATAACTAAATGAATGGGTTTAGGTTTGTGTGTGTGTTTGTGTGTGGGTCGGGAGCATTACCAGGTAACATTCCCAATCAGGTATCTGGGGATATCTCCAGTGGTGGCTGATAAGCTGGAAATGGGAGGCACAGCCCTTACCTTTTAAACTGACCACTACGCTCAACTGTTTCCCTTTACTTTCCTCGATTAACAACCAAACAGTTAATTCGCTGAATCAATCAATACTAATAGGAATAATGACCACCAGTAGTATTTTGTGATAGCATTGTTGTCCTTTACAGTATAAACACCATTTTATGACATCAATATTGATTACAAAAAATGCGTTGACCAGACCTAGGAGGATTCTCCTTTTAAACAGCACACAGAGTCTATAAAGGTTTTTTGTTAGCCTTTATTCCACATTGCACTCAAAGCTGCTGTGATCTACCTTTAAGGAGAGGATTTCCTCTTATTAAAGTGAAGAGTTATTAAATTGATTTTGCTCAATTCTGTCTTCTAATTTGCATTCTGTAATGTGATGTGAAGAAAGAAAAAGCTATAACGTGAGATTGCTTGATTAATAAGGCTGAAGGCTGGCAGTTATCTGAATAAGTAACTGGCAAGTAATCCCAAAGCTTTCTCATAATATGGGGTTTAATTGAGTAAAAATCAACTGAATCAATCATTTCAAAGAACAGGCTATACTTTGAACTGAAATCTCTTCGTTAACTGCATAGCACACTAGGTTTGAGCACGACAAGTAATAAAGCCTAGCAAACAAACTTCAGTTCAGTGAAAGCCTTGGTCATGACCATTAACCTGCCTGATCAGCACAGATAATATTAACAGATATTTACATCTTCAGAAAATGCTATCACAGAATAAAGTTGGAAGGCCTACTAATTGTTATTGATTGTTCAGCTAATTTATTGCTTGATTCGTAATCAAGAAAAGTAAGTGGAAACAGGTTGAAATCGGGCTAAAGGTAAGGGTTGTGCCTCCTCTCTCTGCGGCTCACCGGCCACCACAGGATGTCTCTTCTTATGTGAATAAAGAGTGATTTGTTAAGGGCATTGGGGCGTGGAGGTTTTTTTCTACTGGATGTTTAAAATGGTTTAAAATGCTTTCCACCTCAGCAGTGGTTAAGCTGTTCTGCTGGGTGTTTGTTGCGGAGGAATTGGATTCGGGATCCCCAGAACGCCTCATGTTAGCCATTTGGTTTTTAGTTTCTCCTGCACAAATGAACAGGTAATTCGCTGCTTTCAGGAAAGGTGAAGAGGGGAAGCGGGGAGCAGGAGCGGGGTCAGTGCAGTATTGTGAAGGCCGCTAATTGAAGCTTTGGGTTGCATTTGTCGTTAAGGCACAATTTCTGGTCGGGGATCGCTTAAGGCAAGGGGTTAAATCCCGGAAGATTGCGGAGGAAATTCAATTCTGATCTCCCTTCTTCCATCAGTCCGGTGTAAAGATGTGAATGCCATTCCTGCTTGGGGCTCACTTGAGAATAAGGTATTGCATAACCATGTGAAGGAGGGGGTAGAGGGGTAGTAGCAGCACTGGTCCATGGGAACAGCGTCTACAATCATGCTGCAAGGCGGTTCCCAAACGATCAGCACTAACGTTGGTGTCTTTGACTTTCCTCTAATATGGAGGAAGCCATAACGGGGCCCAACCATGTCAAGATTTTTTTTCCTTTCGTTTCACAGCTAATTTATCCTCGACAATAGCTATGCAGACAGAAGCCAGCCAAAGTGAGAGGGAAGGGATTTGAGTGGACTAAGAACTGAGAAATGAATAATTGCGTACAGACGACCAAGACTTTTTCATTTTTATCCCTTTGTTGCCTGAACGGAAGGGAAGATGCAGCTTAGGTTCGTTGAGAGTGAATCCGGTGATGCTGGGGATGGCAGCCTGTCGGTGTGAGGCAGGGTTTCCTGGCAAAGCAGTGCTCCGTACAGGAGACAAAGACCTATGCGGTGATGGGTCTGAAGTCACATCAGAGGGGGAACCCCAATTCTTGTTCTTGGGGGATGTGTCTGTGTCTGACTGCTTTTGGCTCCTTCTGAATCACAATAGAAGGAGCCATCTTGTCTCAAAATTATAGTGGCCGGAATTCAATGTCGAATGACTTTAGCCTAAAAAAGAACAGATGCAATTCAATCAAATCAAATCAAACCTTCTCGGATTAATGTGGCGAATTTGTAACGACTGAATGATTGGCACCATGGGTTGCCTCTGATTGGTCAGGCAGTCCGAAAAACACCTCCATTTTGTGTGTCTGTTTGGGTTGCACTTTTCAGGTTGAACCCATATGCGTTACCTAGCTCAGGCACATAAAATGAATGAATGAAATGCATATATAAAATAATAAAAATAAACATTGTTTTGAAAAATATAATAATATATCTACCAAAAAATTTAGCTGCCAATGATTTATACTATACGTTAAGTATATGTAATATCTTAGTTGTAATGTAAATAGATTGTTGTTCTTGCAAGGAAACTAATGTTACACATTGTAAATCTGTTCCTAATGAGTTGTGTATGGCGTTAATGTTGCGCATGATTTAAATTGGGTAATTTTATACAAAAGGTGTTAATTCGTTTGCCAGAGCCAGGTAAACCCAACTGTTTGTGTTCGGTACAAATGTAGTTTTATCTACCACCGTTTCTATCATCTACCAAGATACAAGCCTGTTTTCAGTTTTTTTCCTTTTTTGCACTCCCGATGTGTATGTTCTCCTGGACAGTATTGGGAAGAAATTGGGACCCCTTCAAGGGGGATGCTCAGTTTCGTAGCGTCTTGATTGACACAGACAATTGACAGGTGCAAACAGACAGCAACCCGCTAGGCATGGCATTGGCGTTGTCGTTCTTTACAAAAATTGCATTTTATTGGTCAAATTAAAATCAATAAATAAATTATGAATTTTCAAAAAAAATCTTTAAAAAAAAAACATTGTCTGGGAGGGCCCCCCACTGGTACCGGGGCCCTATGCATTCTGCGATATGAGAGTCCTTATAGGGCACTGTGCGGCGTTAGGCAGGTGTCCGATGAAGGACCAATGCAGCACAGTGCAGTGCAGTTTATAGAAATGTGTTGCAATCTATGTGGTCTTCTTCAGAGTTACTGTAAATAAGTTACTGTAAATGCTAACCATTTTAACCAGGCGCAAGCTACAGTACATGCATGTATGACATCTGCTAAAATGTTGAACTCCTTAATCGCCATTAAACGCGTCAGAATATATATTTCCACCAAATACCTGAAACGTGAATACATGAATTGTTTTAAATAGTACCCCATAACATATTTAATGATACTTTCTATTGTTAGCAGTTGAAATGGCTTTTACTCTGAAAAACGCATTTTTAACTCCCAGTATTTTCCTCCTATTCATTTTTACATACAATACTTTTCTACTTATTATGTGCCACAAATATTAGAGAATTTTTTTTGAAACAACTACATTGTTTAATTGCTTTATGCCTAAAATGCAGAATGAATCAAGTATAGTTATATTCCTAAATGTAACTTTTTTCCTTGGAGAATGTTATATTTATTAATATATGAATAAAACAGCAGTGATTGTAAAGTTGGAGACAGGCGAACATCTGTTGCCCTTCAAACGAAGATCCCAGACCAGACACCTCAGATTCAGGCCACACCTTTTCCTGTTTCCTGGATTTTCAGTCCTTATGAGCTTAAGGCAGATCCTTATGAAGACAAGGTTGGCTTGATTGAATCCAGATTAAATGTAAGTCTTGTCAGATTGAATTGCATTTGTCCGTATTTAGTCTAAGTACATCAGATTAAATGTAGGAGAGTGCATTACATTTTGCGTCACACCGATGCCACTCATTTCCAGGCTGGGAAATCAGTTTACAGGCCTTTTACAACAATAATAAGAAAGAAAGAAAAGAAAATCACAAAAAATAAATTAGAATCACAAAAATTAGAATCGCATTGACATTTGAGTCAAGACTCTTGACTTAAAAATAATTATGACTCGATTTTCATATTTTTAATTTAACCACAGCTTTTGTCAGATTTTGATGGCCTTTGACGTTCATGTTTTTGAGTTTCAAATGATTGCATCCAAATTGTACATTTGGCATTAAGGAAATCATTCGTTTCTGTGGTTTTTTTCACAGAAAAAATGTATCCAGATCCAGGAATTTGTGTGTTCAAGGTCCATCCCGAGCTCTTTGTGCTGTTGTTTTACTGGCTGAGCTCCTGAAAGGCCCAGGTGAAACAGAGTAAATTACATTCCCGATTCTCTCTCTCTGATGCACACTGTGCAGGGAGCTACTACATTGATCGACAAGTCGTAAACATTTTGTCAATCCAGGCACGCAAGACAGGACCACACAATTATCAGGAGCTGCACTGCTTTCTTTTTCCCTCCTGCATCCCCCCCCCTCCCCCATCCAGCAGCTGCTTTACCATTAGCCAATACAATGCAAAGTTTTTCTGAAGGATCGGCAATTAGGAAGTACCTTTTTCTGCAGGAAACACTTAATTTGGCATATTTTGCTAGTCATTTCGTTTATTTTCCAAACAGAGTAATTGCCTAGTGGGGAGCCATTGCTGCTGCCGCCGCTGGAGTGGGCTACTTATCGTCAGCCTTCTGGATCTCCAGCATGTGTTGATTACAGGACTTTAATGGTCCTGAATTCTGTCTCTCTCTCTCTCTCTCTCTCTCTCTCTCTATTTCTCTCGGCTTCACACCAGCATCTGAAGCGTCACCGTGCAGATATGAGGATGAATGTCCTTGCGACAGATGCTGGGAAGTCACTGCCCTAATATTCAAAATAATATTCCATTAGGGATAGGGACACCATCTACATTTGCTGACCTTATTTTATACCTTAATTTGATTGTATGGTGTCCTGACATACATTTTTTACATTTTAAGCATTAAGCATTTAGCACAAAAGCATAGTCTCATTACAGGTCCCATGACTATTATTAAGGTGTCATATTACTATTATTATTATTTTTATTATTATTATTGTAGTTGCTTTGAGGGGTCATTGCAATGCTCAATATTTTCCTTTATGATTTAATGACAGGAATTAATTGTACTTACCAGACATTTTCATCTTATTTCATGGTGAATGGTCAAAGGGCTCTGAGTTAACTTTGCCATTGCTTATATTTCTTATAAATAATTAAATTGTTGAATCAAAGCAAAAGTTTGATTGAATCCTCAGCAGCCTGCCCAGTGGTGAGTACATTGTTTGAAGTAGACCAACATAGTTATATTACCATAGCAGGTATCAAAGAATTTTGTGTATTAGAAGACATGGATGAGGTGCTTGTGTGAATTTTTTTTCCATCTTTTTTAGCTTTTGCCAACCATTATCTCTCACTTATAATGTAGTTTATTCTCGAATCTTGTGCTTGAAATCAATGAGTTCAGTCCTATATAACCTTTAACACAGTTATGCACAATTAAACTGGGAACGGAATTATGCATCTATTGTATATGTATGTGCATGTATAGTGTAAATACCAAGATTTAAATGTATACTGAGCTTTTGCCAAAACCTAGCTATTTAAGTCATCTACTTTGATTTGAATTGTGAAGCTGCTCTACAGCAGACTGCCCCCACCATCCCTGCCCCTCCATAAACGGGCTCCCATGGTTGAAGCCGAATAGCCTCATCCGAAAGGCGTGTTCTGCCAACATTTAGTTTTGTTTTTGCGTTTTTAAAATCCCCGGGTGGAACAAAGCAGAGCATCGAAGGTGCTAGCTAAACCCAACGGCCCCAAGCTCACCCGTTTCCCATTCCCCCATACCTGCGGAGAGCCTCCGTCACACAATGGAAACTTCCCATCGCATGCTTTTCCCAGAGGGTAATTGTACTAAGTGCTACAATAAGTGCTGGGTCATTCCAAAAGGCAATGTAGACCAAACGTTTGTACATAACAACAAGGGTAAATAAAGGGAAAAAATTGATATATACAGAAACAATGTTTGCCAAGCTCAAACCAGACAGACAAGTGTGGAATGTGCATCATTTGAATACCTTTACAAAAACCGAAATGTTTAAATAGAATGCGCTTTTTGTTAATTATATCATTTCTTTTTTTAAATAAACAACTAAAACCAGGATGGCTTATAAAGTAACGTGAACAGTGGTCAGGAAGAATGATTAGTTCTCTTTCCGTTCTCTTACTTCCACCCCTGGCATAGCTGTGTGTGCTTCTCACAGTTTCTTTCTAAAGCACAAAGCGCCTCAGCATTCTATGCCACACAGCGTAACAACAGTCCTGTCTGCTAGACAGGCACAGTGGACACTGTAACCGTGGACCGTTGCAATCTTTTTTTCTTCTTCTCCCTTTTTTCTTACAAAGCTTAAATAATTACTTCCTTCAAGAACTCTGTATGGTCGGGAGAGGGGCGGGTGAGGATGTAACACATTATTGAACGCTCCACACAATGAGATCACTTGTTCGGTTGACATCACTCAAAAGGTGCTACTTTGGCATTCCTTCTCTACAGCCCTTCAGATGTGACCCGATTTCTTATCGCACCGTGGTTTAAACCATGAAGAGTTCCCTAAAAAATACAACTAATTTCTTATTGTGAGAGCGGTATGAAATGATATTAAGTAACACTGAAAAGCAATATGCTAGTAACCACCCACCCCCCCCACCTTCCTTCCTTTTTTTTTTTTTTTTTTTAAATAATAGCTGTGTCGGTAATAAGTACCCCTTTGAATGTGCGTCACACAAAAGGGCAGCTGAAACGAAAACAACGATCCCGCTAAAGAAATACTCCCTCCCACAGCAGTTAACTATTGAAATACTGCGTTTTAAAAAGGTCATTCAGAATTGGCTAGTTGTAGATTTTTTTTTCTCCCCCAGACCTACTTTTTCTCTCTCGATTCCTTACGTATCCAAGTCGATTGAATTCATCTACGTCCAGTGGCATGCTTTATTGTTGTCTGAGTACTTAATTGGAATGTTAGCAGAGTGCTGACAAACGGCAAAATAGACATGATATTAATCAAAACAAACACAGATTTTCTTGGAATCACATTTCAGGGGGAAAAACACTGGGGACATATAATGACGAAATAACGTCACAGCAGGCCTGTGGGTGTATGGTAATTAGGGTCGGTGTGGTAATTAGCTTACAAAGCAGTTTATAAACTTCTTGTGTCCAATATAGAAACCCCACCCCTTCCCCTCAATCCCACACTTTATTTTCAGAATGGATTGCTTGATTTAAATGTATTCAACTTATCCAATCACATAATTCTAAATCCGTGAGGTGTCAGGGTCAATATTCAAGCGAGCATAATGAGTCAAGTTTTCCAATACAAACCTTAATAAATGTATAAATGTATTTATTTTGCTATGACAAATATGGCACACAAATTTTTCACTAATCAGTACAGTTAAATATGCCTGTGAGGCAAGCAACATGTATTTGTATTTTGTATTGGCTATTTGCAGTGTCGTGGAAAAAATCGTTTTGGGAGCCAAAAGTTTGACCTTAAATTCCTGAATGGAGCACAAGGTGATTGATGCAATATTTCTTTGCAACAACAATTTCGGAATTAATTCAAGGACAGCTGAAAATATAAATATTAATTTAATCTTTTTTTGTTCTCTAAATATACATTTAAAATAGCCAAAAATCGTTTCAGGGTGATTTTTATGCTTCAGCGTGAGCAAGGTTTTTATCTGTGCCATCACATTCATATACGGTCACAACAGTAATGGCAAAAGCATGGTCATCCTTATATCTGAAAGTGCTGTACTATTCTAGATAAGCATTTATTAATGATGGAAAGTTGAATCCTGTCATTTATTCATTTGAACACAAATACATGCTTTTGCCAATTACCACCAAATGAGCACTACTATCAACTTAAATACACGCTAATGGTACCTCATATACAGTTAATATAAGCGACATTTATTATACATGTACAGTTTATGTGTCACATAAGAGCCCTTGAGATACGGTCACTGGAATTATAATTGAAGATGTAAACGCTGGTAACAAAAGCATAAAATTGTGACCCTGATTGCATTGTTTCATTCCCCCAACAGGCAGGAGTTCAAATGGAAATGTCTACCTACCTCCTTAATGCTTATTACGGCCTGGAACTAACTAGAACCCTCTTGTTGGTGAGTGTAGAAAAGCTTGATTTTGGTCACCGTCTTTTCTTTGATGCATATTTTCTGTGTTTTAGGGACACTCTCACACCTGCCTCTACAGAAGTGATCTCTAAAGAAAAGGGAAACGAGACCAATGGCGAAAGCCCGAAGGTCAAATCGCAGGCCGTTCCAGCTACGAAGCAGAAACATCAAAAAGAACACATGAAAAAAACTTAATACAAAATCTCCTTAGATGTCATTTCTTAAGAAACGGCATCTGGTGACGATTAATCGGCCTTTCAAAAGGATTTATGCATAATTTTCTAATTCAATTTTATAAATTGAAGAAACTGATGTAGTCAAGGCAAGCTAACATTTTCTGTCAATCCTGGTTTTACTATCAGCCCAATTCCTTTCACGTGAAACTGTAAATAACATAAGTTTCCTCATGTAAGGGCTTTAGGGATCAAGACATGGTTTACAGTGTCAAGGGAAAATACTCCTTTGATGTCTACATTTCAGTCAGAACATATGCTTTGACATTTGTTCCAATCTACATTTTATTTCAAATAAAAACACATTGACATTTTTCAGTGTTACTTTTTGTAGAATGATCTGTTTAGTGCCGTTTGATTTGAACTGACTTCTGAGGCAAGAGTATTTGCAGTTTTTTTGCATTGTGTATTTTGTCCGATTTGTTTAAAGAAAATACTATACTGGTTTTTACAGTATGTTCCTTATACACAATATGTTTGCACTTAAAACTGAAGAAACCACTGAATATTAAACACATGATAATTTAACAGTTGATTATATAAAACTATTGAGCAAAATGTTGAAATGATTTGTAATGAATCCAAAAAGTAATCTGACAATAAAACAATGTCGTTTGTGGTGACTGTGATTCTTTGCCAAATGCTAGGTAGATGTCTGCTCCTCTCGTTCTTCAACAGTGAAGGGAAATCCATGTTTTTTTGAGCCTGCAAATAAGAAGATAGTTTTAAGAATGGAAATCATATGAGCGAAAGAGCATAAAATAAGTGCGTTCACATAATTGCCCATTGTTGCACTGATGCGGAGATCTTTGCGGTTTAGAGATGAATGGGTCTTGAATGTTTAATGTGTTCTCAGGTTATCCCCAACTATTTCCTCTAGGATGTTACGTTTTCCACGAGAGCCATAAAAATACACATATTTTCCGCGGCAAGAACGGTGCAGTACATACGAAAACCTCTTAGATGCAATTGGTGCACAAGTTAATCCTTTATTTAATATAAAGATGAACTTGCTCCTCGCAGCGTCCTTGTCCTTTTATCTGTAATTAGGTGGCCAATTAATGGAGCTAAGGTACATTTTCCCCACATCCCTTCCTTGTGATTCCTGACACATGGTTTCTTTCACTGAGCGAAAGAGATGCATTCTCGCCAGCCAAGCAATTTCTGTCCCTCCTCCCTGGGCTTTGTCTACCTCTTTTCTACGAGTTGAAAAGACAGCGATAGAAAAAGCCATACCCAGTATTCCCTGCTGGGCCAATTCTTCCTCTATAGAAATCAGACGGTTGTATTTAGTCAGCCGCTCTCCACGACACAGACCTCCCAGTTTGACAAATTTAACACCCAGTCCTACGGCCTAGAGGGGAGAGATGCACAATGCAAAGGGGTTTACCGCCACAGAAATCTCAACACGTGACTACAGTTCACCAGGCCATGTCATTCCAACGAACCACAGAAAGGCGTTAAGTTTATTTGCATGCGAATGACCAATAAGTATGGTAAAACGCCCTAAATAAAAACATTTGGACGTTGCAGATAACAGAACAGGTCCAGCATGTCATGGTATACATGGTCATTTTCAAACCACAGATACTAGATCACCGAGCAGAAAAATAACAACACATACATAGAAATGGAGGTTGTTAGGGATAAATGATCCTAGTAACATTGCCTGGGGCCATTTTCACAAAGTTTAAACACCACCACAAGTCAGGTTAAGTACATTGCTCAAGGGTACAACCTTGCCCCACCTGGGAATTGAACCTGCAACCTCTGAGTTACAAGCCCAGCTCCCTAACCATTATACCACACTGCCAGCCATATCCAGTGGATGGGGGAAATCCATTACTGGTGTTTTATTGCCGGCTTGTTAAGTGCCTGACAGCTTTCTGCATACTGTCTAGATGCATCCTGGGTGAAACAGTTAGAATATATGCAAGCTTTTTGCACATCCTTTATTTCATGCTCCAATTTGTTGTATGTTCAAATATTACTGGTAGTAAGCATTGGTTAATCTTTATGGGACTATCTATGAATGGATACATTTAAAGTTTTGCAATTTGACAACTGTACTGTGCATGGCAAATGTATTAACTGAAGATGCACAAACATCAAGTTCAACTCATATTACAACGTCTCCATTGAATAACCAAATAGAGAATATAATTGTATGAGATTGGCATAAAGAGGTTAGAATGAAGTGAAGTTTGTGATCATGTCTCACCAGGTCTGAGAGAGAGTCATCACATGGTTCCCCATCTGTTGTCCCAACTATGGTCACTGCACCTGAAGTTAACATAGAGGGAGAATGCCCTTTTAACATTTTATCTATAAAACTGGTGACTTTGTTTCCTTCCTTTGTTTTAGTGCACATATAATATCGGACGGCACTAATAATCTTGTATCCTTGCACTGAACAACAAATCCCAAATGGCATCTTTTTCCATTGAGTGATCTGATGTAACACTTAACTAATGATGCATAATTCAGTCAATTAATCCATAGCTTGTTTTCATGACATCATGCATTATGCGCCACACATTTTTTGTTTCTAGATTTACATTATGTTATGTGGTTAAGTACATCCAATCTGATTCTCTAAAATGGTGAGAAACATGGCTATTGTTACAATTTCAATTAAAAAACAAGACTACAGATTAAACAAGAACCACAGAAATGTACAAAATCAGACAAAGGGCACAATAAGACTAAGCAATTGCTTAAAGAGCGACTTTCGGGGCAAAATCCAGCCCCATTTCCATTCAAATGGTGCTAAAAAATGAAAAGTTACGTGATCCCTCAGTCATGAATATTCAAAAATAGGGTGTGTCTTGGGTGTCGTGTCATTAGAGGATTTGCATACTGGAACCACGCATCTACAAGCAGATGACATATTGTCTGCATGATACTGATAACACTGTACTTGATAATACTGTATTGCTTGCTACTACACAATCGAGAGTGATTTTGGGGACTTATAAGATGGCGGAAAAGTGGCTCTTTAAAGGGCAATGTGGGTAGTTTGTGGACACATTTAGGATGTACCAGCACTGACAGATCAGTTCTGGGAAAATATATCAGCCCCAGTGTTGGACAGGCTTAAATATCTTAAGGCTACTTTGGATTCATTGCATTGGTGCTATATCAGTGACTATAAGTATTCTGGCATTATATAAAGGACATTAATTAAGTCAGGCTGGAACATTGTAATAGTAAGTTCCAAAATATTTAAAGTATAGCTACCAGATTTCACAACATTTTCTGATAAATACTTTCTGAAACATAAACATTCGGTAATGATAAAATAACCAATTTACAGCGGTAGTTTTCAGTCTAGCTTATACGCTTTATTCTCTGCAACAAAACTGACATAAAAATATAGTATTTTAAGGCCTTACCTATCTATCTGACTATGTTAGCTAGTCAGCTAACATTTGCAAGCTGCAAAACGATTGTTAGCTCACTAAAATAGCTTATTTTATATACAGATTTGTGAGCACAATTCACTAGTCCAAGCTAGCAAACAAACCTAAAATGCTGTGCAAATATCTCCAGTGAAAGACGTGCTGGGTTTTAAATGAAGTCTCTAAGAGTGGGGCGATGTCACAGTTCCTACCGAGTGTACCGTATGCAGGCACCAGGTACACGTATACATCTCTCAGGATACAATGAATGAATGATAATTATCAGCCAAAACACACACAAAGCTGACGCCATGATGACGTCTCCCTCACCTTCCAGTTGTCGAGTGATCTCGATCAGGTCTGTGACTGTGGTCTGGTTGGTTTGCTTTAAAACAAACCCCCTGACCCATGGCAGGGTGGGCACATCCTCGGTGGAATGGGAATCCCTGGGCTTGGATACAACTTCAGACAGCAGGTGAGTTTGTCCGAGCACACTGTTGAGCCTTTCCCACTGTTCCTGATCCTAGGGAAAGTTTCACCAAGCCACTTTAAAGTCGGTTCAGAACTAATCTTCTGTTGCTTTGCTTTGTTCCAGAAAATGTCAAATGAAAGATCATATCTCTTTACCTTGTTTGACTGTTAATTTATACAAGGGTTTATAGGGTTTACACAAGGGGGGGTGTACCACCCCTACCACCCCACATTTCTGTTGCTGTACCCAGCTCACTTTTTTAGTCAACTGCGTCTTGAGGAGTACAAAATGACTTTCAGTAAGACAATACCCCCTATGACATTTAATGCCAAGCGGCGCGGTTATTATGTAGTTACATTTCAGATCCGTCCAAGAAAGCAATGAGAGCTACCATAGACTATAGTCAAGGTTTTGCAGTGTATAGGCAGATATAAAAGAATGTTTGTCTGTGCTAAAGGGGACTGTACAGAGTACAATGTTCCTGGCTTACCTCTTTTCGTAAAGGATCGATGAGGGCAATAAGTCCTGGGTATTTCCTTGTCAAAAGCTCATACATGTCGACTAGTTCATCGGGAGATTTGGGGGCTCCTGTGATGGCATCGTATTTACCTTTTTGCTGTGGTTGAAGACACGACATACAATATTATTTAACTACCAAGAAGAAAAATATCAATAGATCCTTTTTTTAATACATTACATATATAGGATACTCCAAAATTATTCACACCCTTGATAAATATGAACAAAGAAGGCTGTATAAAAGAAAAAATACAGGCAATGAGTTATACTGAAAAAAGATTTTGTTTAACAAGTAATGTTTTTTCCCAAAAAAGATGTCACAATTATTCACACCCCTGTTTTCAGAACTATCTACACCCTCCCCTCTACGCAGTCTTCTTCTATAGTGTTTTATGAGATTAGTGAACATTTTGGGTGGGGAGGGGTCTTTGGCCATTCCTTCATATAGTATCTTTCAAGATCCTTAAGTGCTTGTGGACTTCCCTCTTCAATTCAAACCACAACTTTTCTATGGAGTCAAATTAGTGCCAAAAGTATTATCTGAAAAGCATACAAAGTTGTAAGCTCAAAAATAATAACTGTAAGCAATAATTCATCTTTACCAAGGGAATAACTGGAGGGTACTGTATAATATCAATTTGGAAGGCCAACACAGTAGAAGTCAAACCCATGATTACTTTCCCAAATGCCTTCACAATCAGCCATCACCTTCAAAATTCCAATAGTTTAAATTCATCTCATATATTTATATTCATATGTCAGGAGCCTATTAATGCATTGGGGCATTTCAATGTCAGAACATATTTCAAGAATTCATATTTCAGAATTCAGCAGCCTATTTCAAGCGGGTTCAAAATTTTGACCATAGTGTTTGCTGGTGTAAAAAACTAATTACGCTTATTCAACTCAATCTTCACTTACATAGTCCATTAGATTGTGCGCAGCGCAGTTTATTGCCAAATACATTACATCCCCAAATACAATGCCAATGTTATTGGAGGCCTCTGTTAGTAGGTCAAAAGGCTGTTCAGGGCGGTCATATCCAATCACTAAAGCTCCAGAATCGGACACAGCGCTCAATACAGTCTGAAAGAGAGTAAAGAGAGAGTCAAGCCATGGTCACAATGAGGGAGAATGACTGCGTACTCGTGAATTATTGGAATATTTATTTCATTACTCTTATTTCTAACATTGTTATGGATAATATTGGTTACTGCCCATCATATCCAAACCATGACAAATGATATGATGGCAGAAAATAAATATATATAAAAGTTGGATCATAAATGCAGGTCCACAATTCAGAATAAAAGTGTTTTATCTCTGTTTTGTATGAGGATACACATTTATATAGGGGTTACAGCTACTGAAACTTGGTGTACTTGGTTTA
Source organism: Aldrovandia affinis (assembly GCA_029706075.1). Classification (NCBI taxonomy): domain Eukaryota; kingdom Metazoa; phylum Chordata; class Actinopteri; order Notacanthiformes; family Halosauridae; genus Aldrovandia; species Aldrovandia affinis. The sequence goes on along the minus strand of JAINUG010000002.1, from coordinate 9,583,662 downwards.
CATGAAGGTCAATGTGCTGGAGGTCATTTTCTCAGCTTTAATTTGTTCTTTTATGACAAGATATCTCTCTGAGCAAATGGCTTCATATTAACATTTGTAAAAAAAGAAAGATATATATTTTTTTAAATGTCATCCAGGGTTACACTTCACTACCAGACCTGGGCCAAAAATAAGTGTCTTTGAAATTGTATTTGTGAATATCAACTAAATATGCTCAACCAAAGCAAATATTTGCTTTATATATTATTATATTTAAATATCGATCCTACAAAAACAAATATCAAAAATATCACAAAACAAATATTATTTGAAGGTATTTTTTTGAATTTAAAAATATATTCAGTAGTTTCCAAACAGTTCCCAAAAAATTAATGAGTGCAACTGCTACGTGATGATTGAGGAGGATTCCAAATGAGGAGCAGGAAGTTTAGGGAGGAAAAGTCTTAATTCAGAATTAGGCTACAATTTAGTTTATAGTGTTCCAATGTAAAACAAGTAATATAAATATTTATATTCAATTTGAATTCAAATAGTTTTAAAACGTTTTTTTTTTTAAAGAGTTACTTTCTGAAATGTGTATTAAAATATTTCCAATTACTTACAAATGTATTGAATCATTTTTTAATAACAGTTACTTTCTGATATATGTATTTAATAATTTAGTAGCTAATATTTTTTCATATTCATCCCAGGTCTGTTCACTACACAGTGATCCGTAACATATCATAATACCGCAGGAGAAAAAAACTCAAAATGCCACTATCTTCAGTTAAATATTGCATTCCCTGTACGGTACAGAAGGGTTGAAAATTCATCCCCATGTGATCTGACAAAGCAGTAAGAAATTCCAGTCCCTTCTACCCCTCCATTATAGTATTAACTGACATTACACATTAAGCATTCACTAATGGTGATGTCACTCTTTTTATGATATTGACATTCACGGCTGACAGAAGTAAGCCATCACTGACTCACCCTGTCACAATATGGAAAGGGAAAAAAATCATAATTCTTTTGTGTTCTGTAAAGGGGAGCAATGTGCCATTGGCACCCTGCCATTCATTTGCAGGTCTTTCACAGTAGATATCTATAGATATCCCTGGGAATTAAATTCTGACATCATAGTGAAAAGGATCTTATTTTCTTTATACAGGACCTGTTTATATGAAATTTCCATTGTTTAGTTTTTTTTAATTTTCTTAATAACATGTTTTTTTAATTATTACAAATGTATGCTTAGCTCCATCTCAACACTGCAGCGTCCTCCGCCAATTCAGGAGAGCACGGACTAGTACACGTATCCATTGAAATGTGTCGCTGGCCTCCACTTGTTTTCGCTTGCAGTCCGCCAGCAGGGCTTGGCAGTAATTGCACTCTTTTATGCAGCCGTGCAGGAAGGCGTCTGAATGACCAGTGGAGCTGCTCTTGCACAATGAGGTGCAATAAACCAGAACCAAATACTTGAACCCTTTATAAACCAGAAAAAAACCTGTATTCATACTCAGGAAAAAAAAATACTTTCCTATGACTATATGTTTTGGCTAGGAAATTGTTCGCGATTTTCAGGAGCGTTTTCAGGTTTCTACTGGCAGCTAAAGAGTTAAAGTATTTCAAATACATTTTTGACCCAGGTCTGGTGGAGAATAGTGTGCTGGCTGAAAGCATCCCTCCCTGGGCAATGGAATGCCGCCCTGTGGGGCGACTGGCCACAGTCAGCACTGGAACGGTCAGAATTTGATTCCGGACTGCAGGGCATGCAAGTGTTCAGTCACCAACAAATATTAACGACGTGTACATTCAAACCTTCTGTAATACTGTACATTTGTCATAACTCGCTGATTTTTTTCCTTAAGCAAAATAATGTGTAAAAGAAATGTAAACCTCAATAAATAACATTGTCATTTTTACTGTGCAAATACAAAAGTCGGTACAAGAACAAGAACAAGAGGAGCCAAGAGACGCAGCGCATGAGCACGTTAAACGATGAAACTCACTCCCTTACCCCTGTCTTTGAGGCTGCATTCATTATCCTTGTCATTTCCCTTTGAAGCTCAAGGACCATCGCGAAGAACTGTGTGGCAGATGGCGCATCAGATTATACAAATGTATCAAAGTGTTCTCTAGAGGTTTATATTATATTGCACCGCGGCAAGGACTAACACTGCGGAGGGTACGCTTCTCGAATGTTTCGAAACAGCGAAGAATGTAGGCATTCTTTACCTCAAGGATGAGAATGTTGAAAATGTGAAATAGTATCATAGAATATTATTCGCTTGAATGAAAGACTAACCCCTTGTATTGTAAAATAAGTCTGTTTGCAACAATTTACACTGAAAATGGTTATGCGCGGGAGTTGATAAACGTGACTGTACTTGTTTGACTGTTTGTCCACCTTTAGGGATGACGATGACCTCCTCCATGAGATTAAGCTTTCCCGGGGATGCTTTGCCACAGCTCAGCAGCGTTACCATGGGCAGCGGCACATCAATCTCACCAAACCCCAGCACCATCTTGAATGCAAATTCAAATACAAATACATTTGAATACGTCCGGGAAATAAACTAAAGAATGCTTCCATACTCTGGCTTGGGCTACTGGTCTTTCCAGCGGTGGTTGGCAGTTTCGTACCACCCAGTCCAAATTTGATCATTTAATTGATGAATTCATTATCTCATGGGAGAGAATCACCCATTCCCATCACCCATTGAGTAGGCCCTCAAGGAATTACCTTTGCACAGAATGAGAGAAAGGGCTTGATCAGTGACACTGCACATCACATTATGAGAGAAATCAGCCATTTCATTTGATATACATATCTACATTTAACTACAAAATGTACCAAACTGGCTATGGGATATATAATCAGTGCATTGTAAATTATATAGTATAATAACCCTAACCCATACAAACTGCAGGAATATTAAACAAACTGCACAAACAATTTTTGTCCCATACCTGCCGATGCACTTGGAAAGTGGCAAACATCACCAGTCATCCCCTTTTTGTGGTTTACATTTACATTACATTTTAGGCATTTAGCAGACGCTCTTATCCAGAGCGACTTACACAGTTTTACATTTCTTTACATACAATCCATTTATGCAGCTGGATATTTTTACTGAAGCAATTCAGGTTAAGTACCTTGCTCAAGGGTACAACAGCAGTGCCCCACCTGGGAATTGAACCTGCAACCTCTGAGTTACAAGCCCAGCTCCCTAACCATTACACTACACTGCCAGCCACTACAGCTATTAAGACGCATTGCATTGCATCTTGTGAGGTGACTGAGGTGAGACGGGAGCACAGACCTGTTGGTCCTTGAGAGCTTTGATGTGCCGGTAGAGGGGGAGGCCTTCTAACCGAGCCGCGGTCTTGGCCACAGCCAGTGACACCGAGCCAATGGCCATGCTGCCTGGTAACACGGGAACCAGAGGCTCTGCTGGTGGAATAGGCTTCTCCGTGTTATTCCCCTTTTTCCCTGGAAAGACAAAGCGGACTCTTTTTTAAATCAAATATCTACACCCATGCTACCATGTTCAACATCTCTCAAGAGACAAAACTTTTTCTTTTTGCAGACCGATGACTTAATCAGTCTTAAATCAGTGCCTCTTCACTGTCAATAGGAAGGCACTGCTAAACCTGGGAGGAATAAACAGACCAATATGGAATTATTGTTCCAAATGTAACACTATTAATAGTATAAATAGTACAACTAATATTGTTTGCTACGTGCCTTTACTCTGACGGCGCTGCTCTCTTAGAAAGCCCGGAAGGCCTTCAGGACCCTGGACAGCAGCCACCTCAACTAAAGGCCCGCACAGCTGAGGCTGATTGTGTAGAAGCGTTGTTTGTTGCCTCTGTCACGCCTGTTATAAGGCAAAGTCTTTTGGAGTCTTTCTCTCAAAGCATGCATTTCCACGCTCTGAGCACACATAGCGAGTGTGCATCCATGTTGGAGTGTGAGTCTAAACCAAAGCATGGTAGTACGGAGCACAGGTAGAGGACCCTGATGCGTGCTCCGTTTGGCAACATTTCATGAGCACTGTTTTTTGGGTATACCCACTGGAAATGAAAATATTACCTTTGTCGCTGCTCTTTTTATCTTTTGGGGCAACGGTGGGAGGGGATGGCTCGGGTACAGGATCATTGGACAGCTGGTTTTCTTTCTCTCTGATCTGTCTCTCCTGATCCTCAAGGAAGCGTGCCATATAAAAATCGCTGCAACACAAACAGACCAGGCTATTTATCATAATGCAGTACGTAGGGCTGATGAGGCTGCGGTAGTCCGCTAGCAGCAGGACCATTTGCCAACTATTTGGCCTTCTTTTACAGCTGATCCGCATCTCGACTGCTTCGCCCACACTGTCCACTAGCAGACCGCTGTAATGCCGATTTGCAAAATCTTGGCAGGCAACCACTAGTGGGCCACTATATCTTGCTATCTGGGGAAATACATTTTGTGTTCAAAAATAATGTTAAAACTGTCCATAATGTCAGAGATGGCAATCACAACACCGTAGCCTATATTGCATTGCTATTGTACTGATACATAGTGATATTCCCTTGTGCACTAATTATTTTTAGTGGTGGTATACCGTGAATGTATACACAGCTGGAACACGCTTTCAGCCAATCAGCATCCAGGACCGGAACTATCTGTTTTATAAACCCAAATATTGTTTGTCATTGGAATGTTATTAGTATTTGCTTCAGAAGTGCCAGTTTCACATTGGTGCAACGTGAGACACTGAGGACACACAGGCAGGATTAAACCTTGATGACTTATTTTGTCACCCTAATGAGATCTCCTCTCACCCATTGAGTCTAATCAGATAATGCAACTGATCCAATAGGAGTGGATGATTCAGCAGTGAAAGTGTGTGTGTGTATGTGTGAGCATGTGCGTGCGTAGAGTGTGTGTACAGTGTGGCCAGGGAACCCACCCTGAGAATGCAACAGCCACCATATTGACCATATTACTGTCATAACCAAAATTTGGGAGTATCATATCTTTCACTAACATAATGTCTGTACTGACACACAGATGCTAACATGCGAAAGGTTAGCCTTTCCTTATCAACCAATTAACAATTTTAATCAATTTCAGCCCACAATAAATCTCAATGGGTAACAGCTAATGGGTAGACTGCGAATCGGATTACAAATAACAAATTACAAGGGTATATTTTTGTTATATACTGTACAACATTTTTACATTGACATGTACAAAAGCTAATGATATTGATATATTGGGGTAGTATGTAAAAAAAATAAAGGTTAGTAGTTTTTTGAAAAGACAACGCTTGTCAATGATGCTCTCATAGAGATGTACTACACAAATAACTACATCGATCTAAAGACATTTTAAAACATGTTTTCTTACTGACATCTTGTCACTAACAGATTATGCTTGCATGGTTTGTACAGAAAGATACATGGCTATACAACGGGCTCATATATGCATGTGTGTGTGTATACCTCAGTACTTTATCCACTCCTGCTTGGTCACAGGGTTCAAAGCCCTTTAGCATTGTGCACAGTGATTCATTGATCCAACGGAGTGCAGTCAACACAGAGTCCTTCCTTTTGTCATTTTCTTTCATAGTGCCTGGGTCTTGCGAACTCTCACAGTGGCTGGATATCACTGCAGAACCTGCACTCTAAACAAGATGGGCAAGTCAAAATAAAGACATCTTTGTATTGGATCGTCAGGGAAGAACACATCTCACAATTATAGGTCTGACTGTTCCGGGTGTCATCTTACCACTCACCTCATACAATGTGTTGTGAAAAATTGGCTTGTTACATGGAAGAGATCATGTAAATGAATACATTAACAGTAATTTTACTATGATGTTTGTCTTGTCATTTGCTGTAAATTTTAGCTGCTATCCAAGTAACCTACAAAACAGTCATGAAAAATCATTTTTCATTTGTCTGAAATTCTCAACAAAAAAAGTAAAACACCTATGAATGCCAGGGCGTCGAGTCTGATTGCATGTATAGGTCGCTGAAACAATTGCTGGGATTGCTTTGGTTCAAGATCACTTTGGTTAGACGGTAGTTTAGTACAATGGGGAACGGGGCTTGTAATGCTAAGGTTACAGGTCCAATCCCCAGGTGGGACACTGTTGTTGTACCCTTGAGCAAGGTACTTGACCTGAATTACTTCAGTAAAATATCCAGCTGTACAAATGGATAGTGCGAACTGTGCAAGTCACTCTGGATAAGAGCATCTGCCAAATGCCTGCGATGTAATGTAGTGCTTTGTTTCAGGAATAAAACAAGAATGATTTCATCAGTAGGTCACAGTACGTTTGGCAAAACCAGCGAACAATAATGAATTTAGCCTGCTCTGACTTTACGTGGCCACGCGTGTGAAACAATCCAATTAATTGCGCTGGGACAGGACAGTGAGATAAAGGCTTGTTTGCGCCGTGCCTCTCCCTGCCTCGCCGGAATCTTAAACGAGGCTGGGCACCGTGTGCTCTTGCCCTGGCAATGATGATTACGGAGGCAGGCAGTGATGACACGGTCACCTCTCGCTGACCTGGAGCCGGCAGCGTGGCTGGAAGGTAGAGTAGCTGAGTTAATATCCACTCTCTTCTCTCTCCCTCGAGGTTCACCGCTGGCCTCGCTGTTCTCTGTCACAGCAGATTACCGTCAGCCCGCTCACTGTATCTGCCAAACGGGCATGGCGGTAATCCGAGAGCATCGCTCTAAATGCTGCTACAGCTGGTACGCTCGGCCATATGCTTGCTCCCTTTCGAGGTTCCGCGTTGGTTCTCGAGCGCCGGCTTCGATCGGGCATTACGGGGACGCCGGTCGAGGCCGGCGTGCTCGGTGGAACTGAAACACGTACTTATTGCTAGGTATTGCAATGAGGTCATGTGTCTTCCTTTTTAGTGCAGTTGTGTCCTCCATTCATGATGTCACATCTCATTTCCCCTGAGTGTAGTATGAACAAGAATGGCAAGGCCTGAGGGCCAGTGGATGTCCTCCCGTCACTAACCCCTCCCTCTTACTATATACTTTTTCTGCAGACATGTGACTCCACCACCCGAATATTGTATATAACTACAGTAGTTTTGTGGCTAAACACATAGGCCTTAAATCGCATGGCCTAAATGAGCTAAAAGCCAGCTGAAACATATTAGCATTAGTGTATGTTTTTACAACTATACAGCAAACAATGTCTCTTGTCTTTTACATGATAATCGACAAGCTGAAATAGTTATTGTACTTTTTTTATTGCTATTGTTATTGTTTTGCACTTTTGTTTTAGAAATAAACTCTGCTCCATTTCTTTATTATTATTATTTTATTTGTTAATGTAAAGCGCATTTATTGTATGAAATATGCTACACAAGGGCGGCGCGGTGGTGCAGTGGATAGCACTGTGCACTGCCTCCCCGCAACCCTGACCAGGAATAAGCGGGTTAAATAATAGATGGATGGGATGGAATATGCTATACAAATAATAAAGTGTATTATTATTATTACTATTATTATAATTATAATGACGTAGCTTGCTATCTAACACTATAGTGCTACTAATTTCAGGTAGCTAGGAAGCTAGTCAGCTAGCCATGATCTACTATTCTTTCAACTAGCCTGACTTCAATACCTTTTATTGAGCTAGCTGGCTATGTATCGCCTATATATCTTCTCCACCATCTACGCTGTCTGTATATACATTATTCTATATGCCATATTGGTTGCAGATAAGATGGAGGAATGTAAATGGAATGGATCCTGGCAGAAGACAGCACATTTAAACAATTATTTTCCTAAAACTTTACAACTCCCAGCTTTCCCCAGCTGCATCTGCATTTAAGAAGCTCCTATGTCTCAGTAGGAGAGTGTGTCTTCTATTCTGACTTCTGTCCAGTAATGACATCACCCCATCCACCCATAACCGCAAATACCTTTGATGGACTACGCACCATTTGATGGCCGTGATTTTATTCAAACTTGCATGACTTGGAAATGTCCACGTTATTGCCCAATCTTATTTGCAGTCCAGTCTCCTTACTGAAACATCAGCTCAGGAGAGACACACACTCTCCTGCAAAACGTGTTCTACCAGCTGCCGCTTTTTTTCACCCTTCAGTCCACCAGCTGAGCTGAGTACACTTATGCACAGTTGGCACATCAAAACAAGAGGGGTAGCCCTTTTGCCAATGAGATGGGGGAAACCCTGCCGACTATAGCCCTGCCTCTCTGGACAACACTATGGCCAAAGGTGCATCGCCCCATGGGACTCCCAGCCACAATAAGCACTGGAATAATTGTGATCCAGATGTTTTCTGTGAAATAAATATATTATTAATAAAACAAAATATGTTTTTCTGAACAATTGTATTAGTAATGTAGGTTTGGAATTTTCTGGGTTTTTTTAGCATAAAATATACCTCATTAATTCCCGGGTGGAACACTGCCATTGTACCCTTGAGTAAGGTACTTAACCTAAAAATTGCTTCAGTAAAATATCCAGCTGTATAAATGGATTGTATGTAAAGAAATGTAAATTGTGTAAGTTGCTCTGGATAAGAGCGTCTGCTTAAATGACTAAAATGTAAGAAAAAAAATTTTTTAAGTAAAAATGTAACACTATAATTCAGTACAAGACTTGGAGACAACTAAATATCATGGGAAAACGAAAAAATACTGTAGTTTTGAAGTCACATCTTACTAGTTACTTTCAAATGGGCCTTATCCCAGTTCAATTTTCCAAAATAATATACGGTAAATGCTTATGTTACCATCTTTAGTTTGCTAATTATGCATTGCACCATTTCATATATCTGGTTAAAACTGATTTAAGTCATTCTGAGAAAAATCCTACAGTAGGCTATGTGTTTGCAATGTATAAAAATGCATTGAATATAGTTCCATGGTGAATGAGAGATTAATCTGTGTGTCGAATGAACAAATGCTAAAATAAAAATACTCTAGAAGATATTGCACACATAAACAATGCTATTACCCGACTATTTCTGGATTGTTACCTTTTCCTCGTTTTGAATAATGCAAAACACTTCTGCCTTAACTGTTAGTTCACCATTTCCCATCATATACTTCTTTTCCCAACAATCTGTTTATCACAGGCCTTGTTGACAATCTTGAAAAGTAGTTTGCCTGAAAAAGAAAAGGAAGACACATATTGCTATGTGGTTATCTTCTCTGGCTTTTTTGTCGAGTTAGCTAATAACGTGATATTAGTGATGGGTATTACTTTACTCCTTACTTTGTAGCTAGCTATCGTAGCTAAATATTACCATAACATGTTCTTGCTATAACTAAAATTAACACTGACCTATAAGCTATGTGTTATTATAAATCAATTGTGTTATTGGGAAGCAAATGAGGCCAGGGTTCCTAGATTTAGCGGTCCTTTAAAGGTCGTTAAAAACGACATATCATAGGAAATTGTTTTTAAATCAAATCAATAGAATAGCACAAATCCACTATTTAAAATGTTGTTATAAATAACATTACTAACCAGTTATTTAATAACATGCATGTTAGCTAGCTCAATATTTAATTTGCAATAAAGTTCTGATTTATTCATTTTGAATCAGAGGAACCATTTTTTTCATACCAAATAACCGTACACATCATCTGGCTTCTCGAAAAACATTTCATTCAATACACCTTCGATCTTCTGTGGGACTCCATTAGCCCTGTAATATTCAACGGCTCTGTTTTTCAAGTCGTAAAATTCTCGGTCTTGCTTAGAAATTCGACTGTTAGTGTTACTACTAAAAAAGCCCCTGTACGACATGCTTAATGTTGCTAGCAATAATGCTAAAGTACACAAAACCCAAACGGATATTTTCACAAGCGCTTGTTCCTGCTTGTGGTGGTTGCTTGGCAACATCCACAAATAATGAAGTATCGCGAGAATACTGTGAAAGTTCGTCCTTGCTGTTTGCAGTGCAACGCGCTCAGTTTATTCGTATCTCGAATGTGTGTCTATGTAGAACGCGAGTGAGGATCACCGAGAGGTGGTTGCAACTACGTTTTAGGTCCACTCAAATTACCGTATTGGTTGTAAAAGAACTGATCGCGATGGGATTATTTCTGTTTGGACGGGGATACCGTCCCATCAATCTTGTATGAAAATGTTCAAGTTTGTCAATATATTTTTTTCGATCCTAAAACGTTTGTGATACCGGAGATTGGACAAAACGTGAAATTGATGTCGCACAGAGGGGATTTTAACACTTACTGACACTAATCTGGTACCTTGAGGCACAGGACTACAGAACCCATGTGATACCAATGAGCTTGTTACCACTGCCGGTCAATCTGCTACTTGGTAAATTAAATTCACCACTGTAACATAGACGAAACTCAAATGTGAGACCTACACAATGTTTTGCGGTCATAATTTAATTTAAATAAATATACGCTATGTTGATACCCAATTATTTAACATTCTATATGTAGCTAATTATGTCGTTGTGGGTATCTCGTCACATTAGGCTACTGCCTAATTTTGGACTGAATTTGTTCATTATTTATCTGGTTTTAACAATATTTTGTTCCAATTTTAATAGGCCTAACTATTTATACTTCCATGCACATATTTAATATTTACTACTGAGAGCAAATATGTGGCACGATTCACACGTTTCCATTTGACTGCGATTTAAAACGGCTATTAAAACTAAGTTGCAGCTAGCGTCAATTTTGCAATACTTTGTGCAACTACGGGAATATCCTTTATGTTAATACATCTGGCCAGAGACAAGTAAGATTAAAAGTTTGGCAACAAGCTAAAACTAGTTGCATGTCGCTTGCATGTGTCATCTTCTGAAGTGATAATTGAAATTATAATTTATAATTCAGTATGTGTCATCCTGCTGAAATGTCACCCCTAGAAGGCGAAATAATCTCCTGTTTGGGGTTTAATGACATTTATACAAAGTTGAGGTCAAAAAATGAAACTCAATTATAAGGTGATCCAATTGACTTTGAATTTCGTTGGGTACCCGAGTTATTGTCACCTAAATAACTATTTAAACGTGACAATCATTTTGAATAATGTTCACAATTGCACGGTCAATACAAAAGGAACTTTCACAAGAACATTTTCAATTAACATGGCCTACGCGATGAAGGCAAAATAAAAAGTAGCCTAGGGAAATATAATTAGCTAATCTAAAAGATTAAAATGTAACCATATAAAAATATTTAAATATGTAGACTAGTGTCTTGCAACTTCAAACATTTTCAATACAAACTGGGAATGCGAAAATAACATTTTACTGCTTTAAAAACTAAAGATTGGTTATACGATAGGATCTAGGATAAATAGCCTACATTTTTCCCCCACCGAATTCAGAAAATAATTAGTAGCCTATAATTCATAGTAATTATCAAAAAATACATCTATATCAATATATAGCCCAGAGTATTGAAACACAGCCAATTAAAAATATTCAGAGAACACAAGTCTTCGCAAAAAAGGCCACCGTTAACTCAGCTGATAATATAGGCTATCCCTCGTTTAAAAAATTGATCTGAACTGTCATCAGCACTGAACTACTGTTTATCTTGAAAACCAAGATATAGGGACCGCATTCGGCTAAACCCTTGTGCGCTTTGTCGTTGGTTTGAATAAAGAAAATAAGAAACATCACTGCAAAAGGTTAATCAATCTTTTTAACCTTGTTGAATCAACTCTGCTAGAGTAGCCTACATGTTATCCCTACTGTAGGCTATTCATACGAACTATCGTCTGTTAGTTTATCTCAATCGGATTGATTTAAAACTGAATATTTGGCTGTTATCGTGCGGTTGTCCATGAACCCATGGAAAAAGGCCAAACAAATGGTGGCTAAAACATCAATAGACTACATTTGGCTCACATTCAAAACAGGATAAACAATATTTGAATCATGGCCAACCATTCTCTCCTGCAGTCATATAAAGACATACCGTTTAAAAAAACGTATTCTGTTGTGCCATTTCCCCTACAGGAAGTGGTTTTGTATTTAGTTTAGTAGGCTAATTTAGTAATAATAAGGTCGATCAATGTGGATATGTGTTCTGTGTTTGGTTCCTCACTGTGTGTAGGCTACTGTGGAGTTCATTTACAAACATTGGCAGTTACAAAACTCGTTTTGCAATAGATTATAATTGGAGTTAAAGAATTACACACATGATTGAAAGTTTTTTAATCCTGGAAAGGATTCAGAGTAGCCCATACTGCGAACTGTTTAGCCACAGCGACCTATAATGAATTATAGGCAAATAAGATATTTTTTTCGAAAAGTATATTCTATTATTTCACTTCAAAATAATTTCGTTTATCACGCCAAAGATAATTACTACTTTTACTTCGTTTTTGTGACTTTATGGTTATGCAGCTTATTGTACGTTTCCAGACACGCAAAATGTTTTATAATGGTAGTTTTAAAGTGAGAATCTTCTTTATGAAAGCAACAGGTAAAAAACATATCTATCATTGGATGTTTGGGCACAGTTATACGTTGGTATGAGATTGCAAGCGTTTGTATATTACGTCATAATTATTTGCAGAAAATCCTAAATATAAATAAGCTACCATAAATTAATGTAAAAAAATTTTCTTATTATGGATTTGTAATTATTATGACAAGGGTGGTTATTATTATCTTATTATTATTAATAATAAAATAATAATAATAAATAGTAGTAGTATTAGTAGTAGGCTAGTATTATTACTAGTAGTAGTCTAACCATTATTATATGAACACAGATATCTAATCTGTGTTCAACCCGTCCAATATTTTGTGTTCATACCCGTAGCCTACTACAGAATTGTCCGTTTCTCAATGGTGAGTATCGAAAAGGACTTTCTAAAATGCAAGCTGCTTGATGATCTGCAAGTGTGTAATTATTTCAATACCACGCGCTCTCTTAGTCTCAAAGGTACATAATGGTATATTACTTAATTCAAATAAGTAGCATATCTGCGTATTCATTCTCAGATTATACTATTTTTGCTTAGGCCTAAAAAATTGAGGACGTTAGAGGACTGAAGCGGATAGAAGCATATTTTCGACTGTACTGTATTTGTAGAGGGTGCAACTAACTGACGGCACTTCAACGTATCATGTACCTGCTGTTAAAAGTATCCATGAATAAAAATCGTTTAAGGCATTCGCAAAAGAGTATTCATAGTATTCATATCATACAAATGGCTGCCATTGGACTCTATGCAGTCACAATGTCTTCATGTCTTGTTCACAAATCTGGGTCATGCAATAATTACAATCCTGTTCGAAAGAACAATAACGATGGCATTCTGAGGCAGAAAAATCTGATAGGCCAACTGAAATGCACGATGCTCTTGTCTTATGTTGAGGGTATATATTTGAGTCATGTAATCAACCACAGTAATAATACTGATAGCCTTTGTATTATTGCGTATAATACTAGTCATTAATCGCATATTATGTATAATCTATATATTGTTTCGTCTCGTTATTGGTAATTTAAGGGTTTACTTGTGTTTTGTCGTAACAAGCATGCATTGCATTCATGCCCGATGGCGATTCTGCCATAATCTTTTAACTTGTGCAATTGCATAAAAATACAGTTGCAAAGATATAGCTCTTGTATGGTGTTTTTTACGAACTAAATACATAGCCTGATTTGAAATGTTCCCTTGGCCTGCAAGATTAGAGACCTGCTTCGGAAATGGTTTAGGCTACTCCACCCTCTCGTCCTCCAAGCTCCGCTCATGTATGGCGGATCGCTGTCACGAGCACCACGCGGATGCATTCTGTTCCTTGGCTTCAGCGACATTCTAGGTTTCTTCGCGAATTTCCGTTAGTTTATGTTTTGACAACGTACACAATTCTCATTTTATACAGTGTTCATCTTCAATATGTTGCAGCGCAAAGGCTAGCTCGGCCAGCCTAGCAATATATACATACTTTTAATTGTCATATTTAATGACAAAATGCAATTTGTAGCTAGTTTCCTACACTTGCTTACCTAACTTATTTTGTTAATTCTTACACCATCTTATTATATTCATAACAATAGCCTAAATGCCCATTATTTGCAAACAAAAAGCGGTAGGCTACTGACTTTAAAATGTGTGCATCTGCTTTAAGAATAGTCTGGGTATTTGTCCACTGTATAGGCTATAATTATATTTCGATATTGTGTATTAATACATTGTGTAATGTATTGCGTAATGTATATTACGTAATGTAGCCTATACGTTTAGTATGGTTTATGGTTTACATGTATCTGTGTTAACTGTATAGTTTGTCGTGATTGAGGCCACAGTTCTTTATCAGAGGATAAGTGGGACAGCGTGTAGCATATACATGTTTTGCATTTTATAATGTAAGAATTGAAAACGTAGGTATAATCTACAAATAAAACATTTTCACTAGGTCGTTTACACACGAACACACACGTATTCCTTAACTACTGCAGAACACAAATGTAAGTATTTCAATTAAAGAGGCATCCGTTTCTGTTCTGGCGTCACGTTTGATTTTTAAGGGCAACAGCAATGGTGAAAAAAACGTGTGTACACAGTCTATTTCAGATGTTTAAATTATATGTAGGCTACATCATACAAAACATTAACGTTTCCTGAAATGGGGTTAATATAACTACAACCCATCAGTTTCATTTGGGGATCACCCGGTCTTGAATAATTGATGTTAATCCTGGCAGGCTGTAATGTCTGTATAAAATGTGTATTTTCATGTGCACCTGACTTGAAGGATGAAAGCATTCTCTGTTTTCGCTCTCTTAAAAAAATGTAATCCTGAGTTTGTGACCTTAATCACTTAGGGTATACACTGAACTTTTGACCTTTGTTTTAAACCATGTATGGGATAATAGACAATCCTATCTGGCACATAACTATATTGCAGTCCTGTGTTGTTGTCACAAACTCTATTATAGCGTTGCAAGTGTAAATGGGACTGTTACATTCGTGGGTTTCTTAGGGGGTCCTGGAATGTTATTGTTATTTTTACTGTGAATACGCGAGTGTGCGCGTGTGTTATTGCAAATCATTTATTTACATTCACATATGTACGCATGTTGTGCAAATTAGGGAAATATGTGCGTTTATTTATTTTTTTGTCCATGGATTTGTCTTTAACACATCCGCTTTTAGTACACACGTTTTGGCAGGCAGCCATAGTTCATTCCAGTGACTCAGGGTCGAATAGCGGGCAGAGGTGAGATTAGGATCATTCACGTAAATTGTCTGGCGCTATTAACAGAGAAAAGTTAACTGGTATCGGAAAAGTCGAGTTTTCGGAAATATTTGCGTGGGCCTATTAATAGTATGTTTATGCTTGTCTTCTAATAGAGACACATTTGCGCGCGCCAAATGACCACGGAAGACAATACAACAAACTAATGTAACAAAATTAGTGGATCATGCATGCACATTTACAACAATGGCGTATATAATACGCATTCAGTCAAAGCAAGAAACAGCGCCGTGCTCTACCTATTGAGCCACACAGAACCACTGACAGTCTCCAGATTTTGCCAAATAAATATTACCATCAATACAACTTAGCAGAAAAGTTTTAAATGTGGTTCATTTTAAAGATCAGTGACGTATAAGGAAGAATAATGTTTGAGTCATACTTTATACAAATACATCATAATATATATATTAAAAATAATACTAGAAATGTACGCAATCGTCTCTAGTCTACTTAATCGTGTAGCCTACATAGTGAGAAAAACATATTTATTCAGTCCCAGTCTGATAGCTATTTATATTTGTGTTTGGGACTTTCCACACTTAGGGAAAGTAGACTGCTATTAATCTATGAATCATACCACCGAGTTTGTTTGCTTTTGTTGTGATCCGGATGCTCTTTTGTTTAGGGGCGGTGGGTGTCAATTAACTGTTTACTTGTGAGAAAAATATATATAAGCAATATAGGACTTTCTCATATATCCTATGTCTAAGTATGCATATTCTTTCTCACACTGTTAGATATTTGTGTTCGATACTATTTCCCATTTGTTTACTCCGAATATCACGTAAAATGTTCAGCACATCTCGTGGCAGCAAAATATTGCAAAACCAAAGGCTGTGTGGTTTATTCAGTTATACGTCCACCATTCACATGACACAGAAATACTCTTGATCATAAATCTAACACGCCCATATTCAGGGCCCATTTGTACATTTGATTTCAGGCTTTAAAAATCTTTTTTTAAGAAATGTTTTTCACCGTAACAAAACTTGATAGGCTTTTCTGAGGCTTTTTTTTGCCATTTTAGGAAAATTGTTTATCATCATCAGTGCGCGATAAAAAAAAAAGTAAAGTGCCACTATTTTTATTCCTCTTCTTCTAAGTCTACATTCCAAAGCTTTCAACGTTTAGAAAACGAATGCGGTGGGTAAGCCTGGGAAAAATATATTAAAATGTATGCTGCATATATAGTCCACCTCTCCCTTTACCAAAATGAATAAATACCGTAGCATAGGCTACACTAAGCAGTACTAAGGCAGCAATGCTCAATGAACAGCCACACGGGTCGTGACGCGAGTTATCAGCTCAAGCCTTTAACCAGGGTTCACTGAAAGGGCAGCTTGCTCCAGGACAGGAAGTCACAGAGAGGGCACCAGCGTCAGATACGTCACGGAATCGAACGCGCTCATTGGCTTTCTGCCAGGTTGTAGCTGATGTGCAGATGATGCTACTGACACAAATCATATCTGACACCACAAAATCTGTCATACACAACAAAAGCCTATCTATATGATATTCGCATAGAAAACAAACAATGTATGGTTTATTAACTCGAACTCGGATGGGCGATAATGTGTATTTCCTTCCCCTCGATGGGCTAGAGAATGTTATCGGCGGGAGCTCTGCTTCAAGGTTCAAACAGTGTTGCGAGTCTCTGCGAGCGACAGAGCATAGGCTACATGGGTAGCATTATTAGGGGTTTGAGTCTTCCGCGCCAATTTAATGATCATGAAGGTCAATAATGAAACTTAAAAAGGTCAACATGACCTTACCTCACATATATTGCATCACCACCATTTATACAATATTGTTCTCTTGTTACGTGGATAAATGGCAAAATAATATTTATGAACTAATAATATTGGCTATTTCACTTGCGAACTGCAAATAGATTTCAGTTATCATGCAAATTGCAAACAATGCAAATATGTGAGGTCACTCAAAAGTTCAAGCTCTTGACGAATGTTAAGGCTGCCACCGTCTGGACGTAAGGAGAAGGCATCGGCCGTTATTTGTGTGTACAATTCTGAAGTATCCCTGACCAAAATACAGGAAATTGCTCTTTCCCTTTATTTATTAGGCTATTAGGTAAGTAGCAGTGTAAACAGTCACCTTTAATAGTTTACAAATTAGAAATAAGATCTCATAAACTAGGAAGTGTATAAACAAGAGAGATAGCCTAATATATTTAATTTACATTAAACATGTAAGATAGGCTACAACCAAAAAAACAACAACAACAAAACGTTATAACATAAAGAAGCTTAATTAGGCTGGCGTACAACTATGTTCTCAGTGTGTAGCCCAAAGGGCAAACAATGCTTTAAATACACTTACATATTTGAAGGGGGGTTCTTTTAGCAGAGTCCTTATAAAAACAGGGAAAAAAACAGTGAGCGCTTTTCAATTGCGGTGACATTTTCGAGCAGTTCATGCAGCCGAGTTATTGCGGTAGGCTAAGGATTTGCTAGTAATTACAATATTACAATCAGCAAAGCAATCACATGCACTAAACCAAAGAAGCGATCAAGTTAAAGCTTCTGGAAAAGAAAAGATTCATCTCATTAGGTGGATATGCGGGTTGGTGTGCAGCTCGATAACAATGCAGCTAGCCTTAAAACAATGTCTCTGTCCGCCCAGTTGCGGTTAATTTGTTTCACCTCCCTCGTCGCCATTGTGGTTGCACTCGGGACACTATTTAAAAAGTGGCCTGACCAGACCTGACAAGGAGACGAGGCTTTTCAATACTCAGACCAGCTGGAAAGAGGAGTAATACCAAACAGCCATACTGCGAGGGACATGTGACTGGCAAAGGTCAAAGCAGCCGCCTCCCATTCAGTTTCAGCGCTATGCATGCTTTTCTCTTTCTGACAAGTTAAAACCACTCGGTGTTGCGGCACAGGGGAATTTATTCCGGAAAGACACGCACATTTCACAAAGATTCTTTAGGCTACCAGCTTTCCCCCATAGTGGGTAGGGTAGTACAAAGTAGTTTATTTGGATAAGGGGGATAAATATCTGTTGTTTTTATACATATAGGCAATCATTTTTCTGTTCTTATAATCAGTCAGTAATGAAAAGCATCTCGCGAGTCCATTTGTCAAGAAAGGAAACCAAGAAAGTCAGAGATCAACTGTTGCTTGGTGTTCAGGCACACATTCCAGGCCAACTAAACTCAAATTAATGTAAATGTTTACGTTACCATTTTGTTTGTTGCTGTTATACATCTTAGCCATGGTTACCTCCCCCTAAGAGCGAATCATAACGAATGAGCTCTGATGACAATAATTTTTTTGTCTATCTGTCTGGCGTTGCTTAACATCCACGGGTCGTTCATTTACATTCACGCGTTTTAATTGTTTAACTAATGATGTTAAACAGCTTGCCATGGGGTCTCTGTGGGTCACACGGAGAAGTGCCATTTCTACCTAATTAGAGGGTATTTTCCGAACCCAAAGCCGCCAGATGCATACCCTGACGAACTGGAGGTTGTCATGTTTAATTGCTTCCAATCGGGGTGTTAGGCTAGTCAGGTTTTCAAATTTGGCCAGGTGTTTGCTGAATGGGGCATTCGGGTCTTGAATAATACTTTTTATTCTTTGGTTTCTTTTTTAATGATTGCTGCCCATAGCCTACTGAAAATATGGTTAACTTCTTGATATTTTATTAAGGTCAATTTCAAATGCACTAAATAGGCCAATCCTCGCCGACACGGTTTCAACCAAGGTGCACAGGCTAAATAGCCATTAGCTGGAATTAATGTTTTTTTAATGGAAACGAAACGATGCGCATTCAAGTTTTATTACCGGTTCAGTTATTATTCTTAACAGAACCCACAAACAAGTGGATTTGCATCAAGGAATATGCACTCCTCTCGACCATTTTAACGGCAATGAGGGGATAGCAGTTTATTGGCATGCAATTTGACATTGCGTGGTGAAAATCCATTTATATTATTTTAAATCTATTAACTAATTAATGTGAAAGTCAACTATCCTCTTAATGTATAATTCCAGTGACCATTGTCGCTTTCCAGTTCTATTTGAATTGAATAGTTGTTCAGAGAGTAAAACCACCTTAGTTTACTCCGGCAACCTTGAAAGACCTTTGCACGCGAATCATCCCTTCTTGGTCGTAACGCAGTGGCTTGCATTCTGACACCTATTGTGCTTTAGATTGAGAATATGCTAGATATAGACGTGAAACACGGAGGCTAAATACTTTTTTTAATTGACCTAAAATGTGTCATTTTGGTTGTAATTGATGTCTGTACTCTGTGCATTGCCATTAGCAAAGAGAAATAGGATATAGGCTTATAGGTCACATACAATATTCGTGTTAATTCAGCTCCGCAAATTACTGTCATTTTGGTTGTAATTTATGTTTGTAGCCTACTCTGTGCATTGCCATTAGCAAAGAAAAATAGGATATAGGCTTATAGGTCACATAGGCTACTTAAAATATTCGTGTTAATTCAGCTCCGCAAGTTACTTTTGGTAGTTACTTGTGCGTCTCATAGAAATCCAGGGCTAACTAACACTGTCTAGTTTACTGTATAAACTAATAGGCCTATAGGTTAAAAAATAAGCTTGGTTTATACATCTCAAAGTGCGTATTTTTTCCATCTTTGGGGCGGATGTTCAGATTTGTTAACCTAAAATGGCTGCGTATTCTGCCGCAACAGACCACTTGTGACTGGTCTGTTGACTGTTGCGATTTCTTGGTCAGTTATGGCTAAATAATTGGCGTTAGACTGACACTAACCCCTAAATCTGTTGCATAGGTCTGCGAGTCTTTCAATTTAAACATTTTCAATCGAATTATTCTCAGACTATGAATGCAATTTCACTTTCATTGAAACCCACAGGTCATATCGAATGTTCAAGGACCTTTTTGTTTATCCATTTATGCTGGAATGTCCTTCGCACTCACGTTTTGCACGTGGCCTCTTGATTCTCTGCAGGTCACGGTTGTTAGGTTTAATTGTGCATATTAATTATATTATTCAGCTCTCAAGTTTTAAAAATGCACATTCAGGAATCCCTGGAAAGGTTAACACATGTACCTATGTATTAGATGCAGACGACGACGAAGAAAGAGTCGCCGAATAATTCAATTGAAATTAAACACCAGAGGTGAGCAGGTAACCGGTTGGTTTTATTTCCTTGTGCCTTGCACAGCTAAAACCTAGATGCATGCTCGACCTGTCCGTGAACTCTTTTAGTGGCTTAGAAGAGTGACTTAAACAAGATCCTCTGGACTCATTAAGCCAAGTCTTAGAGTGTGCTTTACACAAAACCACTAATCTCCCTGTTTTATACGTGCCGAAATCAATTGAAGACTGACGTAGGCCATGGGCCTGGGGGTCTTGAATGTTTGTATCGGGCTGGGAATACGCTTATATTTATCATACATAGTCCATACAAAATCATATATAAGTATATTTGTATGGACAGAGGAATCACAATGGTTGTAAATGTAGCATTTTCAATTTTGCAATTACAGTCATTGCATTGTCCGATTCGAGTATAAAATATGCCGTTGATATTTTCAGTGTTTCTGTGGTGTTATCAGCTGCTGAACAATCTCAATCACGGTTTGTTTTTCAGACTTTTATGTAGAAACTGAAATTACGTTTGCGTATGACACATCTACATCTAATTCTAATTGAATCAAATGTAGTAGTCTACTATTCTTCGCATTGATTAGTAGGCTATCCCCATTTCGGAATAAAACCCTTAGACGAAGTGACAGTCACATATCTATTGCAGTAGTGTGACTTAAAACAATCCATTAGTCTGTGCATTATGTGTTCTTTAAAATACAAAGCGTTGTGGATGATTATATATGCTAAACATATGCGAAACTTCCAAAACGGAAGACGAAGCATGATGTGCTGATATTGCAAAAAACATTTTAGGCAACACGCTTTGTGTATATTTTGGTTTCAGGTAGCCTTTTTTAAATTAACTGATGGTCTGTTTTCTTTATTAAAACAAAATCATGAACTTTAATAAAACAAATTCCGCTTTAAAATGTCTTCAAATAGAATTCGTAAACGACAGCATAACCAGAAATAACAATACAACGTGCTACAACGTAACCGTAGTACTTCAAAAAGTAAATAATAAATGTTAATTTTTTTTAAACTACTCACCAAAAGAAATCTCAAGATTCTGTGAGTGACTGAGTTAACAAAAAATGTCCATTATCGCATTATTATATCACTAGCCAAGGCACTATACAAAAAAGTTGAGCTTCCACACAGAAACATCTCAGATGGACTGAAGATCGAATTGTTAGTTCGGATATCTTAGGTGAATTAAAAATAAGTCAGTCATACAAATGCAGGCGTATATTTTTGATTGCTGTGTTATTTTAGTTCCTCTCATTGGGAGTTCAATTCACATACAGGACATGGATTGTTCCGTTTCAGATATGCTACTGCATAATAGGCCTGGGAAATTATTCGTCATCATTTTCCCATCATATGTTTTAGTTAGTTGATGTTGACATCATAATCATTAACCAAATATTAATTCAGTTAATTTTATTCATGTCATGTGCTACAAACAATTAACCCAAATAGGATGTTCTTTGCTCTTAATTTGAATTTTATTTCATGGACAAATCATAAATTGATAATGGGATTAATTAGCTATGGCCATTGTAATATTATTATTCTTGAGAAGGTGGTTATATCAAATTCTATTGTCTCCTTCTAACTTGCCTCTGTTAACTGTGGTAACATGATTCAAGCAACATGTGGACAAAGTATAGCCAAGTTATGATGAGGTCACTTGGAAGAGTGATGGGTTGACTTTGTTAATAATCAGTGTCATGTCTGAAACACCTTTTATATGTTGCTGAAAATGTATATATTCAAGAACTACTTCGGTCTTCTCTGATGCATAAGATGTGTGTGTGTGTCCTATGTGGGTTGCTTAATTGCATCATCATATGACTAGTAAACTGTATAATTGTCTTGTTATCCCATACAGGATAAGAGTTGTTCTGATATGTGTCTAATAGACCAACAGCCCACGGCCTTCAATTAGAGTCAAAGGTGGGGTGTCTATAAAAAGACTACTGTGTTGCCAACAAGCTCTGGAGAAGGCATTAGTCTAAAACAGTTGCTTGCTGATACACTGACAACACCTTTGTTGTGTTTTTGTAAATGTAATGTGTAAATATATCAGACAATAATAATTAGGTTTCAAGAGCATTTCCTTATGCTTTTTGCTGAACCTACACACCTGTGACGTGTAAATTGGGAATTATTTTAGCGAAAATAAATTTATTTTCTTGCTTTAGTCATATAGTGAAAGAAAATGAAATCAACAAAGAAACATGGTGCATTGTTAGTTGGTGCATTGGCAACCATTGTAATGATTGTTGATACAGATAAGTATAGATTATTTAATCAATTTTGATAAACTGGTGAAATATATTAGCGTAGTGGCCCCTGTGTAGTTCTTTGATGTATGCTCTCCATCACAATGTAGTTGTGTAGTATAACAAGTAATATAAAGGGCCGGCAGTGTGGTATAATGGTTAGGGAACTGGGCTTGTAATGCAAAGTTTGCAGGTTTGATTCTCATGTGGGGCACTGCCATTGAGCAAGGTGGCAGTACCCCTGAGCAAGATATTTAACCTGAACTGCTTCAGTAAATATTGTGCTGTATAAGTGGATTGCATGTAAAGAAAATTAAACTAAGTCGCCCTGGATAAGACTGCCTGCTAAATGTCTGTAATGTAATGTAGTTTGGCCACTGTTGTGTGGGAAGATCTAGCAGTGACCATTTCTTTCCAAAAAGTAAAACAGGTATTTCTCTACAGGTATCATATTGAAGTTTAACTAGATGTGATGAAGATGAGGTAAAGAATCAATGAATTGTTTGCCCCATTGTACTGTCACGCCCTCTTGTGGATGGAAGGAGGAGTAGCCATAGCATTTCTTCACAAAGGAGCCATGTTTGCAAAGGAGGATCTGCATGTAAAGCCTCAGAGGCTCCCCGGCAATTAAGAGGTCAGGACCACGCTCGCAAAGGAAGCCTTTCCTTTCATTCCCCTTTATTTCCTACAGCAGATGGCCCACTCTAATGGGGTACTACCTCTTCCTTGCTCTTCCTCCCAGTTCTTCCTCCAAAATCGAAACCTTCCTTCCATCCCTCTCTTCTCCCACCCACTGTCCTCCCTGCTTAATGGGCCCCATATTATGCATTATCTGGCTAACTGGAATATACATCCTTACATCAACCGTAGGACCTTACATCATTACCTGTATATATACACTATATATACTATACACTATATGTATATATGTATATATATATATATATGTACAGGTAACTGCCAAAATAAATGAAACACACCTACGTAAAGTACCTTAAAAGGGTGTTGGGCCACCTTGAGCTGCCAGAACTATTTCAATGCACCTTGGCATACATTCTACAAGTGTCTTAAACCCAACAACAACACCATTCTTCCACAAGAAATTCCATAATTTGGTGTTTTGTTGATGGTTGTGGAAAACACTGTCTCAGGCGCCACTCCAGAATCTCCCATAAGTGTTTAATTGGGTTGAAATCTGGTGACTGAGACAGCTATGGCATATGGCTTGTATTGTTTTCTTGCTCATCAAATCATTCAGTGACCACTCATGACCTGTGGATAGAGGCATCCTGGAAGAGACCATCCCATCAGGATATAAATGCTTGACCATGGGATAAAGGTAATCACCTAGAATGGCTTTGTATTTATTGATGTTTACCTTGCCCTCTAAGGGGTTGAGTGGATTTAAACCATGCCAGAAAAATGCACCCCACACCACAACAGAGCCACCAGCACCCTTCAGTGTGGGAAATAATTACACAGGTCTACAGGTTTATTTTGGTGTGCGCTACAGATGCACTCATCTGAGTGTTGAGAACAGGGTGAAGAATGGCTGATCTGAACATATAACTTTTTTACACTGTTCAGTAGACCACTGTCCTTTGCACTTTACTCGCAAATGTGTATTTTAGGTGTAATAAGGGTTTAATAAGGAGTATGCCATTTTGGCCACAGTTGCCCCGAGTTGATGGTGTCTTTCTCTCAGACTTCCATGCTGTCATCACCTTAGCCACTGTTTCTCATGAAACCTCAGCAAGCTGAGCAGTCTTCATCACCAGAAGCTTCTGCAAAACATGCCCCAACAATCACCCTTCTTTCAAAGCCACTGAGATCTTTTCTTCTAGCCATGGTAGCCAAAATACTGGGCAGCTGGGCCTGTCCAGTATTTGTATACGTGGCATAATGGGATGTTAATTGCTTAATTAACTCAGGATCCACACCTGTGTCGAAACACCTGCTTTCAATATACTTTGTATCCTTTATCTTGTTAGTTACATATATATATATACATTTATATACACACACACACATGAATATATAATCTACGCTCGCTGTAACCTCCACTGTCAATTCGGGAGAGTGTAGACAAGCCCAAACATGTGATTTCATCCGGTGCTTATTTTCACACCACAGTCTACAATTTAAGCCCCATAGCATTATCATTGTAATGTTGTCAAAACACTAGATCGATCAATTACCTAAAAGCTATGTTGAGCTACTACCATATAGATTTTATGGCTGAATTGTGAAAAGCAAGTGATTACAAGAATAAAGCAGAGATAAGGGTTGTGTGATCACAATGAGTGTAGATACAGTATATTCATACACACACAATTTAAAAGTTTAAACGCATCTAGGTACGCATAGAGCATAGATGTATTGCAGGGGCATTTAACTATTCACTGACAATAATCAAAAGCAGCAGTAAGGAACTTCTAGCATGATATATTAGAAAGTTCAGATTGTATTCCAATTTAGTGCTAATATCTGACACATTCAATTAAGATATTACCTCTCATAATCCTCTCACAACAAGATTATAAATTAAGCAAGTTAAACACAAACCAAGACAACAAAGAGCACATCAAGGTAATGAAGAACAAAACCAAATGAAACCCGTTTCTGGCGGTCAAACAATCAGCTCCATTACGGTCATTTACTATGTACATTTTTCAGACATTTTATTGATTGCAACAGTTTCTTGGTCATCCATGTTCTTGACAGACAGGCCCTATCACTAATCTAGAGGCATATGTTTAGACACCCCCCTTAATTGCCGCCTAGATGCATTTAAACTTAAATTGTGTGGGTAGGAATATACTGTGTCTACGCTCATTGTGATCACACAACCCTTATCTCTGCTTGATTCTTCTAATCACTTGCTTTCCACAATTGAGCCATACAATCGATATGGTAGTGGAGGAACTCAGACACGGCCTAATATTTACATCGATTTCTGACATTCAAAAATCCTTGACTCCCAGATTGTGATTTGTGTGGGATAAATATTTAGCAATTTAGTTTATATTTGAAGTACATTGGCAAAATGTCAAATATCAACTCAAAAAATTAAAATATCCATCATTCTATACTGCTGGAAGAGAATCTTACAGTATGAGGTTCCTTGTGATGTACACTTTACTTGTAAAAGAGTATTCCCATGGTTTTAAATTCAGCTAATTTCTCCTGTAAATTTATTGTATCAATAACACAAATAATGACATCCATCAGCTGTCTTTTAAGCCTATTTTCACCTGGGAAATACATCGTCCTACTGGATGAGCGTGGTAATGATAGTTTCGAATAGCCTGATTGACAGTCCTCCAATACTACTGGCTACTATGGGAGCGCGTACATACATCGATTCCCTTTGAACAGTGACGTAATTTACATCAATATCGTCGACAAAAGAAGCAAAATGCAACCGGCGTAGATTATGATGCTTAGTTAAGGGTATCACTGTTTTTAAAAGGTTAAACAACGATGTCCTTTTCAGTGCAAAATACCACGCTAGAAAACACAGGCGGAAGACGAGCGGAAATAATCTACACAAATTCATAGTTTTAATATTCTACTTCATCACATTCTGTGGAAATACAACCTAGCTATGTTCTCAAAATGTACTGTAATTCTTAGAGCAGATGAAAGTTATTTTACATATCTTTTCACGTTGTTAACTAATCTTCGCTTTTCGTAGCAGGTAGAACTACATACTACGTTTACATTTACACGATTGTACAGGGGCTAAACCCATATAGGTGGAAAAACAATGGATTTCTTTCAGCAGATCAGCTTTTGGGAAAATATATCATGATCTGCTGTTATTTTAACCTTGAAGCTGTTTGTGGTTGCGCTTTTAGGATGCGAGGAAACATTCAATATATAGACAAATGTTCATTTGTATATTAAAATAACCCTAATTATGACTTCATGACAAAATTTTGTGAAATCTGTTGAGCAGGAGGTCTTGAAATCTAAATCAGAAATGATCACGAAATGATATTGATCACATTTTCAAAACTTTTGCAGTTGGTTTCTCCTTTAAGCACATTAAATTGGAAGTTGCTGTATGGTGCAAAACATATAATTCAACACAATCCGGCTAAAAGCCAACAGAATGGGAAGAAAATAAGGTTTGCAAAAAGTGGGAAAGTACTGTAAGGTTAACCTGGATAGAGCAGCCTTTCTCTTGAAAATGGCAACATTTATCAATGACACAGAAAGTGCAAATCTTAAAATAACCTTTCATACTTCTAGGACTCACAGCTTGGATAGAGAAAATTGCATTATTAATGTGATTAGAAAACACCATGCAGGGTAACTTGTTAGGTACCTGACCTTTTAACATATTATCTATTTATAAAGTTGGGATGCAATTCAGTACCTTGATTATTACCTTGTAATGCATAGGCCTCGTGTTGACTGGTGGCTTTTAGCAATAGAAAAATAATAATTTTACTGGATAAAAAAAATCTGAATTTATTACATAAAATATCACCTGAAATATACATATTAATGTACATTGGTTATTTGAGGTGCTGCACCTTTTTTGGATTATTAATCATTTACAATCATAACTTGGAACCCAAAATGGAGAAATTGAAGACTTTGGATATCTTTGCTGAAAATAAAAAATGGAAAATAAAAATTGAAGAAAATAAGCAATTATTAATTATTATAATTAAAAATATGTTTGTTTCAGATTTTTTCCATTTTTCTCCCAATTTGGTGCCCAATTGTACCCTCTATTTCCTTCGATTCACCCTCCCCCACGAGCCCGCCGCCCATCACTACGGTCATCCGAGGCCGGCAATGCTCGCCTCCTCCGATACAGAACTTGCCCACTTACTTTACAGGGACGCCCTTGGCACTTATCAGCAAACTCGTGCCGGCCCCCTCCCTCCCTCCCTCCCTCCCTCCCCCCCCCCTGGGGCGAACAGCCAATCGCTGTACCTGATCAGGGCTCCCGGCCAGAGCCAGGCTGGTGCAGCTGGGTTTTGAGCTGCGTGCTGCAGTGGGCAACTTGCATTCCAGGCGAATGCTTTGACCGTTACGCCACCTGAGGCCCCTGTTTTGATTTGAAAGTGGAAAAAGCCCTGTGGTTTTTACATAATATTGACATTCACAAAGCTGCACTCTCTTGGTTGTATTTATCACAATCTCACCATTGAAGCTTAAATACTAAAGTAAAATCCTTTGAAAAAATGTATAAATGTTACCTAAACATCATGTGCGCCTCATAAATGAGCTTCATTTATATTTTATAGTAATGATAAGCTGATTTTCTCCAGCTGTATGACACTCATTAGCATTAATATCTTGCGTCCAATCTGTACTATGTGCCTTAAATGTGCCTTGGCGTAGATTGTAAAGGTGTCTGCACTTCTATTGGAGGGATGCAACACCATTCTTCCACAAAATATTCCATAATTTGGTGTTCTTTGATGGTGGTGGAAAACGCTCTCAGGCACCACTCCAGAATCTCCCATAGGTGTTAAATTGGGTTGAGATCTGATGATTGAGATGGCCATGGCATATGGTTTATATAATTTTCATGCTCATCAAACCATTCAGTGACCACTTGTTCCCTGTGGATGGGGCACTGTCATCCTGGAAAAGACCACTCCCATCAGGATAGAAATGCTTCACCATAGCATGAAGCGTGATCATTTTGGCTTTGTATTTATTGGCATTTACCATGCTCTCTAAGGGGTTGAGTGGACCCATTCCATGCAAGAAAATTGCCCCACACCATAACAGAGCTGCCAGAACCCTTCATTGCTCAAGAAAGAAGGGTCAAGAAAACTCTTGCGCTGGGACATAATACTACTTGTGGTTGACAAGTAAGCCTCAGAGGTCTTGATGGGCCATAGTATTCTCAGGACAGGTCCTTACTGCAGTATGTCAGAGAGATTGAGGTTGATTTCTCACAGCCCAACCAGCAGGGTTGAGGACCATAACTTGAGGACCATTGTTGATAATCATGGCATCCAGATGGTGCCATCAAGCCCAGACCTATTATCTGGTTCTGCATGAATGCATTTTTCAGTGACAATTACCTCTCAAGTGGCCAACAGTGATATGCCATGCAAGACACATCATGACTGTGATCTTCTGAAAACACCAGTTTAGATAGACAAATGTTTTTGGTTATGATAAAGCTTGAAATAAAGGAGGCTGAAACCCTTAAACCGATGATTAATCTCAACCTTTCCGATTTCTGATTACATCGCAATTCACTTGCCGAATAATCAATACCAATAAGTATAGCTTCCCCATTTTATTTTCCTTTACATTACAAAATTGTGTAGCATTTTCTTCATAACTACAGATTATCTGAACTTGTGGATAAATATACTTTTTATTGTCCGTGCCTGAATTCTGTATTGACTTAGTAAATATCTGTTAATCTGAGCTGTGCAGATCAGA
Source organism: Aldrovandia affinis (assembly GCA_029706075.1). NCBI lineage: Eukaryota > Metazoa > Chordata > Actinopteri > Notacanthiformes > Halosauridae > Aldrovandia > Aldrovandia affinis. Next base: position 9,554,587 of record JAINUG010000002.1, on the reverse strand, counting down.
CAGTTCAATCCTTTGTAAATACTCACCAATGGATTATTTAATTGGCACACAATGGTTGGTTTACCATTGCTTAATTAACCAGCTTAATTTAAAGGTAACATTTCAGCATCCTCTATTCCCAGCTCACTATCTGCCACTGACATAATCGTATTGATTCTGCTAATCCATACTTCTCAAGCTACTTATCAATTTATCACAGTCTGAGCACACCTACTACTTTGTTTTACTCTTAATATTCCATCTGTAGAGAATGGTATTACATACTGTAGATAGGTGCAAATGGGTGCTAACATGACATAGGTTCAGAATTCAGAAATCTCAAAGGATGCAAAGATGAAAGTGTGTCTTGACATTAATGAGACATTTATCTCTTTCACCTGTCTGACAAACACGTACACAAACCTTTACAGTAAAGTGTGAGGCCACAAGCCAACGCTTTTTGAATGTCATAACTGAGTCAATATGTTGATGAAAACCGGGTTTAAAAACAAAGGTGTGCAAGCCTACAGTGAAATTAGACATGAACAAAGTACCATTTTTAGGCACATGGACAATGTCTCCTGCTCTTTGGGGTCTAAAACATGTTTTTCTATTAGGCTGATAAAAATGATAGAAATTATGTTACAAGATTGCAACAAGAAACATGTCCGGTAACATCATTAGTGGGAAAATTAATCAAACTACTTCAAAAATGAGACTGATTCATCCTCCTGCCTTTTACTCCCCTTTGTGAAAAGAGAGAAGTGCTCTTGTCCTCACAACAAATATAGACTTTTTAAGGCTTTTAAGTACCATCAGTGTGTTTATTCCAGGGTATGCATCATTTAATGGCTGTTTTTTTCTTCTTTAAAATGAAAAAGGGAGAAAAAAAGATGATTGCACATGGTGGGAGCCACTCCACTCCACTGTAAGCACTGCTTGAGCACATATTAAACACATGCTACAATTTCCTTAATAATCTACAAAAAAGTTGGGCTCATGCAGTTTTTTGTGTGCAATCCTTCATATTGAGAGTGCTTCATAGATAAATAAAATAACTAATAAAGTGACTAATGAAATGCAACATGTTGAAAAGAAATGAGGCAATTCACACAGTATTTTTCCTCAGCTGGCATTTTTCAGGCTCTCAATTTTAACCTCTAGGTGTATGTGTTGTTAGAACTAATTTATATGTAATTACATTTACAGCAAGAGCGAATACCCATTAGCTGAGCAAGATAATTGTTGCCGACGGGAACCCAGTTGCGTTTTTCCCCATTGAGTGTTAATAAAATAGGAGGTAATTTCATGATAACAACATCATGGCCATTCAGATAAGATATTGCCAAGCTTAATGTTTAGATATTATTCAAACAATGGGTCAGACCTGTAAAACAACATCAAGGTTTCCTGCTGGAATCATTACACGTAAAATTGTTTGCTTGATATGCCATGAATATATTGCATTATGTCGTGGTTTGCGGCATGTCACCCATAAAACCTGTTATGTGTTCATTCACCATTGTCCTTTTACAGTCAAATGACTCCCAGCTGCCATTCCATTTACTGCATAATTAGGTCAATAATGACATACTATCATCTGCTCTTTTAAAATGCTCATATTAACTGGGATTTACCATTGATGGTACATTTATATGTGGATTAACATGCACTCATGAACCATTTCAGTGTGGAATAACATTAAAATTCACAACAAGTGTATATTTATGTTTATAATTAAATACTGTAAATCCTGGTTAGACAAATATACAAATATTCACAATTTTCTTTATAGTTTAATTCCCTCTGAACTAATTTAGCAATCTGCTCACATGAGCATCTATTGAAGTTGTCTTCGATCTCTTTGCTACTCTGAGGTCAGTTAATCTGAAAATGACATGATGGATGCTATCACTATGAGTGAGTTTTTATCCTCATCCTCTGGAATCCTTAAGACTTAATGGCTTCTCATGTGTCTGGATGCTCAGTTAAAAGTCATTTGTTAAGAGGGGTCCATGCATTTGGGAAAATAACTTGCCTCAATGGTTGCTATCACAGCTGAATCACCGAATTCAACTGATCAGAATCTTGGTTGAACCTGTTTAATTTCTTTCAGTTAGTCAGTTAATCAGAGTATTAATATCATAGACTAAATACTAAGTGTAACAACTTAGTATTTAGTATCGGACCAACAAATATAACAAAACAAAAATATATACTACCTGTTTCCACACCAGGTACTATTTAATGGTATGAATTTTAATGGATTATTGTCACCGCAAAAATTTAAATTGAAGGCCTTTCCCTCAAGAGACTTGAGTTTTGTCAGAGGAGGCAGAGCGGAGGGGTCTGGCTGGGGTGTAGGGTGTGATGAGTGTCTGGAGGTAAGGGGGAGCAGTTCTGCTAGCCAATTATTGGAAATACGTAGTCCACAGAGCTACATTAAATACTCTTTATTACCTCTGAGATAACAAACTCAGGATTACTCAAATCACGGTCCCTGTGGGCTGAGCACTGCTGTTTTTCCACCCTCCCCTTTACCTGGGAGTCAGGTGTGAAGACACTCTGGCCAATCAAGTATTATAGGAGAAGACTCAGTGCTGTTATCTTGGCAAGGGGAGGGTGCACAAAGTACTAAATGCAGGGGTGTCAATTAATGAGATATGTTTTGGAGAATTTTTTAATTTTTTTTGATAAGGATTATTTTTTCCTTTGAATAATTTTACTTCAGTTAAAGATTAGATTTCACTCATATTTTGAGTGTAAAATCAAGCTGATGAACAACAAAGACATTTTTTTTTTTCATAGCCTTTTTTGCTCATCTTCACCAAGGGTGCCAATAATTCTGGAGGGCACTACACACTGCACATGATCTCATCCATCAAATCAATCAAAACCTATATATTGATATTCAGCCTAACTGTAAAGTGCACATGCGCATCAGCAGATACAGTAGCATGTCTCCGTGATGTGCTTTACTACCTCAAATGACCACTAGATGGTGTAAGAAGCTGATTTGAGCTATGCCCGAGTTGTGACAGTGAAGGAAAGGCATGCTATTTATGTGGTTGCCAGTGTTTGGCATATGAATGAATTTCAATACTTCTGAAAGAGACAATAGTACAGGAAAAAAATGTTTTTGTTGGAGAAGGAAATCTTTTTCTCATTAATTTTTTTCTACCATTCCTGTTTAGAATGATCTCTTGGGAGAAGACTGTACTTTTAAAGAGGGCTAGTTGTGTGTGAGAGAATCTTTCTGCTCTTTTAAAAATGTTTTGCAGTTATGTGTGAACTATATGTGTATTTTGATCTGTATAAATAGTCTGTGTATTGTAAGAAGATATCAAACTCTACACACATTACTTGTGTGAACATTCTGTCACTGGCCTGCCTCCAAGAATTCCATCACTGGGTCTGCTTGACTCCTCAACTTAAACAGCAACCAAGACTTCATAGGCGTGTTGTTGTCCCTAGTGAGGTCATTTCCAGGGTCAGGTGATGTGGTAAAAGTTGAATGAATCTGAATCTGAATCTGAATCTCCAATACTGGAGTGTGAGTCTTTTTGCATCATATTTCTAGTGTTTCGAGTGCACAACATATTATACTGTCCAACCTGGTACTTAACTATGCAATTCAGAAAAGTTTTATCTAGTAATAAATGTATGCTCATCTGACTATATACCGATTACCACTGCTTAAGTTACAGTGACAAAAATATGTAATGCTACAGTAATTATGTTTCTTTCTGTTCTGTATGTATGCCCCCATCGCAGCTCTCATGCCTTCATGGCCCTGCACAGTGGCGTCATGCCCATTAAAAATGAAGGGGCACGTGCCCCTCACTTTTATGCGATTTATATTTTTTAAAGCCAAAAATGTGGATGTTTTATATCAACAGGGTGTTGAAAACAGAATGAAGAATGACTCTTCTGAACATATTACTTTTTTCCACTGCTCATTAGACCTCTGCACTGTGTTCTTTGCACCACTTTACTCACAAACATGCATTTTATGTGTAATAAGGAGTTTATGCACTGCAACTCGACTATAGTGTCCCTCTCTGTAAAGTTCTTGACAGACTGTTCTTGATGAAACTGCCTGCTCATGCCCTATTTTGATATTTGCAGTCAACTGATTCAGAGTTTCTCATCTGTTTTTCCTAGCATCTCAAACCAATGCATGGATATCATGATTGAGGAGTTTGTGCTTTTGACCACAAGAAGGTCTGCCCCCTTTCTGTTGATGATGTCTTTCCGTGGGTTTCCTCAGACTTCCATGCCAACATTACCTTAGCTATTGTTTCTTGTGAAAGTTGCACATCTGTTTTGGCTAGCATCTCAAACCAATGCATAAAGACATCTGTTTTGGCTAGCGTCTCAAACCAATGCATAGACATCACGGTCGAGGAGTATGCACTTTTGATCACAGTTGCCCCTAGTTGATGATGTCTTTCCCTCAGACTTTCCAACATCACCACTGTTTCTTGTGAAACCTCAGCAGTCTCTTTTTCACTGAAGCTGAATCACCCCTCTTTCAAAGTCACTGAGATTTCTTCTTCTAGCCATGGTAGTCAAAACAATGGACAGAATACTTGTTTTTTTACATTTTGTTTCTGATTTTCTCCCATTTTCTCCAAATTTGGTAGCCAATTAGACCAGCTATTTTTAAGTCAATCCCCCCCTTGTAATGCAAGTTCGCTGTGACCGTTAGTGACGAAGGCAAAGTATGGTCTCCTCCAAGATGGCACTCACCAGGCCGTCGACCGTAATCCAGTGAATTAATTAAATTGAATTGATTAATTAATAATATGAATTAATCTAAATAAACTGGAAAACTTTAAACCATCACTAACTTTAGCTATCTAATATCTAGTTGGCTAGCTAGCTATCACACTGCTTTATTTTTGGTGCCCACTCTAAATAATTGGGTACATGATGCCCCTGGCCCTGTAAGTTACCCTGGATAAGAGTATCAATTGATTACTTTTCATTCAGCAATTCATTCATAATCATAAACAAACAACATGTTGCCAAAATTCCTAATAGTCTATTCTGTTATCTATGTATGTAACATATATGTATGTTGTTACAGCTGGCCAAACTTTGACCCCAGAGACTTGGACAACAGGTGCTTGATTGCTGATTGAGGCCATGCTCCCGCTGCGTGATTGCTCCGGCGCTGATTGGGCCATCCCCAACTGCACTGTCCTCAACCTCGTCTGGCCACGCCCCTGTCTGGAGTTTATAAGGGAGTGGAGTGCACTTTTCTTTTTTTTAAAAAGAAAATAAAAAAAACTGCTTTTTCCTTTCTGTGATTTCGTGCCATTCAGCTGTGTCTTTTTGCCTTACTTGCTTGTCTGCTTTTTCTTGTGCTTGATGCATGATATTTTTATGAGAGAAAACATTTTCTTGAACGTTAGTAATAAACTTCATAATATTTTGATCAATGTTATTGTTCTTTCCATTCAAAACCCATTATTCTCAGAATAATATGCAACTGTAGAAATGTTTTTTTTTTTTGTCCAAGCTGCAAAAAAAAGTACAGCAAGTTGAAAAGAATGTAATGCAAAAGAATGAAGGTCAGCAAGAATTCTTGTAATCATGTCAAACCAAAATGTATTCCCTGTTCTCTCTGTTCTCACATCCTCTCTCAGCGTGTCTGGCTGGTCTGCAGGTGTTGAGGACCCAGTCTATAATTATCATGTAAAGCACCTGTGCACCATGCAATCATAGGTAGACAAGAAAAACATGTAGCCTGTATGGACTGTGGTGACGCAGTAATGTTTTCTGCTCATTTTTCTCATTTATACATCTACCATCAGAGGACTACAGCTTTCTTTACAATGCCATTAAAATAAACATGGAATGAGGTATTCGGACACACACTTTACCATTCGTCCCATAAATATCATGCTTTTAATTTCAGAGTGGTGAGTGGACTCTAGCCAACCAGTGACTTAAATTAGGCACCTAAGTGCTAAAACACACCAGCCAGCAGACACTGTGGCCCTCCAAGATCTCACACACCTTGCCTTGATCAAACATCCGCAGTTCTGAAGTATTTAAGGTGTCTTTTAGGAGACTGTTCATCCCACCTGAGTAAAATATTAGGCATTTCTCAGGGTTGGGTATTAATAAGTGCAGGGACAAAAGCCTAGCTGAACTGCAGTTAGAACCATGGGATTTAGTGACATTACCATTTTCCTCTTGAAATTAGCTGCATGAAGGGCCTGAACCACATTACATTGATTTTGTACTTATTTTACCTTTATATAAACAGGTAGGTCAACTCATTTCTCATTTACATTGATGACTTGAGGAAACAAAGTGGGTAGGGGCCACAAAGTCAGTGCCCCCTGTTGGCCCAGTACCAATAACTCCAACAGCAACAACTTTGTTTTCACAGGTCTCCCATTCAGGTCCTAACCAAGCCCACACCTGCTTAGCTTCAGCAGTTTGACATGAGAAAGGTACAGGGTGGTATGGCTGGATATTTGCAAAATCATTTTCCAAGATTACAAGCCTATCTGCGATCTGAACCATCTAGCTTGAGAGCACACTTCAAGGTCCTTATTTTCTACAACACAATGCTTCCAGTTCCTGCCCAGTTTACTCTCCTCTAATTCAATCAGTCGTGTAAGGTTTTGCAAGGTTCCTCTCTCATACTTCTGTCCTTTTTAGTATTATGACCCAGGAAATTAATGATTTGCTGGTCACACCATTTGATAAGCAGAACAGGCAGACAGTAGGCTGTAGGGAGACACAACTCATTAACAAGCCAAATCTCTACAGCATAATTAGCTGTCAGCTGTCTTTGCCTACTGCTCCGCTGTCAGCTGTCTTTGCCTACCGCCCCACTAAGGCCATAGTTTTAAATAAAAACAAAACAGCCCCACACTTCAATAACAAACAGTGCCCTCCAGAATTATTGACACCATTGGTGAAGATGAGCAAAAAAGGCTATGAAAAAATGTCTTTGTTGTTCATCATCTTAATGTTATACTCAAAATATGAGAGAACCTTTAATTGAAGTAAAATTATTCCAAGAAAAAAAATCCTTATCAAAAATTAAACATTTTTAACTAAACATTTAACAGCACCGAGTCTTCTCCTATACTTGAAGAGGTGGGAGAACACATAGCAAGGGATCTGAAACCATTCCTCCATATAGAATCTCTCCAGATCCTTCAGAGTCCTTCGTCCTTGCTTGTGGACTCTCCACTCAGATTTACAAAATTGAACAAGCTACAAAAAAGGGAGATTAGGAAATATTAAACCTGTGGCTTGTGAAGAACAGTTGTATTTCTCCAATATGAACTTAAATTGTTATAATAAGCAGGTTAAGGTTATGAAGATAAATGAACCTGTGAAAGTTTAATTTTTATAGGATTATCCATCCATCCATCCAAGATAAATGAACCTGTGAAAGTTTAACCATTTTTATAGCACTGATAGTGTAATTACATTAAAACCCACGCGTTAAACTCCGCAGCATACAGACCTTCTTAGTGAGGCGACAGCGCTATCCACTGCACCACCGTGCCGCCCAGTGTTAACATTAAAACGTTAAACAGCATTTGAGAAAGACATTTGAGAGTAAAACCTCAAAAGGCCCCCCTTGAGCAAGCCAAATTAAACAGTTGAAAACCACAAAATTGCTTGGAGGAATATATGCATGGGGGAACCAGGACTCAAGCCTGCATTGCTCATTTCATTTCATGTATGAATGGCTATCAATGTATGACATTCAATTAATGCTATTGTGCAATCCATGCCATGAAAATATTGATTTGTGTATGACACTTTAGTTCCAGTTTATAACAAACAAAACTTTTCCACATACAGTACGTGTGACTATTGAAATATGTTTGCATCATTGATAAAAAAATAAGTTTCATAATGTGCAAGAAGCTCCCTCTGTAAATTTCTGTTTACAAATTCAGACAAGCAACAGCACAAAACTGGAAACGAATACAAATACCAACAGACAAAATGTAATTAGTAGCAGCACCTTACACCATGACGGTCAAGCTATTCGCTGCTTATTTTCAAGTGTGTATTTGCATTTGAATCATATTGCTTCCATGCCAATGGCAACTTGTCCTGGGGTTTTCTTTATTAAAAGGAGCATTCTATTATAGTCAATTACAGTATGCAGTTTCTCCCCCAGAAAGATATGTCAAAAATATTCACACCCCTAATAATTATTTAAAATAAAATCCACAAAAATACATCTGCATTAACATGCTACTTTTTTAAGTTCATCTCAATCTTAGGGAACTGTATTGTGGCCTCCTATGGCTTCCTGTTTCACTGGGGTATAAAAATGAGGTAACACACACGTAAAATCCATTTGTCATCCATCACCATAGGCAAAAGCAAATAACTCTCAGAAGAATAAAGACAATTGTCTGTTGACCTTCATGAGTCAAGTTTAAATAGGTTTACTGGAAGAGTGGTAAACCTGCCTGGTAGAGGATGCAAGTGCACCCCACGCACAGTGAAGCAGATGGTTTGGGAGGCAAAGTAAAATCACAGAACCATAGTTGGACATCTATAAAACCTTGTTGCATCTTGTGGACACAAAGTCTTCAAATCTACCATCAGGCGCCACCTCCATACCAATAGGGGTTTTGAGGGCAATCAACAAAAATAAGTATCTGGTGTTTGCTAAACAGCATTGGAAATCCAATTCGAACCGGGTGTTATGGTCAGAGTGGTGGATGGGTTTGGCATCCGAAGAAGGAAGTTTAAGTTGAAAAGAATGTCATACCTATGGTCAAATATGGTGCTGGATCTTTGATGTTATCATGATGGAATCATGAACCTCAACAAGTACAAGACATTTTGGGCAAAAGCCTGGTTCCCTCTGCCAGGAAACTGAGCCACAAATTAATCTTTCAGCAAAAAAATGATCCCAAGCATACCTCAAAATCAACCAAAAAATGTTGAACTGAGCAAAAGTACTGTTTTTTCAATGTGTTTACTATTGGTATGAGTAACGCTGATGGGAAATCGCTCATGGAAAATCGGCTTTCTGCCACATGAGCATTAGCATATTTTCTGTACGCAATATGGCTACCACCCCACGTGACCCTACATGTTTGACGCAAAGTATCCCTGTGAGATAACAATGAACGAGAATGGGCTTGGCGGAGAACCGTAGGCTACAACATACAACTAGTGCTGCACGACCTAAGTAGGCCCATATGTCTCGTTTGAGCATTCATTATGGTAAAGTATACAATGGGACGCATATATCCAAGCGATTTATGGAAAATAGCACAATTTTGGGTAGTGTGCAAACATTAGGAATCTTGGCTCGCTAACGACTAATCACGACATAGTATTAAAATAGTGTCAATGCTTATTATTATTTTTTTAAATAGCGTTGAAAATGCGTGTTTTTGTGATGTGAGCGATCCTAAATCAAGCCCGACATGTAGGCTGTGCCAAGTTTCTTTTCGGTCAAACGAAACGTGGCAATATAGAAATTCACGAAGAGAAAAGGATTAGAGTAAATAAATAATTCGAAAAGCTTCGATCTTGGAAGACGAATAAGATCGTATGGTATAAAAATGACATAGCCTACGTTTCAAAATCTTAAATCGTATTACGATCGTATCGTACGTGAGAGCAATTTATTTGGAGTCAGTTCACATGAACTGCAAATCCTGTAAAACAAGCAGAAGTCCGTCAAATCTGACTTCTGTTTAAACTATATTAACTAGACCAACTGTACGTTTCCTGAAACCAAAAAGGCACCCTAACTTAAATCAACAGTCTTGTAGGCCTACTAAGCTCTTTTTGCAGGCCGACTATGCACCAAAGAACGAGACAGTTACTTTAATTAGTAACTTTAAAACATGTGTGACTTAGATTTGCCAAAACTGATACAGTTTCATAGGCATATTAACGCGTTTATGTTAGCTAATATTGTATAGTTATCCTTATTTTTCTCTACACCTTAGGCGCGCTTATTTTATTGGGCTTCATACAGTTTATTTTCTGGGCTGGACACATCCCACTCCCACTTTTGGCTAACAAAACCAAGCAATTCTTACAGAACAGCATCTTAAGAGTATGAAAATAGAGAACTGCTATTAATTGAATTGTTATATAAGCAGAGTTTAAATGATAACGGGTTAACGCGTTATCATGGTCGGCCCTAACAAGTTACTTAATAATTTCACATTGACAGCACTCAATAAACTACTTTCTTGTCTTAACGAAAACAGAATGGAGCAGCCTATCTGTACAGCATCTCCGCATCCTCTGTGTTGCAGTACAGTTACTGCGGAATGAGAGGCATTCATTGCCAGAACAGCCGTGCTGACCAAGGAGTGGGGAGGGGCGGGATAAAGCGACCAGAAATCGGAAAGTAGCAGTCAAAGCTGACTTCCTTTTTTGGGGGGCACAGACCGGTTACGTTCAACAAGAGGCTTTTAGCTTCATGGGTCAATTCCGCATAGCGTCATTTGAATGTGTAATTTAGCGCGCCATCCGTAGGAAGTATTTTCCTGGCAGAGTAGAGAAAGGGGGAAAGGAACGGGAGGTGGAGGAAAGAAATCCTGGGAAGTGCAGAAGTAAGCTTTTTTAAACACCCATACATATAGACCGCAAAGTGACTAGGGACGCTTTTTTTTAGAGGCTAGCTACATGGTTTAACGGTTTTTTTGGTGGAAGATCCAAGGACAGATAGTAGGCTACAACGGATAAGATGACTGAGAAAGAATCAGCCACAGACAACGTAACTGCAGGTAAAGAAAAAATATTTTATGTAAGCCTTACTGGGTGTATCGAGGTACTGCTGCTATTGCAGCACGAATGGCCAGCCAGGGGAGGCGCGCGTATCTTCAATAGTGCGTTTATTTTTAGTCCGCATTATTGCCCTGGGAAATGCTCTTATTTTACGAAATTCCTGCGCGTTTAAGGGCTTGCTATTTCAGACATTTTTGGTTATATCTCAGATTTAAATTTGGCGGCTTGATCGAAGCCATAGACGGGACATAGGCGTTATTTAAATACGATACTATCTTATGTCGTATTTAAGGACACAATCGCTGTTTTATAATGGTTTACATGTGTAGCTAGATATGCCTCACGGCCAGTGGAAACGATGGAAATGCTTTAGCACATGGCAATAGATGGCCATGTCAAGCACGTTTCAAAATGTGGTCTTGCAGATAATTTGCCGCAAATTACGCTTTGTTATTTGGTCATTATTAGTATATACGAGCGAACGGGTATGCAACGATGAACATCAATTTGACAGGGTTAATGTATGGCCGAGATGTAATGACCGAGCTGAACGCGCAGCCGAGTTTCGACTTCCATCATTATAGCGGTGCAGAGTTTGGTCACATGGCCAGACCCGACGGGAATTTGATCCAATGCAGCAAAACTCCGCGTGCCTTTCCCTGCCAGGTGAATTGGAAACGGGAGGCTTTCACCAGTTTGTTTCTCGAAGGGGTTGAAAATGCACGATCTCATTGTATTCCGGTTTATACCTAATTTTGCGGATTACCAAGAAACACTACCAGAATTGGCTCACATCCAAAAGCCTCTGGTTATTTTTCCACACTGTTATTCATGAGTGAATATTTACGACTTGATACCCAAGATACTATGATACTGAGCATGTGAGATAGATATTGCATTTATGATTCAATAGTACAGTGTATTTATTCTGATCTGAAAAGAAGATGAGTACTGAATGCAGAAAAAAGGCGTGAATGTCCTTTTGGAAGGGCACTGTGAATAGTTCATCAGCTGTCATGATGCAATACGGGAGGGGCGCCGCAGCAGGAAAGACTGCTCTTCATTACACACTTGAACAGCTAACACCCATCAGCTATTGTAAACATCTTTTTGAAAACGTTTGTGATGTTTCTTAAAGCTACCATGACGCAGCTAGGAAAGCACCCATGGTTACTCGAAACGAAAATGCTGCGGGTAGCCTATATAGTAGCTGCACTTTTAAGTTGTGGATAGCTATCGAGGAAAGATTCCACCGCATGTATGTAGCAAAATAGCAAAACCGTGACGTGTTCTTTAGTGTTTAAATTACGTTACGTTACAGATGAGAACATAACTTTACCACTGCAAGGGGCTTGCGTGCCTACAAGTGTGATATTCATTTGATAAACATGAAGCTGTTGAGTTGGCGTCAAACAAGGTGCTATGCACACAAAGGCCAGGAGAGAACGCCCGCTGATACACAACGACCCCGCGTTTGAGCAACCCTGTGAAATCTCAGGTTCTCAGGGTGATCTGAAGGACCATTTGTCACTAGCCACAACTTGGGAAAAGTTGTCAGTCTCTTGCGATATTCATCCCCTGGCGCTGGGACGGGAGTGAAGGCTAGTAACTTCTCAGCCAAGTTACTGTCATGAAGCGATGCTCGTCAGTCTCGTTTTCGCGGCGGCCTTTTTGTATTAGCTTTTATAAAGAAGCCATTGTTCAATAAGGGGGAAATGTAGGCCTCGGCGGCACATTCTCAGGAAAAACCGGGGGAACTAATTCGACACTGTGGCGGAGAGAAGGTTAACGTAGTTAGCTGGGTGGTTTCAAAGGGTCTCCGACAGCGTGACGTATGTTAGGCCGTCACGGGTAGTGAAATGTTGGCTCGCGCATGAGACCAGGGCAGCAAGATGGAGAGTTTACATTTTATGGGATGTTCGTAACAAATCACCCAGGGTGGATTCGTAAAAAAAAAAAATATTTTCTTCAGTTTGATCAAGGAAGACATTTTTAGGACTTAACCATACTACTCCTGTATCATTAACCTGTATCATAAGCCCCCAATTCTGTATACTGAATTAAAGTAGGCTACCTTATTGAAGATTTGAGCTTTTGCAAAATTATAAAGGCTGCTATCATTTCCAGTAAATTAATGTGGATGCACATGCTACTGCCACAATGCCATAATCACTGATTTATTTTTAAACTTTAGGGAACAGAAGTGCCAACACAAAACCTAAACTGATAGTTTCAGGGTGTTGGTGAATTAAAAAGTGTCCCTAATGTTTGTTTTAATATTAGTATTGCTATTATTTACCAGACTTTATAGGGCTATCTGGGAATTTTATGTCACAGCACTGAAATTGCAATGGCAGGATCAGCCTTAGTTGCAGGCAGGTCTCCTCTCTGCAGATGTGGGTGGAGATAGCGTAGAGGGAAGGCTGAGTCAGACGCAGCTAGACGTCCTCTGTTCTCCCGTCTCTCTGCATGGCTGATCTGAGCACGCCCGTCCCCAGAGAGCAGGCAGTGTCTGTCCTACTGCAGTCTGCATAGGACATTATGACTTTAAAGATGGATACTCTTCTTTAGTGCTGGCGCAGAACTCGCTGTCACAGCGCGGTGGGTCGATGCATGCATATTTAAGGTTTTGGTGCATGCAGTAACAAAGAAAAATCCCAAACAAAACCTTTTGAACCTGTGATTTTCCTCCATACAGTTGATAATTCAATAAAGCATCTGGTTGTGGACAAAAAAAAAAGAATGTATACAAATACATTAATTACATTCATTCATTACAACATGATTGTTTGTCCCTGAATGTTTGTTTACTAGCCTTGGGAAATGTAATGAACTGTAACGAATATTTGCATTGCCAAGCAGTTTTTCACAGTTCCTAGAGAGTGGAAATAGCCTTTCTGTCTTTCACGAATAGAATGTGAGCCTAATGATGCAGAACCGTATGTGATGACGCTGAATGTATACCTAAACGTTTTCAGTGGAGCTGTGATGGGACTTGATTTGTGTTCGTGTGCGTTTACCCAGTTCTTTCTCATTTGCACACCCCTTGGTCAGTTCAGCTGTAAATCTTGTTGTGATGTGCATTTTTGTTCAGTTCATTCATTTTCAAGTGCAAAATCAAAAACACACTTTTGGAATATTTTCTGTCAGAATAAAACACTGAGTGTCATGTGAAATTGAAACTACTAGCAAGGGGAGGGGGGCATACAATGTATATTCAGGCCAGAGATTAATTTATTTATACTGATGTCATCTGATAGGAAACACAATGTGGAGAATTTAGTATCCTTACATTACATTACAGGCATTTAGCAGATGCTCTTATCCAGAGTGATATACAGTTTACATTTCTTTACATACAATCCATATATACAGCTGGATATTTACTGAAGCAATTCAGGTTTAGCACCTTGCTCAAGGGTACAATGCAAGGGCATAACCACATATTAAATATTGGGGGGGACATAATGAAAGGGAATGTTTTATATCTACAAATTATTGGGCTGGACAGATATAACTGTTTTGAATATTTGGGGGGGCGGGACTTGCCTGTCCCCTCCACTCGTTACGCCTATGGTACAACGGCAGTGCCCCGCCTGGGACTCGAACCTGCAACCTTTGCTTTACAAGCCCAGTTTATAATACACTGATTTCCCTTCCTTGAGTTGAGAAACTTTTTTTCTGCTTGTTGTGTTGTGAGATGTCACAAATATTCATACAATTTAACCACAAGGTGTAAATAAGACAGGCAGTATTTTTAGCTAATGTTTTCCAAAGACACCCTTTTAAAGAATTTGTGATTGAGGACTAAATGCCCTGCTTCCAGCTGAGTGTCTGCAGTTTGTCATCGCTCTGTCCATCTTTCCACTGCACTGCCTTCCTGGAGACCAAGTGGACTCTGATTGGCCAGAGGGGGCTCCACAAGCAGCAGTGGCCTACAGTATATTTGTGGTTGTAGGCCCTGTCCAGTTGAAATGGCATTAGTGAAACCCAGAAAGCCTTCAGTTTTGCAATAATTGACCCCAGAATTTTTGGTGACCTTCTGTATCCCAGCTGTTTTTGTTCCAGCTTGTGCTGGGGACACTAGCACGTGTGGCTGGGCCAACTGATACCCTGGGCAGGGTGTTTGGCACATATTACAGCAAAAAAGGGAACAGTTGCAGAATGCATTTAAGAGGAGGGGCTGAAATTGCGCACGCGTCAACCATTCCATGCGCTTGAGAAATGCTGTAAAGGAGGTGCTGTTCATTGGCGGTAGTACAAGGATGACATAGGACAGGTCGGTGGACATTTTCAGAAGATTTGGATAATGAGGCGATTCTGAGCCGTCTCTGTGTGGCAGGCCCTCGCTGTGGTCATAAACAAAAGTGATGGGGGCTGTTACTCAGAAAAGACTTGTTTTGCACTGTCTGGAGGCCTATATTTGTATATTTGACTGTCTATATGCCTTAGAGCTAAGATTGAAAAAAACAGAAAATTGGTGATTCCCAATTTGGGAATCACCAATTGTTTCTCTCGAGCCACCACTGCCACCTGCACCCAAACAAGAAGCAATGCAGCTGAAGTTTCTGCACCCTAGTGAAGCTGTAGAGCCTTTACTTTACATTTAAAATGTAAATGTCATGTAAAATGAGCCTAGCCCGGGCCTATTCGTGTTCAGTAGTAAGACATTCTCATACAACATAAGTGCGTTTAGAGCAGAAGGTTTTACTGACATACGGGACGTGGTATTTTAAGAAAGTTTGCATTTAGGAATTTATTTCTTGGGCTTGGGGTCCGGAGGCGGGATCGCACCTGAGCTTGGTCCCCAATTGGACATCAAAGACATCAAAGACAAAGGGAAAGAAATCTGAAATGTGGGTTAACACGGGACGAGGAGATGGGGAGGTGGTGGGGTGCTGGAAACAGCTTAGTACACTGGGAGAAAGGGACGTGGTGATTTTATACCTGTTGGGAAGATTAGTTTCAGCTAGTTGAGGGAAAGGTGATTCAGGGGTTGTCTGAAAATGTCTCTCCTTCGTTTAAAAACTCCAAAAGGTCCACCATTGTGGTTCAGTCTTTTGGCATAGGTGGCTGGAATATTGGTGGAAGCATGTCACTGTCAGTGTTGCATCTGGCTTGCTCGCCTGAGGAAACTGATGATTTGTATTTTTTGCCTATACTTGCTCTTTGCTACCTAAAATTGTATCTAGTTGTTCTAATTAAAAGCCTTGATGTGACACTGACAGAACCAGTATATGCACAGGAGTGGCTTGTTGTGCTGCATCGATGCTCTGCTATTGCGAAGAGTGTTGTGTAGACTTGGCTTAATTATTATTTTTTTTTTACTTACTGTCACAATCAATGTGTTCTGTTAAGATATGACTGACTTAAAAAAAAATCTTGGTAAGAATAATAAATTATTAAAATGGCCGTTTAATATGATACAACTGACCTTTTAACCAAATTACTGTCCGTAAACAAATGATTAAAAATTGTTATTTTCTTGAGAGAGAGAGAGAGAGAGAGAGAGAGAGAGAGAGAACTGTGCTCTGGAGCTGAATCATCTGTGTTTTGCATAGCTAGCAGGCGGTTGTCGATAAACTTGTTGACAAGACACGTGCACTGTGCACATAATTTATGCCCACTAACGCACTCGGGCATCGTGCCCTTGGAGCATGACAGGAGATGGCAAGCTGTGACTGATCTCTTATTAAATCTAGCTAATTAGTTGTCGTTTTACTATAGTACTGTAGCGTACGAAAATATTGACACGTACATAGTGTCACCTTTTGGTATTGCAACCTATCATAGTATTAATTGTATTTTGAAACCCTGATTTAAACGGAAAACTGTTAACATCCCTATTGAATGTGATGAGCTAGTTGTATGCAATGGTGTGCTTTATGGTCGGCGACTAACAAACACAGAAATGGAGGTCCCACAGAAATTCAGTCATTATTATTTTTTTTAAATACATTTTTAAATGATTTAATAATTTATTTAATAATTGTTATGAATAATTATTTATCTGAGACCCTTATCTAACCTGGGTTTCATAAATTATCCAGAATCACATCTTGATGTTTACTTACTTGGGTTTCAAACTTTCAACCTTCTGGTTAAAGCCCAGTTATCATAATGCCACACCATCAATACAATGCCATAGTTTTACCATCTTTTATTCCTTAGTATTTTCCACATTTTGTAATATTTTATCGTATGATGTGGCACTGATGCATCTTGTGTTGAATAAAAGAGAGAGAGAGAGAGAGAGAATTTAAGCACACCCACAGTAGTGGAGTACTACATAGGATGGAGAAAATGATGGACCCAATAAGGTGTAGATTATGATTGCTATGCCGGGTATTCTTTATAATAACCACCGTTACCGTGGTAAAGGTCTTCCTCCTCTGTCAGCAAAGCAATAATTTGGCGTTGACAATCGCAACAGTAGCACACCAGTGGACTTTATGGCTCCCAGGACTTAAACTGACAACAGCACAGCATGAAAGAGCTGACTCCTTTGACAAGCTGTAGGTGGTTATTTCTGCTGCTCAATTAATGCACACCTTGCTGCCTGTAAGCACAAATCAATGCAGGATATTTACTGCTGACTTACTGAAAGATTTACCCTGATGAGGCTGAACCCTGAACCCCCACGAGGTTCAATGTCAGCGAAATGTCAGCGAAATGCAGTGCATGACACCTTCGTATTATTTAAATCAGTGAGAAAAATCGAATTAATTTTAAGGAGCATCCTTTGAAAACGTTTCATTAAACAGAGAAACAAGCTGCATATTTGTCATCAATGCTTTGTGACATCATAAGGTGGCACTATTGGATTATTTGTTGTTGAAAATAAAAGTGAAAATATGTAAAGTGAAAGTGAAAGAAAGCTTCCAAAACAATCACAAACACAAAACTTCAAAATGTCACCTCAATCATTAAGCACATTTCCCTTGATAAAATGAATATATGATGGTGAATTTGACTTGATTGTTCCAAAGCCATTCTAACTGGATGGATATTCAATTATTTCAGAGCAATGGATGATGACACTGTGACCGGAAAGAACTGTGACTGACATAGATGTTAAAAACTGGAAGAAAATCATTTTAAAATTCATGTTGAAATTCCCCATGCTGGAATTGATTGTAAATATCACTAAAGTATGAATAGAATTCAGATGATTCAGATTCAGGAAATCAGATTATCCAGATTATCCATGTGGGGGACTTCAAAGATTCAAATAGTCTGGCCGTTATGTTTATGTGGTCATTACGTGGGGTGAATAGATGACAATCCATGCCAAATCACAAACATAGGACAATTTTTGATTAGAGGTAAAAGGATAAGAATCGAATGGCATAGAACATTTTGGGATTTGTACTCTCACAATATAAAGTTAATATAAGTAATCAATATAAGTTCTCATCATGTGGAGCAGTCTTGCAAAATGTATATTATAATCTTATCGCCCAGAAATACAGCCTTTTTAAAAGACCTCACCAGAATTTATTTGACAGCGTTGGCAGGGGAAAAAAAAAGGTACATTGGTTTCTTGGCCAAGGCGGGACAATTTTTACACTGTTTTCATTTCACTAATTAAGAAAGAATTTGGCTGCTTTGTGTGACCGTATTGCACGATTTTGTGAGCCTTATCCATGGCTCAAAGCACAGGCCTGAGAATGAAAACAATGCTTTACTGTAGCAGGCAAGATGTTTACGATGCCAATCTTACTTTGTGAAATTTCACGCATTGTGTGCAAGCGTCGCTCTCCAGACAGATCAATGAAAACGGTCAATTTATGATATTTTCTTTTCTAAAGGGGTCCTCCCAAAAACTGTGTTTCGGTGGTGTATGGAGGTGGAGTTGGGAAGTACAGAAGGGAGGCCCCTGAAAGAGGAAATTCCAAGACACTGTATCAGCGCTGTAGATGGTGGCCTTGGATCGCTCGGCCTTCCTTTAAGAGGGGCCGCGCTTAAGGAGCGTGAAAAGAGGGGGGGGGGGTGAGATTGATCTTCTGGAGCAGGCTTGTGGGACGCTTTTCTGGGGAGTGGCAGCTTGCCTGTGTGACGGGAGGAATTAAGGTTCTCCCGGGACCAAGAACTGAAAAACAGCTGTTCGCCATCGGCGGTCAGCCGCGGTCCCATTACTGGCAGAGACGCTTTGTGAGTGTGTATGGAACGCTGTTTTTCTGTGTGGTTTCTATCAAACGCAGCCTATGGATGAACTCTGGATAGAACGTGTTCTTTCCTCGAGTGCTTTTGGCAAATATGATGCACGACCAACATGATGATATCTTTGATGGCAATATATAATGTTTTCAAGCGATTCAGAAGTGCGTAATCAGATCTGTAACGGGTTTCTATGTTGATTTGCTTTGCATGTTGTCATATCGATTCAAAAAGCCTTCTGCTGGTTCATTTTTGCAGCAAAGCAAAGTATTCTGGGAGTTATGACAACCAAAAATGGGAGTGACATTTCTCCATTGTGTGTATGTGTGTGTGTGTTTTTTATTTGTTTGTTTGTGTACATGTGTGTTTCCCTATTGTAATGATCCTAAGGTTTGCATTTCAAAAGTTTCAGTTGCTAGTGATTTACTCAAAACCTTCAAAACGTGAATTGCTGCTTGTGATTAGGGACAGTCAATTAGACTTGCAATAATTCACTGCTGCTTTGAAACCTAGTTAGGTTTTCCAATTTGTTCTTTACAATTAATTTAAAAATCTGTATATTTTGTCCCCTGTTTTTCTCCCAATTTGGTACCCAATTCTACCCTCTATTTCTTTCAATTGACCCTCCCTCACAAGCCCGCCACTCGTCCTCAAAGTCAAGCCAGTTTTTCCCTTACAGGGGCGCCTTTTGAGCTTCTCGGTGAGCTTGTGCCAGTTCCTCCTCCCCCCTCCCTCTGGGGCGGTCAGCCAATCGCCACCCCCGGCAGGGCTGTTGGCCAGAGCCGGGCTGGTGCAGCCGGGTTTCAAACCCACAATGGGCAACCTGCATTCCGGATGAATGCCTTAACACCACCCCCACAATAAATTTTTACCTATTATTTTATGTAATTAGTTTTTATTTTTGCAAGCCAGGGCTTGTCCTTGTGTAACATTAGTCAGGTAATCATGTTTTTGTGAAATATGAGAACTTGAAAAATATCTATTTTTACAGTTTAAACTGTGGGTATTAAATGTGTGTCAATATAAATATATGATTTAATACAATTGTAAACTATCCCACTGTTAGGGAAAATCCCCCAAAACAGTTGATATTCCAGAATGCGGATCCTGAAATGGTATGCATTTCAAAGTGCTGTCCTTTTGTTTGAAGGTTAGTGTGACCACAGAAGTGTGAATTTATCAGTAGCCATTAAAAAACCCAAGAATGTGTTGCTAAATGCAAGTTAATGGCACCTCCACTCACCCCCTTGCTTGGTACTGTAGCTCTTGTCAAGCAGCATTTGCTAGCCATTCCACAAGTCGTTACCATGATATTTCCAATACATGTGGAACCTGACCCTCTTAGACAGGTTTATGTTGCAATGGCTAATTTATACAACGTGTAGACCTCACTGGAATGGTAGTAAAAGACATGCACGGGAACATGGAAACAGTAGGTTTGTGGAGTCTAACATATTGAGCCCATGCTATCAAAGGGGATTCCGCCGGTTCTGATTCTTGTGCCGTCTGACTCAGTGATTCGTACCCGTGGAGACGCCGCCAGCAACAGCCTGACCCAAATAATCTCCCAGCCGTAGATCACATCATACACCATGCCATAGGCTAGGGAGGTTTTACTGGAGAGAACCTTTGAATTATTCCACGCTCTTAAATAATTGATCTTACTTTTGACTAAAATAATGTTTGGTGCTGGGGTAGGAAAGCAGCAAGTTTTAGATGTATAGTATTTTTAAAAAATACATATTTCTAATTTACAGTATGAATTTCTCTTTTATGAGATAAATGTTGCACTGAGTGATGTGGAGATGATTGTTGCTGTCAAGGGAAATGCACCGAATACAGAATGATGAGGTGCTGCAAAATTCAATTATTATAAGAAGACTCTGAGGAAGGACAGACATGTCCGAAATGTAAGTCATCTTTTAGTCAATAAAGTTGCATGCCTAGCAAGAGATGCAGTGTTGCTGTGTTTTATTTATTTCATTGCAAAATTAAACTATGAAACCTAGCACAGCCACTTTCCCTTGTGTATACTTCAGATGGACAACGGTCAGATTTGTCTAGTATTAACTTCCTGGAACAATAGTATGCCGAAATAAAAGATGGTGTACAGGTTTGGTCATTGATACACATTCTCTTGATTGTTGTGCCTTGGGGTGAGATGGAACAGGCACTGGTATATACTGGGGAAAGCATAATTGGCTGAAAACTTGCTTTACGTTGAAAGGATCATAATGATTTCCCCCACACATGAATATGATGCTCCAGCTTGTTTTGGTTTTGTCCTTTTCTGTCCAGTTTGAGTGTTTGTTATGGAACAAAACCAAGTACTCGGGTCAGGGTGATTGGCAGGAGGCCACTGTAGAGGAGTGAAAGTGTGGGGGAAGGGGCCATAAAACAGCAGGTCTTGTTTACCGGTAGTTAACGTCAAATTTAAATGAGCTGGTTTTGTGTAGCTTTTGGGCTACATTCTCACGTAAAGAATGTGTAATGGCCTTGTTGTTTTTTTGTTCAAACTTAATGTAAAAATATCTTCATGTGTGAGTTTGTTGGGGTCTCCGCGGGGGTACTTACTTACATATTTCAATAATGGACTTGGTGTGTGACTGCAGAATGAAAATTGATGCCAGGTCCAAATAACCTTCACTCTGCTTTAAGAGACCATTGGTCCCTGGGACTTTGGGATCCAGCTTTATTGAGTTTTAGTTTGTTCCAATATGACTGACGTCCAGTTGAAGTGTCTGAAGTGGGCATCCAAAGCATGCAAGAGAGCATGCACAGACAGGCTATTGCTTATATCTTAATGAGCTTGCAATACTGTGCACCCAAGTTAAGTGTCTTTTCTCTGGAATGTGAGATAGACGTGCTGGCACAATTCAAGTAGAGAAAGTGTAAATCGGTTTGTTTCAATCAATGGAGTTCCAAGTGGGTAAAAATGTCCACCCGCTCAAGGAATAAATACAGCTGACAAGATTTTTGTGAAAATGTCAGAAATATCCCGAGTATGTGAAGGGAACCATTCAATACCTGATTCTAGATGCTTTGTCCTTAACGCTAACAGGTATGAAGATGCTGCCTTTTTTTGGTCCTTGTGTCAAGTTCAGCTGTCACTGAAGTGAATGATGAAATGGTGAAGAAGGAAAACGAAGACCGAAACATTTAGAGGCTGAAGTCTGGTTGTCTTTCGTATGACAAAAGCCCTGGCTGCCACTGAAACAGAAGAGTGCATTGCACAGAATTCCTTTGTGTCCTTGAAAAATGAATGGTAATTTGGTCATGGTTATCGTCTGCGTGTGTCTAAGGCTGGTCAATGAGTCTAAACCTTTGTTGTAGTTTGTCTGCCATCAGCTTTGTCATAGAAGGTCATAATATATGGTCTTGGCCTTGAAGCTTCGTAGTGGCGAGGTTGTGATTAAAACAAGCAGGGTGTGTTTTGTTTGCACATTACAGAATGTGCAGTTCGTGGCTATAGTATGATTCAGAGCACAACCGTGGGAGTGTTATGAATTCAAATTATTCTCACTATTCGAATGAACCATCCGGAGTGAAACTGACCTCTGCTTGTTGAGATCACCTCCCCTTGGTTCTCCCTGATGCAGGTGGCCATCTGTCACAAATGGGGATATGCGATGTCATGCCTGCATTTCTTTATTCTGTTGGAACAGTGGGATCATCAACACGTGTTACTGTGTCATTTTTACACCACCTCGTATTCACACAAAGTACCATTTGAGGATGCAAATGTAGTCACAAACACAAAATACTTTCTGTAAAGTAGAATTTATGCACCCAATACAATAAGATACAGAGGCAAAAAGACTGCTTAAAATTATTCTGCAATATACTGCTTCAGAAAGCTGTGGTTTAGCGAGCAAGCTAACATGACGAAGATGCATGTTCTAAAGCTAAATTGCCCTTTAATCAGGTTAATTGAGCGCAACTACTTATGCTATTACATTGACCTCGTTTTAATTCAAGTGGGCATAACTGTTTATTCCCTTAGATGACTGTCACACTCGTACAAATGCATGGTTTACTACCCCAAACATGTATAACCACACATGGGCTGCTGTGCGTGTCACTATGGAGACAGGCGTGTGGTGTGCCTCACCCCGGGTCATTCCATGTGGTTGTAGTGCCTGCTATATAACTTTAGTGGTTTCATGGGCTAACGATCTAACAATGCAGGACACGGTCAGGCCGGAAAGGAAAGGAAAGTTGGAAAAAGTTGGTACTTAGGCGTAGTTGGAGTTTTTCTGCACCCTGTTTGTCCATCCAGCTGTGGAAAATGGCCAGGGTCACACAGGGGTAGAGCACACTGACTGCAGTTGGTATGCAGCATTGGACCACGGTGACAGGAAGGATGGGGTTGGAAACAACAGCGAGCACTTGAACCAGCTGATAACGAGTGAGGTAATATCCTGCTCCTTGGCCGTGCCCCTCCAGGCCTGGGCCCTACCACTGCTTCTGAGAGAGGAGGACTATGAACTATTTTTGACTTGTTTGTGTCACGCCATTAGATCGAGCCATTATAAGATACTGCTATGGCACTTGGCTTTTATCGCGACCCCTAGAATGATGGGAAGGAAGGCTATTGTTCTTTTGAGGGGGGTACCCATTTCGACAATGTGATGCGCGATTGTCGCCCTTGTGGGACCTGCCTCCTTCCTCACGCTCTCTTTGGTCACCTCTCCCTCTTGACCCAGCAGTGCAAGGAAGGCGTGCTGCTTGTCCGGCTGCGGAACAGCGTCGGTTGGCGATGTTTGCATCGAGTGTATTTCATTATTCATCCACTTTGCTTGTACCCCTGCTCTTGTTTTGCGTACATTTGTCCTATAAATAGCACATTGTTCTTTCTTTGCAGATACTCATGCCAAGTATGCTCAAAACTACAACGACAACAGTGCATTCTGTGTTCTGCATTTTGACACAAATTGTTCGTTTACAAGACCAATTAAGAATACTGAATAAGTAGCTCAGTGCTGAGAACATTTTTATATTTATATTTATATCATATTTATATACAGCGGGCATTTTGTGGCTGCTGCCAAAAGACTTTTAGTCATTCATTTGCCAGCATAGAAAGGGTTTGTATATTCGTTCTTACACTTACAGAGCAAGAGCTAGGCACATCAAACAAGTCATTCGGTGGCAGCATAGGAGTATCGGCCAACTTTCAGTACAAGTAACAAAGGAAATGTGATTCTGGATAGTTGTCACTAAGGGTTTTTAGAAGGGCATCTCTGCTTGTGTGGAGCTACCATTGAACAATTGAACCTTTTTTTGTACAAGGTGCAAAATACCATAAAGGAAACTACTTCAAATTTTAGATGCATAAGTATAAAATTCAAATATGCTATATTATGTTTTTTGGTGTGTAACGGCTAGAGGAGGGTCAGGATCTAGGGTTACAGGATGGAGGTTGCCACACCCTGCTGTGCATGCAAGTACCCCCCACATATCATATTACACATAACCTTTACATTTTCTACTGGGGTTCCACTATAGGAAAACTACAACACAGGTTTAATTGGCTGACTCAGTTTTTGCAACATTTACTTCTGTGGAACCCTAATTTGAATTGTACTAAAACAAATGTTCAGTTGTACCTGGGCTTTTTGGTTTTGTTTCAAAATATACCCCTGTTCCAGAAGATGCGAAAGGAAACAAGATGAGATCAATTTTGTTTATTGTTTTAAATTGAAAGCCGTAACTTTAAATATGATGACACAAATCGTATCTCTCCAAGCTAGGCTTGAAAGAAACATAAATCAATCATGCAGATGCATGATAGTTCACATAATAATATTGATCTACGATACTTAATAGCTGCTCCAAGTGACCAAACTTGAGGGTTGCTCGTTAGAATGGGCTGGTGTGTTTTACTGTGATTGATGGCAATTCTCTTGATACGACTATCCACAAAGACCCAAGAGTTTTGGAATACATTTATTTTGTTGTCATGGATGTAACTCTGGGCTGAATGAAAAATCACCCTCACTGTGACATGACTGAGGAAACTGCCCTTTTATAGGGCTTTGTCCTCTAATTCAGCCTGTTTTTGTGCACTCCAGTCTGCACCGTAGGGCAGGCAAAAGCACGACACATAACTGCCACTCAGCTTTTCTGGCACGTTTATAGTCCATGTTTAAAACTCCACAGGCGGTTGATGCTGTGCTGTCAATATGTCACTCTGTTTTATTCCGGCCTTCCTCTGTGACAAATCCCGAAGGGTCCGGCTGGAGGCCTATGATACAGTTTGTCTTTTTTTTTACGACGGAACGACAGATGCGAACTTGTGGTCTGAAAGGGAACATTAAGAGGACGTCATAAAAAAAACGATAGATGCTCCAGCTCACAAAATGGAGTACAGAGGCCTCATTCAATCCTTATTGAGCAAACTATGTGGCACTTTTTTTGGGCTGGTTTTAGTTGAGGTAGCCTTGAGTACATTTCTGGAGAAAAAATGGTGTTAAAATAGAAATTAAGGCTTGAATGAATGCATGACCTGAAAGTTGCTGCATGCACATTATTTTTATAAAGCGCCCTGGTCTGGACCAATCAGAGGCAGATTAAGTCACTGTTTGAAATGAAAGACAGTTCTGCGTGCAACATGTCCTTTTAGTGCACAGTAAACTTTGCTCATACAGTACATATTCATGTTGGAAAATGATTAGCAATTTTTTGCAAACAATTTAAACGAGAAAAATAATTATTGGATTACAAAACCAAACATTTTGGTACAGTATGTAGCAGTGCTACCTAACCACCTAACAGGTAACTACTGATTTATGAATACAATAGCACAGAATCAACTCTGAGCTACTGCTGGCTAGCTGAAATGTATACTGAAGCATTATTCACTTTTGGCTTGCTAACTAGTTTAAAATCAGGGGGCGCTAACTCAGGGGCCCTCAGGTCAGGAGCTGCACCGCTCAGCTGGTGAATTATAGATCGAGAAAGAGGCAGCGGTTGGCTATGTACATTTCTGGAAGACACGCACGCTACCGTGCACCCTCCTGAATTTATGTAGGATGTTGCTGTGTGGGATGGGCCGACAATTACGACATTATAAATCGGGAGAGAAAGGAAAAGCGAGGCAATATAAAATTGAGACAATACAGGCCTCAGAGGTGTCTTTAAATACTGAAATTTTACTGCTTTGAACTGTAGATTGTATGCATCCCACCATAGGAGTTTACCTATCTCTGTGTTCCAGTACATCACTGGGTCTGCAGTAGCTGCTTTGATGTAGAGTGTCCCATTTTATAGCTGCACAGTTTCAGAGGAATTGTAGATGGGCTAGTGATTCAAATACTACATGTGTGGGATCCAGGCTCTTTGCTGATCAAATTACAGTAGAC
Organism: Aldrovandia affinis; assembly: GCA_029706075.1. NCBI lineage: Eukaryota > Metazoa > Chordata > Actinopteri > Notacanthiformes > Halosauridae > Aldrovandia > Aldrovandia affinis. The sequence continues at coordinate 9,528,323 of JAINUG010000002.1, read as the reverse complement.
CCTGTTCCATTGTTCCCGCTCCAGTGATAATCAGTTTAAGCTTCACTTGCTGTAATGGAGATGTATTTTTGTCCTAAAAGCAGACTCCTTGCCAAGGAAGATCATTTGGCCACGAATTGCAGACACAATCTATGAATCGATGTTTGACTGAGGCACTTGGTGCCAGCATTAAAGTGATCGGAGCGCTCAGAGGGAACAATAATTTAATATGGAATGGTGATTTGCACAATGTGCAAGAAGATAAAACGAGACCAGTCATTTTGGAATCTTGACCGATGCTAATTTGTATTCGTCTGTTACTGTTTATATTCTTGTAAACGAGTTAAAATAATTGTTTCTATTCGGCATGTTAATCGCTTTTGGTTCAAACCTTTAAACGATACGAATTTTATAACCAATTTCCCTAAACGGTTCAACGTTAATTTGGTGCATGATGTTTTTTTTGAATGAGCCACCCTCTGGATGTTGATCGTTTTTTACTGCATCGCTGTGGGGCGATGGAGTTCATTTTAAAGGAAAAACAACTTTTTGCAATTACATCAATGCACTGTGTTTTCCAGTTTCTATTAGGAGCACTTTTTTTGCCTCAAGGAAATGTGGCAGTATGTCCATAGTATTTGGCTTTTAAATAGCAATTTTTCAGAAATGGCTTGACTTTGTGATGCAAGAAACTGCAATAGTGCAAGCATACCGCATACACCCCATGTAGTGTATTACAGCTGAAGAGAACTCACAGAGGTCTCAGAATATCATATTCAGAAATGGAAAACGGGAACTCTTTAAAGCGGGAATATGTTGAGGATGTTCAATTCTCCTTCTGGTCCAAGCTCAGCTCAGGTTAGACGGTGAATGTGAGTATTCTGACTCATACTGTATATTTCGATTGATATCATGGATTTTTACATTTTTTTACTTTCAGACCATGCTATTGTTGGCTGAGGTAACGTTAGGCTATACAAAATATAACAAAAATGTTTCGTCATTGTAAATTGTTTATTTTGTGAAATATTTCTAGATATATTTGATTAAATTAACAAGGTTTTAACTGGTTATTACACTCTCTAGAGTTTGTGCTATTGGATAACTCAGGTGTGCTGTGATACATAATCGTTAATTTGATATGCTGTTGAGAAGACCACACTGTGTTCCACTCCTGTCAGCTAAGAACAGGAAAGTGAGGCTACAGTGGGCACAGGCTCACCAAAACTGGACAGTTGAAGATTGGAAAAACGTTGCCTGGTCTGACAAATCTTGATTTCTTTTGTGACATGCAGATGGTAGGGTCAAAATTTGGCATAAACAACATGAATCCATGCATCCATCCTGCCTTGTGTCAATGGTTCAGGCTGGTGGTGGTGGTGTAATGGTGTGGGGAATGTTTTCTTGGCACACATTAGGCCCCTTAATAAAATTCAGCATCATTTAAATGCCACAGCCTACCTGAGTCTTGTTGTTGACCATGTGCATCCCTTTATAGCCACAGTCTACCCATCTTCTAATGGCTACTTCCAGCAGGATAATGTCACAAAGCACACATCATCTCAAGCTGGTTCCACGAACATGACAATGAGTTCAGTGTACTCCAGTGGCCTCCACAGTCACCAGATCTCAGTCCAATAGAGCACCTTTGGGATGTGGTGGAACGGGAGATTCGCAACATGAATGTGCAGCCAACAAATCTGCAGCAACTGCGTGATGCTATCATGTTAACATGGACCAGAATCTCTGAGGAATGTTTCCAGCACCTTGTTGAATCCATACCATGAATAATTCAGGCTGTTCTGGGGGCTGCATATGATTTTTGCCATACATTCTTCATATTTCCTTTTTGTAATAACTTCTCAAATGATGGAACAGATTGGACGTATTCCTCTCTGCCGCCGAGACCAATTTGTTACAGTACTTGCAGAACACACCTCATTTCTGCTCTTTGTCAGCTCGTTTGTAGCCAAAGTAACTCCACGCAAACTGACCTTTCTTAGGGACTAAACGTAGTTTGTCTTCAATCTCATTATCACATTTTGTCTGGGCCTACCCGGTTTACTGACTGAACAAATTCACTCCATGTGTCCCTAGCTCAATGTTTGGCGCTTTGATGATGGTTCCCTCTGGCTTCACTACAGTGAAGTTGCACTTCATATCAAGGCTGGCTGTGATTGGCTGTGTTGTGTGTTGCGGGTAGAAAAAGGCCAAAAGAATGCAGGAATTATTCTCCATGCAACAATGTTATAGCTTAACAGCAATCATCGACATTTGTAAGTTTGCCGCTGTTGATAATTGAAATTAACGGTGTAAAATTTGGTTATCGCCCAGCTTGAATGCACGCTTGCTGTCAGACGTGCTGTTTTTGTTGTCACTGTCAAGCGAAGAAAATGTCGGCTGTGTGGGCGCATTTCAAGATGTCGGAGAAAGACAACCGATTTGCTATTTGTAACAAATGCTCCAGTGAGATTTCAAGAGGAGGCAACTCAAGCAAGGATTTTAAGAAATCAAATCTGATCAGCCATTTACAAGTAAGACATGTAGCCCAGTACAACGAGTCTATGAAAGAATGTTACAATAAAAGCATTTGTTCCACACATTTGTATGATTGAAAAGTATAATGAAGGGCAGAATTATTATTTTCTTTGCCAGGGCACAAATAGGACAATAAATAACAAATTATCAGTATCGGTATCAGTATTGGCCGATTGTATTATTTGAATGATTGGTATCAGTCTGAATTTTCATATCGATGCATCCCTAGTGCGAAAACACAAATTTTCCAGTCAGGGATTAATTTGCCATATTTTTAGTAGTAGCTGCAAAAGCTAAGAACAGGTAGAACAAAGGGTGGGTTCCTAACAGGGAGAAAGTGCCTCCTTGGCAAGCGACACCACTTCCAGCAGAATTATTTCTTTCCTGCATCGGCCCTGCTTAGCTTCAGCCGTTTGGCAAGAAAAAGCGACGGGATGACATTGTCATCTGTTAAATTACACATTTTCTATCTCTTCATGGAAGCAATCCACAAAAGCATACGTTCTTCCCAATAACATTAGCAAAAATCTCTCATGGATGTTTCTACGTGTATACACAAAACTGAAAGTGGAAAAGATTGACACAGCAACAGACATAGTGCACAATGACGTGAAAACATTGCGTTATTATAGCGGCAGCTTGCATGGGTCAGGGTAACTTTTTTTCACAATATCCCAGGGGATTGGTCTCCAATTGCCGCTGAGCTCTGCCTTCCACTCTGTGTGGGAGGAGCGACGCTCTTGGCTCCGACTGTACGTCTTTGAGGCCTTTCGTAGTACATACTCCCGGTTTTAAAGCATGTCTGGAATCACTCAGCTATGCGTGTGTGAGTGATGGTGGTGGTGCTGGGGGGCTTGCAGTAAACTCTTGCCTGGTCTTCAGCTGTTGGGAGGCTGGTTTCCTTACTCTGCGTGTCTGGGAAGGCAGCCAGCTGGACCCAGTTGGGAGGAAAAAGGGGGGAAAATCGACCTCTCCGCTCCAACCTGATGACTTGCTGTGGCACAGCATGAATGGCCGTTCAGACGGTGGAAGAAGTGGGACGTTCTCTCGAAGAAGGAGCAGCAACCAAACTGGTCCCCCTCCGATTCGATGAATGCAGCCCTTTGATAGATGCTTTTTTGGCAGGGGATGTGTGTAACAGTGATTTTAATGGGATGTCTTTGTGGGTCTGGGTGTCGGTAGTTCATTGTTTTTTCTACTGTTTTGCCTCTGCCAGGAGAATCTGGCTTCGGTTGTTCGAAGAAAATGCTTATTGCTCAGGGGTTTTTAACTATTTGAAATTGAATGGTGTATTTTTTTAAATGGAATTGTTTGACGATGGGCAGTATCCCGTTCCCGTTCTACCCCTACTAATTAATAATACTCTGAAACACCATTTATATTGGCATATGAATTTGGAGCATATATATGCAAGAAAAGAAGATCAAAATGAATAATTAAGCACAAACAAAATAAATTCAACTCAAGTTCAGGTAACTAGCCATCGCTCTCTGGTGGTAACTAGCCATCGTAGACAATTCCCATCGAAATAACTTTTTCTCATTTAAAGGTAAGAGACTTTTGAGTAAATATGATAGTGTCATTTGTCTGTAATTTTGGCAATATGGCTGAATTTTATTGTTCCTCATTGTTCCACCATGCAGCAAGTTTTTCCTTTATCCCTCCCCCAATGGGCAGACAGCCAATTGCCGCCCCCTGGTGGCACTCCTGGCCAGAGCCGCAACTGGCGCAACCGGTGGAATCGAACCCCGGTCGCCGTGGCTAGCTTTGAACACTCTTACCGCAAGACCACGTGGGAAGCCCGGCTGAATTTAAAAAAAAGTTGATTAGACTCACACAGCACTACAATTTTGGGCCTGACAATCTCTTGCCAAATATTCAGTTTATTTAGGGTTCACTGTATACATCTGATGCAGTTTGCTTTGGAGGCCATGTCTGCAGAGAGTCCAAGTAAATACTGTACAAGGTGATGGAGCTTAATACTAGTGTGTTCCAGAAGTGATTTATTGACATACTGTACATACACTCTTCTGTGGGTCATCAGTGTAACTAACTTTTAATTACATCCTTTATTTTGCACTTTATTTTGACTTATGATGTAATGGTGATGTCATAGGGCACAGGCCATTATCTTTATCTTCAGTGAAATGTTAGCACTTAATGATTTATGATTAAAAACAGTTTTTCCTCCTCCTTCCTCTAATTAATCAAATGCAATGGCTTACAGGCCAGTTACATATCCGTGTGTAGCTTAAGCCGTAGGGTCTTGTCCTGCAGCTTGAAAAAAGAGAGCTATTGGTCTCCTGATACAAGGCATGGAATGCTTCTTTGTTATGTTTGGTTAAGACAAGTGCTGACTCCAAATATTGTATCCTCATAAAATGACATGAGCAATGTTCTGCATATCCTATAATGCATGCAAACTGAAACGTTGGGTGGCAAATGTATGGTGATAAATTATTATAATTTGTTTGTAAAAATGTTGTAATTTGATTTGTGTTTGCAATCCATGACTGAAAAGTAACTTGTACCGAAAAGTAAATGTTTAAATGCAAACTCCATAGAGTTTTTAATTGTTTTGTAATGTGCAAATGCCCCTCCTGATAATGTGAATTCTTGAAAATCATTTTCTCATTTCCAATATCTGTCTCCCCAATTTGGGAGCAGGGCCCATGCATGAGGAACAGTGATTGAACATTAGTCAGTAGATTTCTTAGACAGATTGGTTTCTTTTGATTGTAGGTGATACCTGTTCTTTGGAAAGTATGGTAGTGTCGTGTTAGGTCATGTTACACACTTATACCGCAGCCTAGTTAAATACTCACTTCTGATTGGATGAGGGGCCGCTGATTATTTTACAGTAAACTGCACAGAGAAACATAACGATGCACGGCTATAGAACAGTGCATTTTATATAGTGCCTGTCAAGGAACCCCAATCGCTTTATAGTGAAGGGAGGAACCACCTCACCCACCACCAATGTGTAGCACCCACCTGGTTGATGCACGGCAGCCATTTTGCACCAGAATGCTCACCACACATCGGCTGAGTTGGAGAGGGGCGGAATTATTTTGCCAATTAAACTGCAGGATGATTAGGTGGCAGATTGAATGAGCCATGTGGGAAATTTGGGCAGGACACCCGGAACCCCCTATACTTTACAATAAGTACCACAGGATTATTAATGCCCACATTGAGTCAGGACCTCGGTTTAACGTCTCATCCGAAAGACATCTACTACAGCACAGTGTCCCTGTCACTGAACTGGGGCATTGGTTTTTTTCTATGTGGTCCAAAGGGAAGATTGTCCCCTACTGGCCCATCAGCAGCACTTCCAGCAGCATCTTATTTATCCAGGAGGTCTCCCACCCAAGTACTAACCAAGGCCACACCTGCTTAGCTTCACCCATTCAGCAGGAGCAGGCTGCTGGCTATGAAGTAAATCCAGCAAAAGTGGCTTATCACTGTTCCAAATCAGTACCCAAGCCCTTCAACATTCTATTTCAATTGAACATTGGATTCACAATTGAAAGTAATGGCAAAAAAAAGTAACAACATAGAAAATTTAGCTCTACAACAATGTAGTGTAATTGTATTTGTGTATATTCTCATGATTTCTGTTGTGGAAGAGGGTTAGGGCCTTTTTTTTTGTCCCTGCACACTTGAGGCTAATTCAGTAAAATGGGGACGCAGCTGTCTGAGCGGTGGAGGAGAGACTAGAGATGTCATTTTCTGGCTCGTCGCTGTGGGTCAGGGGTCAAAATGAAATGGATTGGCCACGTTTTCATTATTCAAAGCCACCCTTTCCAGGGAAAGCGTCCTTGTGAGTGAGCCGGCGGTAAAGTTAAAATGTCTCCGTTAAAAAATGTACATCCGCACAATACTGTGCACTCGTCAGGGATGAGAACATCAAATGGTGGATGTACTGTGGCCTTCTAAGCTTTGTTATTGGAAAATCGGTGTCTGAATCCTAAACTACAGTGACCTATGTCATGTCAGATCTGTAATTGGATAGCAGGCGTGAGTAGTATTAACCTATATTTATAGGTTTCTTCTCCCTGACTCATCCTCATATTCTTCCTGTAAACTGATTTTGTTCTTCAATACTACTTTTGTCCAGCAAAAAAGAATCAGACATTAAAAAAGGAATGGAAATTATTATCTGGGATGTTTAAAAGATTGCTGACTTTACAAACATAATATCTACTCTATAACCAAGTGTGACTCTCGGTGAATCAGGTGTATGCAGCCTGTCTGCACCAGCTGTGCAAGTGCCACGCCCAGTGACTGCGCAGCTTGGCTGGTGGACTCCAGGGGGAAAAGAAGCAGCGTCTGGCTACGTGCGCTTTGGAGGAGGCTCGTGCTAGTCTGCACACTCCTGCGTACAATTCTGAAGTAATTGTATAACTATTCCGGAATACTTGTATAAAGATTCCAGAATCCTTATACAATTATTCCTGAACAATTACATACCAAACAAGTGTAGCCCTAATCACCCAATAATAAAAACTATTCTGGAATTATTCTATTATTTGTATGGATTCCTGAGTCATATCATACTATCCCAGAATCGTTGTATAAAGATTCCAGAATTGGTATATTATTTGTAAAGATTCTGGAATGATTATATAGAATTGACTGAGGTTGTTAGTGCAGCCTACCAATACGAACTGGGTAGTTAGTTTCACATTGGGGAACAAGGAAACACGGGGGAATGAAAAGTTTGTGCTCTGATAACATTTCAGTGATAAATGGACGATTACTTCTGTTTGAAGTATTAAGCCATTTTCCTATGGAGTCCAACATTTTAAATTACATATAATCCAGCTGGTATGCAATTTTGACCTTTTATTTGGTTGTACTGAGTGCACATTTTTTTTTCCTTGCCATGCATTATGGGGAAAAGCCAGCCCATGGAATGGTGGAGAGAACAAAGACTGCTTGGGGAGTGTGTAAAAGCTGTATGTGATGAAGACAGAAAGTATACGAGGAGAAAAAAATGAGGGGGAAAGCTTCGAAAATTGGATAACAATTTATGGGTTCAGCTCACCTCTGCTGTAGTCCCCAGACATTCAGTCTTGCAAGGTATTCAGCTTTCGATTGATCGTGGAGGCGCCGGGTTTCTATTGTTTTTCAAACGTGTGACGTTTGCCATGGCAACCCACTAATTTCACATCCTGGATACCGAACTTGTCTTCGGGGGAGTAAAAACCTAGATGTGGGTAGTTGAATCCAGACGCATGCAGATTGTGATTTTGAGCACAGCGGACAATTCACTGAGGAGTTTTCGCCTTTGACCTTCTCTGCTTCCTGTCAGCATTACAACATTCCATACAAGACCCCTCTGCTTTTTTGGCGGGGTGGGTACAATATCTCTCAGCTTCATCACACAGAGCCTGTCTGAGACTGTTCAATGTTTATTTTAATGGTAAATGCCTAAAATTTATTTTCTCTGCCCCTGCTTAAACAAAATAGTCTAAGTATTTTGACGATTAAAGAGTCTGTTATTTTGGGGGCCACAGCAATACCTTTCTAAACTTTCTCAGTTGAATTGCCTGCCTGTGACTCTGGGATGAGTTTTATTAGATTTTTAAATGCGAAAATAGAGCATGGTTATCTGACATAAAAGTGGGCATTTATGATGTAAATGTGCCCTGAATCAATTGTGTTTCAAACATGCATAATATCAACACATTGATTTGCCTGCAGGCTTCCACCGAGCGCACAGGCAATACACAAAGGCATAAAAGCCACGGACCTTCACACACACAAGCACACAGCCATGAATTAATGTTGTCAAATAAACATGAAAGGCCACAATGTCAAAGGAATTGATTGCTTCACGGTAACCAGGAATCCACAACGACCAGTAACACACAATTTTCCAGACATTATCCTTTTTGAATTTCAGTTTCCCCATAATGTTTCAAGCGCTTAAAATGAATAGAAAGAATAGGCTGCATACAAACCAGCACAAGGAAATCAAGGCAAAATTTAATCTTTAGTCAACAGCGGTGTACTCATTTCTCCAGGGAAATTGTTTATATTGACTTTCATGCTACAGTACTTAATATACTTTAATGGAATCCCCTGTCAAGTGTTCCTCATCGCTTGGTAAATGGACTAAAGTTGTTTTTTTAACCAGTAAATACACTTTTTTTTATTTTCTTTTTTTTAAAGAAACAGTTAAAAGCACAGTCGAGTCATTCTTAGAGTAACAGTGCTTTCAAATACATTTTACAACTAGGAACAGTCATTTCACTCCTCAAGTATTGATTTTACTTTTGTTGTCGTCTTTTAAATAAAACTCAAGATTACAGAAATGTGGCTGGGTAGACGGAGGCTAGCTACAGGTGGTCCCTAATCCAGTGCGGTAATTGCCTGGCAAAGTGCATTGTGTTGATTCTGACCACTCAGTCCCCTCTGTAGGGGGAAAGAAGGCGAGCAATCTGGAAAAGCGACAAAATAACGATGTCCTGTTGCGAGACAATCTTGAGCCACTTTAAATATACAGGGAGGGCTATTATTGTGAATTGTTAAGACCTTTACCAAGTGCCATTAAGCAAAGTTAATGAGGATTATGGCATTGGACAAATATGGTCCCTAATTCACTTCAAATGTCATCGTGTTTAAAAAGCACAGCATATGGGATGTGTACTTTGAAATAAATTGGAACAAAAAAAACCCCGGAATGAACCTGAATTGGGACGCAAATTATTTGAAGTGAAAATACCCTATGATGCAAACGTGAAGATGTGTGTGAGCCCAGAACTGGCTATTTTCAATGTAAATACCATTGGCCAAATGTGACTGGTCCATATTCATACTGATCAGAAATATGTTCTCCTCTATAACATTTCCATCTTGTGCTCAAGATGCTAACATTCCCTTTTTGTTTCTGATTCTGGAGATTACCTCAAGTTTTAATGTCGTGAGTTCCCCTCGAAACGAGCAGAAAACATGAGACGTAAAAATTCCTATTAGTGGGCGTTTTCAGGGCAATGTTTTCATTATTCCTCAGTCAATAGCTTATATGCTCAATGGTCTGGTGCTCGTGCTGTCTAGTTTTCATAGGAAAAAAGACCAAAAATGCTGGAACACTGGTTTGTTTTGGACCTTTCAAAGGAGCAGTAAGCAGCGGTGGGCTACTTTTGCCAGAATTTGGAGGAGTGACCGTTTGTGACATATGTGATTCGAGCACACGGCCGGGCTGCGTTCTTTTAAGTGCATTTGAGCTGGTGAACTCTGGAATGGCTCCGGCTCCTGAACCTGCACACTGGTCTCTTCCATCACCTCCTTTTCCTCTCTCCTCAGATGCAGTCTACACTCCATCTCCTGCCAAGAGCATGGGGGATCCTGGCATCACGCCTCTTTCTCCCACGCACTCTACGGTAAGAATCCGATGGCTTCACTGGCTGACTGGCAGTCGGAGCACAATGACTGTGCAGTTGTTCATTCACTGCCGCGTTCTTAAAAAAGAATATTTATACGGTGTGTAATTATAATATTTCAAGCCATGTTTTTCATTCCTTGCGGAAAATGTTATAATCATGGGTGCACATAAGTGGTACGCCAGTATGCAGTTCGCGTCCTCAAACGTTAATTGGGCACCAAGCAAGACGACAAACTTTTGAAACGTACGTGACTTTATGTTTGATCAGATCTGTAGTTAAGAGTTAAGTTAGTTAACTTACCAGTGATGGACTGATCAAACTTCACAAGTCGCGTATGTTTCAAAATGTTTGTCGTCTTGCTTGGTACGCCCAATTAACGTTTGAGGACACGAACTGCGTACTGGCGTACCACTTATGTGCACCCCTGGTTATAATGCAGTGTATAAATGCTGAATGTTGGGTCCGGCATTCCACAATATTTCTGGAATGTTGTCTGTTGACAGTTGTGATAGTGAACTGAGGCCTCTGACCGTTGCCCCTTGCAGAAGGACCCCGACCAAAATGTGTCGACGGGACCCACGTTTGTGGTGGTGGTGGCCATCGACTTCGGCACCACGTCCAGCGGCTACGCCTACAGCTTCACCAAGGAGCCGGAGTGCATCCACACCATGAGGTGAGCCGGCACTGCAATGCAGCAGCGGGGGGAGAGACCGAGAGAGAGAGAGAGAGAGAGACAGTGAGGAAGAGGGAGAGAGAGGTTTTACAGTCTCCTGCAGCCCAGCCAACCTCTGCCGCTCTGTAGTGGATTTCCACAGCCTCGCTCTGTCTGGAGGGCAGGGGGAATGGGACGACTACAGCACCGCCACGTGCTGTTACGTCGCGTACTTGCTCGGACGTCATCCAGGCTTGGATTTACGATGTTTTAAATAGTACCCGTTCGTCCGGGTGGGCCCTAACCTTGAGGGTAGCGTCCCACCCTATGATTTGAACCCAAAACCCAGTGGCTCAGAGACCAGGGGCCTAGCCTCTAAACTCTCCCTGTCTTTCATTCCCAAGCTCAGAGCAACACGAGCTGAGGTGTAGCCATGTGAAGCTGCGGTGGTCCTTCTTCCCTCGTGGACTTTTTCTACTGACTTTTATATTTTAGGCGTGTGTGACTGGAAAGTAACAGGTATCCAAAGGATTTTTTTGTTTTTCAGTCAGCAGTGGATGCTTTGTTTTTGGCTCCATCTGAGCACCTAACCACTCCATTTAACTGAACATTGTTTGGTTTGGACCAGTTTAACTGCTGCCCTGTGCTCTGGGAGACCTTGATTTACAGAGCAGAAGAACCAGCCGAGGTGTACCCCTGCAGGACAAGGTTTGGAATGAAGTTAAGCCATCCCATTAATAAGCTCAGGTCAACATCCCCGCTTGTGTGCTGGGTACCAGTGCAAACACTGACGTCACTTTACATGGTTCAAACGGGCCACTGTTTACAACGCAGCGCTTATTTTGGGATGTTTTTGCAATTGTTAAACGATGATGCCCTTTATGGAAGCTGCATCTTCACATGGTTAAACAGAAAAAAATGGACACAGCTGTATCCCCCCCCCCAAAAAAAACCCCAAAAAACGATAAGCACCTTATAGGGTCACAGGTCAAATACTGTGGGCGTTCTTATAGTGGAGACACATGCAGGGGAGCCATAATTTAAGTGAGAACAGGATTGGATTCCTAAAATAAAAGCAATGCATTCCTCTTTATTTTGCATAATTTCAATTATGAAGCTCTTCAAGTGAGGACAACTGATAGTGTGGAAAGCAAAAAATCTGAGGCAATTTGTTTTTCTTGGGCTGTGCCATTATGTATTTGCAGAAAGGCTTGTACTTTGAAGAAACGGTGTGATATTACCTTTAAGGTCATAATCTCTATACTGTGATATAATAGTCAAGATACAATCTCTATTAATGAGGCCTGTGGAATGTCACATTTGTCAAGTCCGTCACAACGTGAGTATCGGTAGGGCGTTTATTAGCATGGCCTGTACCATGGTAAATGCGGCGAAGCTGCTGCTTGCGAGACGCTGAATGTTATAAATCAGAGAACCGTCTCTCCGGGTCATTAGCTTTGGTCGTCAGATGAAAGGCAAGTGAGATGTTTTTACTGTTGCCACCAGACCAGTAAAGAAAGCACAATGGGGATACTGAAGACCTAAGAGTTTGTTTGCTTTGGCCTTGTCCATATGCTCCGTGAATCCTTAAGCAAACGTCTGCCCTTCCAGATAAGCGCACAAAATAAAGACGTGGACTTTGCCGTTACTGACTCCTGCGAATGCCTCTGAGAAGCATCACAAGGCAGTTTGTGCTTATTTATTGCAGCTAGGTTATAGATCACACATATTAAACCTGTAGAGGGTTGACACAAAATGGAGGCTGTGGAACATTTTTTGTTGATGACCTGGCTTAGAGGAAGGCAATTTTTCTCTTCGCATGAAGATGTGTACAAAACCACTCACTTAACGTCTTCTGCTCTGTCAGTTTAGTCTGAATGTTGGAATAGGCGTCAAGCAAACACAGGACACAGCCCAAGTGAATATTTACTGTCCTGACCGCTCAGTGGTGGAATGACCTTCTGATCTTCCGCAAGAGACTCAAAACCCACCTTTTCAGACTCCACTACCACTGAATTTTGTACATGTAGCCAATTGTAATCGCCCCTGCCTGCTTGGTCAATATTTTTTGAATATGTATCCCTGCTTACTCCTCTTTAAAAAAATTAAATTAAATAAAATAAAAAATATTGACTAACCTTTTTCCTTCCCAGTGTTACAGGTATGCAGCTGCCTACAACAATTGCTGTATTGCTGCACTGATCTCATTTTACATTTTACATTTTAGGCATTTAGCAGACGCTCTTATCCAGAGCGACTTACACAGTTTGCATTTCTTTACATACAATCCATTTATACAGCTGGATATTTTACTGAAGCAATTCAGGTTAAGTACCTTGCTCAAGGGTACAACGGCAGTGTCTCCACCTGGGAATCGAACCTGCAACCTTTACGTTACAAGCCCAGTTCCGCGAATTAATACTGCCGCTGTATTAATGCACATTTTGTAAGTCCCTCTGAATAAGAGCGTCTGCTAAATGCTTAAATTGTTAAATGTACTTCAGAATAAGGGTGCGAGTATGGAGTGTGTTTTGTCTTGTTACCAGCACAACTGGTAATTGCAGTGTCACCTTATTTTCCTAATGGCCGCTGATGATAAATAATGGCCATACATTTTGTATTATAATGACAAATGACCACTACCAAGATTAATGTTAGCGATTTGAATCCCTTCAATAGACATTATTTTGTAGCTTTGTGCTAATATTCCTAATTATCATTTTTAATTCTGCTGCCAGCGCAATTTGGGCTCTGTTTACAGGATGCGAAAAACCTGTCGCTTGTTCAAATGTAGCTGTCACAAGGGCAGATTGATATGTTGGCACAAGGAAGTTTGTGGCTAGGTTTGTGTTTTCATCCCTGTTTTTTTGCATTTGCCCCTGGGTGGGTGGAAAGGGATCTGGGTTAGTTGTTTGTGTTACAGGGATTGGCATAAAGTAGTGACAAACGGTTTGTTTGATGTAGTGTTCACACTCTCGTTGCCTTTCATAAAAACAGTGTGCTGAATAGCAGCTGCTCAACAATCAAATCAGGGTGCTTTCACAAGGGTGCAGATTGTAATTATTTGCATACTAATTAGCCAGTCTGACTGAAAAATAGAATCTGGCCTGTATTTTGAAATGCCGAAGATAGAAAATGAATTGCTCAGTCAGAAATCATTGTTGACACCTTTGTACAACATGATTAATATGTCCTCGATTTTCTTAAATCATGCAAGAGAGTGTCAGGTAATCTCTTTTAGAATGTAGATTAGTGGTGAGCTTCCATTTGTTTTCCAGATCTTTCCAATTACCTGCTCACAGCAGGTTTCTCACAGCAAGACGCCTGATAATCCCATCAATGTACTTCGCAAACACAGACCAATCTATGAGGGAGTGAAACGAATCAGCCTCTTAATCACCAAAACCATGATTATTTTGGTCAGTGTTCATACAGTTTGAGCTCACACATGCTTGCTGGAGGCACTCCTGAAACAATGAGGAACATGCTCTTTGCAGAGCAGGGCTCAACATAATTTTTTTACTTGGTGGCACTGGTGCTCCCATCTACATGAAGTTAGGAGCACCAGCAAACAAATAGGAGCACCAACCAAAATTGAAGGGGCACCAGCATTTATTTATTGATCAAAGAAATTCAATTTTATGCAAATACCATGTATACATCGCGTAGCTGTTGTGAAATACTACTGGCAGAATTGTAATTCCATTAGCGATGTTTGACAAGAAGTGCATTTGAAATCCAACACCTGAGTTTTCAGTTTGCACTGTGTTGTCAGCAACAGTCCTCTGGACACATTGAGGTGGGTGTAAACATCCACAGACACATCACACATAAAAAAGTCATGAAAGTCACCACCCGCGTTATCTTCCATGGCCATTTTTAGCCAAACGGTGCAAGAACTCATAAGGGAGAGCTACAAGGAGTACAAAACAATTATGACCCAAAAAAATGCAGATAAGTTAAAGATTTGAACCCTAATAAAATTTATTTATTCAAGTTAAATTTGCATGATTGTAGTGTGGAAAGGAACATGGACTGGGTGCATGAAAATCTTGTATTTTATCATAATTTGACCTTATTATGTGTCTACAGTATTGTATTGTGTGCTATGTTTTACCCATGCGTCGCCAACTGAGTACAGAAATGGGCCACAACTAGTGAAAAAGTAAACACGGGGTCGGTGTGTCACTGTCAAAGCATGGCTATGCCCATATGAGCTATGTACGGCTATAGTAGGCTTGGAAGGTAAATGCCAGACTGTGCAAATCTATACTGCTCAAACAGTCATGTGAATGCACTTCAGATTTGAGTGGCGGTTGTGTGGTGGCAGATGGGAGTCACATGGGCGTGGTATCACATTGGAAATCACCTGAGTATTGTCCTCTGTCTGATGGCCAGGCGCTGGGAAGGTGGAGACCCCGGGGTGTCCAATCAGAAGACGCCGACCACCATTCTGCTGACCCCCGACAGGAAGTTCCATAGTTTTGGCTATGCCGCCCGCGACTTTTACCATGACCTTGACCCCACCGAGTCCAAGCACTGGCTTTACCTGGAGAAATTCAAGATGAAGCTCCACACCACAGCGGTAAGGACACGCCTCTTTCCTGGATCCCGCCCTATTACAAAGCAGCAAAACATCTCTCTGTTACGAAACTGTGATGCTGGGGAAAACATTTTCAGCACCAGCTGGGAATATATATATTGGTAGCTACCACAGGTTAATTTATGAACCATAGGATTTATTTTTAGAATCGCTTATGTCAGCGCTAAATTCTGCTTGGACCAGCAGTTTGAAACTGGGGTTGTAACCAAAAGGCTGGTTTCAAAGCAGAATTGTAGCACTGCCATTGAATGGTACAGCACTGTTGTTGCTTCATGAAATACTCAGTCGTGTAAATGGAAGTGATGTCAGATTTCAGTATGTGTAACATACGAGTGGCTGCTGACCAAACACATGATACAACAGTGATGACCTCAGATTGCCACAAGCGGGAGAGTATTGGAACAGAACACGCTGCTGTGATTCTGCATTATTCCCACAATATATGAGAACCACAGTAGATGGGCGCTAAATCATATTCGTTTAGTCAAACACCGTAAAATACGTTTCCACGGCATGATGTGCAAACATACTGACGTGAGATTCATTCACAGCTAGAGAAAGTCATTGTTCCATTTAATTGATGAACCTAGGTAAGGTATTGCCAGGAGTGAGAGATGTGTCAAGTTGAGGTGAGAGATGTGATGAGAAGTATTTTTAAGTATTTAAAAATCCTCATCTATGTAAAGTTGTGAATATTTTTGTGTTCCCTAGAATCTCTCGATCGATACAGATCTCCATGCAGCCAATGGGAAGAGAGTGAAAGCCCTGGACATATTCTCCTACGCTCTGGGGTTCTTCAGGGAGCAGGCACTGAAGGTACTCCGAAGTAGTGTCCTCACAGTGGTCACATTGCGATGCAGGGTTGTGATTACCTGGAAATTCTGCGCTGGCTTAACTTCCCAACTAGCCTAACTTCCCAACAGTATACCCACAATGCAACGCGCTGGCTTAACTTCAATATGGCTTCCGCTCAGTATACCCACAATGCAATGCACTGGCTTGACTTCAATATGGCTTCTGTTCAGTATTCCCACAATGCAATGCCCTTAACTTTGTGTAAACAGTTTAAGCAAATGCTTAAGGGGGAAACGATGACATAGCACTTGCATGCATTTGTTAATTGTTTGTTTAATGTTATTTGTTAAGGACATGGAGCATTTTGATTGCACTGAACAGAGGCCTGTGTCTGAGATACTGTAGAATTTGTCATTTTTGTGGCATACCCAAGTACAGTACATCAATATCTTTCAATTTCCCATAGACTTCTAGTGGAAGTGTTGATTCCATGGTTACCAGAAATACTGCCGCTGTTCTTATTTGAAAGCCATAACTTAAGGTCATAATAAAGATGAAGTCCGAATACAATGGTTTATCGAGGGTTACGCAGTTGACAAACCCTTCTAAACATTAAAGTGCAAATCGGAGCCACTTCCTGGCATCAACCCAGCTGTGGCGCAGAGACCATTCTGCAGACACTGTTGTCCCTCTGAAGCTGATGATTAGGTCGGTTACGGTGGATCTCCTCTGCTTCAGGAACTGAGTGACCAGGCCGGCTCGGAGTTTAACAACGCGGACGTGAGATGGGTGATCACAGTGCCGGCCATCTGGAAGCAGCCGGCCAAGCAGTTCATGAGAGAGGCTGCGTACAAGGTAAGCATTGTATTTCCAACGGGGTCAGCCGAGGTGGGAAGAACCGAAGCCACAGGAAGTCCTCCAGGGGCCTGGGACCGTGGCAGTCGTGAAGACGAACGGATGGCCCTGTGGGTGCTGCCTCCAACAGAAGCGCCAGCTCTAAGTGTAGTGATATAATCCTGACAGGGCCGGTTTTTCACTGTGGTCGGGAGTCGTGGCGATGGCGATGCCTAATTGGCCGTAGGGTTGCCCAGGGAGAGAGGGTTCCGGTCGGGGTATTTGCTCCCCACCGCTCTGCACAAAGGGAAATGAAATGTAGCTCCTCAGGCGCCCGCGGTCCACTTGCATCATCTGCACAATCTGTGCAGTAACCGTGCAGCTCGGCTCGTTTATTGTGGACTGAAAAGAAGCAGCGGTTGGACCTGCACTGTTTGGGGGAAACATAATAATATAATACAAATATGCCATTTAGCAGACGCTTTTACCCAAAGCGACTAACAGTAGTGAATGCATACATTTGTTTTTTCAGTATATGTGGCCCCAATGGGAATCGAACCCACAACCTAAGCATTGTTAACGCCATGCTCTACCTACTGAGCCAAGCAGAACCACATGAAGGACGTTGCATCGTTGAGCCCTTTTTTTACACAAAATAAACAAAGGAAAGGATTAAACTTGCTCTTACACCTCTGAGTGCATCCTGTCCCGCAGTTTTGGATAATCTCGCTTAAAAGAGCTCTTTAACAAACCTTCAGCTACAGTGGAGCTGATACATGAGTACTGCCAAAAATGCTTTTTCTCCAACTGCGGTTACAATCCAGAGGCTAGCGCTTAGTCGTCCTTCCTGAATGGGTATATTCATCAGATTTTCAATCCTAATGCGCTTTTGTATAAGCAGACCTGTACTTCAGCTTTGTCAACCATTTTATCATTTCAATGTGCCATTTTTACAAGAGGAATAGTTTGAGCCCAAAAAGGCTTCACTGTAGCAACAATATGATTTGTGTCCTGCACCACTATTTGAAAGATGTATCTGGCACAATATAAAAATAATGTTATAAGTTTGTAGGAGTTGCACTGACCGACTGTGACAGCTGCTTTTAAAGGCGAAGGTTTGTCTGTTTGCGGGGCTAGTGGCCTCTCTCCGACGGAAAGAGTCAGACCCCACCCGCAGATATAATTAATATGGTCTTGTCAGCCTCTCCCTGAGGAAATTGCCTCCATTTAACATTTGTGAAAGGCAAGCCGGTCGAAGATCAAGGCAGGTACCCCATTAATGACACAGCAGGACACATTCGATCTGCAGAAAAAGTCGACGGGAAAGGAAAGAGAATTTCTCACTGTGCAAGGAATTGCTGTGGGGTTCTGCTAAAAGAGAATCATCTGTTATCTCAGACAGGTGCCCTCTGGTGTTCGATATTGGGAACTGCAGAGAAAAAAAACAGATGACTGTGCATTACCTCAGCTGTCCCACCAAGGTTGCGTTAACACAGGAGGGAGAGGCGGCAGGCCGGTGCTGATCTGTGGTGCGGTGTGGCGTCATAGCACCAGACATTGAGCTCACCTTCTGTGCTGCCGGGATGCAGCCTGACACCATGCCTGCAGTGTGGGGGGGGGGAGCAGGATGTGACGACCGCAAGGAGAGGGGGGTGGCTGATGGTGGTGCAGACAACAGCGATGGAGAAGGCTCAGTGACAGAGTGACACAGTAAAAAGGGAGGAGAAAGGAGAGAGTAGGAGAGAAGAGGTCTTAGGCAGGGGGGGAGGAAGAAATGATTGAGGGAAGAGAGCAGAGAGGGAGAAGGAAAGAGAGGATTTAGGCAGGGGGGAGGAAGGGAGGATTGATGGAGGAGAGGAGAGGAGAGGGAGAATGGCGAGAGCTGAGGATTGTTGTGGGATTGTAAACACAACACAGCAGAGTGTGGAGGAGGGGGGGTGGGCGCGCAGGGAGGTGCAGGAGAACTGAGAGGGAGGGAGGGAGGTGCTGTGGGCGCGTCCGATCACCTGACCTCTGCAGTGGGGAGCGCTGCGCATCGGCAGTGACTCAGCATCCGAGCAGGATCGCTTATTATTCTAGCGGGGAAACCGGAGATCATCCACACCCCACCACCCCCCAGCCCATCTGCTGCCTCACTGCAGCGCACAGACTGAGCAGTGTTCCTGGGGGGGAGGGGTGGGGCAGCGTTCCCCCATGTCCCAGTGGATCCGCTACTAAAAGTGTACCTGAAAAACAATACTACATCAACCGTAAATGCCCTGGCCGCAAGAGTAGGGCAGAAAGGCGTGTGCACATATACGGTATATAGCTCCCTAAAGAAACTTCTGTCTCTGATAGACACCATAAAAGGGTTGAAATATTGCATTGCACCAAAGGAGATATAATTGCTTTTGGGAGCTACGTCGGTGTGCAAGTGCTTTGTTTTCGTGTGAAAGCGTACTTTTACCTCTGTGTGTGATCTGTCACTGCCGTGAATGCCAGACCCTAAAATCCCTCACTGTGATGACCATGTAACATAATTGTTGCATGCCTTTGATTTACGACAGTGATAATATCTCAGTGTCAGTTGCCCCAGGATTTATCATACCTCAAATGTAATTTCACGCTCGTCACTGTGTCTGTTAAACATTGCATTTGTAAATGTTGATTGCAATCAGGAAAATTCTCAGTATGGTTGTAATTTAGGCTAATTCCCAGGATGCTTGTAGTTTGGGGAAAAAGCACTGCTGTAATTGCTACGGGAAAATAGGTCCATGTCTGGATCGGGGCGTAACTAAGATGTTCTAATACTGCCGGCGTTATCTAGAGTTGCAAGAGCCCAAAGCCCCTGAGTCTTCCAGGAAGTGTGAGGTTACAGAGAAAGCAGGAAGCAGTGGTGCATGTGAGGCCCGTGTTTACTTTTTGAGCTCCTCCCTGCTCAAGCAGGCCGCAATCCACAGAGGGGCTAACCTCTGCACTTCCTGTCTGTGCTCCCCCACCATCTCCCAGTGTGGCCTGGTTCTCCGTGACAACCCGGAGCAGCTGATCATTGCCCTGGAACCGGAGGCTGCGTCCATCTACTGCCGCAAACTCCGTCTCCATCAGATGGTCGACCTGGGCACCAAGAACGCGGTCAACGGCTACAGCCCGACGGAGAACGTGGGAGCAGGGATGACGCAGGGTAAAAACGCACGCTCCCTCCTCACCGCTAAACCCATATTTCACGACATCCTCTTAACCACCAGCGATCACACCTAAACCTGACCTCACTCACCAGATTAACACGCTCATATCCCTTTGACAGTTTTATTAAAAGTGTATCGTATTAAATATGGATTCCACCCATTTGAAGGGGATTGTACAGAAAGCTGCCCCTTAATCCCAGTATGCCTGATACTTGTATCCCAGTATGCCACATTCCATCCGTGTGTAAAATGGACAATTTTTCAACATGAGTCTGCACATAGTTTCACATGCTAATGAAAAACCGTTCTCTCTCTAGAATCTAGAATCTAGAATTGATGTTTAATGTGGAAGAGCACGTTTCCATGAATAATTCCTGGTTCGCTGTAGTGGAATGCAGACTTTGTCAGACAAAGGAAGTAGTGGTGATTCAGCTCAGCAAGGTCCGTAAAAGCGGTGGAGAACAAAGCACTCTACCTATTACGTTGCAAATGAATGAAATCGTAGTTCATTAAGCTACCGTCTGTACGTTTGATTACGCGTCTGTCTGCAGGCTTGGACTAATGACAGAAACAGGACATCTTTTCAAATTGAGTAAAACATATCAAAGTGTCCTTTATTTTTCTTAGAATGGCTTTCAGGATTTGCGTTTCTGTGTGCGCGTGTGTGTGTGTGTGTGTCTGTGCGCACGTGTATTGAAAGGCATTCATTATGCGAAACAAATTAATATGGCTTGAATTGGCAGTGAATTTTCAAGACAGCATATCATTATTCTATGGAAGGCAGTTAAAGTGGACTGTACATGATGCTAAGGTACTTACGACACACCCATAAACAAAACCGCTATTAAATCAAAGGGTGTTGAATAATGAGGGGCTCCATTTTTCTTGGAAAACTATTTCAACTGGCATAAATGTTACTGGGGCCCACACCGCCACGTTTCCACCTCGGAACCAGTCCACCTGCGCAGCCCAACGTGGTACCTGTCCCCGCGGCCTGCAGTACACACTCTTTTGATCACTGTGCCAGAATGAGCAGTCTTCTCCCAAGTGTGAACAAAAGCACATATCTGGGGTTTTTTGGCCCCTGACGGAATGTCCATTGCTTTTAATTATTTTAAATGACTTACAAGCATCTAAATGTATAAAGTATATTTTATAAAAAGACTATTTATAAAGTACTTTTAAAATTTAATTACGTATTTGACTCCAGGTCGTGTGTGTGTGTGTGTGACTGTTTAACATTTATTGCCCATTTACCTGATGGTTACATTCCTGGGTTGTTGTTGTTGTTTCATTGGGCATACCGGTTGCCTGATCTGGCAGAACATGCACCACCTGCATCCCTTTGACATTCGACCTTGAAAATGTCACTTTTGCTTTGAATGTCAAACTCCCCATTTGGCATTCACGTCATCACTGCCTTAATAAAAGCATGCAGTAATCAGTTATTGCATAACTGGCACATGTTGTAATTTTAAGTACATTTCACAGTCTGTTTTTTGTACTGTGGTGAAATGGTGTGAAACGGTGAAACGGTGAACGCATTTGCATTTACTCAGCAGGCCCATGAAAATAACTTGGTGTGATTTAGAAATCACACCAAAGGGGGAATGGTAATTTTTTTATCCTTTCAAATGCCAATTTAAAATTCACACATTTTAGATTACAGCCCATCCTGAAGTGTGACTCATATTGCCAGCATATGAAGCAGCAATAGCAAAAAAAAAGGGTTAAATACTCCAAACCCCCATCCCCCCCACTGCACTTTCTGTTCTTTTTCACGTGTTGCTCTTGTTTTGCAAGTGTTGGTGACTAAAGAAAGGCCAGGGTCACACTTATTTTAACGAGGAGAGAAACAACCTTTATAACTGTATTCTCTATTTTTCATGAGCTGAAATTTGTATTTTTATTTATATTTGTCTTGGCGCTTTCTCCAAAAAAATACTAAAAATGAAGAAAACAGAGGAAGCATCCTTTATAATTATCCTCAGTATAAGAAGTGTGAACCTCCTTCTTTAAACAGATTGGTCATTGGTTTCGCGCCTTTAATACGTTTGACTATTGGCGGTGACTTAGCCCATGTTTAAGGGTGTTACTTGTCCCCATTAAAGAGCTAGACCAACAGGTTTGGTAGTGCACTTCAGTCTCATGGCACTACGCGTACTAGCTTTGTCACGGGACTGAATGGTACTCCTGGTCGCAATGACTCGCATGCTTACGTTTCATGTTCCTTTGGTTTGTGCGCGTTCAAGCCATCGTGTGATCGCCTAGTCGATTTTTCGATTCCATTCCATGTCGTTTTTCATTTGTATTTGAACTATTTCGATTTCAGGTTTAAGTTTATTTTCACTCCCTCTATTCGGTCAAAACACAATGCTTTTTTCCTTGGCCAGCAAAGTTGAAGAAATGTTACATTTTCAGAATACATTTTGACTTTCAGAACCCAGAATTTTCTGCAATTAAGAAAAATATAACAAAATTCTTAAGTCTTAATTTGAAGGCAAAGTGCACTGCTAGTTAGTCTTAGTTTTGAAATTGCCTGAGGTAAGGATTCCCTTTTTTATGAACTGCAGTTAGATTGGTATTGGAGGCACTTAGTGTGAGGCACTGTATTCAATTTCCCAAAAAGTTATTTTTATTATAAGAGGCTCTTTTTGAAGGGGTGAATATAAAAAAGCCATTCTTGTCTCTATGTTTGGCTACCCTGTTAGATACTTGTGTTGCAATACAATCAGATTGCAGTGACGGAAGTGTTCCGTCTGTATTTCACATTTATTTTAAGCATTTTAAGCATTTAGCAGATGCTCTTATCCAGAGCGACTTACAGGATGTGCATTAATACATGGTAGGAACAATCATAGTTTGCGCATGAGGTCAGTGCAGTAATACAGCGAATAGATATCGTTGTAGGCAGCTGCGTACCATACCTGTAACACTGGGAAGGAAAAGGTTAGTAATTTAAAAATATTTTTTTATTAAATGAGAAGGCAGGGATACATATACAAGAAGTGTTGAACAAGTCGGCAGTGGTGATGACAATAGGTTGATGTACAGAATTCACTGGTAGTGAAGTCTGAAAAGGTGGGGTCTGTAAAAGGGCATGAATGAATTCCATGTGAAACGAACCCCTCAAGCGCTGATCACTAACAAGGACTTCTGGCGCTCCCTCAATGACTTTGGTGGTCTGCTTTTTTCTTCGCTTATACTCACTGGCATTCAAAATTGCAAAGGGTATTTCAGATTTCTACTTGACTGTGTGCTTTTTGCGCTTACGTTCATTAAATCGGTCTTGAATAAATACACACTTGCATTCAAAAAGCAACTGGTTGAATGTATTATTTAATTATGTCATATTTCATTATGTAATATTTGGCGTATTAGGATACGTGGGAACACAAACATGATATGGGAAACCTGAAGGTCGGCCATTACTATATTTTACTCTGTCTTATAATCCTGTTAAATGTATCCAAAAACACTTGCTTAATTAGTATTGACAGAGAGTGCCATTGAGCCATTTTGTGGGTTTAATTCCTAAGCCGAGGCAGGGACAGCTACTACTTCCAAATGTGACCTCATTCTCAGCAATATGTCGAGCTTGACTTTCAAAAGGCATTGCCTTGCCTGCTTTCACCATCTAACATTTGTATTTATTGGCATGAAATTCAAATGTTTTAATGTGGACAAGTGAACATGGCAGAAGCTGCATATGCGTATGCATCTATAGTATTTATTCTGCTATCAGTGTAAGGCACAGTTTCAGTCAATTTGTTGTCTTGCAAGGCACAATATAGCACTATTCCTCCCTGTTCCACCTGCTAAATTGTATCAAAATGAAGACATTGTAAATGCATGAATGTGGTGTGTTACTCCATGTATTAAAAAACTCCCAGGGTTGTTCTTTGAGTAGGCAAAACCCAGGGAACGTGTTTGGTTTGACATACCAAGCCTTATAATGGTGGTGTGTGTGTGTGTTTGCAGTTTCACATTTGCACCTTAATTGAATACTTGCAGCACAGTTGTATTGTGCGTGTGCACATAAATGCACTTTTTACGTAATGCCTGTCATAATTTTTAATGCTGCTCCAAGTTTTTTTAAATTCCAAATTGAATGTAATTTTCATGTAGCTAATGTAAGGGGTGTTGTGTCTGAGACTTTCATAGCGTATTGGAGTCTAGGTTCAAAGCAATGTTCTTGTTCCCCACGCCCAATGAGCTTTCGCCACCCAGGGAGGGGCGGGGTCTCAGTTGCCAGGATACTCCCCAACTCATTGTCCAGTGGCAACTCCTCCACTTGATTGTATGCTTGCAATCTGCATGCAGTGTAGTCCTCTTGTTCAATGACTGTGTGCAGCTCAACCGGTAGAGTACAGTGATAAGAAAGGGTGAGTAGTCACAAGTTCCAGCTGGTCTGTGCTCACTCATGATGTTGCAGTAATGGGACGGGCCTACTAATTTGACTGCCATTCTGAATTTGTAGATATGCAATTCAAGGTTAAGCAACTTTGAATTAAACTATGGCCATAAAATTGGGTGGTGCTCAATCAATGGTAATTGTGGTTATACCCAGAAAATATTTAAGACTAAAACATAGTAGTACTAATGCTATGAACAAAATTTAATGTGTGCAATTAATGTGTGATCTATGAAATCAATCAATCAATAAAAAGTTCAAACTCATGCTGTTTAAAACTGTATATATAGTGCCCCTTTAAAGTCTAAAAATGTCACCATTTGTTGCCTTACAGCTTGAAATGAAAACATGAAATCAGACTTTTTCCACCTTTATTTACACATTTTACACTACAACTTCCAAGTGAAAACAAAATTCTCAAAATTGTAGAAAATTAATAAAAATAAAAAACTAGAATAACGTGGATTGGTAAGTCTACACCCCACTGACTTAGTACTTGGTACTTTGCTTGAATTACAGCCATGACTGTTTGGATATGTCTCTACCAGCTTTGCACACCTGTTCAGAAATTTTGAGAGTGATTTTTTCACTTGGAGGTCTGATTTAATATGGTTTAATTTAATGTAATTTAATGGGAAATGGTCTGATGGTAATATACTTTCATTTCAGGCTGTAAGGCAACAAAAGGTGAAATTTTTAGACAGGATGCAGACTTTAAAGGGGCACTATATCTGTGGTAGTATCCTTTCTACGTAGTATAGAATAAAGTATCTTTCATGAAAGCAGGATACTTTCCAAATGTCTCTTAAAGCTCTATTAAATTGGTAGTGGCTCTTTAATAAGTGCTCTTTAATAAATTGGTTGAAATATTCTTGTGATTATATGTAGCATTTTTAAAAGAGCGACTCTTCAATGTAACCTTGAATTTACTTCAGCCTTGGCGAGTGACAGAAATATAAATTCCAGTTGTCACAATGAAATGACGGAATGTCATTTAAGCTTTTATTCATTCCCCCCCAAAATGCTGAAGAATGGCAAATAAATGCCATTTTGTTGGCAGCAAATGGGTCCAAGTCTTTATTTAGCCCAAATCCGCCAGCCCTGACGCGATACGCTTTTTCAAACGGCAAGCTGAACCGTGTGTTCTGCCTGCTTTTTACTCCCAATCGTGGTAGAAAGGTCGGAAAAATCCAGAGTGCACAAGTTTAATGCCATTCGGAGTTTTTTCAAATTGAGAGTCAGGATGTTGCGTAGGGGTTTTCCGCCTGAGAGCTTTTTGTCTTTGTCAGGAGGCCTGCAGGAAAGCACTCTCCCCCGCATTTGCTGGCGCTTCCTCCCGTTATTTCACCCGTCGGGTCTGTCCGACTCCTAACGTTGTGGCATCGTTCCCGTAGCGTTCGGCTCCCGCCGTGCCGCAACGCTGAGAGAATGTTATGCAATTCCCGCCCTTCCCATCCACGATTGTGCTCGCTCTCGGTGGCAGGTGCGAGACGGAGTGTGTTCCCAGCCTCCCGCCCTGTTCTCTTCCTCGGAGGGGAAGCGTCCCTTTGACGTCTTTGCCCCGGAAGTCCGTGCTTACTACTGGAATTTCCTTCCGGAAGGTGTGATCAGCCACTGGGGATTTGAGTCTTTGTTTGTGTCCCTGTTGGATCCTCAGAGGGTTAACGACTGCCTTGGTCTCCCCTCACCATTGATTTCAGATATAAATGGAAATGTTTGTATTCATATTTGATTAAGGAAGTTTGTACAAAGTTGTAGTGGTGCTTGCAAACGTCTGACGCCACTTAAATACCCAGTGTGCATCCTGTATTCACAATAATATGCAAATGGCTACCTTTTGTTGCTTAGGAACATGCAAAAGCTTAAAACTCCCAGATGTATGCCTTCTGATAGGTACAGGGCCTCCTGAAATGACTTCCTAGACATGGATTTCAGTTGAAGAACTTAATTAAGAACCTTCATCAATAATGAATGACTTACCCACTATACCTGGGTCTGTTAGTCACCGCACGGCTAGACTTGCCTCATTATTGTCTATGCAATGAGAAAATGGCCATATGTTTTATGATCTCCAGAGTATGAGGTAACCGCAATCTAGGCTGTAAATATACAGGTGAATCATCATCAATCAGTATGTGTCCATCGTTCAATCTTTATTCCGGGAGCGCAAGAGATCGGATTTTTCTCTGCGGTCAGAGACGAGGCCCGGCGTTGTGAATGAATGGTTCTAGCGTGTTTTTCCACACACCGTAGCAGCTGCCGACTCAGACTCCCATCTGCTAGGGAAAGTGATGTGCTGGAGGCCTCCGCCTTACAAGCAGCCTGTGTCTGCTGCACGCTCCCTGTCGATTTCTCAAACGTCCTAACAATGACACCATTCACACGAGGCTGCGCCGGGGATGAGCAGCCCCAGCCCTCCACAGCACACACACGCCTCTTTATTTAGTTGATGGATGAATGGATGAATGGATAGATGGACCAATTGATGGTATTGTTTGGATTTGGACATAAAGGGAAATGTGTAGACTACCGGTCAAAGGTTTTAGAACATCCCCATTTTCCAGTTTTTACTGAAATTTAAGCAGTTCAAGTCCAGTGAATAACCGGAAATGGTACCTGCGGTTAGGTTACCAAAAACTGAAAAATAATGTCAATTTTTGGCACTGAGTAGTTTCCTACACCATCAAAAGGCACTTGGAAACTGGAGGAAACTCTTGACAGGAAGAGGTCTGGCAGACCCAAAGCCACAACAGAATCAGAAGACAAGTTTCTGAGAGTCAACAGCTTGCGTGATAGGCGGCACAACACTGCTTAAATTTAAGTAAAAACTGGAAAATGGGGGTGTTCTAAAACTTTTGACCGGTAGTGTATATGTTTGTGTATGTGTGTGTGTGTGTGTGTGTGTGTGTATATGTATATATATATATATATATTCTAAGCCC
The DNA here is from genome assembly GCA_029706075.1 of Aldrovandia affinis. Lineage (NCBI taxonomy): Eukaryota > Metazoa > Chordata > Actinopteri > Notacanthiformes > Halosauridae > Aldrovandia > Aldrovandia affinis. Next base: position 9,501,008 of record JAINUG010000002.1, on the reverse strand, counting down.
CGCTCACTTGCTGTTTCATATTTGGATATAACAATTCCAAGCAATGGTTGGGGAACTGGACCTGTAACTCAGAGGTTGTTTGTTCGATTCCCAGGTGGAGCGCTGCCGTTGTACCCTTGAGCAAGATACTTAACCTGCATTGCTTCAGTAAAAAAATATCCAGCTGTATAAGTGGATTGTATATAAAGAAATGTAAACTGTAAGTCACTGTGGATAAGAGCGACTTGCACAGTTTACATTTGGAAAAAAATGTGGGTAGTTTTTCAAAAAAAACTTTGACATTTAAGACAAGTGTGTGCATAAAACTGACAGGGATTTAGCAGTCACCTTGGCGAAGAAACCACTTATGAAACGATAGCCACAAGTCCTCCGAGGAAACCAAATGATTTGGTGAGAACATGTTGCCTGATGACCTTTATAGAATGTAAAGCAGAGATCGTTGTTCATTTGATCTTATCCAAGCACTGCTATTTACAGTGTTAGATCGACTGTGTTAAGTCCATGATCCATGCGTTTCGATGCACCAGAACTGTTCTCATTGCTCTACACTCCTCACCTGTTTATAACCAGACATGTCTCGGTGGTAGGCTTTAACATTTTGCTGCGCACTTTTACACACGACTGTAGTGACCTGCAAACCAGGAACAATGGGAATAGTTTTTGTCTGTATCACATCATCGAGGGAAGATTCCAAAGAGGCTAGAAAAACTGGTGTGCACTTAAGCAGTGCTAGACAAATTATCTCTTTTTGGGTAATGTTTATCATAACGTTCATGCATACACCCGCAAAACGTGAAAACCAAGTTTTAGAAATTGTTTAGCTAATGAATGCAGATGATATGTATGGCATGTGTTCCCCCGACTGGCTCATTGTGTTGATACGGTCTTGCCCTGTCTTTTTTGTTTTTGATCGTTACGAAAGCACCCCGTGCCAGCTGGGTTTGTACCGTACTCAAGCCTCTCTCCTTCATCCAGACATGCCATTCTGTCGCTTGCCTGTCGTTTATGATGCACAGCTTTGCCGAGCGCCTTGCCCTCTTACATTCGGTCATTCTTTCTCTGTCAATAACCAGCCAAGGAGCATGTCCGGCGCAACCGGCAGAGCCGCACCTTTTTGGTGGAAAATGTCATAGGAGAGCTTTGGTCGGAGCTGGAAGAAGGTAGAGTTTCTCTCTTTGTTTCTCTGTTTGTTCACCCCCTCCTCCCCCCTCCAACAGTATTTGCTCTTGCTGTGTCTGAAGCTGCTGGCAATGTCACACAGGTTGCCCATCATCCCACCCCCTCCACCCCCTAAATAAAATCTTTTTAAGTAAAAATAAAAATTCATAATAATTATTAATAATAATAATTCTCTGGTTTATTCAAGTGTTAACCACATTTCCTTGGCTTGTCTTGCTTGACTGTAGCAGCTAACAACTCGATGCCTGCCTGCTCAATTCACTGTCTAATTTCTCCCATTTTTCTCTGTGCATCAAATAATGTTAGACTTTGTTTACTTTAGGAAGTGTGGGGGAAGGGGTTGCAGCTGATGAAATGGAGGGTGGTGACTCGTTTCTGTTATTTTATTGAAATTATGAAGTGGAAAAAGTACAGAAGGTTGTGGGAAGCCATTACGCTGGTATGATTTATATAAGATTGTACAGCGTTAACACAGGGGTTGAGAAATGTCTTCGTCATATAATTAGGAAGAAAGGTCTTGAAAATCTGCAGTGGCTCTGCCCTGAAAATGCATTTTTGGCAGTTAAAAAAAAAAAAACAGACCAATATGTGGGACAGTCTTAAGTGATTTCACTGTACTTATCACTCAAAGACTGAAATCCGGGCCTCTTATGGTTCGACCTGGGAATTGGATTTCTACCTTGATCCTCTCTCTGCTATGTGGCTGGCTCATTGTGGCAGAACGGAAAACCTGGGTCACGAATGACCGCTTGGTTTGAAGGGCATGTGCAGGGCTGCGTGTCGTGGTCATAGACAGACAGTGCTCCCCCAACAGGTTAATTTTTTGAACGTGAACACTCTCAGGCAACAGAGAAACTGTAGTCTGTCAAATGACATGCCTCACCCCTGCCCAGCCAACGCCCTCCGTGACTGACGTCTCTGTCCATGTCTCCAGGTGACCGGTACGTGGTAGTGGACTGCGGTGGAGGCACGGTGGATCTCACGGTTCACCAGATCCGCCTCCCTGAGGGACACCTGAAGGAGCTGTACAAAGCCTCAGGTAGAGTGACCGCGGGAAGACCGCAGACGACCGCTCATGTGTGACCGACACCCCTTGTGATGAGCGTATACTCAAAAGCAAATGGTGTCTTTTTAACGTAATATAATGAAAATGTCAGGAAATGATTGTCCCCTAAGGTAGTACAATGCAAATGAGTGAATCTGTGTCTAACTAAGTAGTGTATGTAATGTGTGTCATTATATAGCTGTTAAAACCCCGGCCCTAGGTATGTCATTGAGATGTTTCCATAAACTACTGGAGTTGCAATATGCTACATTTTATGCAGGAATTATTTTCATATGTATCATAGCAGTTTTTCTACCTTCATTCAAAATAGCACAGGCTTTGCGTAGTTACGTGTAACCGTCGAACTGACTTTTGTCCGTTTCTGTTTCAGGTGGCCCTTATGGCTCTATCGGCGTGGACTACGAGTTTGAGAGGCTCCTCTGCAAGATATTTGGGCCGGACTTCATCGACCAGTTTAAGATCAAGCGGCCGGCGGCCTGGGTGGACCTGATGATCGCGTTCGAGTCGCGGAAGAGGGCCGCCGCGCCGGACAGGACCAACCCCCTCAACATCAACCTGCCCTTCTCCTTCATCGACTACTACAAGAAGTTCCGTGGACACAGCGTGGAGCACGCGCTTCGCAAAAGCAAGTGAGTGTGTGTGCGCGTGTGTGTGCGCGTGGGTTTGCACGTACATGTGTGAGAGGGGGTGAGGCTTCCTGTCCCTGGCTCCACCGATTGGTTGAATCAATAAAAACATTTAAAGCATTGAAGGGCGGCTTGCTTGTACACATTAGGGGTCACTTCATGCCTTTAAGTGTACCTGTGGTCATTAATGGACGGAATCATTAACAGCACCATTACATTTAACCATTTTTGTGTCACTAGGTGCCCATATATTGTAAGCGCATTGCAAGCTGTCAGACTCCATACTTGGACTTGACTGGCAAATGGCTGGAGATGAGCGAATTTCTGTATTATACCACAGAAATATACCTAAATATTATTATACAGTATAATATACTGTATAATATATGTATTTTTATATATATTATCTAAAAATAGTTAGATCCACATTGATCAGGAAATATCTAACCACTACCTTAATTCATAACCAGCCTTTAGGAAATGCTTATAGTGTTTTTCCTTTGGCATTGATCTTTTTTAATCAAATTTTAATGTCTAAAGTGTGACCAAGTTCACGGTTCACATTTTTTCTGGAACTTGCATTAACAGCAATCCTGCAATTGGGGTTTTAAGCTATTGTTTTTAATAGCTATGGTGACATCCCAAATGAAGAGGAACATGTGGGAAATCAATGCATTGATCGGTGCTGTCAGTGTCATTTACAGGGGGCTGCGTAGGGAGCAATCAAAGGAATGCGCTTTTTAATGTACCCTTTCCTCCTACAAGATTGCCTAGACTTTCTTGAAGTCTTTATTGCAAGTCTTTGCACATATTCTTTGTACTATGGCACACTTTGTTTTTTATCCTGCTTATAAACTTAACAGATGCAGGTTTACCATTCAGGGTTAAAAAACGCCTGTTCACTTTCCAGAATGACACACTGCCACACCATTTCAATCTGGTTTAATGTATAGTGTTGCACCATTGTGTCAAACAGAACCTTCATTCATTGCAGTGTTAATTGTATAAACCTGTTTGCTGAAATGCATCCTGTGTTGAAATAATACTGTAAGTGCTAACAATTTTGATTGTGGCAGTTACTAATGCTTAAATTAAAGCATGAATAATTGCACTGTACTTCCTTAAAAATCACTTCCTTAACCTTTTTTTAAAGGTTTTGGTTCAGATTTTTTCAAATTTTCTCCCAATTTAGTAGCCAATTACACCCTCTCTTTTCATGTCAATTCCCCCCTCATATTGTGAGTTCGCTGCCGTAGCCCTGAGACCGGCAGTGACAAAGGCGATGTACCACCTCCTCCGAACTGGCACTCGCCAAGCCGTCGACTGTAACTCCAGTACACACAGAGCCACTCCTATAGACAGTGAACTCATATCGGCTTCCCTCTCCCCTCCCTGGGGCGGACAGCCAATTGCTGCCACCTAATGGCACTCCTGACCAGAGCCGGCACTGGCACGGCCGGTGGAATCGAACCCCAGTCGCAGTGGCCAGCATTGAACGTTGTAACCGATAGACCACCCGGGATACACTTTTAATTTTAGTCTAACATTAATCATTGTCACTAAATATGATATTTAGAATATCAATATTTAGCCAGGGTTGCCAGATTGAGAACTCCAGTTACAGTGCACTTTGTTGCAATGTTATATATACTGTCTCCACAGTGCATGTTGCAACCTTTTGACTTATTTGTTTATATATATATATATATATATATACAGTATATGCCATTGCTTTCTTAGTGACACATTTATTAACAATGCATTTTTAATGATGTCCAATACAGTTATTCATAAATTATAAGCTATTAAGCATTTGTAACCGCATCGTAACCTAAAGTGTTACCCTATGATAAATAATACAAACTCTATGCCCTGTGGAGGGCTGCATTGTGTAGCCTGAGCCGTAATGGCTATGACATAGATTATTATATAGATTTTCATTTCCCTGCGGACACTTTCAAAGATGAGCTCATATCCCGAGAAGCACAGACCCTTATCAGTCCCCAAGGGCCCTGTGGCTCATAAATCAAGATGTTTTGTCCAATAACACCGGCCGATTCCCGGTTTATCGAGAAGGATCTCAGCCATTCACCGGAAGTATGAACACCTTTAGATACAAGTTTGAGGAGGATCCACGGATAATTCAAGCCTTAAGCTAAACCTGTGAAAAGAAGAGGGCTTTAAGAGGGGGAAGTTGGCTTGTGCTTGTAAAATATTGCTCTTATGAGAATGAGACTTTCTTGCATATAAGCAAGATCATGGTTTGGATTGCGAATGGTAGCCATCTTCTGCTGGCAAGCTGTATTGACGTAGGTTTTGTATCACAGTTTTATTTTAGGCATGAATATGACTATATGACTGTGGGCACATATGTTGGATGTGTCTCCCACTCAATTTTTTTCTTGTGTTCTTCAAAGTTTTCTATGTTATTTATGTTGTAAATATTTGAAAAGAAATAAGGTAAAAATGATTTACTAAAAAGTGTAAAAAACTGCTGAACAAGCTAAGCCTCCATGGACTGTAAAATAACATGAGGGCTCGTCTCTCTCACCCTTTCCTGCAGCGTGGACTTTGTGAAGTGGTCGTCCCAGGGCATGCTGCGGATGAATCCGGATGCTATGAACGCCCTCTTTAAGCCCACTATCGATCACATCATCCAGCACCTGGGTTAGTCCTCCGGTGTGTGTGTGTGTGTGTGTGTGTGTGTCTGCAGTGCGTGCATGTGCGTGTCTGCAGTGTGTGATGATCTTTCTTGGCCATGATTCAGCAAATCAGGGTGCAGCCATGTTGCAGAAGCCTGACATATTCAGTAAGTTAGACTGAATAGCTGGTAGTTGTGTAGCACAGGCTGTGGGAACATGTCATGTACAGATGATCACAAAGCAATCAAATCAACATAAATGAAATACAGGTAAAAGATCCAACACTTCCATCCAAAATAATTGCACATTAAAGTAATAAAAAAAGGCCTGGAAAATGCATAAAAACAACCAATTCGCCATGTGGGCTCATTTGTTCTTAAATATCTGGGCAGTATGTTACATATATTTTAATGTATGTACTATAATGAGTCAAGGGCAATTAAATTGAGTAACTCCAGCTCTTAGGTTTATTGGTCAAGCAGCTCAGTGGCGCCCCCTGGACGTGACCTCAATAACGCATCTGCTCAGCCAAACACATTTCAGGTGCTTATATATACTGTATATACATATATCAATAATAACACAGTATTTTATATTAAATAGTACACATTATATATAATGATATCTCAGTTATCCTTTAATATGCATTTTAGACTATAATTCTCTTATTTTTATTTTTACCATTTTATCATTTACCATGTAATTTTAGCTAGTGTTAAGTATCTTCCACAAGGATAAAAATCACAGAATCCCTGTTAACTTCAAAACCAAAATGTTCAGTGCATTAACTAGTACACATTTTATTCCACACTTTATTCTGGGATTGTGGTTAAATCAATGCAGTTAAACAATGTTTTGAACCCCCAATGACATTAGTGTTAACCTAAGTCTTCCATGTTATCCATCTTCAATGAACGTTGCTATCTTCTACAATGATCTAAACAGTGCTCAATACAACCTGCTATCAGAGCTCAATGCAACCTGGTTAGCTGTAATGATATATTCATGGATCTACGTCAGCATTGTGCATGGCTGCTTGCGGCTGTAAATCTGTGGCAGTGAGATCACAGAGAGAGAAGACACTGCGAGGCACCTGGTTTTTTATTCATTAACCTTTATTCCACCAGGGATAATCCCGTTGAAATTCAGAATCTCTTTTTACACGGGACTGCAGTTCTTCGATAGATAGGCAGGAAGTCGATAAGAGTTCAGGTCTCCTAGCTATAGTAAGCCTGTGTAATAATTTGTGCTGTGCTTTGGAACACAAAAAAGTAGGTCATATTATTTTCGCCTAGTCTGCGTGGCTGTCTGATGGCTCTGGAGCTTGGGTTCAAAGCAAACGGTGAAATTTGGTTGAAAAAAACACACAAAAACATTCTGTCTGTTGTCATCTGTGGTTCGCTAACTGAAGAGTAAGACGTACTGAGTCAACTTGCACTGTTAAAATGTCACTTTTTATTTCATTTTAACAGCACACTTGTAGTTATACTATATTATCCTTCCTTAAATATATCATGTGTAAACAGTTCAGACAAAAAAAGAAGCAGTGAGCAATCAGATTTAAGCTTGAAACCTTTCAGGAAACAACGGAGAACCAACTTCAGTGTAGGAATCGTATGCCTTGTCTCCATTCGTCAGGTTCTGGGACTGACTCTGGACTAGCTGACACTGCAGATTTATGTCTGCTTTATCTGGTTCTCTGGTCTAAAACATTTCTTTCAAAATAACACATTACACATCACACATTACTTGAGGTATATTGTCTTCAAACCTTTTGAAGCAGGTATCAAACATCTTTAATCATAACATATTTTTATAAATTTTAAGCAAAGACCATGGTTGAGGAAGGACAACACAACTTGAAAAATGCTATTCTCAAAAGGCATACCACTATGTAACCTGACTTGAGATCAACCCTCTGACCCAAATGTTTATCAATGATTTATAAAGATGTTATGCAGTGGTAATGAAGGTGTTATACCCTTAAGGTGTTATATCCATAAAGGAACATGGAGGGATGTATACTTAGTGTGAAGTGTTTGTTATCGTTTCCGTGAATCCCGAACCTCCCTCTCCCTCCCCCAGGTGAGCTCTTTGAAAAGCCGGAAGTGTCCGAAATTAAGTTCCTGTTCCTGGTTGGCGGCTTCTAAATTAAGTTCCTGTTCCTGGTTGGCGGCTTCGCGGAGTCGCCCCTCCTCCAGCAGGCCATACAGACGATGCTCCAGGGCCGCTGCCGCATCATCATCCCGCACGACGTGGGGCTGACCATCCTCAAGGGGGCGGTCCTCTTCGGCCTCGACCCCAGCATCATCAAGGTTCGCCGCTCGCCCCTCACCTACGGCGTGGGCGTGCTCAACCGCTACGTGGAGGGCAAGCACCCGCCCGACAAGATGCTGGTGAAGGACGGCACCCGCTGGTGCACCGACGTCTTCGACACGTTCATCGCCTCCGACCAGTCGGTGGCGCTGGGCGAGACGGTGAAGCGCAGCTACACGCCGGCCAAGCCCTCCCAGCAGATCATCGTCATCCACATCTACTGCTCGGAGCGCGAGCAGGTGGGCTTCATCAGCGACGCGGGGGTCCGCAAGTGCGGCACGCTGCGGCTGGACGTGAGCGGCACCGAGAGTCCGGCGGCGCGGCGCGAGATCCAGACGCTCATGCAATTTGGGGACACGGAGATCCGGGCCATGGCCGTCGACGTGGCCACCTCCCGCACCGTCAAGGCCAGCATCGACTTCCTCGGCCAGTAGATCCAGCCAGCATGCGACGTTCTTGTGCCGTTCGCCGCGGTGTTGCAGCAACAAAACACATTTAAAAATAAAATAAATCTGATGCATTATTAACCTTAAAGCAATGTTGAAAGTACATTGCGCATTAGCTGTGGTTGTAGTGAGTCCAGGCCAGGCACCACTCCTCTCTTGCAGCCAGAGGTCTTCCTAACCCACCAACCCCCACCTGCCCCCAGACCCCCCTCAAATGGGGAAAAACTATAATGTCCTCTTCAACCCTGGTTCCTTGATGGCCCATTCTCCAGCAAGCGTTCATAGATAGCTTATGAAGGTGTTCATGTTTTGAACTCCTGATCAGGACAGCAGGTTGCTGCTATAAGTCTTCCAGTAAACCACCTTGAACCACACTCAGATCTGTGGTTTCCTTAAAATTAACTGATTCTCAGCTAACATGTGTAACATCAGATTCTTGACAATTAAATGGTAACCAAGATGGACACGGGCTCCCCAGAACCAGGGTAGGAAATGATTGTTGAAATGAAAGGAAGGAAAAGGGCAAGAGTGATTCCCCAGGAAATTCCCGATTTGGTCAACCTGATAAGTTGTAATGAGTAGGGCATTGTAGGGTGACTTTCAAATCTAAAGTGAATACCCGTCCCCTTCTTCCCCCGTGTTAAAGACAAGATGTATGCAATTCTATCATACAGTTGTATTCCCTCTATAAACATAGATGTGCTTTGATGGAGTAATCTGAGAAGTTTCACTTACCTATACATTTTTGAGGGTCATCCAAGTTCAACTCTGAATATCATCATGACTGTCCATGCATCACCATTTAGACGATCTTCGCGTGTTGTTGAATGGCCAATATGTACATTTTATTTTCTTACTTTGAGAGTAAAGGACAATTTTAGATATTGACTCCACATTGTCATAACAACTTAAATGCCATGCTAGAAAGTCAATTTAACTTTGTCCACGTTAGCATTATTTTAATTGTGATGTTTTATTATTTCGGTGAAACTCAAAGCTGACACATTATTATGCCCTAGACAACACTTGTGCAGGATAGTCACTGGCTAATGAATGTTACAAGATGTACACTGCAAGTCTTCGTGGCTAACATTGTTTCAGACAATGGGTTTGATTTACAAGCCCTTGTTTTCATTGCTCACAAACTTCCTGTAAAATCCACTTCACTGGTATGCGTACTGCGCTGAAAAATAAACATAAATCCTAGAATGTGAAATGTTTCATAAGGACGATAAATGCAAACGGCTCGGTAGAAAATGCTGCTAGCTATACCTTACCTTGCAAACTGATTTTAATATAGCCATAGCAATATGCTTGTTGCCTTTAATTTGTTATGCCTGCCACGCAAAGGGGCAAAAAGCTTTGAATTCAGGAGATCACTTTTGCGGACAACCGCTTGGGAACGAGGAAACGATTACGAAAAACATGTTTATTTCTGTAAATACAGTATTTAAAACATTGTACAGATTTTTTTAGCATTGTTTTAGCAGCTTTAGAGCGGAAAGTGTGCTTGCTTCTTGTGGATACCTCTGTTTTGTTATTCTCACCGGTGGCGTCGTTAGACCTTGGCTTTCAGGTCTTTACTTTGATGAGCCCCAAATCTTTTGACCACAATGCCTGTTCTTAGCTCCTGCAAACTGCCATTTCTCACGCATTGAAGCGAGATGACAACCACCCACCCCAGCGCTCAACAATTAGTCTGAATCATCCCCGCAACCCCCCTCTAAAATTTGACTGTGGGCTGGGCCCCCGAATATGTTCAAATCCTAGCGACACCCCCGATTCTCACCAGCCTACAACGAGGGGAAAAAAGTACTAAAAGTGAAAGATTGTTTGGTAAGAAATGAGCGTGTGGGTTGCTTGTACGTTGCTCTTTTATGGAGACTAAAATAACTTGAATACCTGAGCCCTTAACAACTTAAAGTGCATTTATTTTCAAAATGAAGATAAATGTTGAAAGTCTCTGATTCAGTGGAGTGTTTGGAATTGGTCTGTATGTGTTTTGGCCTTAAGAGTAAGTATTTCAGGAATTTACGGTATTATTTTTATGAATGGATAAAATAGATTTCCAAGTTTAATAGTTCCAAAGATTCAACAGATCTGCTGTTAAACCAATAGTGCAGTCGCTTCAAAATTGGTTAATTTTGAAAATTATCATTAAGTAACAACAAAACCACTGTGTGTTCCTTTTTGTATTCAAATTATTTGTCAATAAATATGTTTTAAAAAATGCTTTGTTTAAGCCCAATTTTCCCTCAGAAACACAGTGCCACACTGGCTGGGCAGAGTAATGATGTTCTTCAATATTGATGTCTATCCCTGATTGACAGACAGTATATACTTCCATCAGCCTGTCGGTAATATTAACTAGCTACCCAAATTGGCATTGATGTAGTATGGCGGATACTATGTACGGATAGCTACAAAGCTATTGTAAATAGCTAACCAGCTAGGTACACAATTATAATACATTGATATGTACTTACACATTGATTGACAGCGGCCAGGTCCAGGATAGATGGAACAGCACTTGATTTCAGTTTGATGAACTTTGCAAACCCTATGGAGTCCTGGGTTTGGTTTTATATGCAATCCTCTGGGAATGCGCGCTACAAATTTGGATAAATTCTACCTTTACTGAGAAATCCCTGCACCTGAAAATAAAGTTTAGCCACTCCTGGGTTTTTTTGCTACTCATCTTAGCTATGATGGACCAGATTTTTGACCGCTATCTAGTTGTTACTGGCTGTAGCAGGGCATTCCATTTTGGAATGGGAGGGGATCTTCAAAATGTAAACACACATTTTCATTGGTCTATTAAAGTGAGCCACGTCTTGACATCAAGAAGGGAGAGCAAATAGTCCAATCTGAACAGTTGATCAGAAGGTACTGGAATTTCGCCAAATAACATTGACCTAATTTTTGTAACTTTTAGAGCGTCTGCTTCATCTGCTGTTGTACAAATATGATAAACTCTGGAAAATCTGGATTTTGACTGCACTGTTGGTTTAAAAATAAAATACTCGGCATACAAGATGTGGGTTACAGGAGACCCTTCACTATTTGTGAGTCGCGGCTTCAAGTATTTCCGTCAGACGGCACTCCCTTACTCATGGGCCACTTGTGCAGAAACATACATATGAATCCCTTATTTGTTGTATCATGTCTAAATGTATAAACTTGTGACCTGTATGTCACTTGTTTTTTTAACATTATTTGTTTTTAAACAAATTTTTGTGTCTGAATTATTATATTCCAGCTTCACGCATAAACCTTCTTGTATCTGTAATGCCTTGTACAACATTCTGACTTTTCTGTTCACCTAACTCTAGACCATTGTTCCCTGCAATTTCCAAGGGTCTCCTGTCTTTTGAAAATCTTCTATATAGTGTAACTCAACTTATTGTAGTGATATCGGTGTTGTAGTGCAAACTTTATTGCTTATTACCCAATTATTTTATTACTCAAATTAATGAATAAGCTGTAATACATTATCCCTTTTCAGTATTGCACTTTATAGTAACATAAAGCTACCAGTTATCGAATTAAGGTGGTACAGCCACAGGAAATGATTGCTGCAAACACTACGGTCAAAAAGCTGAGGAATAAACCACCTCTGCATTAAACCAAATATCCTTTCTGTAAAAAAAAAAACCTTTTAAAACAATTTAATCGCAAGGCAAATATCAGTTTTGGTTTTCTGGTGTAAAAGGCGTAGCGTGGGGGTGCAAGAAAAAAGAAAACGTTAAAAAAACAAAAACCTTTTTAGCACTTTTAAAACGTGATCCCTTTAAATCATAAACTGGTCTCAGCTTTTTTCGCGTACAGCCAAAAAACGAACTGTTCTCAGGAACTGCTGAAATATCCCCCAGGAAATTTTCAAACAGGCACTGGCCTAAAGGAAGGAGCACCGCAGATTTCTTTAACACCATCGTAGCTCACGTAAGACACATACAACAACATTAACATCCATTTTACACTTTAAACCTGTAGTTTTTATACTTCCGTGCATACGTATTGCCTGATTTACCTAAATAAGCTAATATTTAGATGTGTAAAATACTTTACTTTCGTCATAGGTCTAAGGCCATGGCTAAAAAAGCTGTTTAGTTTTGTATCATTTGGCTCTCGTGTGGAGCATGGATGGCTTGGATTGTACATGCGCCTAAACTGCTGGTCATGGCTCTTGGCCCCTGGCCATGCTCAGCAACCTCAGCTAATATATGGCCGCCAAATGCTTTTGTCAGACGTCAATAAAATGATTGTTGCCTTCACTTCCTTGTCTCAAATTTGGCACATTAATAACACGTGCATTATACATACATGTGACGTTGTGTCATTTTCATGGCTTCTGGTCTCTGGATATATCTAATATATGGACTAAATGTGGTTTCTGAATAGTTTTAAACAGGATCTGCAGTGACCAGACTTGTTTTTTTGATGCCCTAGGTCATAAGCCTGGGGCATTGTAGTCACCAGAGACATTTCTAACACGTCAATATCTTTTGATCGTTTATTCCATCTTACATTTGTCAGGCTTGGCTCCTAGATCAATGCACATTTGTTGTCATAGCGCGTGGATCCTGGGCATGCCCAGTCATGTCCTGTACATTGGCACAAACAAGGTTTTTGCATTAGGTCTGACTCAATGCCTCATTAGGCTCACGAGTAGCACACTCACGGGGCGTAGTCAGTGGATGTGTGTTAAAACCTGCATTGCCACATTTTGTACAGTCGACAGCCGTATACTGTAGAGATGCTCAAACTCCTCGCGCGCGTGCCACGTGATCGCAAAGTTCTCTTGTCAGTTTGAGTCGGCCCACTCGGGCATGCGTGAACGTCCTCTTGACCCGCATGCAGCCGGCCACCGCCTCTTTCTCGTTCTGCCAGCTGAGCAGCGCAGTCGTTGCGACGGAGGACTGAACCACTGAAGCAGCTGGTCTAGGCTGACGGCTGGCAGTCAGTTTAACAGGGGAGGTGCTATTGAGTGATGAGGCGCGTGGAAAACCCAAAACCTATCCTACATGGGTGATGCTTTGGCCAATTTTGTGTCACCCCATGGGACTCCCGGCCAGTCAACACTGGCGTAAGAATACTATATTTATGGCAATACATCGATGGGGGTTATATATATATATATATATAAAATAATCTGTTTAGGCAAATAAAATTTATGAATCAAACTATTTTAGTATTTCCACATTGTCATCTATTGAGTGCCTAATATCGGTGGGATTTATGTTTTACATATTGCGCATGATGTATGATTCATATAGTAATTCGTACGTCATGTAGAGTGTGGCACATCTTACACTTGTGTCAATCTTACAGACTAAAGGCAGGCACCTATAATGGTTTTACTTCAAGCTCATATGTAGCTGCTAGAGATGTGTGTTTGGCTTTCCTACACAAAAATGTGTGTGTTCACAACACCCTTGGATTTAGAGGTTATGTACTTGGATTAATACACACCTCCTGCAGTTCTGTTTGGGTGCTTCAGTCTTCTCTGTTTCAAGACTAGATGGGGTCATGTCTTGACATTTCAGTTCATGGACGAAATTAAAGCTCTGATTTTTTTTTTTTTCCCCCACAAAATATATTTTAGAGCGTAAGACATTGGTCATGTATCACTAATGTCTTCCTAAAATGCCTTTTTAATTACACTATCGAGGGGGTATAAATCGTTACAGTAGATGGAGATGGATTGGGGATGAGTATGGTGTGAAACTGAAACCGAAGTTCATACCTTCTTGCACGTATCTTTTTCCCAACCCCTAAAAATGGCACAAAATTATCTTTGAAGACGCGCATAGGTATCTGTAGTAAGTTAAGATAACCCCCAAACGTATCAATCTTCACGAGACGCATTTTAAAGATCGTTGCCTTTGGTATGTTCCAGGGGGTCATTCTTATCCGATTTTCCCATCTGTGGACATAAATGATTGTATGTTTTTGAATTGTAATCCTCTCAGAACTTGATTCAGATCAAGTGTGTGTCCAAGGGAAATGCTGTGATTTGCATGGAAATAAAAAAAGAAACTGATCATTTAAACACAGCCATGGTATAAATACACTTGAGCCACTGGGCATACCGTGGGCATCCTGATTGCACTCCACTGAATACACCTACAGAGAAAAAGACTGGAACCGTCAGCGCTACCTTTCTATCAAGTATGCACGTACAGTAGGTAAAAATATAAATGCAGTTTTAGTACAAATATCATGTATGCACGTACATGAAAGGCACAGCAAATATTCAGATATATTTTCATGCAGTGCTCACCTGTTTCAGAAAATCGTACAAAGTCCGAAATCGCTTTTACAGCCATGCAATTCGTACAGCTTTCTGAAGTACCGCATACAAATATAATCCCTTCAGGCGATGTTTCATCATTACGGTCGTGCTGCAGAGCTGTTGTTTCCGGAACGTGAAGCACGTGTCAGTGTGTGGCATGTTGATGCCCCCACATTATAAGCACCAGCTCCCAAGGACACGTCCCTAAACATGGGAATGATGTGTGGGGGCAAGGATATTGATTCAGATGAGAATGGTATGATGGCAGTTTACAATGGATGAAAAGGGAGCCCAGATTTATTCTATAATTGCTATAGTGTAGGCTTACTCCTGCTTTTTCATAGCTAATCGTTTCACATTATTATTTTTTTGAATCTGCAGTTTTTACTGCACATCATATAGTATTTAAAATATCCGAAAATATTGATCCAATTTTCTAACAAAAACGATGCCTTGTCATTGAATGTCGGCCACCAGCGGTTAATCTTTAAGATCGGTTCTTAAATTAGCGCGCCGTTCATCGATCGTAGTAGGCCTACAGCGACGTCTGACGCCGTTATTTCGGAATCCTCTATGTGATGTGCTTTCATTTCTGCATTTGGAGTGAAAGGTTGAAAGTTTTTCATTTCATGGACTGTATGCCAATTTGCTGGCTTCTTAGTACTGGCACTGAAAGCGCTTATCTCACCCAGTGATTCAATATAACATGTACAGAAAGTTGACAAATACTGGATTCTATGCTTGTATAAAAAGTGAATCAGCCTTTCAAGTAGCAAAAAAAAGCCACTTTGAAGTGTTTCACCCATGTCACAAATTCAAATGTTTCTTTCTGAGCGCATTCCTATATACCTTGTTGTTTTCGGTTCCTTGCTTTTACTAACCTACTGTTCAGGCCATTTTGTGTACTCTGGAAATAACAAGCCACCGTTGTATTCCTGTGAATGAGTATCCACAACCAAACTGTCATGAAATAAAAATGTATGTGTGTTTCAAAGAACTCCCTCTGTCACCTCTTTCTTTCACTTCCCGCGGGGATGTTTTTGAGACACTAGTTCCACACAGAGAGGGTGTTTGGGCCTCTCTTCATTTGCCTTACTGACCGGCCTTCTCTGAGGTGACTGTGATCTTGACCTAATGCAGATCAAGCCTACACCATTTTGTTTAAATTCACTTTGTTTTGTCCTGACGCTACAAGCGTAGTTCCTAACCATTATAACAAATATAGCCCTAAATTAAACTACAAACTGCAACATGCCAAACCTAGAACTTCCCAAGCAAACCTATGTAAGACAGTTTCAGCATGCACATGTTACATTACATTACATTACATTACATTACAGGCATTTAGCTCTTATCCAGAGCGACTTACAGTTTCACATGTGAAAGAAGTTTGGATCCATCCAGGCTCATCAATTGTTTGGAACTAATCACGAGCCTAGATAGGCTGAATGGGCTATCCTGGTCATAAAATGTATTAAATTGTGCACTAATTTTACATTACATTTACATTTTACATTACATTTACATTTATCCCGAGAATAAGAAGATTGTAATATCCCGAGAATATGAAACACCTTTGAATCACCTTTCAGAACATAAGTATGTGATATTGTTTTTCTTCACAAACACAGTTTGGCAAATTAAATTAAGTGATTGCTGAACTTATTTTTTTTTTTTTGTAAAGAAAGTAACTAACTCTTGCATTCAATTAACAATCAAAGTTAAGGACAATGTTGATTGAATCTTGACCTTTGTCACAGATGAACAGGACTTTAAAATAATTTAACACATTGTTTACTATATTGCCCATTTGACCTAAATATTTTCTATGCCATTGTGATTACTATGATGGATAAACACTGACCACAAAATCATTCTATTCCATATACCAATTTGTGGCTTTTTCACAGAATTAATATCTGGGCATTAAGATGGGTTTTTTTTTCTTTAAAGCCCAGGTTATCCATTTTTTGGTGTTCTTCAATGCCATTATGAACTTTATATTTAATAACATGGACACAATCTACAGTTGCGAGCCTTTTGATCTTTTGTAGGCACTCCCTGGGTGACGTTCCTGAACACACGAGTGGAAAAAACTGGGCCAGTTTGCACTTTAAAGATTAGAGGCTACTGTGTACATTCGAGTGTTACAACACTGCCACCTCGTGGATAATTGTGTAAATAACCTGAAATCCAGGTCTTTGTTTTAAATTTGGCCTAGGTACATTTCCGAATTACTTTTTTGGAGTTATTTCCATGCTCATTTTACAATCCAGATATTTCTGTCAAATTTCAGTTCCACCAAATTCTATAATTTTCGGTAAAACCATGTATTTTAGTAGAGCTAGATAGCCTATGCTTTACAAATAAGCATATTTGTATATTGTACATATTTTTTCCTTTTCCTGTTGCTAAAAAGAAGTCGGCTACTCCGTCATATTTTTACATAATTGATTTTCGGCTTACCCACGATGTTGTCTATCGGTCCAGCCGGGCTTTTCCTGCATATTCCCAGTATTTTGTGATATGCGGACTTTATTGGAACTATCCAGCCAGCCTCAGCGCGGTCTGTGTGCTTCCACACTCATTCTAGCCCACAGCGCGACGTTACTGTGACAACGCAGCTAGTCTCGGCAGGAAGACTAGCCAAAGATATTAAACATTTATTCTAAAACATTTAAATGCGCAACGACATGAAATCATACATGAAAAGTTAAGGCATAATAACTTTGCTGTAGGCTACGTGTTGTGTTGGAGTTGTTAGGGGGCGTTTTCATGGTGTTTGGAGTATGCAGATATGTCTCCCATCTGCTGTCATTCATTTTGTATACGGTAGCTAATGCTAAAGGGGGACAAAACTGGCTGTAATCCCCAAAAATGGAACTGTGCATGAAAGAACCGACTGGACCGATCAACAACATCGTCGGTAAGTCGAAAATCAATGATGTAAAACATGGCAGAATACTCCTTTAGTTTATTTGAAACCACCTGTTGTCATATTTATTTGTAGTTGCTGTATTGTAGTTGTAGCAGCACTGGAAGTATTGGTGTAGCACTGCATGGACAGGTGTTATCCCCTGATAATTACCACAGGTAGGTTAGACATGAGGCCCTTTGAAGCAATGACCCAATCAGATCAACTGCTTTCAAATTGAGTCAGTCATCTGAAGTACGGGTAGCCTATACCCTGTTCAACGTTTCCCAGTTTAGCACTGTTTTTTTTATCATAAAGTTTATTTCACAACGATGGAAATCCATTGCGAGAATCAAAATATATTCTATATTCGCTAGTTGCAGTCGCTGGCTGCAACTAGGTTTGATCCACATGCTCAGTAGACGAAATACAGTAGTCTTGTTATGTGTTATTTCCGCTAGCTTGCACGTGCTAGTTTCATTTATTGGCAGAGACAGACATTGTTATGAGGACATGGATGAAACCTAAATTCCATTTATTGAAGAATGAACAATCCGACCGGAATCTACCATATAGCCTATTCTTTAAAACAAGACCAATATCTTTCAACTAAAACAGATTATTTTAAATATATTACATCTCACTCGCTATATTTTTTTAAAAATGCTAAATAATTAAAAGAGGCAAGAATTCGAGAGCGTTGAACGCACGGTTCACATTAAATCCCGATGCTGCCCGTTCATGTTTATGTTAATTAACGGGCCCTTTTATCCCCGGCAACTTAAAATGCTTGCCATTTTTTACACATTCCGTACATTTGTACAACATTTCCCTGGATTGACTGAGGTAAACATGACAGAGTTTAGCTGAGGGACCGGCGCAGAGAGCTGGCTGTACAAATACTGGCAGACATATTCCAGCAGCCGGTACAGTGACTGTACAGAGGTGCACTGAATGAGCATTGGGCATTCATAAATGGGTAGAAGAATAGGTAAAATGTTAATGATTTAAATCATTAATGCTAAAAGCAATCACACAAATGTATCAATGTTGACCTTATTTCAGATAAATACTGTACATGTATATCGCTCTCCAGTGACTGGGACAAGCTGAAATGAAACGCGTTAAGCAATATAATAGTGTTACAATGCAATCACAATCAACGGGCTAAAACTGATGAAGTAGTACAAGTGTCCTGGCAATCCTTCATTATGAAACCGATGTGAATCTTGGATATTGGTTACCGTCACCATTTAGAGCTTCCGGTGATTCAGCTTGAGAGCACATTTAATGACTCTCAACTGCTCACCGTGGAGTGGCGCTGCCATGGAACGCCGCCGTGCTAAAAGCTCAATTAAAAATAAACGACTTCCAGAGCCTCCAAATGTAACTGGGAGAATATAGCCATTGTTTTCCATTGCAGTCGTGCTTATCCGAAGCCTTGAAATTCGTGCAAAAAGCCACCCTGTGTTTCTTTAGACATGCTGATGCGTGGACTGATATGAAAGTGTCTAAAGGCCAGTGGTCAGGGTTACGATATAGAAGTGATGAAAACAATAAGTACAATAACCTTTTCATTTTCTTTTTTAAAAACTTTTTTGGCACCGGAACCAAACCGGCATTCCTAATTACAGGGGAGAACCTTTGCAGCAAAGCACCCAAGAGAAAAAAAAAAAAAAAAATTGATGGTGGTCCAAGTCCAAAAAAACCAAAACATCTCATGAAAAGCAGGGAAATTAATACAGTTAAATGGCACATTTTCAAATTCTGAAAATATCTTTCTTTATCGAGTCAGTGTTGACTTTTTTTATATTGAGGAGTCATCTCATTTCAATTACCAAGGATATTCTTTGTTTTCTCCCCCTCCCTCATCTGTTGGGCGAGTAGGATTTCAGGTATGCAGTAGCTCTGAATCCAACTACTCGTAATTATCCTCTTATGAAAGGTTAGCTCTCTGAAAGATAACCCAAGGGAACAGAAGACTTCCAAATTATGTGCATGTATAAAACATTAGACAAATTTAAATTATGAACTATCATCATTGAAAGTGATCCTTTGTTGATGGGTTCACCGAACAGAAAACTGTTGTAATCAACCTACAAGTCTAAATGAACTCCGATTCAGTTTAAGATTAAATACTTTTATTAAATAATTCACAAACAAGACGTGGCAATGGGAAACAAAAACAAAATTCATACACGCACACCTGAACATAGACTTGCTACTAATAATGAACTAAAAATAATACGTTAATTAAGAAGGACATTAAATTGAAAGCAACCAGCTGAGAGAGAGAGACCAGTAAATCAGACCTTGCCAAAGAATACCAAACTTCCAACAGGAACAAAAAGTAGGTAAATAGATAAGATGGATAACACAACCAAGGAACCACCACGCAAAAAGAAGAAAGCTGTCTGACAGAACACATTTTCCCCCCCTGATTTTCTTCATTTGGAATACCCAGTCATATTTGTAGGCCCATCTCCTTGCTGAAACGCGCTCCGTCAACTCGATAGAGCACAAACCTAGCATGCAGTGTTCAGTCAGCTGCTGCCTCGTTTCCCTCTGCAGCCCGGGCAGCTGAGCTGCGCAGTCATCTTCTCAAGAGGAGTACTCATCATGCGCAGCTGGTGCAGACAGACTGCCGGTGCCCGACCCACCAGAAGAGTCCATGGTGTGCAATGAGACGAGGACATTCCTGCCAATTGTAACCTTGTCTCCCTGGGCGATGCTACAGCTAATTGTGTGCAGTCCAGTACCCGGCCACAGTCAGTATTGGCTCAGGATTAAGTATTCTTTTTATACTTCATTCTTTTTAAGTGGCTGGCAACCTTTTCAGGTTGCTGCATATTTTACCGTACTGACAACCAGGGAGGGAGGGTGGTCCCTGTCTCATCATGCATGAGCATAGAAACCATGTGATACCACTTTGCACAGTGTCTAGTCCCATGGTGATTAGGGTGTTTTCTATGAATCGATGATTTATGTTCAGTAACAGAAGCTTCCAGCTGTCTTTTAGTTTTAACTCAAATAAGCTCAGCCACAAGAACATCTCCAGAGATGATACAGTAGGCCTCATTTTGTTTCGCATGCTCAATGTTTCTCAATATTTTATAATGTCGGGTTGAAAAAGCATGCGGCATCGCTGTTATGATGCACATTATGCAATTAAAACAAGGGCCGCTCCCAACACCGGCACTGTTTATGGGAGAACTGTGAGCTGACATTATAGTTGACAAGCATGCCCTTCAAATTGTGTTCTCTCTTATAGGCAAATATAGGTAAATCAGTAAATGAATGCGCTCTGAAACAAGGAGTTCTTTGCTTTGCAAAGAAATGTGTCCCTTAATTGCGTTTAGCTTAATTGCACTTATTAGCGATCAAACAGTGGCAATGTGAAACTAAACATGGACACTTCTGACTCATTTACTGCACGCCATTTCAATGTGAGTGTGTTATTTTAATTTAGCACAAGTGTTATTAAAAAGTGCCTCTCAACCCTTTTACAGGTCAGGGCTTTACTTTTACAGGGGAGGGGGGCGCAGTTGCGGGCGACGGCAGGGGGAAGAGATAGGTGAAATATTCATAACGCAGATCCCCGGTACTGGTGTAGTTGCTACGGCAATTTCGAGGGGCAGCTTGCCGGGAGACAACCCTCCAGTTCCAATGTATTTCCGCCCACATACCTACTCCACAGAGCGCTGAAACGCAGAGCCGCTCTGGTCCCTCCGCCAGTAAAACGATGGCCGGGAGAGTGGGGGCTTGACACGTTCTCAGGTATTTGGAGCGCATTGGCCCTCGGTGGCACGTTTTCCCCTCCTCTGACAGGCCACCTCGTAGCCCTTTCGTGTTATTGTTGTTTATTTGTTTAACAGACACCCTCATGCAGGTAATGAGGTGATGAGATTGGGCATTCGAGATTATAGATTGCATAGCCCTCTTGCTGGGATCGGAGAGATAAAATAGCCCTGATTGTTTAAGGCTCCATTTGTTTTTCACTTTGCGATTGCAGGCCTCACAGCCAAAGTGAGGGGTGCGGTGTAAGAGAGAATACCAGATTTTATGACAGAATCCTGGAGGATTGGTGGACCGGTTTACATGGCTAAGCTTTTAGGGTGAGGCCGAAATTCCACTCGACAGCATAGCACTGCCTCAAGTAGGCCTGAGGATTACCAGCACCACTGTCTCCAGCTTTAGCCGAACAGGACTTTTATGGCACAATAACAAGTGTTTTGATATCACAATTCCTTTTACATAGTTTACAGTAATTCGCACAAAATACTTTCTTCAGGACCACATATTACATACGTGGCTATTTTCCATTTAATTTATTTGAAGACATTAAAATGCACGCAAGGCAATCCAACTCTCACAGTCTACTGTTACGATGCAGTTAGGAGATTGCGATAATTCCATTTGATCTCTATAGAGGGGACTCTCTCTCCTCAGTGTTTTGCATGAGGCCTTCCATCCACCGATCCACCGTGCATTAGCCTCCTTAAACATACCCTGCTAATTCTTGACCCATTCCGTGCTTTGTTTCTAAACTTCCCCCCCCCTGAAAGTCATGTCGCGCCCGTCAAAATGAACCGCTGTCATCATCAAATTCCCCTAGACAAAGGGGCGTAATTACTGGAATTAGCGGGCTATTTTGTCATTAGCCTCCTCATTGAAGGCAGCAATAAGAAAAAGATAAATAAAGGAAATGATGGCTGTCTACAGGGGACTTGAGGGAAGGCACCCACCCCCGACATCTAATTCAGCGTTTAATACTATAATGTAGTCCTGCTCCGAGCTCCGTAGCCATGATTGTTCTGATTGGTATTGTGCACGCTGATGGCTTTGGCTGGGAAAAGTCAACATGAATATAAATGTACTTTGTTAGCATTATGATGGAAATGGCAGCTTGCCTTTTAATGCCTTATTTTTCAACATTGATTACAGGGTGGGGATTCAAATAAATGAGCCCCAAACAATGAGACGCAATCAGGACTTTATAAGTCGTTGAAAAGCCGGGGGACAGATAAATGAATACGGCATACATATGTGGCCTATTGAAATTATATATATAAGCGACACAGTTCGCAGAATTTGGCTGGGGCGCATTGTATTTAAATGAGAAAAGAAGAGAAATAATCTTAACGTGTAATTTGGTTCCGATTTTTTGTTTGCGCATATGCGACACTCAATCTTTCAACATTATTAAGGCTAATATTTATCAGTCTGCCCTTTTTTCGTGCCGCGAATGAAATGAGAAAAGAGGGCTTTTTTTTGTCTGAACAAAATGG
Organism: Aldrovandia affinis; assembly: GCA_029706075.1. Lineage (NCBI taxonomy): Eukaryota > Metazoa > Chordata > Actinopteri > Notacanthiformes > Halosauridae > Aldrovandia > Aldrovandia affinis. The sequence continues at coordinate 9,478,236 of JAINUG010000002.1, read as the reverse complement.
AAGGCCTATGGTACGATGTAGATGAGGATCGGCAGCAATAATTCTTTGTTCTTATTCATGTTAAAATGTGCTCAAAATGACATTTAAATGTATATAAAATTCACACCTCAAAATTGGCCCGAATCCACATAACCCTTTAAATATAATCCTAAATATGCATGTTTGAAAAACAAAAATAGTATGTATGACCAGTTTGATCCCTGTTTAGACTCTGTATATCTGCATATCAGAGGCCCTGTTTTAACATTTTGTGCCATTGAACTGATACTTGTCCTCACATAACAGTGGATAAGTGTGTCATAATTTATTCTGTTTAATTTAGCACTAAAACTGCCACTTCATTCATGCATAAGAAGTCAGCCGAATCAAGCTGCGAATGAGAAACCAACCTCAGCCCCGACGGCGTTTTCATATCTCCTGCATTCAAACAAAACATGGGATCACACAATGACAACACCAATGTCTTTAGTGGCCATTTTTCATTTTGTAAAGCAGGTGGACATTGTCTAAATATAATTCGAGTGGCTGGTGAAAATGGCATTGTGAATGTTGTCACCTAGTCGACCTTTGTTGATGCCCCTGGGTTTTGATGGAAAGGACTAAAAACGAGACCAGATATGGACACCTTCAATGGAATGTTATTTTTTATGTGCGTGTGTGTGTGTGTGGGGGTGGATATAATCCACTGTCCGGGGAAGAGTTGAGGACATAAAGAGTATGATTACTGAGTGAACTCACAACTAATGTTGAGATGGGCCACATTTGTGGCACTTGATACTTTTATTTCTGCTTATACTTCAGTGGGCTACAATTTTTTTTTACTGTCATAATGATCACATTAACTGCTTAATGTAATTTCTGTGTTTCTTGCAATGTTAGGTATATGTCACTATGGTTGTTATATCACTGTATTATTCACTGACACCCTTGTGTTGCTGATATTTCTGTATCTGCTTTTATTCCGGTGGACTATAATTACACACTGAATGCATTTGCTTTGATTTGCTCTGGCCACTGAACACATTCAAATGTATATAATCTGCTGCTGGCGCTGTACTCATCTACCACTGTAGCCTACCATTGTAAACAACGACTATAAACACAGACTCTGTAGTAGGTTGGCAGTGTAGTACAGAGGAAAAAGGAGCTGGGCTTGTAACTCAAAGGTTGCAGGTTCAAATCGCAGTTTGGTACCCTTGACCATGGTAAATAATGTAATGCTAATAGTAAGTAAAGAAAACAGAATTACAGACAACCCTGGTTAATAGTGATTCTATGTGAAAGATGTTCAAAACAAAGGTTCTCGTAACGTAATTACCAGACATCTCCTGGTGATAACTGGTTCACTGCTGATAATACTTTGGTTAGTTTAGAGGTATAGCTGTGGCATTTGTCTTGAAGAGAAAATGGATATGAATGAATTGCAAGAATTAAGCCCTGTCGGACTATTTTAACTTAATGTAGTTGCAATTAACTTTGATGCACATTGCAGAAATATCGGTGCTTGCATATTACCAAGTTAAGCAACTTCAGTGCAATTAAGCTACCTTACTTCAGTTAAAACATCCACATTCCACCAGAGTTCCACAGCCTACCAGACGCACGTCGAATGCCCTGCCCCACTTCACTGCGTCAGTGGTGAGCGATGTTTATATAGGCTATAATTGTGATTTCAATTATTAGTGCACGGGGTGTGTTGCATGTTTCCAGCATTGGTAATGATACCCTATGGTATTCAGTGGTAATCTCAGACGGTGTGTACATGCCAAACTTGTGAAACACGATGCTGTGGTAAAAGTCACGAAGTGAAAGACGTGTTTGTTTAGACGTTTTATTGAAGTGTCGTGACCGGCATTTTGCACCTCGGCTTACACGGCTGTGCACGGAGGTACAGTCTGCAGGACCTCTTCACGCACGGTCTCGTGGCTACAGAATGAGTAACTGCAACAGGGACGAAAAGAGAGAGAGAGAGAGAAATTCATGCAATGAGTCTCAACGTCCACAACAGATGTTGCAAAACTGCCCCCTAGTGCTTGCATGAGGTGGCACACACCAAAAATCTTTCTTTTTTTTTGGCTTCAGTTACTCTTGAAGGGGTGCTGCTCTTTAAAAAGAAGAGTGCCACTTTTTAACCAGCAGAGTGCCACTGAAATAAATTGAGAGCTTAGATTATAGGAATCTATCTGCAGATAGTATAGTTTTGAGATATAAAGCTTTAGAACCTTCAAATACCATGGCATAGTAGTGTTTTGTATTTCATCTATGCTAGTTTTAAAGAGTAATTTCATTTGTTAAAATTAAAAAAGACACAAGAAAGAGAATGTCCTTGTTAATAACTCATTTTGTGACAAACATGTCAGAACCCTATAATTATAAGACTAATCCTAAACCTAAACCTAATTCTAAACCTGAAGATACCCTTTAGATTAGGACATAATTGGCTGAACGGCCCATTCTCGTCATTATGTATTCCTATGTTCTAAGCCCTTGATATTATTGTTTTTTGAAGCATGGGCCCAAGCCACCGCAAGGGCGCGCGTTTGCACAATGAAATTCCTGTCATTGGTCGGCCAGAGGTAATGACAGCTGTCCCACCGGCTGGTGTGTCGGGGGAGCGAGGGTTCGGCGGGGGGGAGGGGGACGTACGTGTGCCTGTCCTCTCCCCGTTGCAGGACGATCTTCTCAGCGCCAAGCTTCGGGAACATGGGGTTGATGACGCTGTTGTTCCAGATGAACTTCATTTTGGTCACCTCGCCCACGTCCGTGACGGTATCGATGTAGACCTCGTAGGTGCTGCCAGGATTAAGGATGCCCCTGTGAAGTTTAGAGTCAGGAGTGTTAGTTAGTCTGAATCACTGGATCACGGGGGAATAAACTGCAGGGCACTAACAAATAACACAACAATGTGTTCGTCAGGTGTAAGTAATCCACCACAATGACATCTGTTGTTCTTTTTGATGACACACTTTGTACTTACTTGCATTCGTATACTGTAAGTATAAAAACACTACAAATTCCCATTTTATGGTGGGTCCCCTTTTGGATATTCAATGTGAGAAGGTATTTTGGATGTTTAATGTGTAGCGTAGGACACCTTGCACACCCCTTCTGTTCTGTATATACTGATACTATTACAATTGGGTTTTTTTGTAATTCTGTGTAGAATTTGTGCTATTGGTCTTACTAGTGTTTTATGTGATTGGTGAACATATTGGGGGTCTTTGACCATTCCTCCATACAGAAATGGTTAACTGACCACAAAATGACTGCATTGCAATGGCAATCTCAGTCTCCAGACTTCTGGTTTGAATTGTGGTTTGAATTGAAGCAAGCACAGACCGAAGGATCTGAAAAATCCTGAGAGATTTTGTATGGAGGAATATCCCCCCCAATATGTTCACAACTCTCATAAAACACTACAGAAGATGACATGTTAATGCAGATTTATTTTTTGGGGATTTTATTTCAAATAATTATAATAATCTTTTGGAGGAAAAAGAAAATGACCTGTTAAACAAAATATTTTTCTCTGAGCAATTAGTATTAGTATAAAATAATGAAATGTTCCCATTATTTGAGCATACAATATAGCTCATTACTGGTATTGTCTATTTCATACAGCTTTTTTTGCTCATCTTTATCAAAAGTGTGAATAATTTTGGAGTTGACTGTACATGCAGTTAAACTAAATCATGTTTGAGAGAGGTTACTCCTGCCTGACTTGGGACCTTTCCCCACACTTGTACTTACTTTTTAATCCGATATTGTCTAGTGTTCCCTTTGGTCCCATATAGGGCCACACTCATGGAGCCAGTCAGGAGTAGCGCACGGTCACCAGTGATTGTGATTGTCACTTTGTAGCGATACCCTGGAATCAGAAAAAGCTGGCACTCCGGTGAAAATGTCAATTTATTACACATTAAGTGAGTTGTTCTTACCAATAGTGGACAGGTTGCCGCTAAGTTTAGGTCTATCAAAACACATTCGTTCATTCAAAGTCAGAACAATGTTCCGTTTTTTAACAAAACATGTGTCCTACATTAAATCTACTGTTAAATGGCTACGGCTGATCTTTTTCGGATGGCTATACAAGTAGAAGACGTTACATTGATGTTATAGCAATGTTTCCTGCTGTTTAGCCACACGTGAAGGCGATGGCGTGAACACGTACGTCCGAAAGGCCTGGCATCACCAGTGTTCAGGTAGAACTGCATCTTCTCCGCCCCACTTGGCCTGCGGAATTTGTCGGCATGGTGACCCATGAGAGGACACGCCCCATCCGCGCACGGGAAGCACCGGCCCTGCATCGCACACAAACCCATTAAACAGTAAGTTTGTGGTTAGTCGTGTACACGCACTTCATTCTGACTGACTCATTGTCCTGAAATTCATTTCAGAGGCACCTAGGGCTATTACTTGCTATATTATTAGAACAGGGGTCCCCAACCCTGGTCCTGGAATGCCAAATGCCCCTTGATTCAATCGAATGCACTTAGACTAAATAAGAACAAATCCATTTCAAGATGTTTGCCCGTCTCTTTTCAACTTTACAATCCCCACTTCAATGAATCAAATAAATATGACATTCTCCAATAAATAAAGTTAAATCAATAAATATAATCATACTTGATTTATTCAGCATTTTATGGTTATAGCAATGAACTGTTGTAGTTTGTTTTTTCCCCCACTTTTGTCTCTAATATTTGTGGCAGTACAATATTATTTTATGTAAAAGATTATGGTAATAAACACTGGTGGTTCAAAGTATGATTTTCAGAGTGAAACCCATTTTAACTCCTAACAATACAGCATATAATTAAATATATTATGTTGTGAAGTATTCCATAAAATGAATTGTATTAATACTTCAGGTATTTGGTGTAAATGTATTCTGACGTGTTTAATGACGATTAAGGAGTTCAACATTTTAGCAGATGTCGTACATGCATGTACCATAGCTTGCGCCTGGTTAACATGGTTAGCGTGTACAGTAATTCTCTGAAGGAGACCACATCGATTGAAACGTGTTTCTATATATTCTACCGTGCTGAGTGATTGTTCGCTCATCGGACACCTGCCTAGTGCAGCATAATAATAAACAGACACATCTTTATTTGATCTAATATGGGTTTCTCACCTCGTTTGCGTATAGCATTAAAGCAAAGCTTGAGCAGCAACCCCTGTGTGTGGATCAATACAGCACATAAAGATTCATCGACGGTAGCTACTGCATAGGAAAATAATGATATATCAAGTAGTCTATACAGTGTTTTAGTGTCCCATACCTATAAGTGATGCCATGCGTCTTTAAATCAACCAGCACCACGCTCATCCACAGGTCTGTCATTAACAAAATATCTTCCTTGCGGATGAAAATGAAATAGATTAAATAAACTGCACACTTGTAACAATAAACCTGCTTTACAACATGTCTGTGTCTTTAAACTGTGGTAGATAACATTACATTCGCAATGAACAAAAGCAGTGAGGTTTACCTGGTTCTGGCAAGATGTAGGTTATGAACAAAATTATATAAAGTTACCAAGTGGTAGTTTTCTTGCAATAAAAAAATATATTTACAGTACTATAAATATAATTAACATGTATAGCATGCAGTGTTGGTTATTTAACTTTGTAATTTTTTTGGAGGATAGATTTTTTTGGGGGAATTATTTTATATACTGTATGTATTTCATAATTTTTTAAATTGTTGTATGAAATTACCAGGATGATTGAAAATCATTTTGAATTAGCAACAATCTATTTTCCCACAGTGGAACATCTTCCTAATGCTGCACTATGGAGATACATTTTGCTTCATACAGAATGCAGGAAAAGTGCAAACCAATCAGAGACATTTAGCACGAAAAGGCAGCCATTTCTATGACTACCTTATGGTGAGTTCAAATTTTCATTGGCTACAATCTCTTACTTCCGCCGCCATAGAGGGATACGGCACGTTAAACAGACTTTATTAAGATAGGTCACCAGATTAATTTGGGAAGGTTTTATTTGATTTGAATGATTTAAGCAAAGCACTTTGACTTTGACTATGACTTTCAGCTAAGTCTTTGTTTGAATCTAGCCCATGGTCTTCTGGGTTTTGTTTTAACCTTAAAAATCTGAATTTAATTGAGATCCAATAAATTAAATGAAGTGGGTAAACTGAGTAAGCAATTGCTTGAATTAATCGATTAAGTGCTGAGTAACAAGAAAAACCAGCAGACCCTGTGGCTCCCCGGGACTAGGGTTGGGGACCCCTGTCTTATATAAATAATTCAAGAAGTGCATGTAAATAGTGCATGAAATTAATGTTAGGCTTTCTGAATATACACCTCAAGCCAATGGCACTCATAAGAATGACTTATAAATGTAGGATACATCCAGCCAAAACTGGAGAAAAAAACCAATTGATACTCCATAGTAACACACAAATTTGCATAGTAACACACATGTTTGACACAAATGGATTGATATCTGCTATTTTTACAGTAAAAAATAAACCTCCACTTGATGGCCCAAAATGGATGCTATTCCAATAGCTTGGTACTTATTGCTTCAACTTTCAGTGTTCACCTTCCTTAATTAAGGATAATAAGTCAGTCTGAAAACATTCATCCACTCCCCAAATTCTGCTGAAGGTGAAATTTGAAATATCGATCCAGGGACATTTTACAGCTAAGCGCTTTCAAAGGCTGTCCCCCCATGGACCTTGTGTGTGAATGATTTCTCATTGTTGTTTATCACTATTCTGGAGGGCTGCTGTCAGCACCAATGTCTTCAAGAAAGAAAAAACACTTTCAAAGTCTCCGCTTTACATTTTGCGTGGCTTAGATCAACACCCTATAAATACAAAAGGCGTGGATGACAACGGTTTACCGTGGTTTATAGTGTGGGAACAGCAGAGTTTATAGCTGTCAACTGGGGAAAGGAACAACGCTGGAGGGCGTTTATGATGATGAACAAGGAGGCATCAACCCCCATCAGCAGGGCTGGAAGAAAAATCGGCCCTGCCATTTCGCAGAGTTTATATTTTCTGCGACCGGGGGGTGTCAACTGGGGAAAGCTGAGACCAGTTCGTTTACGCTGGAACACCCGGTCCGTTTATAATATATATAAAATGATTCTACCGATGAACAAGGAGACTATATAGCCAGTCCAGCCCTGCCCATCAGCCACACAGGGCCAAACTCTAACCCCCCCCACCCTGGTTTCATTGAAAAGCAGCCCAAATTGGGGATAAACTGTCATTAACGTAGACAGCTGCGGTCACGGCACTCCCAGGCGGGCACAGGGGAACCCCGTCCGAAACTGCCCCCCCTCCATGAATCAGTATCAAAAACCATGGAAACGCTTCACGTGGTTTCAGTGTCACGTGTGATGACAGGTGGTCCCCGCCCCGATCCCACATGGAGACTCTTGACCGTCGCCCTGCTTTTAACTCTCGCTGTTTTGAACCCTGTTTTTAACTCTTTAGCCGTGACTAAAGGGGGGGTGTGGGCGGGTTTGGCGGAGAGGGTGCTCGCCCATCCCAGCGGGACCTTAAAGCAAAGGACAAAAAAACACTTACGGAATCAAAGACGTCCCCATCGTGACAGGGGTATCCGGTGAATCCTTCAGGGTGCAAGATGCTGTCACTGTAGTACTTGTAAGACCTCAGATGGTTGCAGGCCACAAAGTCACGGGTGCCTGGTGGGGGAGGGGGGACAGAAGAGACAGCAGAGGTCATCTGGTTGCCGTTGTTGTCGTAGCAGGGAGGGGGACAGGCACCCGGCGCCCCAAGAGCCTCAGCTATTTGGCTCGCCCTCACTTATCTATAGGATCAAAAGTGGCAGATTCAGCTGTGCCCGCCCCAGGCATGGCATGAATGCCGCACACTTGAGCCTTGCTATCTCGCGGCGGGTTTCAAAAGGAGCCGCCGCCTTTTATTGTTGATCAGACGGGGCATCCGACTGGATAGGGCGCTGGTGATGGTTTTTACAACTTTCCATTGGTCCTGCTCCAATGTTCCGTAGGTCGTTGCGAGAGCGGCGGATAAGCAAGCGCGTGAGTCACTCCTCCGTGTCACACGGGCGCGCTCGGTGTCCCTTGGAGTTCGCTCGTGGCCTCTTGCGCAACGTTCAGACATAAACATGAAGTCAGACGTGACCTCTAATGAGCCGACGGCAGGGCCGTGGGTCGCCCCCGCCGTTGCCTGTGGCACCGTCCGCCGAAACGCTATGGACCGCGGGCGCAATGCATCGGCTTTGTCCCTCATCTGCATACCCACCTTCCCAAATGCCGTCGATGTCCACGATCTCGGAAATGATGTTCTTGTCGCATCCAGGCATGTGCTCTCCTCCGTTGGGGTAGAAATCAAGATGGCCGATTGCCTGAGACATTCCCATCCCTGGAAGAGAATTTGTGACAAGTGTACATTGCTTATAGTTAAGTACATTTTCTGTCACCTTTGGCATTTTGCTTTCATAAAATGGATAAGATCTAAAAAAAAAGGTAACCCATAGAGATGCATTTTGTAAATTATAATGACTTATGACAACAATGTTCCAATTTTTGTGGAACATTAAAAATGCAATAATATACTAACAAATGGCCAATCCACAGGTAGTAGCATCTCTTTTAGTCACCATAGTTTTGAAACACATGTACATTAAAGAAGCCAGCTTAACAATGAAGCCCAAAGTGCATGTTCCTCAACACCCTGTCTCTATGGCACTGTATGATTTAACATTTACACATGCCACAGTTTGCATTACACAGGGCTCTTGCCGTGTTGCAGATGCAAGACCTACCAAGATAGGGAACCATTGGTAAGGAGTCCGTGTGAATGACATCCACAAACTTGGCATCGCTGGGGTCCAGGCGCACCAGAGCGGGGCAGCCCTGGAAGTACGGCTCAGCGGGATCAAGGCCTGAGCGATAGACACAGTCTCTTAAACAGATTGGCTTCACAAAAGAGTCTATGCCAGAAACACTGCAAAGAACAGAGTAAAGTAACCAGGAAGAAAGACAGACTGTGGATGTTATATGTGCTGTGCAGGTGTATACGACAGCATGTGGCCTCTCTTCCAAAGCTGTGATGTTCAAACCAATCACGTTCCGTGTTTATGTTGTTGGACTCTTAGCTACTCAGTGATAAGCACACTTAATTGGAGATTTTAATGTTGGTCACATGACATGCCTGATGCACCCAGCCTTACCGGTGATGCGGCCCAGGTTCGGGGTCCTTCGGCCCGCCTCGCCCGCTAGGTGGGCCCCCAAACTGTGTCCAATGATGTGGATTGTCTCAGGCCTCTGCTGGTAGGTTGTCTTCATATCAAACGGAAAAAAATAAACCGGCCCGGTTATTGACAGAGTGATATCTTTGGCCTTCGAGGGAAAACATTTTATTTGCGGTGTGTGTGAATTTTCCCCTTAGGGCAGCTGTGCTAATCTGAGATGCATGCGCTCTGTGTCGAGAGAGATTATCACTCAATTTGTGCCCCTCTCAAAGGCACGGTTTCAGTCTCTGCGATCGTGTGTTTCATACGATTCGTCTATGCACATTTCAAGTAGCATAAAATGTAGAAGTAGTTGTAGCGTAACCATTAGTTACCAACATGATTGATGTTCTCCATTGTTGTTGAATGTTACACTGAAAATGGAGATTCTTATTGGAGAGTAGCAATGATAGCAGGAATGGTTGCGGGAGAAATGCCTTTGCTTCTAAGGAATGGTGTGCATTTGTATTAGAGATGCACCGATATGAACATTGGATAGCTGCAAAACAAATCTAAATCTTCTAAAATAGAAGGAATAGATATTTCAACATATGTAAACAAATATGTACTGCATGTATAGAAAAATATATAAATTATTGGTAGTTTTACATACGCAATGGTAGGAAAATATTGCTGAATATATTTTCTAATGCATATAGTTTTACAATACACAATTTACTGTACACAATATATTGATATTCCTTCATCTATGGGATTCTAAATGTTTTTATATTAGCAAATATGTTGCATATCATTTTCTTTAACAGGGTTAACAGGGGTGTGAGAGCATTGCAGTCAACCACTCTCTGTTCTCAGTTTTTATCCCCCGATTCACTGTGTTATGGTTACACGAGATGCCTTGAGCAAACTTGGAAATCCAAAAAGCAGAAAAACAGGAACCACAATCATGCATGCAAATAATTTTCCATGACTTGAACTGGTCATGAATTAAGACCAGTTCAAATGCTGAGACAAAACACAGCAGTGTTTACGCGCTACCTTCCCAGCACCCTATTTATGAGCTGTTTACTCGTTTTTATGTGGATAAAGATAACGTCTGCCTCAGCAACATTTTGTTACATAATGCTCAGTTCGAAACCTTGAACCCTTGATTCCTTGGCATAAACCTGGTCATGGCTTAAACGTGACTCGATTGTTTTACCTTGAACAGTTCGATCATGTAGGCAAGCTGGGCCCCAATCACGCGGATGTTACTGGCACTCTGAGTGTAGAGGGTCCGCCCTGCTTCTTTCCAGTCTATGCAGATGCAGTTGATGTCCTCCACTTGGAGCATCACCTGAGGGCACAACCAGCCATTCGGTGGGCGGCAGATCACATGACCGTTACCATTTATTTTAATGCTCCGCGTAGCTGACAATTACTTTTTTTAACATGTATGGTGGTGAAGAGGCGAAGGCACCAGATTTAGGGCCAGAGGGGTGTACATTTTAATCCTGGGCGAGGCAATACTATTGGTCCCTTGACAAAGGCACTTTTCCTGATTGCTTCAGTCAAAATGTAGGTCTTTAAATTGTAATGATTACAGTATTAAAAAGATATATGCAATTTAATATCACCCTAGATCTGGTTTCCACCAGGTAGTTTTATAATGTGTTATGATTGATGTTCTCCATTGTTGTTGAATGTTACACTGAAAATGGAGATTCTTATTGGACTAACCTTCCAGAAATTACCCAACATTTCTCATACCTTGCACATATCTATGAGCCAGTTCTCATCCCCTTTGTCGATGTAGCCATGGGTAATGAAACGTGTCTTCCTAGTTCCGTTGTAGTTAGACGCCAGAAGGATGTCCCGACTCGTTGTGATCTCCTGTAGATGTTAAAGAGCGATTGATTGGCCTTTGTCCAAGGGCAAATCAGCGTTTTCTTCTGAAAAATGATATGAAGCATGCCTCACCCATTTTCATGTAACAAGTACACAGTAAACTCGAACCTGAGAATGAGTCTTCCTGGAAAGATTACTTAATTATTATTATCTATTTTTTTTTACCAGGGAAGCTCAGAGAATGTGTTCAGCCTGGATGTGGGAGACTCTGTTTGCTCACACTGGGAGATCACACTCATTCTCTTTGGAAGGTTTAGTCAGATCTGGTCAGATTTGTACAGACTTATACATCCCACAGGATACTCCCCCCGATAGCCTTTCCTTTAGTTGCCTGGCGTTTCCCGCCTGCTTGCCTGGTGGTTGTTCGGGTTCTGCTGGGTGTAGAGCAGGAAGCGGGTGCCAATCTCCTCCGGGGTCCAGGGGAGACGGGCGATGGGGCGCTCCACGGTGCCCGCCCAGGGAATGTCATCCGAGAAGCAGCCGAGGTTGTCGTAGCACACCTCGGCCCCTGTCAGCACAACAAAATGACACAATGGCCTGGATGAACTCGAAGTTTGTCCTTAACTCTGACTTGCCCGACACATTTTGACGTTAGTCTTTGCGACCGCCGAACGTGACAAGCCATGTTTGTTAGGAAGAAGAGAAAACAAACGCCTGAATTTAGTCGAAAGTCAAAGTGTAGGACACATGTTGATTAAATACTGCCCACGGGCAGTCAGTGTCAACCACAACCTCGAAATCTCACGGAACAGCTTGATTCTGTCTATTGTTATAAAGTTTGTGTGGGATGTATAAAGAAGCAAAATATTCCCAGCATTTTTTCAAGTAATAATCAAGTTTTTTTTCCCCCAAGTAATAATACCTAGCAGTAGTGGGGCAAAGGGAATACTGCAATACGCAGCAGTTTAGTGCGATGGTGTGACTTGAAGCCCCTCATAGAACCTGAAAGTCGTCTCCATTAATCTTGAGCAGACTGAATTAAATGACCAGCTCAACTGCATGGACATTCCAAGGTTGTTCCCTCATAGCCAACATATAAGGATATATATGTTGGATAAGAGCAACGTATCCATCCTCCAATGATTAATTCATGGGTAGGCGACCCCGTGCCTGGAGTCTCTCTGAATAGTAGAATAAAGAGTGTAATTGAACCCATGTTTACCTGCATGAATTCAATCCAATTAAGCCATTAAGAGGATGGGATTGGACAAGAAAGCAGCAGCACTTACTGTATGGTGCACCATATTTATTGTGGACTTTCTTTTGATGAAAAGAAAATGTATCATATTGGATTTTCAATAAGCCGCCTAATATTAATCAAAGGAATACCATCTTCGGTATAATGTCAAAGAGGGCAATAAAAGTCTGTGCAGTGTTAAAGTCAAGAAAGAGGACATGAACCAAGCTTGCACTAAGAGGACTGTGTCGCAGTAATATGTAGGAGGTGTGAGGGGGTAGCAGGATGTCTGAACACTGCCTGGAGACCGCCGATAATCTGCATCCGTTTCAGTGATATGCCGTACACGCATAACCCTTTTCAAGCACGCGTGCAATGTCGACCCCATTTCATTTTTAATACGTGCGAAAAGGTCAGATATCTCATACTTACCGCTGGCAATGCCCAGGAGGAAGAGGCCCAGGATCCAGACCAGAAACATCTGCAATGCATTTAGGGAAAAGGGTTAAGAGCGCTAATGTTCATTGCTCACTGTATAATTGTTATTATTGCGAAGCAGCGAATGAGAGCTGGGACTTACCTTGAATGGTGCCACCTGAAATATTCTCATGTCCTTTATGTAGGTGTGTGTGTCACCTCCCCTGCAGCTATTTATCTGGGCGCACGTACAGTGGGAAATGGCCAGGTGAGCCAGGAGTCGCTCTGTGATAATGCATTTTGGCTGCGTTCCTGCTCGCACTTTACCCTTTTGTGCTCTCAAGTTTTCCAAATGTTCTTTAAGGTGCCGTGTGACACGTCGTTAATATGTACATTACATGTGACCATTACATTTTGATGGGAAATTAGCTCTGCTTTTTTGACATGGTAACCCGCGCTGCGTCTAAACATTGTATTCAGAGTATTCCATTGCAGAGGAATGCCGGATTGTAGGGATTCCAGTACCATCATAAAGATGCAACTGAAATTCTTTGAAATATGCCGAATCATATTGGGGCGGGGCACTATTAAGCTCAACTGCCAACTCAATATAAAGACATGCAGGAGTTGCTGCATTACAGGCATTAAAGGTAATAATGTGCAATAAAACAAATTGTAATGTTGCAATGTTAAGTATCAGTTGTAACTGTAAATAACTTACTCTAGAGTGTGTCACTGCTCATACAAAAATACTTACTCAACAAAGTTAACGTCTTCTGGAACTAAAGCAGTTGTTATAAATGTTATACACAATGGAAATGCTTCTGACCCCCTCCCCTCTCTCTCTCTCTCTCTCTCTCTCTCTCTTTCTTTCTCTCTCTCTCTCTCCCTCTCTGACTCTCTCTCACTCCTTACTTTAACCTTAAACAATGGTGTCCATTTATATACAGATGTAATTGAGATTAATTTCCAAACCTAGGCTGAGATTAATGTAACATTTTCCGGTGTAACCAATAGTATCACGAACACAAAGATTGGCTGAATCAACCTTCTTCAGCTTAAAAAAACACCCCAATGACTCTATTAACACCCTAATTTGATATACTGTATGAAGGAATGTTATGGAGCTTAAGGGGTTTAAACAAAGAAAAGAGAGCTACTAGATCTTGCTTCTAGAATTGACCACCAAATTAAAAAGATCTTATTATTTTTTTATTCTTCTTAGATCTTTGATTAGCTACATAAATATTACCTTGATAGTGGCTGAAGCCAGATACTACTAATACCATTATGCTGTTGGAGATGTAATGGACAAAGAAATATTCAATTACGTCCCATTATATTCTAGAATTTTCCTGTAAATCTGTCATGCTGACACATTTTCCAGGAGATGGCGGTAGAGAGTAATGAGTGCAGTACAGTATTTCTACATATTAAAGGACTACCTAATTCCAAAGCCAAAGTTATTTATGATTGGAGGTTTTTGTGACAAGATTTCATCAAAAGTTACTTATAAAGATTCCTCAAATATTTTTTCATTAATAATACTCCTTAATTATACTCGCAATTTCCTTTTTAAATACATATTATAAATGTTCACCATAAGAAAGTATGGTGTTGTGAACACTTGGTGGTGTTTTTCAATACTTTTTTGAAATTGTAGGGAATTTTTGTGCATTTGAATTTGACCCTGGGACTTAGTCATAGTTGTAATATCAAGTTGCACAAATTTCAGAATATTACATTGACAGAATTTTGTCGAGACACATAAAAGTCACACTGACAATTGTGAGAGCTCCTTCTATAATAAATTATTGTCCACAGTGACCCTATGACAACCCTTATTAAAATACCAAAAGAAGGAAATAGTCAGCACTATGTTTGATGGAAAGCATTACAGTAGAGATTAAAATTCTTGAATTTCCAGGACAACGGTGGGAGAACCCAATGCCAGAAACTGCTGTAGTCTTAAGAAGGCATATGGATTGTAATTGTGGAATCGGTTTCTTCCAGGGCCGGGATAATCCTGTTTAAAAACATCAGCAAGGTGCTCAAGCTTTTCTGAGGATTCTTACACAAACAGAGCTTCATTGAAAAAGTGTCTGGGTGGGTGATGGGGAGCTGAAAACAACCATGTGTCTGCCTCTAAGGAAAAGAGAACAATGAAATCATCTATGTCATATGTCATGTATCCTCTTTGGGTTGCTCATATCCCATGCAACTTACAGTGTATAGCTTTTTCCACATGTAGCGATTTGTGCTTTAACTGAAGTTTTCCTTAAAATAATCATGTAAAATACATATTATTAAATTGCCATTTGACATTAATTCTATGAATGTTATCTTGGGGGGGTTAATTGTTGAGAGTTCAAAAATATACCAAAGGAAAAGTGTTGAGCTGAATGCATACAAAATCTGCTTTAACAACATCGACTTATAAATCCTTTCTACATCTAGTAAAATGCTTTCCGTCATTTTAACTTGAATATAGAAAAAACATCTACGTACCGTTTAAAATGATGACAAGATATGTCAGTTTTTGGACAACTGCATCATGTTGGTTTAATGAAGAATCATACAAAACTAGATAAGCAGTTTTTCTCGAACTAAGCCGACAGAACAGTTCAGAAATAACCTGCTGTGTTTTTGCACTTTTCTACAATAGGCTCCCATGCACTAGGTCCCATATCTTAGAATGAGGCTAATATCACTAGAGCCTCTCTTCAGTGTTAACTATAGAGCACCTGCTTACATTTATTCATTTAGCAGACGCTCTTATCCTGAGCAACTCTTGGTTGGTTCTGTGTGGCTCAGTAGGGAGAGCATGGCGCTGACAATGCGCTTAGGTTGTGGATTTGATTCCCACTAGGACTACATATACTGAAAAATATATGCATTCCCCACTGCAAGTCACTTTGGATAAAAACGTCAGCTAAATGGAATATGTATGCATGTTTGAATATGGGTCAAACGGTACCATTCTCAATCCTTGCAAACATACAGACGTTTGTATGTGCATACAAAAAGGTTAGTGAAAGAGCATTAACAATACCAATACTTTGTACTGAGCTTTGAGTAGCAAATTTAAGGTACTGTTACCTCATACATGAGTTATGAGTTGGCCAACCATTGTTATGAGCCAAAAACATTCCAGAAGAAACCTTAGGCAAGAGTAAAAATGTAACCCTTGCCTAAATTCATCATTCTGTTGTGTTAAAAGGACAAAAGAACACTGCGGCGAGACTGAATTGGCCAATCTCTGACTGCGTGCTTGGGACTCCCTCCGTGTACAGCCTCTCAGACGATCGGCTGCAGAGGGACGCCCTTCCCCAATACGTGAGTGCAACCGCACCGTACGCGCACGGAGAGTTATGTGCAAGACGGAGCAAGCAAGAAAGGGCCGGGGGAAGCGGAAGGAGGGCCAGTCGCTTCGTCTGCAGGCTTACTGTTGGAATGTTAATCCCACTAATGTATTACAGTTGGAGCAGGAGACCGCGGTTTAGGCCGGCCCGGGGGTGGTGGGGGCAGGGGGTTGGGTTGGGTGGTTGCAGTGGGGGGGCAGCAGCCTTGCAACAGAGATGAGTGACAGCGGGGGCTTTCATTTGGGGGTTGAGGATAATGCACAGGAACTCGGGAGTGCAATTAAGGGCTTCTTTTTAAAAAAAAGACACCGTCGTATTGTGGGCGTGAATTTAAAAAAAACAAAAAGAACAAAAAGACCTGGCTCCCTTGCGTTATAACCGCTCAGGGGCAATGTTTAGACAGGTTCACCTTTCAAGCGACATTGAAAGGCAAAGGAGAAGAGGCAACCTTTCACCATGGGCCAGGGTAGGCTCCGAACTATTGTGTTGTCATCTCCGTCTCATCGAGGTATGAACGTGTCCTGGAAAGCTCCACCCTTCGCTAATTACATAGATTGACTAATTCCTCGTCTCCGAGCTGTGTGGTCTTCCGAATCGCAGTCCCACCCTCCAGGTCTGCTAAGCATGTTCTTATTGTGAGTTGCTTATCACATGAAGGAAAGTCTGAGAGCCCCAAGACAAGTTTATAAATAAATCTGCTTTTAACCGCAGGAGGGCAAGTTTGAGCCGACCACCGTTCGTAAAGCCCGCACATAATGGAACTCATCAAGGGACTTTAAATGGTACTGGATCGCTCAGACAGAGTATGCCTGGGCTTCATTGAAAACTGTCAGACACCTTTGAACATTAGATCAAAGTGCAAAGTATTTCATCAATAAAGTCACTAGAATGGTGTTCTCTACTGTCACGTGTATCTCAGCTACTGATTGAAAAAAAAGGTGTGTGTACCTGGTTTGGTGACCATATTGAGTTTTAACCCTTAAGAACACCCACCACGAGAAGGCAATTTATGGAATAGGCAAATTGTAGACTTTTGTTTTGCAGTGAAAAATTCTTAAATCCTTGCGGAGACTGAAGTGACTTGTAGTGTCTATGTTTTTCACACAAATTATAATTTTTGACATTTTATTATGCACATCAAAATCCATACCAAGTGGACAACCGAGTTGTGCCTTTGAAGCCTCAAAATACAGATGTCAATAAACTGTGTGCATGCTATCATACAGTGATTTAAAAAATTGAAGAAACATGATGCATGGTGGCATAAATTTTGAAAAAATATTGTGTTTAGTCTTTGAAATGTGGACAGATGCGACGACTGCATGCACAATTTGTTTTGTAATAAAGTCCACTGCTGACATACACATACAGATCCCTAGGCTTACATGTACAGTACCTCCAAATATATTCACACCCTTGATAAAGATGAGCAAAGAAGGCTGTATAAAATAAACAGTACAGGTAATGAGCTATGTTGTATGCTCAAAAAATGGGAAAATCTGATTATTTTATACTAGCACAATTGCTCAGAGAAAATGATTTTGTTTAACAAGTAATTTTCTTTTCCCCCCAAAATATATTATTTGCACCCCTAATAATTATTTTGAATAAAATCCCCCCAAAATAAATCTGCATTAACATGCTACTTGTCAGTTCATCTCAATCTTAAGGAACTGCATTGTGGCTTCCTGTTCCACTGGGGTATAAAAATGAGGTAACACACATGTAAAATACATTTGTCATCCATTACTATGGGGAGAGGCAAAGGACTGTCAGAAGAAACAAGACAAAGGGTTGTTGACCTTCAAAAGTCAGGAGATGGTTACAAACAAATACATCAAAAACTAAAAATAACTATTTCCACTATTAAGTCAATAACTAAGAAGTTTAAAAACACTGGAACAGTGATAAACTTGTCTGGTAGAGGACGCAAGTGCATCTTGCCCCCATGCAAAGAAAAGTCCAAGGGCCTCAGTTGGAGATCTACAAAACTTGGTTGCATCTTGGGGGACACTTCTTGGGGGCACAAAGTCTCTAAATCTACCATCAGATCAGCCACCTCCATGCCAATAGATTTTTGGAAGGGTTGCCAGAAAAAAAGCCTCTATTGGCAGCAATCAACAAAAATAAGCATTTGTTATAGAGTCATGAATATAGGGTCAAGTGATAAACGGCATTAGAACTCTGATTGGAACCAAGAGTTATGGCCAGTTGAGACCAAAATGTGGGTTTTTGGCCATACGCACAAGCGGTAGGTTTAGCGTTGGAAGAAGGACACTGACGCTTAAAATAATGTCATACCAATGGTGAAATGTGGTGGTGGATCTTAGATGTTATGTTGTAAGGAGAAAGGGCAAGAGCAGGAACTGAGTGTGCAGGACACCCATTATGACCAGGGTGTTCACTCCTAACATCGAGACAGTCGAAGCCCAGAAGAAAGTTGTGAAATGCCACCTTCCCTCAGGGTATTCACAAGGCCAGGCTCAGAGCAAGATCGCTCAATTTCCAAAAGTCATATTCCCGTCATCTTTCAGTCCTCACAATAAACCAAAAAAAGTTTAATTCCTCATTAAATGTATTCAACATTTGGCAGGTCGTGCAAATAGCTCCCGAAACAAGCAATATATTAAAACACCAGCCCGGGCTGTCTTTCTCTTCTGATTAATTTGTATTGTTAATAAGATCTGAAAGTCATTCCTTTCAGACTTTAATTTCTTTAATCCTCTTTTAGAATATATTGCGAAAAGAGACCGTAAGAGCTGACATTTTTGCCTGGTCTGTTTATATTTTTAATACTAATTACTGTGAAGCCACTTTCTGCTTAAGGTCCCAATTATATTAATTACATTTTCAAAGTTTTAATTTAGTGCTCAGGCCCCATGACATCAATACACTTTATCCTAGATTAAAAATATAGTGAACAATAATTAAACCATCTTCTCGAACAATACGTTAAATTAGCAAATTAGTTAACATGGTGGTACAGATGGTCCTGGTATTCCACTCCGTATGGTTCTGAATATCTGTTATGTAATTGACGGTTTTCATTATTAAATTTGGCATAATTTGCGTGAAGGTTTATATCATTGTGTTAATAGGTAGTCTCACTCAGGTACCATCTATGCAGAAAATAAAAATGACATTTCATTGCAAGGTGAATTCCATATCACAAGCCTATTCCTAAGCTTGTGATATCAGTCGCTCTTAAAAGGCTCCAAGAACGGTCCTATCTGGACAGTATTTACATAGATCATTTACATTATTTCATGCATAACCCCTTGAACCCTCGAGCCCTCATTTTGGGCGTTGTCAGAGACACGCTCCCAACTTTAATGGCTGTTCCAATCAAGGTGAGGTTGCTGAATGTAAAACAGTATCCCATAAATCACCATGAAGGTCCATGTCTGACCAGCCCCTCAAACAGGTGGTGGCAGTAATGCTCCTTTATGATGTGTTCCGGTGCCACATAAAGCCACAGAAAACTGATTTACACCATTGATAAGACTCACCTCCCAAGGACAGGAGACTAATGTAAAGTACCACTACTTTTACTACTACTGCTAGTATTATTATTATTATTATTATTATTATTTATTATACATTGTTCTATTTATTGAAAATGACCTTGGCTATTTTTTATTCAATGTTTTTATTTGTGGTAGTGATAAACAGATGTATTGATAATGATTACAGACAACACAATTATGTTCTCAACGGGGATGTTTTTATATTAAAGGGATTCAAGCATTGCTACACGTAGGAACTCTAAATGTACTGTACCTTTATTGGCGTGCTGGATTGTGCTAGTAATTGGTACACTACATTTATTTGAGTTCATACATGCCTAGCTGGATTACCATCTTTGAAACAACTACAGTTCCCAAACTTTGTTCAAACACACACTGTGGTCTGTGCCATTCACTGATAATGGCAAGGGTAGTGGTGCTTGATTGGTGATGATTTTAAGGTATTTTCACAAAGCCACATTTTTTTAACTCTTTCTCACCTCAATGCCTCAGGCCCTGGAATGATTGCTTGGCAACAATGTCACGCCACATCACAAAGCGAGAGCTCTTACTGAGGGCTTATGGGTAACGTTGGAACTCAGTCTATGTGAATTAGGCATGTCCACTTTCCCCGGGGTCTGTTTTCAACCACTTTGCTTTCCAGAGACCCTAACATTGCCTTCAAGTTCACATTCAATATACACGTCAAATGAAAAATGTAAGTATCTCAGATACTTACAAGTATCTCAAGATAAATCTCAGAATGCAGTTACATTGCAGTCCCTACAATACAACAGTGTTTGCCAGTTTCCTGGCACCGCCGAAGAAAGGCAAAGAGGCTTGAGCCGCAGCAGCAGTGTGATGAAGGAGCAGGGGCCACTGGAGCCAGCCAGCCAGCCCGCTTCTACCTCCGCAACTGGCACTAAATATTCTCTGCACTTGGAACAATACTCACTCCACAGCGGCGATGAGACTCGAGCTTATTTGTTATTCATTTGGCTTTGCAAATGTGGCACGGCACTGCCATTGTGTTTTTTCAGCTCGGCACATGGGTCTGTTTCCCTGAAGGACCAAAAGTCCCCATAGATATTTATAGCTTGTAAACGGAGACATGAATGTTTGCGGTCTTAATGTTAATCTGTTGTTGACTGTAATTGCAGCAGTATTGGTCCCAAGGAAATTTAAATGGCAGCTTAACTTATTACAAGATCAAATGGCGGACTTCTCCATATACTGTATAGTGTTTCTTGGCCGTAGTACAAGCGCGACAATAGCCAAATATAAGATTTGACATGTTTTCCCTCCATTGTTCAGTTAAAATAATGTGTGTCGTTCGGCTCAACATACAGAACTTACCCAAAAAAGTTTTTTTGTCAAATGTGATATAAAAATCTAAAAAAACATTCCTCAAATATCTGGTTGTGTCTAACTCTTCGTATTTGTGTATGCACTTACTTGTGGATACTGACCATTTTAATGTGTTCTCCTTTAAGGGGAGTTAAGATGAGCAGCTACCCTTTTCAGTTTGTTGGTTGAAGATGAGCACTGATGAGGCACATGTGCTACGTTTAAATATTAAATATATGTACAGTGGGTATAATAAGTATTCACCCCCTTTGGTATTTTTCACATTTTGTTTTCCTACCTTGTGGAATTAAAATGGATTTAATTTGGATTTCTTGCCACTGATCAACACAAAATATAATGTCAAATAAAAAAATGTAAAACAACAAGCTTTTTATTAATTAATTACAACAACAAAAAATCCACAGTAAAGTATTCACCCCCTTGACTTAATACTTGGTAGAAACACCTTTAGCTGCAATTACAGCTGTAAGTCTATTTGCGTAAGTCTACCAGTTTTGCAAAACCGGACACTGCAATTTTCACCCATTCTTCTTTACAAAACTGCTCGAGCTCCTTTAGGTTGGATGGGGACCACTGGTAAACAGCAATTTTAAGATCTTTCCACAGATTCTCAATGGAATTGAGGTTGACTTTTTATACCCACGTGTATATACAGTATATATAATTGTTTTGTTTTCAGCTTTGCTTTGTATAATCAAAGGCATCTCAATTTTCTGTCTCACCTTTGCATGTGCTCTCACAAATCATAGAACGGTGGGACAGTACTCAGTACAGCTGTGTATGTGCTGTCACATGGTCTCTGTGGGTCTTAGGCTGGATAGTGGTGACATAGTGATGGATGCATTCTAAACCTCAGACTATTACAAGCCTACATGGAGAGATATATTTAAAGTGATATATTTACCTTTTTTTTTTTACCTCCTTATGTTAAAATCTATGTATTTACTTCCTGCATTGTTGTACATTGTAGTTTTTTTTTTCTTTGATAGCATGTTGATTTGTTGTTGTTTTTCTTTTTTCTCCTTCTTTTTCTGGTGTGCAGTATGTTCCCTGAGGCACAGTGCTGACCAGAGGAGGATGGGCTCCCCCTCTTGGGTCTGGTTCCTCCTAAGGTTTCTTCCTATTTGTTCCACCTAGGGAGTTTTCCTTGCCACGGTTGCCTTAGGCTTGCCTTTGTGGGGGTTCAGGCTGGGGTCTGCCGTAAAATGTATTGTGACAAATATTTTGTGAAACGTGCTATACATTTGATTTAATTTGTTGATCTTGGCATTTGGAACAATTTTACTTACAATTTTCAAGTAAATTCAATTTTAGTTTGTAAAATGGTCACCAAAATGATTTATTAGTGGTGCTTTAAAACAGCATTTTTTTTATCAAATATAAATTCAGTTTGAAGAAAATGTTGAAATATGATAAAATGCCTTTAAAAGACTTTTACTTTATATCTGTCACTTAAAGGTACCATTGCAAGCATTGTGAATATTAGTATAATGTGAGTTGACTGCATTTTATATGATACTTTAATTAAGATGAAATAAGCTATATTATTATGAAGATGTTATATTGAAAAACTGTTAATATATTTTTTACAAATAAATATTTGGCCAGCAATATCAATGATAGTCAGATTTGTCCAATTCAAATATTTTAATATTATTATCCAAAAAAAAATATTTGATGGTCTTAAATCTACAGCTTGATTAATACAACGCAACCATAAGCACTTGAAGTCAGCATTTATTTTAACATTGAATAATTATTAGTATGGCTTGAGACATTTTAAATGTTGTCTGGAATTGTCCAAAATAAACTTGAAAGACTTAAAAGTGTTTACACTTTGGCGAGATACTGATTCTGTAGACTGAAAAGTCTGTTGTGGAATGTCTGCAGAAAAGGGAAAGACTGGTTTGGCTAGCTTTATCCTTAGACTTAAATCCCTCAGAAGTTGTGACCTGCCTTTGAGGATGGCTTCTGTTAAAATCCCAACTTGCCAAATACGTTTTTTTCTTCTTCGTTTTTTTAGGTTGTGGAAAGTTGTGAAAAAACAGATTTTGTCATTTTGTTACAAAAAGTGTTTGGGGTGGTAGGGAAAAAAATAAACATTGGGAAACCATTGTTTCAAAGTTGTTAGTCACTACAAGCATACACAACCTTACTGTGATGTCATAAAAAATTGCAGAATCATTTTGTGCTAACTGGGAAAGACCCCCATTACATTACATTTCATTAAAAAATGTTGCTCTGAGGATCTCTGGTCGTGTTTTCCAATATTCAGTAAACATTCATACTGAATGGTTAGGCTGTGGGGAGGCTGTGTTTGTATGGTGTGACCAGGCAGCAGCACCGAAACAAGCAGGATGAGAAACAACATGAAAACAAAGCTGGATTTTATTATGACGACAGAAATTGCGACACGTTAGGAGAATTTGGTTTGTTCCTGACTTTTGCTCTGATCTCAATTAATTTAGGTAGATATGAAGGTTTGGCCTTTATCAAGTTTGATTATCAATCGCGACATGCTGTTATTCAATAACATGATCACGGAAAGTATCTTTAATTTGTTTTAATGTAAGTTTCAGAACACGTGTAAGGCCTGGATTTAATTAAAATATGTCCTTAACTTTGATTTACAAATAAATGCAGGTGTTAGATTTTTGCTTCACAAGAGTTTGGCCAGTTAACATTAACTGAACTGGCCAAACTGTGTTTCTGACAAAAAAATTAACTTTTGTCTTTATTTATAAGCCAAAGGAAAAATGTTGGTTGAATCCAAACCCAAGACACCAGACAGACCAAACCTGAGTGAATTTGAGAGCATATCTAATGCACTACAGTGAAACATTGTTTTGTTATGATTACAGGTGGTCAGGATGAGCAAGGACTGGGTTTGTCACATAAAAACCTGCCTTAATTAAAATGAAATCTGTCTTATCTATATCTGTTGTGTGTCTTCATATATTACATATTACTACCATATAATTGATCAACTTTTTACATTTAAGTGCGGTTGTGCTGTGCGTTATGGATTCTTAAGTCCTATTTAATCAGCTCTATTTTTTGTCATTATGGTGGTTCGTATAAAAATATTGGATAATGTAATAACAATGCATTATCTTGTCTGCAAGAATATAAGCGAGATTTACTCTGACAAATGTTGATAGGTTTACCATCAAATTAGCAATTAACATTGAATTTACTTCATAGGTTTTCCAAAGTACAAATGAATCTCAGGAGAAGATCAGACCAAGCGCATAATAACGTTGAATACTTGGTACATGTCCAACCAGAAACTTCAGAGAGGGGAAGTGATTCAGTGTCGTTGCACTTTACAACACTTAATTAAATTCTCTAGTTATAGTTTTCCCTGTTTATCCTGCTGTCTGCCCTTATGTGTTTTGCTGTGAAAGGCGCTCAGGATGAGAGCATCTGCAAAAATGAACGCGCTGTAAAGTAATGTAATGTCTGTTCTGAATATGAAGGGCAGGTATTACAGATGCTGGAGCCCCTTCGCTTCGTCTTCCAGGGAGGGAGACCGCACGCTTAAACAGTGTTGGCACCATCTGGAACGATCCGAGAGGCACTGTACCAAAAATGCCTTGCTGTTAAGGGATAGCCCGGAGAGCCCACCGAGGCTGTCACTCCAAGTGTAGGTCAAACGTATCAATGGCGGAACACGAACACATACAGAAGTATCTCCCAGGCTATTGGATAACATTGCAGTAGCATTGAGGCAACGCTAACAAAACCTTATGGCAACGTCGCAGGAACGCCGTAGGTCGCTACGCTAAGGTTGTGGGCCAGAAATAAAGACATTAGAGGAGAACTGGTTATCTTCTTCAATGGCGTTTTTCTTATACATGAGCTTTTCATAAAAACAGACAAAGCAGGCTACACCAGAAAAAGCTTGTTTTATAACAACTGCACTCTTACATACATTTTTTTACAGTCATGGACTCCCTTTTTTTGTAACACCACACAAATCTATATATTCAATGGCTTTTTTTTGTTGCCTCTTTTACTTAATCTAATTCTTATTCTCTGGTGGATGTGGAAATTGTTGTTTTGTTTCTTTTCTTGGTTTTTATTTTTCTCATTTTTTCAAAGGCTACTGACCGCCGACGTTCCCTGTCCATCCGACAGCCACCTTCGACCTGCTGAGGCGAATGGAATTCGTAACAAAGATTAAAATTCCTAAAGAATGTACTCATAGTACGTCAGTCTAGGTTCTGCTCTTCAAGAACATGCTTTTTCATCTTCAAAGTACTACATTTTATAGATATTTATGTCACATACAAAACAAGGAAAAAGTCTGTTATATACATCCTCTAGCTGCTGTTACAACCACAGGTCCCCTTTACATCGGTTGTAATCGGCACTGATGATTTCACGTGCGCCAGCATCGGCCACCAGTTTTTGTAAAAGCATTGTTTTTTTGTGTTTTTTTGTGTTTTTTTCTAGTTTTTTTCCTATTCACTCTACTCATGCAGTCCAAAATGACAGTGGACATGTTTATTTTAATCCTTTGTAACAGTTGGTCAGGTCAACAACAAAGTCTCAATAAAATTTCAAATGAGTTCCTTTGAAGTGTGGTCCATCGCAAAGCGGTATTTATTGAGAAGCTTATTCCTGTTGCGTATATCTTTAAACAAAAAAAAATACTTGTTGCTAACCAGTCCATCTTGTTGTGCGATTCGTCAAAGTCAGTGATAACGCACAAATGAGGGGAAAGGGGGTGGTTTCCACGAGGGGGGAGCGTTGGAGGGGGAAGGGTCAAGGGGAGGGGGGGTGGGGGCGGGGTGTTGGGTGTCTTCATACGGGTCGGTCCACTGCGTACTGGCAGGGGCTTAGGTTGGACACCGGGTTCTGCACTGCTGGGTAGGCGAAGTTGGCGTGCTGCTTGGCCTTGAGCCGCAGGCTGGCCAGGCTGGAGTTGCACGTGTCTCTGTACATGTAGGGGCTGGCCGTCGTGGCGTAGGGGCAGGCGCTGGCAGACACGGCCGAGTTCAGGGTGGGGCTGTTGAGGTTGTTGAGGTTGCCCAGGTTGTTGAGGCCGGAGCCGGGCACCCCAGTTACCGCTGAGGGCACCATGGAGGAAGCCAT
The DNA here is from genome assembly GCA_029706075.1 of Aldrovandia affinis. Lineage (NCBI taxonomy): Eukaryota > Metazoa > Chordata > Actinopteri > Notacanthiformes > Halosauridae > Aldrovandia > Aldrovandia affinis. The sequence goes on along the minus strand of JAINUG010000002.1, from coordinate 9,452,198 downwards.
GTTCATAGAAGAGATGGAGCTGGGGGGGGAGAACATGGGCTGGGAGGTGAGGGGGCTGACGTTCATGGAGTTGAAAAAGGGGAAGCTCTTGGCCGACAGGGGGCTGCTGGCCAGGCTCTTGGTGGCCCAGTTGTTGTAGGAGTAGCCCGAGTACATGTCGTCGTATGGCTGCATGAGTCCGTTGAACTGGGCGCCGAAGCCGTTCTTGCAGAGCTCCGCCTGCTGGTTGCGCTCCCTCTTCCTCCACTTGGCCCGTCGGTTCTTAAACCATACCTGCCGGGACACGAAACAGAAACAAAATGTCAGCCAATCAACTGGCAGCAGTCAGAGCATGACCAGCCAATCGGAGTTCCTTAAACATTGTTTCTTAAATCACACCAAAGGCAAAATGCTAAACGCGTCAGCTAACTAACTAGGGGGCACAGGCGATGATCAGCCAATCGGAGCTCATTAAACGCAATTCTTAAACCATGCCCGCTGGGAGACAGGTGTCAAACACGTCAGGCTATTACCCAGATTAACATTTTAGATGAACAAGGCATTCATACCCATCCAACTGAAGTGACGATAATTTGTTTGCCTGAGGACATCACCAGCAGGTAGAGTATCTCTTTTTCACCTAGTTAAGCCTCGCAGCACAGATGCATTAAAGAAAATCTTAATTCTGTAGAAAAAAGGAGACGCTGCCCCAAAACCATTGTAACAGCTTTAGGTTTCTCACATGAAGTCCGTTTAGCCTTAGGGTTAGCAATCCCAACTGCGGGACCTCCCAATTTGCGCAAGCCGGCACAAGGCCGGGAGACAAAAACACAGCGCAACCTGCCTTCCCTTCCATTGTGTCGGGAATGACTCATATATAACCGAAAAGAGGAGTGTGCTTCTAGCAAAGTGCATCACGTCACAGACATGCGGTTGAAATTTTTGAGAATAATTATGTTTTAACTACACTTGGGGCGTAAACAACGTACATTACACCAGAAAACCCTTTATTTCAAAACAGCCAAAACACTCATTCCATTCTGGGTCATGGGTCATACCCTTTTTCGGAGCCAAAACCCTGCCAGTTCACGACTGTTCAGTATGTGAAAGCCACGTTTGAGACTGAGTGGCTCTTTTAGCCACAGCTCATCTGAATGTGATGCCTAGCATGACAACCCACTCGACAGCACCAGTCTGTCCCAGGGCTGTCACCACAGTCCATTTCTGTAATGCTGAGCATCAAAGAGAAAGGCCAGGGTATGGCCAAGCTGCAAACTGAACTCACAAACTTCTTGAGTCAGGGCGGGCATTGGCCACAAAACCAACTCTCTGGGGATCTAGTTTCATTTTCAAAGTGCAATGCGCAGACGCTCGCGTTAATTCAGGATGGTGGCAAATGAAGGCGTGTCCAACTTCATTCAGATAGTTTCGTGACAAGAGATGGCATTGCACCTGCGGCAGAGTTGTAGAAGGGATTGGTGAGGGTTTGGTTTCATTATGGCCAATCGGATCATCAACTTTTTTCCCCCTTTACTACCAGTGCATTAACGCCATAGCAAACTGTCAATTTTGTCATGTCTGATGAAGAGCAAGCGCCTTGGCTTGCGAAGAGCAATTTATGAGACCTGCTTTCAGGTTAATTATGTGCTCCATACAATAACATTTTTATTATGGAGCACATCATTGGACAGTGTCAGGCGGAAATAAGACGGGAGGAAGATGTTTACCGCATGTTAGTTTAGTTTAGTTTGTGTATTTTCTTCAAAGCCTTCTGTATTAAAACCTGTTTATTAACTGTATTAACTATGTTTTATTGATGCACTTGTGATGCTCCGCAGCCAAAAGATCCCTCCTTTCCCATTCACTCTGTCTCTCTAACCTCCACAATCTTCATGGTATTTCCGTGTGATACGCCATCCAATCATGCACTCCATTTTATTGCACTGAACGTTTAATATATATATATATTTTTTTTTTATTTTTTATTCTACTTTTTCCACATTTTTCTCCCAATTTGGTTGCCAATTATACCCTCTATTTATCTCAATTCACCCTCCCCCACGAGTCCTCCGGGTTGAGACACTATTTCAGGGCCAATTTTATCCACCTCTTCCGAGACGGAATTCTACCACGGACGCCTTTTTCCTGCTCCTCGACAGACTCATGCCAGCTCACCCTCCCCCTTCCCCCGGAGGCGGACAGCCAAACGCCACCTCCGATCAGGGCTGACGACCAGGGCCGGTCTGGTAGAGATGCGGGTTTCGAACCGCGTCCCTGACAGGCAGCGCACACCACACCGGACCAGCCAAAGTGTGGTGCGTTAGACCGCTACGCTATCCACCAGCCCAAACGTTTAATATTTAACATCACAAAAAACAGTACACATATATACACATACATACATGCTTTTAAAATAAATAATTTATTTATTTAAAATCTTACACATTATGATGAGTGTGTGGAGATGGTCTCTCTCTCATTCAAGTGCACTGAACCACTCCTTACTAGTGCAAAGCTTCAATACTTTGAACTGGTTTGTTGCATACAGATTACATTTCAAATAGTTGTTTATTGAACGGTTTGCTAGGTAAAGTAGGTAAAGCACAGAATATCTACAGAGCATGTGTCTTGTGTGATGGGGCATTTCTTACTTGTCTGCCCGATCTGTTCACGTGTGCGTATTAAAAATGTCACCAAACTAGCACATAACGCCAGCATTTGACTTAAGAGCTCAGGTGGATGACCATGCAAACAAATTATCAGACACCAAATTTGCACAGCCCTTTTGTTTTTATTGACGCCCTCCCCCATTGCACCGCCTAAGCCACATTGACGCAGACGCCCTTATTGCAGGTCACAAGACTACAAATAGGAATATTCCTTTGCGACAGACAAAACTAGCAAATCTACTATGGCCCGGGTGCATTTTCGCTACCATCCTTACCAAACTACAACACTTTATGTGAAAGCCTGCCACATTGATGCAGTACTTCTAAAGAGCCTTGTGCTTCACACATGAGTACGTATGTGTGTTTAACACAGTTATGCCATGCAATTGCACACTGTTCCTGAGAAACTTCTGTAACAACTCTTTGGCGACTTGATACATTTGCGTGATTAAATAGTGTAATCGAAGCTCATTTATTTAAATTAAATCATTCAATTATATAAATTATGAGTTCCTGCTGAAAGAAAATATCAAGTAAGGCGGAAGATATTTAATTTGGGTCCCTGAGAGGAAAGATGTGCAAGTCATTATTTCTTGTGGGCACATTTTTATGTTTTGTTTGCGAGCCTTCATTTTTTAAAGATAAATTCATAGCAATTAGGTTTACAATGATTAAAAAAGAAATCTTGAAAAATATATACAAACAGTGGCAACATTTTAATAATGTATGTTATAAATAAAAAACTGAAAGTAGCTTTAAAATGAGCAGTAGTACAAATTTTCCAGACCTGTTCCATTATTTTTTTTGTTATGTATCTGCTACTACTATCCCTATACATACGATTTAATGCAGAAGCTAAATGAAATTAGAGTGTGTTCAATTTAAAACATTTCAAATCTAACTCTCATTAGTAATAGACTATGAACTGCATGGGAAACAAAGGTATCAGGCAGATGTAATATGTGCTAAGTTTAAATTGCACACTGAGACACTGACAAGGAGACACTTTTTAAGATTATGTAAGAGATGTCCAGACATGGTAAGTGTCTATACAATTTATTTCATGAACAGTGCTCAGGTTTTTGTGAATCCTCATGTTAATACCTAAAACAACAGTGCCTGAATGATTTTACAAATAATTCACATGACTCATGCTCATTGTTATCTACCTTCCAAAAGGGCCTCAGATTTTTTTTTCTGTACCTGGTCAGGTTTGAAAACCAGGTTTTTACCTCAAAAAATCTCAAACAGACTTGCTACAGTGATACAGAGACATGGAATCAGTCAATATTTGCCCCTAACTTACATTTAAATGCAAAAGTTTGATCAGCAATCACCAAAATTACATTTAACAAATCACATTTTTAAAAATGCGATGGGAAAGGTAACACATGCATGTATTGTTTATCAAAAGTTCAAATGTTGATTGAATCCAGACAACTGTCAGAATGCTATGCCCCGGTTTTGTGGTGCCATCCTGTGCAGCACAGCCCGCTCACATTCCCAGATGAGTCCTGGTGTTGCTGTCAGGCTCACTTTCATCCCCAGCTTGTCATAGCGCTCGCGGGGCATCATATCGACGTCTCTAAAGCAGAACTCACCCATAACCCAAACCGTGAGCATGTTATTACAGACTGTCTGTTTACGTGTTGCAGTAGTGTCTGTTTCCTGTGCTCAAATGACTACAATGACAAGGCAGACCTGGAGTACTCCCCTGATTTCAGTTGTGTTCTGTCCTTTCTGAGAGTGCGCTGAGCTGGCCCTTGGTTTGTGGGTAATGGTCAGCGTATCGCACGCAGAGGAAAGGGATGTCTATTCCGTGAAGCCTTTCAGACGCAAGGTCTCCCGTGATTTTACTACGCATGTATTTGCTTTTCATTAGTATGCGCCGGGGGGGAGAGATCTGAGCAACCAGCAGATCTGTGATCCGCCCGTTCCAACCGCATTATACCATTCTCACAGCACATCAGCGTTGGGAGAGCAGTTGGCTTTGTTGGCCACGTCCGTCGCGACAGGCCAGTTTTGGTTCCAAACTGGATTTATTTATTCTCCAACACTTTATATGGCATTAAATGGCATTCGATTATCTGCGGGGATGAGCCCTCGGGCACCGTTCCCGACCTTGTTCACACAAACTATCGCAAACACAATTTACACATAATAGCTGGTGTAAGGCCTTACGAATCTGCTCAAACTATACTTTTTAGACATCGCTCTTTCCTATTTGAAGGGCACACAGAATTATCATTTGAACAAACTGAACTAAGGGGAAATGTTTGTTAGGGCGTATCAAGCATACTGTACTGGATGTTTTGTCCTGTCAGCTGAGTTCATATTCAGTTGGTTATTAATGTTTTCCAAAGCATTTTTAATGAACTGCAATTTCAGATTATGTATGTGTGTTAAACTGTGATTATAAACTGTCGATATAAAAACATCCCCAGGTTCTCTATAAGTGACAGTTAATTCACTTATAGTGTTCTTTATAGTTTTCTTTATCGTACATAGGTTCTTATCGGTACTACACTTAATGTTTGCTCTGGTTTGTTTTATTTTATTAAATTGTTTTCCAGTGGTATTTCTTTAAGGTGTTGTTATATGTTTGCTCCTTTGTGATACATTTGTATTGCTGTATAATACCATGTATAACAATGATGTAAGAAAGAAAATGAGACTGAAAGAATAGAATAAAATATTGTTCAGAATAAGTGATTGTGCCAATTAAGCAATTAAAAGCAGAGTTTGAAGCAAACCCCAGTATACATGGACCCCGTCCAGTTCGGTACTCTTGGCCTAATGGATCTTTTTTGTGGTGTGTGTGTGTGAATGTGTGAGTGTGAGTGTCAGTGCTGTGTTAAAATGTGTTCCTGACCTTACTTGACCGCCTTAGTTTTAGCTTAGGTTTAAATGAATTTACACCTATTATATCCTCCTTATAGTGTATTCCAACACATATCTTATTCACAACCAAGAAAAAATATATATATATTTCTCGTCATGTTATTTGTGAATTCTTCATTGCTTGGCCGTTTATTGGCAACAAGGAACTGAACGCTCCGGACACTTTTCTGATGAGGCAGTTCCCGACCCCCTGCTCCCGGGCTTGGAGATGTATCAGGAATGCATACTTTTTAAGTGACATAATTCAACAAGGCAGAAATGTATTTTGGATGTGCAGTCAGAATACGTGTGCAGTCAGGATTAATGTGGAACACATGAGGTTCAAAAGGCCACCGATAGATATTCGGATTTGAATAGCGTCCGCCCTGTTGTTCTCTCAAAACAACAACCAAGACTTTGCGCTATGTGACCTTTCATCCGGCCAACATGAACTTGATCCACTGCTCCTCAGATGCTCAAGCAATTGCAGCGTCACCCACAGAAATGCGTTCGGAAGCAGCACGCCGTGTGCCCAAACTTCTAATCGTGAGTGGGCATTTTCAGGTCGGGACACGGTGGACTGAAAACAAATCTCTCTAAATGAGATTCGATTAGATTGTAAAGCACATATACCACATCTTGCCTGACATTTGTGAAGTAGTGGCGCTGGCGCTCTAAATCTGTCCTAATCCAAATTAATTCATATCGGTAAATGTTACCCTAAAGGGTATTAAAGAGTTTAGTCATGGATTGCAAATTCTCAAAGCAATGCCTGTTTACAACATTTACCCTTAAGTGGTAATTATACCGTCGAGGCCAAAGTGCGCTTCCTCTTTCAGGGGAACACTGAAACTAGGCTGGAGTTTGAGCGTCCCCATAATGGACACTCGAGAAAGGGAAAGATACCTTTTTGTAAACTAAAGGAACATGCTAATGACAACACAGCGTAGACAGGGGTTTGCCCCCAATATTCAAAACAGTCATATCTGCCCCCCCCCACAATAATTTGTAGATATTAAACATTCCCTTTCATTATGCCCCCCCCCACCCCACCAATATTTAATATGTGGTTACGTCCTTGCAGCACAGCACTATGAACACACGTAGCCTAGGTTTTTATTAGATGTTTTGTGCATAACACCATGGGATTAATAATATGAGGATGCAAGCATGCCCTGGCCACGGCTGCTGGAGTTACAGAGTGGCAAAGATGCTTAATGCTGTTACATCTCACTTACAAACACCCGGGAGATTAAAGTGTTATTCTGCTTTGGAAGTACCACTTACAGGCTAGCAATTTGGAGTTGTAAATGTTTCTCACTATTAATCCACGTACAATAATAATAATAATGCCTCCGCTCGTTGTGGAAATCCAGTATAACACTATTGTGACGCTCTATTGATGAAGGAAATACTGGCGCAATGAATAAATGCAGCCTGATGCCCAAGCTTTTTATTTGCACTCATTTAACCCTTACGCTATAAAAATGAGAGCAAGAATACAATTTAATAAGCACATCTTTTCGTACAGTTATACAATCGTTGACTGTCTTTAAGAAATTATAGAGGGCAGTAATTCACCGCTATTTATGACTATTTCAACTTCTAATTTCACTTATCCTTATTTGTCTTCGGAAGTGCAGTATCCTAAGCTTTGTGGCACTTTAGCCGAGTAGCCTAACGCTGTCTTATATATGCTCTTAACCCCATATATTAATGATATATAATATGCAATATGAAATGCATATGTCAATATACGTAACTCACCCTGACGCGCGCCTCTGTGAGGTTCGTCCACACCGCGATTTCCTCCCTCGTGCTCATGTCTGGGTAGCGGTTCCTCTGAAAAGTGGCCTCCAGCTCCTGCAACTGCTGGCTGGTAAAGTGTGTCCGCTGTCGGCGCTGCTTCTTCTTCAACGATCCGTCCTCCGCGTTCGACTCGTCTGTCTGATTCTGGTGAGACTTTTCGGTGTCTTCCCCCCCAAAAACAAAAAACAAAACAAGACAAAAACGAATTACAACCAAGGACTACCTTCAAGAAGCTTGTTTCTGTTGTTTCATTGTAACCTGTTACTAAAATAGCCATGCAAATAGCACATCCGTCAAAAAGTTAAAATTAAATACAACCACTGATGTAACGACAAGAGGAAGAATACAGTCTACATTCCTAATATTTCAAATGAATATACGAGTATCATACCAAATGAGAATAGCCTAGCCTTTGACATTAACTTTTAATGTATTTACTTTATTGCACATGACTGGAGGAAATTGATTTGGTTTTAATTAACCATAAGATATAGAAGAGTCGAAAATGAGTTTTTATTGATTTCCTTGATTAGTTATTATAACTAAATGTCTAACATAATTAATAAATAACGCAGGAAAACTTCTGTTTTGAGCGTGCGTTTATAGCACATTTGAAACGGAATAACTTTCCGATGCAATGCTGGTATCTAATTTCTTAAGCCTTTTAAAACCTATTTCATTGACATTAACAGTACTTGATTAAAATTCTTATTAGCAGAAAATAAATGAATAAAAAACGGAATTCAAATAAATTGGACATTAATAGTTTTCCCACGTCATATGTTTCACAAATGCATATTTTGTTGCAAAATGCAAAATGCTCCACAATATAAAGTCAGAAAAACCTAATAATCGCTCTGAAAGTTAACCTCAGAGATGAATTGATATTTTAATCAAGCCACATAAACCATATTCATAAAAAATATATATTAACATTAGATTGGAGTTGTACCTTCCTGGCTAGGTCCACCAACACTTTTGGGTTTATGAGAAGAACAAAGTCCATTAGGAGTCCTGCAAGATTCTTCAGAAACTGACATGTTTTTTTCCGCGTAAAAAAGGACGAAAATAAACCGTAATCCCTGATGACCCCAACAAGACTGGAGTAAACGCCACAGCCAAACATTCAATGTTATGTCTGCTAAAATCCTATCTCTCCGGATCCCAGCTCTGCAAATTGAAGACCCCACAGAAAGCGCTAAATTAGCTCGGCACCTAATCCCAGGGATCAGGCGTTTGTGACAGGGCAGGTTTTGGGCTGTTTGGCAAGGGCTTAGCTCTTTGGGAGCAGTTATAAATGATCAACGTGGTTTAGAAGACTCTGCGGGGCCACCTTCAAAACCAATAACGTCCAAGCTCCCGTTGTTATCAGGAAGCAAACTGACACTAATTTAGCCTGCTAATTCACACCAACACAAGGTATAAAATCCTACATTCTATAAATCGAGTATCTGAAACTACACCCAAACGTGTCTCGATCTAATAATTAGACGTAATGGTAATGCAGATATAGGCTGTTTAATATATAGAATATAATTTAGGTCTATTCTACGATAAAGTGTTATTGTCAACACATGTCAAAAACTGGGCATAATAACTCAATGACACATAATAATTTCACTATGGGCTATTTATTGTATCGAAACTGGTATATAAGAATTTAGATATTTTTGCACATGTGATTCTAACAATATGTTTTATTCAATGACATTACAGGAAATGAATGACATTATTCTTGTTCGTATGTTAAAATACACAGAAATATACATAAACACTGTCTTTATTCAATCCCGGCAAAACCGTTTATCCTACAAAGCCTCAATAAAAAAACAACGATTGTTTAAAGATATTATTTAAATTAAGGATTCGCTGTGCAATTTCATTGAATCAGTTCCTTATCGCAAGGTCATGGAAACCAAACAATGTAAACATTATTAAGTCTATTCAAAAATATATTAATTTTGCTCATGACATGAAGCTTTAATTTTCTTCCCCCTGGTTATCCTCTATTCTCTTTTGGCAGACCAGAATATATTCTTATAGACTTGCCTGTGGAATAGTTCGGCGTATGCATTGCATCTTCTAAAAGCAGAGCTCGATCAAAAATTAATAACTTTTTATGCCATGCCTTTACCGTTATATTATATTAAGGCTGAAGAGCAAAAAGATTATTATCTTTCTCTTGCAGAGCCTATTCTGATTAAATGTTAAAAGCTGATCACATAAAGGTTGGTTACATAATAATTACAAATTGGGAAATAACTCCTCTCACTTCAAACAAACTATAATAATAATAGTAATAATAATAAATAAAGATAGTAATCATATTATTATGACTGTTGTTATTATTATTAATACTACTACTACTACTACTAATGATAATAATAAACCTATAATTTAGTGATCGAAAAATGTACCTAAACTCCAAACTCCTTTAGCTATTATTGAATCATACCTTGTAAACTATTTATTGCAAACGGCTATGGCTTTTTGGTTAAAATGCTCTGAGAAAAGGATACTATAAAACGCAAAAAATAGACGGAATGGGCATTGTAATTCCCAACGGATTGGTAAATGTAAGCCTATTTCATGATGAGTACGTTTGCAAGAGATCTTTCAACAGTGGCTTTAGGAAGTCAAATGTAAATATTGCTAAATTGGTCATTTTGAAGTGCCCCCAAGTAACTCAATTAGGTTAAAATTCCCGGTTGGAACGAATTCGATGACGGTCAACGGGTTAAAAGTTAAATCTTTGCAACACCACAAAAGACAACAAAATGGGCACCTGTATGCATATGTTGTAATATCTCTGTTTTGTTTAATCGTCGTTGGAAATCACAGAATTCGTATTATTTTAGTTGTAACGTTATCAAAAACAGGCCCCTGTAAGGAAGAGACGTGTCTTGGAGAAATTGCGTTCCTCCAGCAAGACGCAAATATGAAGAATATGCTTGGAGTCAATTTAAAAACCACGTGAAGGCGTGCGGGTGAACGTGAATGTGATTTAGAATAATAATAAGAATGTTAATAAGAATTCCCATTCATCTGTGTGCTAAACGTGTATGATAAGGTTACACATACTTTCCTCTCGGGAAGACCATCAAAGACAAACATTTCTTTGAAAGTTGGGTTGGCTGACATGCTCAGATATTCTCAGCTCTCGCATGTCTGAAGGCTTGTTAGAGGTGGATTTACGAGCGCAAACTGCACGGCCCCGACACAGATGGCTGTAATTAAATCTGAATTTATCAGCTTGCCTGCCTCACGCAGGCCTTCGGTGTGTGGCAATATTTTCTCCTGCGCACTTTCTCAATGAAGAGCCCTACGGACTCGAAATGACACGCTGTCACGGGCCTGCTTGACTCTACGAGTGCTGTAACGGGCAATGACAGCCCTTCTAGGCTAAATGCAATTTTATCATGCTGTGAATTCATTATTCGTTCATTTACGTAACAGAAAACGCCCTTACCAGCATTTCCAATACAGCCCAGTTTATTATTTATAGGCCTATATAGCCTATTTTGTGTATAACTGTATATTGGGAACAGGACTATAAGGATATCTGTTGTTTTCAGAATTATTGCGACATAGTGAAAGTTTACAAAGAGGTATTAAGCCACTTGAGAAAGGCAGCAGAGGCCAACAGTGTTTTCCCCATCGCTTAATCGTCATTTGTTTATTCAAACCCTTCCAATTTATTATTTCATGACACGCGGTGTTATAGGCGACTCACCGGACTTGGTCCAAGTATCCACAAGCAATGCGTTTCAGTGTGTTCAAAAATGTATTAAACAAATAATCAAAACGAAACAATACTTCCGGCGCGTTTTGTAAATATATATATTTTTTCATTTGGCCTGTCGCTTATCTCCCCCCCTCAATGTTTGTGATGTGTTCCAGTTTCATGCCTTGACTTTTAGTTGCTACTTTCGGATTTCGGCAAACTAAATAGTGTTCGAAATTAAATTAAATTGGAAAAATTGAATAACATTTTATCGATACCGATGCATCTACAATGGCCCAAGATAAATTAAGATCTTAATGGTCTTAAATGTTTAGATCTAGATGATAAATGTTTGATCTAGAGTATAACATTGAACTGCAGTAAACAAAGTGAATATCTTTACTACCTTGGAAACCTATTTTATTGCCCCACAATATTTTGTTTCGGCACCTCGTTATCAATCCCGGTCGTTTATACATAATCCCTTGCCCACATTCCCACATTCCCATAAAGCTAGTGAAGACGTTTATAACTACTTTTTGTCCTCAGTTTATATTAGCCACACTTGTAAACTCTGGTGGAACCGTTTGATTCAATGTAATGTCATCAGTTAGTTCGCACGGACATTATAAATGTTTGCTTTTTCTCGTTTCAACCTCATCCGTCTTCGAGACAGGCGGTTTTACAGACAGAAGTAGGTGCGATTTAGCAGTCCGACCGAGGAAAGCGGTAGTGAAAATATTTCGGAGGTACATAACCTTTTTTTGTGCTCTCGTCACGTGAGCCAATGCGCAACTACATTAGCCAATAATATAATATTGCAGAGGTGACAATAATCTGGATCTAGAGGGCACTTGGTCTACATCATGAATGCATCAAAATGGTTTTCAGTTTATAATAAACGCGTGTCTGGAAACACAAGCATGTCGGGCACTATCTGATCCGCTTGTTTATATTGGATTAAATTGAACGCCATGCGTTACCATCTGAAGTGATGTATAGCCTAGCTCTAACCTTATATAGGCCTGTGTGTTAAATAGATGGCACGTGCGCGGTTTTTAGGACTAATAAAATTAACATACCTATAAATCCATGACTTGGAATTCGCGAATTCAGTGTATTATCTTCCACCGGATAATCTTACAAACTCATGTGAAATAAAGTAAAGGTCATATTAAAACATATTAAAACAATATTGTAATATCCTATTACACAGGCCTATGCCAATCTGTGCAAGTATTACAATGTACCCTTTTTAAAGGGTACAAAAATCGGATCAATTCAATCATATTCACTTGAAGTGCCATGGCAGCGCTAGAGATTAGCAAAATATAGCTTCAAGTCCCTTTTTATTATAAAGATACAACTCAGGTCCAAACACGATAGGCCTATGTAAATACATGGTAGCTTATTAAAGCCATACATTTGTTATTTATGGGTTTTTGAATGTATTACTCCAGAAAGCTAAATATGGTAAAATATGCAACTGCCTACTTGTAAATTAAGAAAATGTCGTATATTTTACGTGTCGCTGCAATGTTTTCATTTTTCAAGGGATGTTTAAACCCAAAGTTGCTCAAGCAAACAAGTTGCACGCCAAGAAGGCGTCAATTCCCAAACAATTTAAAAGAATGCATTTATCCGTATTATTCTTCTCATTATTTATATTGTTCTTATTATTGTAATTGATATTGTTATTATACCTCATTTGTATACAGTGCTGTTTACTCTTATTCCACTTAATTTTGGATAGGCTTAATGATCAATTGTTTATCGGGTGTGTGCCAGCTTCAATTATTCAAAGCATTCCACCGTGCTGGTTTCCGTTAAGACGGTTCAGGCGCGTGTCAACGTGTGGACTGACCGCTGTTTTCCTGGCCTTTGCATCCCTGATCGTGTTGAGGGGTTCCGGAGTCCGAGAGCGACAGCGCCGGGCTACGAGCCTCGCTGTCCGTCAGAAGGTTAAAATCCATAACCCCGTCCGCCAGACTCTGCAACAGCAATGCGACACATTTCAATACCATCGCCAGAAAGCAGACGAGAACAGACACAAAACCACCGTGCAGTTTACACTACGATACATTACAATATTCTGACAAATGTTCTTACACAATGCTTATATTGACGACCTAAAGACCTGCGGTAGGGCCCGTCAAACATAGCTATCGTGGAGCTTCTTTGTATGTAATTGGTTCATGTTACCATCCACAAACACAGTTTTTTCATTCATGTCGCACCACTCTAGAGAAATTGTTCTGCAACAACTAAAGCATGCTAGAAACTATAGTAGTACCTACTGATGAGACTGCTCTATGGTACTCTCTACTGACGTTTGTCAGTAAATAAACTAATGGTAAATGGTAGGACACCTTTCATGTTCAATGACTTAAGTGAAAAGATGCTGCACCATTCTCCGGCAACACGGATTTTATTTCAGCGTGTCACGTTTTTTAAATTAAGACAACACATTCTTTAGTCAAAATAATAAGAAGTCGAAAACCACCAACACCTGGCGAGGCTTCACTGGTTAACTAAGAGGATTAACACAAACTAAATTATATTAATCCACTTTTAATTTGTCAAATGATACTGTAAATCGCCTAAATCAAATGAGTGAATGAACTAAATATTGATTACAATTTTGAATACCGATTTTGAATAGCCTTCATTCTTTTACATAGGCCTATTTTTAAATGAAAATACCCCAAATAGGTAGAAGTATAGTTGTTTCTATTGTTGGTCTTCACGGTAAAAGGGGCAAGATGGATTGGTGACACTTCAGACGAAAATAGCAGCCTCGTGAGGGCGGCTGATACGTAACGGAGCCTAAAATAACAGGTCGTTTATTTATACAACTGCAGTTAACACCTTTAAGATATGGGGACACAATCACTCCCTCAAAGCTTCTTGAGATTTATGATGCCATGACTGGGTTTAACGACGGGGAAGGTCCGCTGTCCACTTAACCACCTCTCAACTCCTTTACACGAACACCCCAAAGGGAGTGATCTGCATCATTTTCACAGACAGTGCAATTGAATAACATGCCAGTCCAATCATACGTGATCTATATTTATTGGACGGTATCCTTTTGTTTGGAGACAATACCTTTATATTTCTCGTCTGCTAAATGACTGTAATGTGACATTTCGTTAACATCGTTAACTCGTTTGTTATTCACATAAAAATCATTCAACCAAAAACATTTCAAGTAAACATTTGGCATCGTCTACACCAAAATCTAATAACATTGATATTAGGCTACATAGAGTAAAAGTCAAGTAATTCCTGTACCTACGCACCATTGTTCATACGTTATTTTAATAGTTTTGTTCTGCGATAAGACAAAGCACTGATTTGGTTGACACTCGTTTTCCGTTTGTGACCTATAAATTATATAAAGGAAACGCTTCATAGGCCTACTGTCCACTTCAATCACAATTGGTAGGAAAATTATAAAATGGCTTTCAAGATTCTTATGATAAATTGTATTATAATTCTGACAAATGACAAATAGTATTATAGTCATAAGTCCAAGTTCTAATAACGCCGGTATAAATATAATTAAATGTAACTGTATGATTACAGGAAGACAAAAGCTTGTTTTACTGTAGGCATTTATATTCAGGACTGAATCACAAAGTATGTTAGCCTACCACTTGAGATATATTTCCAACATAAGACTCTTGCACCAAAGTAATTATAAAAGCCTTTAAAAGTCATTATAATAGTGCGCAGGCGTTTTTCTGAAATTGAGGTGAATATTTATAGGCAATTAAATAAGGGCTAGGTTGACAAGGTTTGATGAGTAGCCTACACAAGGGAAAAATGAAAGCGCGGTTTGCAGTTCGTAAAACTCCAATTTAGCGACGGATTTTGGACTTATAAATAAAAAAATAAAACTGATTTGGAAATTAATTCGTCAAAAAGCAGCCATACATCAAGTCACGATTATCTTATTTTGCTTGCCTATTAATTTCTTAGATAATCGTGATTCCGACGGTCGGGTGATAGCGCGCGATGGATTGAGTCACGTGGTGCAATTACAAGGCACATATCTAGGAGTCTGCTTCGGTCCAGAGGAGCAACTGATATAGGATTATGTAAAGTTGTCTGACGTCGCTCAAGGATTCATTCATTCTTCGTACAGGCCCTCAAAGCGCTTTCTAGAAAGAAAACTATTATTAAAGGCACAATTCGCAATCAGAAAAAGCAAAGTATAAAAAGCACTTTGCTCTGTTTGAAAAATCAGGCATAGATACAAGTGGACAATTTTTTTTTAAACAGATAAAAACGATGATATTAAAAACACTAAGGAGTCAAAAGGATATACATCTGGCAGATCTACCGGAAACTATTGTCTGTGGGTGTGGTCCTGATGACCTCGGGCAAGCTGCTCCATGGTGTGGGGTGATTGACAGCCCAAGTCACACCACGTTTTCAAGGGAGAGGTGGGGATACACAAGGCCAAGCGCTGACCTATGGTTTCTTTGTGGCAAATTTGGAGTCAATAACTGACATGCAGCTGTCATGGGACCAGATCAAAATAATGAATAAAATCTTAACATACACTCAAAATGATTGGAGTAAAATGTACTAAACATACTATCCTGCAAGCTTGGAGTAGAATCAGGAAGGAACTATGGCCTTAAAACGTTGAATGGAAATTGTGTTCAATCATCTTACGAAAAAAAATTGCAAGTGGTACAATATTTACGATTTTAGAATAAAAGATTTTGTTAAAAGATGCAGTAATGTAGTCCACTGGGAAGAAAACAATAAGAGAATGCAACAGCATATCTAAAGTACACATCAATCCTTTTGACTACAAAGTGCTGTGCTATTCAGTTTCCCTCAGAATCAACACCTACAATTTCCAGTATTTCCAGTATAACATACATTTTAATTTGGTTAGGAAAAAAGTGGTTTAGAAAAAAAAAGTCTGCACTCTGACTCTGAATATCATAAAAAAGTTATTTTGTTTTATTGTTGTTTTATACTTGTTACAGGTATGGTATGCAGCTGCCTACAACAATGACTATTGCTGTATCACTGCACTGACCTCCATGTATTAATGCACATCTTGTAAGTCGCTCTGGATAAGAGCATCTGCTAAATGCTTAAAATGTAAAATGTAAATGTAATGTAATGTTATTGATTTCAGTAGACTTTTCCCCAAACAATGGCCTGCCTGCTGAAACTGGGATAGTCAGCCAAATGCAATGACTGCTGAAATACATGCAATGAAACACAAACATACAGCAGTGTTCTCAGCCTGAATGGTAACCTTTTCCCCCATTTTCACTGAACTTGTCCTTAGTAAGCCAACACACCTGTCACCTGCTCGTTATGGTTTGAGTGCCAGTGTGGTTTCAGAAAGGAACGAAATAAAAAATGAAAGTTGCCATGCGCATCGTTGCTTTTCAACTTGTGTATTTGTTCAAATTAAATTTGTATCATACGTATTCAATCTTGAGCTATATATTTGCACATTAATGTGCTGTAATCCCACATTTCCCTACTGTATATACAAACTGTTGTTTTCAGTATCAGTAAGAATTAAGTGATATATTATGAATATGGAATTCTAACCCATCCCTTTCGGACAGCAATCATGTACCGTGAAGCATGACTTAGTGGCTGTCCAGTGATAGAAAGAATAATATGTTTTCCTACATAGAGATCTCAACTGAGGGACAGAAAGAAGAAAAATAATAAGAGTAGTTTATAGTTACAAGGTATTGAAGAGTAAACTAATTATGCAATTATATTTATGGGGCTAACACAATGTTGACTAGGAGCTGTATTGATTATCATGAATAAATATAGCTTTGAAAGAAGAAACACTTTTGCCATATTCTCTGTATAACATTCGATAATACAAGTGTTAGTTGTATAGTCATTTGTCATTCTAATTGTTGTTTTTTGTACAGTTTGTGTAAAGGTACAAGGTATAGTTTAATATAGTCTAATATAGACTTGTCTCTTTCCATCAATCCCACAATTCTGTGCTCACAAATATTTGTTCCAAAGGGGACTCATAAAGCCTTCATGAAAATAAAGTTGTTCTGCAATAATATTTAAAAACATGAATTTGATCTGTGCATGTATAAGCTCAATATTTGCAATATCAGAACAGTTATGGTACATTATTAGTTCCTCCCTTCTTCCAAAAGGTCGAACAAACACATTTTTTTCAGGGGTGGAAAGTGTGAGGTGAATATCCGCAACGGGATCCACAGAAAGAATACACAGTTTTTAGTAGGCAAATTATGCATAGAAAACAAATAACATTAGACACAGACCAAGACATGGTTGAAAGCCTTCTACAGCACAAACACACACACACACACACACACACACACACCCGTGTGTATGTAAGCGCTTAGCTTTCAGTGTTTCGTTCTTTCAGGACCGAAATGTCCCTTTTTACAGATAAATATTTCTTCAGTGCAGTTCCTACTCATTTGTAAAACTCATGAGGCCAACTGCCACAGTTATAGTGAAATTCTGTTTGAGCTCATATATATTTTTCTTATGATATTCTGAGCGATGGACCTTTAGCCTACTTGTTTACACAACAGGGCCAGTAAACAAAGGTCTAAACTTTCTTTATACTGTAAATGCCACTGGTATCAAGCTCTTATATTTATCTTAAACCAGGTTTGTTCCCAATTCACATTCCGTGCTACCCTGTCTCCAGCACAGTACAACAGGAGCAACGGCTGTGGATATCAATTATGAAACATGACAAAGGAATGTTTTGGCAGGGGTGCCAACCACTCTGATTGGCCAAGCATGTACGCAATTGAAATAACCTAGACAACACATAATATATTACTTATTTTCTAAAAAAACAAAACACTGTCCACACCCTGTAGAGCCCAAGCTATTTTGAAGACTGAGTTCTGGAAATAACAACTTCTGACTGGAAAGTCAGCTAGTTGTTATTCAGTAAAACTTGTTTTGTTGTTTTCAACAACTGTGGACTTAGAAAGGATGGGAGGGTATGATGAATACGAGTATTTGTAGATGTAGTTCATAAAGATATATATATATACTCATAAAAATAGCACTGTAAGGCACTGTGTGTATAGTATATTATTAACTATATTATGTATCGCAACTATATTGTGTATGTACTGTTTTTGCTTTATTTACATTGATGCTAATTTCCTGTGTCACTGGATCTTCTTGTACTGATATTTTCTTGTTGCTTCTGTGATATGCATTTAATATACCTTTCCATGATAGCCTTGAAAATCACTTTGAGCATTTGTCAAATAAATAAGTAGTGTTTTATAGAGAAGACCTATGGATATTCCATAAATGTCACCAAGCTGACATTCTGAACTTGAGTACCCTTCCCCCCCACCCAAGGACTTACGTTAAAGTTATTTTAAAGAAAGATTTTACGTGCTAATCGCTAATCTCAAAATTTGTATGGTTCATATCAGGCAGAAGAGATTTCTTCAGAAGAACTGACACAGGCTTGGATTGAATCAACATTTGTCCTTAACTTTTACTTACAGTTTAATGCAAGCATTTGTTTTTTCTTCACAAACACAGTTTGCCTTGTTCAGCGATCAGACAAATTAACTTGGCAAACTGTGAACCTTATGGGGGAAAAAACACACACACACATACACACACACATTTATTTGTAAGTAAAAGTTAAGAACACATTTTGATTGAATCCAGGCCATAATATCAGTGTTTCATTTGTGATTTGTGGGTCAAAGATTAAACTCATTCCCCTGTAAGTGATGTTTGCTTTTAGTCCAGTCGCACAACACAGAGGTCAATTACAGCAAAGTGCTGAAGCTAAAACCATAAGTTAAAATCAATATCGAATACAAGCCACAACTTTTTATTGAAACGCCAAACAAAAAAAGGTCAGTAAGTTGTCTATTGATTTTCACCCATCACCTTTGCTTTAGTGCTCAGATTTTGGGGGCTGTTCAATGTGGAAAGAACTGAAAATTCAGGAACAAATTGGCAGTGTTATACTTTTAGAAGGTTTCAGGCCAAGATGAACAATATATTGTACATGTACTGAAAAAATAACTCTTAAATTCTATATTTAGGGTTTAATTGAATGTCTTCCTTATTGACCCCACACAATGTTCATGGATATATATGTTGGAGAGGTCACTAAAAAGCTTTACTCACATGTAAACATAGCTTAAATTAATAATATCCTCTAAAATAACATGAAGGAAATCTGATCAATTTCCCTGTTAGTAACAGTACCCCGACACTTTCTAAGAACCCAGTTCAATCACAACCCATCGTAATTTATACTTAACTTTGAGTAATATTTAAATCCAGTATTATTATTTGTTTTTAAATAGTGAATTTGACAGTCACTGAACTTAACAAAAATGCACAACATTAAAAAAAGTATCACTGGCTTAAAAATGTTACTCAAAAGCCAAGACAAACTGCAATGCTATGAGATTATATTCCATTCTAAGATGATTTTACACATTGGGAGTTTAGCTATTATTTCTAATGAGCGAAATCACATTGCTCGCCCAGAATACCTTTGTCTTTCGAAAAGTAACCAAAAACCCAGCTTAAGCGATTAGCACAAAGTCAGTGAGAAGAAGAGCAAATACAATCCAAGCTGTTTGGCACATGAGATCCATAAAAACTCACTGGGAGCGCGAATAGTGGGCAAGTATTAAGTCAAGTCCAGTTCAATGCATTAGATGTGTAATCCAGACTGCAACTTTTCTTTTTCAGTTAATTGTACAATTCCTCAACCCCCCCCCCAACATTCCAATCTGTAATAAGGCCAGAATATTGTGACCCGCAGCAAAACTGTAAAAGGGACAGCTGTCTCTCTGTGTCCGGTTTCAGTCGGAGGTGTACAGTATTTCAATCAGAAATATGATTATGACACAAACGCATATCCAGCTCGACAGTGACGGATGGGGGCTGTCAAAAGTGGCTGTGAGGTGCAGGACATTCTGTCGAAGGCTGAGGGTGACATGAGACGGTTATTTCGTCTGGGACAAGGTGTCAGCACCCCACCGGGGTCAGCAGCATTATTATGTTTCTTATTCTAAATCAAGCGCCGGAATAGGTTAAGGCAAACACACAGACACCGGGCCTTGACCAGGAAATTGAGCCATTGATGGTGATAATCGGCTTTTTATGAAAAATGGGAAAATAGACTTTCAGCCCAGAATATCACCCACTGACTAGGTAAATATTCCCCCATGAAGCTGTGGCCAAGGTAGCTCTACCGTGCTCATTTTAGGGATGTTCCCTGTGACATCCCTGCCCATGTAAAATACCCTCCAGCTGCAGATATAGCTGCTCTTTTCACACACACACATGCCCATACACAAATAGTACTTATCAAAAATGTGCTGACAGTAAATTATAAATAGACAACTAAGCTACAATCAAAGGTGACGAATATGGCTATGCTTAAAAACATGAGCCCAGATTCAAACCAACCGATTTCGCCTTTATCTTTGCGTAAATAATTAAATATGTTTTTTTCATTAACATCAACGACTGCTGAAATCAAAATTGAAGAGGCTTAAAAATAATCATTTAAAAAAAAGCTAAAACATATAATTTAAGCTCATTTCTCAACTGTAAATACAAGAATGCATTGCTGGTAGACTGAATACAAGCTACTTCATTGCTGATCAAATAATTTGATAAGTTATAAATTAATTTTTTTCATAATCTAATAAACCAAAGACAACTTTATCGATAACTGCTCGACTCTGATTGATTAAATCTGACTGTGGTAAAGCTAAGATTCCAGTTCAGTGGAATTCAATCTCAATTAGTTTGCCTCCATACTTGAAGGCAAACTGTGTGGGCAGCATGCCACACCTCTATTCAAACCAACTGCTTCATCCTTAACCCTCAGTAACACATTTAAGAAAAACATACTTTATTCCTCTCTGACACAATATTAACAAAAATGTTGTACAATAAATTATACAATAAATAAAAAGAGCAACACTTGCTTAATTTCATTATTCTAATTTAAGGACAAAGTGAGTTGTGGACATATTGTATAGAATGTTAATCAAAGGAATATGAATCAATGCTTTTGGATGTAAAAAACGATTGTGTTCAATACCTTTCAGTCACAGGTCCTAACTCTGAAGTGGCTAACCAACTTTACTGGCTTTATTAGTGTGGCTTACTAACAAACTAACAGTTTTTCCCCCAAAATAAACAATTACATTCACTGATCTAAAGAAATCTATGGACATATTAATCTCTGTTATATGTTTCATGCAATTGCTTTTTGATTTCAGGATGAAAAAAGTAACACTACCTCTGAGAGAACTCAGACCTCCGCCTGTGCAGTTGGGCTACAGGTGCGAATAACAAATTGAGGAAGTGTTTTAAGGCCCCCCATCTGTTTTTCTTTCATTTAATAACCCCCCATTTAGACTATGGAAGGATAATCTACAGATTGTAATTCAATATGTTCATTTAAATTCAGTCATTCTAAGGGGGTCAACACCAAGCGGCTTCTATGGATCTCCAGGTTTTCTCAGATTTTGTGAAAGGTTGATCAGTGACAATGGTGAAAAACGTATCGCACAATGTCTGTTGTAAGTCTCTTCTGAATCTTCCTTGGTCTTGGTCTTCCCAGTCTTGAACATGTAGTGCACTTGTGTCGCTCAATGTCACGACCCCATCAGCAGGGATGCTTCATCAAACGCCAGATATGTATGCATATTCATTTCCTGATTTCCTTTCACAACCTTTTACCTTAGTGGACATGCGAGGGCAAATACACTTTCGTTTAATGAAAACAAATGTTGACCTCATACTCTGTCGATGTATGATTTGAAAACTGTGAAAGAATATAGTTTTATTTCAATGTAATTTTACTTTCACCAAAACAAGCATTATCATTATTATTATTATTATTATTATTATTATTATTATTGTTAAGTTGTGGTAGTAAATTGCAATTGTAGCCTCATTTCAGCCACCTTCCAATTGTTGTGCATAATAGGTTTAAATTCAGTTGCCTTCATTCAAAATTGCCTTTTGATTTGTGTTAATAACCTATTTGTATAATTACACTCATATCGGCATTGTTAGACTTGCTCGGAGGCTGGAAGTGTCAGTTGTTAAAACATTACGAGAAAAATACTTGTCAGACAGTCATCAGTCGGACGTGTTTAACCTAACCTATGTCGTAGGCTACAACACGTTTGTGACAATTATTGTATATGTTTTCAATTCAGTAAATGATCTCCCCTTTACATTTCCGCATAAAACGCTAACAACTAAACACAAGCTTACATCTTAACTTTTGTTGAATGTCTCTCATTACATTTTAGCATGAAATGCTATGACAGACCCGAAAGAACATCCTCAACGATATATCCCACGAGCATATCTGCTTTCCTCTGCCAGTAAATCACCCTTAATATTGCAGTGAAGTGAGACCAGAAAAAACAAAAACTCACAAGCTTTAGTTCTCAATGGAAGTCAACGACGTGCTGATGACATGGCGGAGAAGCGAATAAGGACAGGGTAGGCTGTTTGTAAGAGCTGACTGGTTTGCATAAGCTGTATGACATCGATCTCATTAAAATATATATCTAATAAAAATAATGGAATCAAAAATCCCTTCATTTTTCAGGAGATTGGCGAGTCCATCTGCTAGCTCGGCTGAAGCAGACTGCATACATTTTCCTGGGTTCGAGCATTAGCCTAGGAATTATTCATAAACGCGTCGAGAATTAATTCCTTGGATTAAGACTTGATTAAGATGTGTGTCACTTTGCTGTCTGAGAACTTATTAAGGAGCTCCTTGAGGAGGCGGCAGATGGAATTTCTGCCCAATGTTTGTAGATGTTAATTTCTCCTCTTCTTACAGGCATTTGCATATGACTGCGTGTGTCAAAGCGCAAATTTTTTTTGGTATTCGCCGCGCCACATATCCGTGTTTTAAGGATCCCTCCCATTGGATTTCTGTTCTAAGTCGAATCTGCAAATCACAATAACATCGGTTTTGTTTATTCGATTATACACTACAGACGTGACATTTTACGGTGGAGCAAAGACAAACACGATTTGTTTATTAAAATATGATAAAATGCTTCCTTTTCAAGGTTATCATAATTGTATAGAAAATGCATTCATACATTTATATAAGGTAATACGATATTTTTCTCATGGTTTAATGGCCCATTTAAATGCACATTGTTGCTCAGTTGTTGATCACGAGCTTAGAAGTATTAAATGAATACATATACCCCATTTGAAATGCTTAGATTACTGGGACACATGTATCTATTTTGCGTACTAAATAAATAAAACACACAGAATGGAAATTATTTTAACACCAAAATCCACTTTTGTTTTTTGTATCAGTGGTTTTTATAACCAGATACAAACCCGGAGAAACAAGACAAACGAACGCTAGGCTATATCTTAGATTTTTACTGCTGAGCCATGGACGTGTTTTTTCCTCGAATGAAATTCCAGATGGATATTTTGAGTTAAATTTGGGTAAATTTTTTACACTGCAAAATGAAAGTGGCCTGAAATGCTATCCTACTGAATTCGTTCAACAAAGAGTTTTGACATAGAGGCTGTTTTACACTAGGCCTCTGCGTCATTGACGACAAAATCACCCTATAGTCTCAAATAAAAGAAAGACGGGAAAACAGTATTTTAAGGCCAAACAAAACGTAGTAAGCTCGAAATAAATAAATGGACACTGGCTGTGTGTAAGCATTACAGCGGCTTCACTTTGCTGGGACAATACTGTAGGGGCAATGTGAATGTAGACTAGTTCTTACAACCAAAAAACGTAAATAATTTCAGGAAAAGGGGCAAACCGAGACCAGTTAAATATCAAATACGGGCCTTAAGATCACTCACTGACGTGTGTATTTCATTCTGATTTAGGGCCACAATGATGTTGGGTTAAATTAGGATACTTCATGAACATATAACCTATAGATATTATCATTATTAAAAGCATGTGGATACAGCAATTCCCTTGTCACAGGCTGTCGGGCGATGTCTTTATTATTCCACTTCACCAAACTTCACCTCAGCCGTGTGCCCGTGAGAGTAATAAAAAGCTTTATTTAATTCCCAGTCACATAATTATCCAATATGCCGTGGACATATTAGATGCGTTGGGACTGGGGAGGTTATTGCTATGAGACGGCCCTGAAAACAACACGAATAACCTCAGAGTGTAAGACAAATCCCGCCGACTCACCCGAAATATAAACCATAATAATCGATTTAAGGTAGTAGGGTTGAGGTTTAAAACAGCTCACTAAACCTGGAATGGTCAATGTCGTGTCGGTAGCATATTATTATAAAAACCGAATTCACCCCCTTCAGTTGGCGTCAACGTTGAATAACAAAACTAAATGTCCTACACATAGCTATAGAAATAATGTTCCTTTTATCGTAGCTACACATACATTAACGAACATGTTCAACACTTAGGGTTGCAGGTGCGCAAGGCTTTAACATGTAAAGATGATCACATAATCTTTGTCTTCACTCTTCCTCCCATTTCACAATTATATAGCCTATGCGGCCTACTTTTTATTTACCTATCAACAATTTTCTCATCTAAAACTCCCCAGCAAGGTACAAGCTCTGGCCGTTAAAACTGGATATTTCTATTTTATCTGGAGGTTATCATTTCTTACAAAGTAGTATCCTGCTCTGCAACCGGAAAAAGGTCTATGCAAAAATATTGCTTTATAGCAATAGTGCTTAACCTTTCAGACCTAATATTTTACAAAGCACGTAGAATCCTTACAAATGTGGTGGACTGTAGAATATAGATAATTTGGCACATTCGAATCAACAGGCAAAACGCGTTTAATCGTTGACAAAGCAGAGCGACTGAGCACATGCTTGTCTTAACACTTGACTTGTTGCAGCCGCAAAGACATGGCTATTGACAAACACAGAGCCGAGAGAATGTCCGCTTTTCCCACACAGCCACCACCAACAGATATCAGTGGCTTACAAATTCAATCTATATCAAAATCGTTTTTCAAATCGTCTTGATACAGTTTCAACAATTTACTGATCATGGCAAATTCAAATCGCCTGTATAACAATACAAAACAATACAAAACAAAAACTGGACTAATTTTTATTTATTTATTCATTAATTAAAGGAAACTCTATACACAAATAGGCAAACATGGGCCAAAACATTGAGAAATTCTCATATATTTTTACTAACTTCGAAATTGCCTAGATAGGGTTTTAAATGGAGAAATCACTTGAAAACAACAACAACAACTAGATCCCTGTTTCATTCATACATAATATAGGCATACTTTTATAATAATTTGATAGGCTATAGCTTTGTTATTTATCCCATTATGTTATATTTTAGGAACCGTAATAAGCCATACAAATACAATATAAATAAATCCATATTTGAAAAATTACTAATAAACCGGAAGGTATAATATTGGTTAGATTAGTTGGTTGCGCCCATGCATTGGCTGCACCTATAATACAGACGCAGACCGCATAATACATATTGTTTATATTCTATTATTACTATCGTGTGTAACTACATATTTATAGTTCATTGTTGCGCTTCCAAGCCTCAGAAATTGTATGATAAACCATATTTAAATGCTTATCCATGCATATATCGGAAATGGCACTGCATGTGCCTGGTAAACCGTATTACATAGGCTACTTTAATAACGACATATTTTCCTTTAGCCAAGGGTTAACATTTTTGAATAGAAATCTATACTGCTTCAAGAATATTCAAAGAAGTGTGTGTGCCAGAGAGAGAGAGCGAGAGAGAGAGAGAGCGAGAGAGGGCGCGTAAAGGGTCTGTTTTTCATACCGCAGTCTCTTGTGACCCAAGAGCACCTGCCACCTATCAATTTTGACTAGATCCCCAAAGATTGACCTCTAAAAATTCTCTTTATAGTAGCCCGTACAACACGTTGTAATACATCCAAGCTCAGACATAGCCGTAGCTTTGGCAAAGAAAAGAAAAGTTATAAAGAATAAGAAATAAACAGGCTATCGGTGTTACGCGGAAGGGACACCCCAAGCGCAGCCTTATTATCCACAAATTACCCACATAATTCTCTTACTGTATGATAGCTACACAGCCTTTCAAACATAGCATGCTCCGAGTATGCAGTTTTAAAAAGTTGACGATCATGCAATAGCACAGGTAATTTGTTTGTGGCTTTTAAAATATAAAACACAAATTATAATCAAATGGCCTGCATCCCCACACAGCCTTCCGTACACAACTGGCCATACGTCCTAAAGTTCAATACGAATTAAAGCAGCACAATTTCAAACTCTCTAACATTTTCCCCATAACATTAGATTAGCCTGTTTAATTCAAGAACAACTTCTATCGTCACGTCGGCAAAGCAGTCATAGCCTACTGTAACCGAATAGTATACTGAACAGGCTATCGAGAGATCGTCAAGAGATCGGAATACAGAGGCAAAAAGAGTAGTTAGTTGTACGATATAACTGGTACTTGAAGCTACTGGAGATTTATGGAGTCACAGTATTATAACAGCGAATTCTGCAATAAAAGCCCCTGTCACTGTCACATACGTGTTCCACCAGCTGAACCCATGCAGATGCCTTCGTACTTTATGTATGGAAAGCCTCCACCTTTGCTGTGCATGGAAGAGGAACCTCATATAGCCTACTATCAATTGACAATTTTAGTTCGGTCTCTATACGTTAAGGCATGATTTAAGCCCTAACAGATAGTCAAGGTGTGAAACTGCCTTCACATGATAACAGCATAGCCTACTACAAATATTATAAAATCGACCTTACGTGTATAATAAACTGACTGCGAAAGTGGTATTTGTACACGATATGTATAGCTTTCAACATAATCGCAACGATATGTTGGTTTCGGGCTCTCTGCTTCCCCTGAATTGTGTCAACTCTCTTTTTAAAGCACACGAAGTAAATGTACAAAAGAAAGAAGGGATTTTGTGATGCATGGGAGGCGTTTTGAGATAACTCAAAAAATTGTGCGGGGCATTAGCCTAGACTTCGAACGCACAAAATGGTTGGTTAGAGCTTGTCAGACATCTCCAACTGTAGCAAAAAAGACTAAAAAATAACATGGTACCCTTTCCCCCCACCCTTTTCCCCACCGTGATACAAAACACATAATCTACAATGTTTTCAAAGAACTGAGGTTGATAAAAGAGTTCACTTACATTAAATCCCAGTTTAGTATAGATTAATCCCCGAAAAGACAAATTTGTTGAGGATTGATGATTGTCCTAAATGGATGTTGCTGTCAGATAGAAAGTTCCCTTTGGTTGTACAGAAAAAACCGGCAGTTTCCTTCTTTCGCTGTTGTCTGACATGAAGACGGCCGAAGAGTGAGAGCTTAAGAGATCCCCATGCAGCGGGGGACTGACTTTATGCTAAATATCTTGTGCGACAGGTCCACCGCAGAGGACTGCCCACTTCACAGCATTTACTTACACACACACACACACACACACACACACACTCTGTTCGCTATCAACGCCTCCCTGGCGCTCACCCTCTTTTCTCTTGCTGCGTTTCATGGTTACCAGGAATTAACTACGAAAATACTCAGGACTCTGAATCCTTATTCTTTGCAGCGCAGTTTACCCCGCTACCCTGGTCATATCCGCAGACTTTTTTTAATTCCATTTGCACTGATAGTTGTACCGCTGACGAAACACCCTATTTTGATTGTAATGGGATATCACATAGCCTACCTACTGTAGCCTACACGCCTCAGCCCCACGCGCGAATTGACTAGTGTTGGGGATACACACAAATAAAGCCTACAATGGAACATTAAGTAAAATAAAATACGACATTTAGTTTGTGATAACAATATAAACATATTGTAACAAGTAGTGAAAAAAGGTTGAATCGATAACGATGGAAAAATAGTTTAGCCATTCATCTCACTGAAGCCGAGCATCAGATCATGCTCTCGGGGTAGCAAAAGCCTATCGTCAAGTTGTCCTGCATTCTTGTGGAGTCTATAGGAGGGATCCACGTGGAGATCATGAACGCGCGTGGAACATGCTCAGAAATGTTCGAAACCGGTTTAATTTCACGAGTGGCACACATCGTGTTCATCAAGTCAACTTCGGAGAGTGACGAAATACTAAAATAAACGCACTATAAACAATAAACCGATTTTTGTTCTGGGACAAAATTTGCAGCATGTTGTTTTCTGTACACTATATATTAAAAATTGCATTTGAAAAGAAACACTCAGTTGGCCGAAGTTACACTACTTGATAAATAAATATAATAACTATTGCCATTTTAATGAATGCAACCAATTATAACCCAAATCAGTATTATATTACATGATTATGACGTGACTATAGTACTTTATTGATTTCCCTATTAAGTACATTTACAAGCAGATGCAGAGCAGTAGATGGTGAGTAATCTTTTCTGTAAGTGTATGTGAAGGAATACAATCATCTACATGTTGTCTAATAAGGGTTGAGAAAGGTAAAGGTGGAGGAACCCAATGTTGTTCTTGGAGAGCTGCAGTCAAGGAGGTTTATTTTAAACCCAATCACTGAAGTACTTTATACAAGTAATTAGGACCTTAATCACATTAATTTAAACTCTCTTCCCAGCTCTGGCAGTTCTATTCACCAAAAGAGAGATTGAAAACTTGTTGGACTGTAGCCAATCCGGGACCAAGGATTGACCACCCCTGAAACAAGGATTGTGAGTCTGCTTTGCACTTTGTGACTCGGAGCACTGCAGTGTCCTCTGACGTTTGTTTATTCCCAAAACGCAGTATTACAGGACTTTGGAGTGGATCAATTATTGGACTTAATTCATCCAAATGACCATGTCCTCAAAGTATTCTTTTCTCAGAGACCTAGGGGCCGTGGATATCTATAGAGCACTACAGGGCTAATCCCTCCCCTTTCTCCCCTAGGTGGTAAATGTAA
This sequence comes from Aldrovandia affinis, assembly GCA_029706075.1. Classification (NCBI taxonomy): domain Eukaryota; kingdom Metazoa; phylum Chordata; class Actinopteri; order Notacanthiformes; family Halosauridae; genus Aldrovandia; species Aldrovandia affinis. The sequence goes on along the minus strand of JAINUG010000002.1, from coordinate 9,423,159 downwards.
TTTTTGTGCTGTCCATTGGTTTTTACCCATTCTCCCTCTGTTTGGGTCTTAAGTGACGTACCTTATTTAAGAGTGCAAAATGAACATGGTGAAAATATTATGCTATCTCCTCCTTCGTGGCAGTAACCTCAAGCAATAGGGCAGGGCTACTCAACCCTGTTCCTGGTGGGCCGCATTGTCTGCAGGCTTCAGTTAAAGCCGGGCACTTAACCATCGGATTCAGCTAGTCGTTCTCTTGAATGGGCCGATTTAGCTTCCCTCCCCAGCTCTGGGAGTATTATTGGTTAAAGGAGAACTGGAAAACCTGACAGAATAGCAGCCATGCAGGACTGGAGTTGAGCAGCCCTGAAGGTGGGAAATATGCCTCAAATGAGTCTTCCTGCCTGCTCCTGGTTCGGAAGTAGCAAAGCACAGTCTCCAGATCACTTTTAGAGAATTTTCAGGTGTGAGGTGAAAATGTAAGCCCTTTAGCTATTCAGCCACAAACTACTTCTGCACATGTCAACATCCATCCCTAGTTCTAGTTCAGGGATAGGTAGAGGGTAGGACCCTGGTCCTGGAGTGCCAGAGATGTTTCTGGTTTTTGCTTCAGTCAAATCCCCTGACTACATAATTGTATTAATTGATTGGGCTTAATGAACACAAGTGACCATGCACAGGAGTTACTCAGCATTTCACCATGTACACTAAAAAATATTCAGGCTCAAGCTCTTTAATAATCGATCAAACTGCACAATCGAGCTCGGATGGAACAAAAACCAGAAACGTCTCTAGCACTCCAGGAACAGGGTTGCCTATCCCTGTTCTAGTTATTGATAGTTTATTGTTGTTTTGGTTAGTGACAGTGCATGTTTACCTGATTTAGATATATATCCAGGTGTGTACTGTAATAGTTGCAAGAAGTTTCCAAAAAGTGTGGGTTTTTAAAAAGTAAAAAAAAGAAATCAATAACTTACAGCTGTGGTTCACAAATGGTGAATGTTGCTCTGATGAAATTGAAGCCTTCTTTTGGCAGAACCTGCAGAGAGAAAATGATTTTGGGTCACAAATACTCCATTTGCAAATATAAAAACAATAACAAAACAGCATAGACTCAATACAACACCAAAGCTACTGTTATGGGATACATTCATTTTCATACAATTTCCATTGCAGCAAACTTGTGTCATTAAAAGGTCCAAAGCATCTCTTCATACGTTTCTTATAGTAACCATAGTTATTTTGGCAAAGTATAAGTATTACTTTGACATTGCTTTGTTGGTTTCCCTCCTGCCCTGCATTGATGTTTTTGTGTCGTTTATGGTGATTTGTGTAACCTCAGATATTAGAGTTTATGTCTCCTGGATCTTGCAATGTCATTGAGAGGCTGGCATATTACATACACATATTTGACATAGTTTTTCTTTACAATTATGTTGCACTATTTTATTTTATGGCATATTTTATGGTTATATTATAGGCTATATTACATTTAAATTATATGCTATTGCTCTTTACATTTGCATTGTTTATTGTCCTTCTTTGTATCTGTATTACAGTTATCCTTTTGTTCAGTAATTTGAGGAGTTGAAACCAGGAGATGTTTTACAAAACTCTGTGTTGGAGGGGGAAAACCCTGGTTCCATATGTATCTATAGAGTTATAGTTTTGTTATTGCCAAGTTGTTCACTCAGATGGGGGCTTCATGCCTAAAACAATTATGCCTGTTGCCTTACCTTACAATGGGGTCTTATTCTGGTCTTCATTGAACTGCATGGATGAAAATTTTAAGCATTTTCAAGCAGTATCTTGTTCTTAGAGAAGATGCCTTGGGAAAGTGTTCCACTGTAATAAGGTGTCTCCGATTGTAGTCTGAATATCTGAGTGTACACGTATATGAGATGAGGTTAACACATTTTAACCAATCAAATATGTCGCTGGAGAGATACACCTTCTGTGTACAGACTTTATTGTTAACATCAACCTCTTTTTCTAACTCTGCTTTGCTTCTACATCTCTCCCTGGCACTTTAGTCTCCCATTCCATCTGGATGACTGGCTTAATGACACATCTTGCCACAACTGTGGTCTGAACTGAGATGTAAGCACAATGGTCAAACAATCGAAAAACAGCAGGTGATTCACCTGTTCATTGAGCATACTGTAGCTGCTTTTTCACTACACAAGGCAAAACTCCTCTCTTCATTAGGGGCAGTCCATGCATGCCTAGTACGCGTTTGTCACCAGACCTATGTACAGTAAGGCTGGCTGACACATGACTAGTTCCTGAGGCTCTAGAGCACTGAAGACCTGATTCCTATTAGGATCTGGGGCGACGTGGTGGAATGAGTCTGCCCTTTGTTCATCCACTGAATGTTTCAAGGGGAACACGCATTATGGAAATTGTGAACTGGATATGAACTGGAGACTAAGATAACAAGTAGTACACGCACACAGATCTAAAGCTCCCAGAAAGTGATTCATTTGTGATCAGTCAGAGAGACAACGTTTTGACCACTTGACCCTTCGTCATGCCGTGTGATGAAGGCACAAAACTTCAAAACGTAGATCAAAACATTGTCCGTTGGTCTACAATAAATCACTTTATCGGACCATCATACCAGTGAACAGGCAGCATTCTTTATTACATTATTTTTATAAAAAATAATTTTTTATTACATTATAAAAATGTTTGCCAAGCAATTTGATTAACAATCACTGTGTATTGTATACATTTATGAACAGTACAGCATAATGATAAATACCTACAATAAATAGAACGGAATAGGAATGATCAAATAAATATGAATGATCCTTTAAGAGATTGTTACTCATTTTTACACAAATCATTGATTTTGTGATAGGTGGTACTACCTTAAATTCACAATTGAAAGTAAAGACCAAACAGGTTTGCATTGGGATTGATATAAGAGAACCACGGAAGAACCACAGCAATATATTCAGTGCTGGCTGAATCTAACACCAAACACCAAACCGGTCTGCAGATCAATATGGAACAGGTGAAGCTTAATAAATAGCCACATGTTCCATGTATTTGAAGAATATGTTATCATTTGGAAAAAGTAGAGATGGCTGAGGACAAAGGGAGAATATTAATGGATTTCTGGTCGGGATGCAATGCACAGAACAGTTTGTTAAGCTTAAGTTGATCGTAACTGTTTAAGTACATCACAATGTTCTGATATGACTATTGATTAACCTCACACCATTAAAATACCCTCCCCCCCCATTCTACCCTCTTATAGTTCAACCTCTTGTGGTTCTCTGTGGCTCAGTTGGTAGAGCACAGCGTTGGCAACGCTTAGGTTGTGGGTTCAATTCCCAGTAGGGCCACATATACTGAAAATGTATGCATTCACTACTGTAAGTCGCTTTGGATAAAAGCATCTGCTAAATGGCGTATATTATATTAACCCACCCCCCTGCTCATTCTGTGAGTTTGCTGCTGTAACTCTGAGACTGACAGTGTCAAAGACGTAAACCTCCTCCTCCAATATGGAAATTGTCAAGCTGTCGACTGTTACTCTTGCATGCCTCTGTGTGCCCTCCTCCTGGACTTGAACCCAGGCTGCAGTGGGCAACCTGCACTGAGCTAGACAGAATTCTTAAGAGGAATTCAATTAATTGCACATTCGTAGCATGGACCAGTCTGTTCTAGGCCTACAGGTTATCAATATATTGACCCCCGTTATACCTGAAAATACCATTGATAAGCCAGTAAATCTCATAAATACATTATGTTTTCCTGCTGAGGAATTAGAAACATACATTTTTACACCACAATGTAGTTATTTTGCAGTAATTCCTGATTAAATGTCCAGAATAGCATGTCAAGCACAGAGAACTTAGGCTACAGATCAAACAAACGACAAATGAAAATGACCAGAAAATAGCACAAACGACAAAAAGGCAAACAAAGGTGATGAAAAAGAGACTACAAAAGAAGATATTGAATCATTTGAAGAATTAATTATAACTGATAGATTGTTTGTGACGAATGGGTAATTGCCCAACAAACTGAATTTTCTCCCTGTTATTAACAATAGTGAAATTCAGATTTTTCATTTTTGATCACTTGGATCAAGTACTACACTAAACCCCCAAAAAAAATGTGAGCTATACCATACCCTAAGCTTATGTTTGGTGTTAATGATCCGTTAACGTTAATGACATTCTGTCAAGTGGGATATATATTCATGCAATATATGTAATATCATCACATATTCATCTGAGATTTGTGACCCTTATTTATTTTTGTACTGATATTAAAATTAAACCTGTTGTGTACCTAACAGGAAATCACCATTTGTAGAGCACAGCTCCACTAAGGCCAAGCAGGCTGTGTACATGATGGACCTGACAAGGTACACTTGCAAATTATTCCCTATTATTATTCATCTCAGGGGTACTCATACATTAGCCTACCTAGGAGTGACATGCCTTTGTTTGCAGATGTCTTTGTTTGCAGGAATGTTGCGATTACAACCCCAGCAGGTGATCAAACACTTCGCAAGAGAACAAATAGAGAGCTTTGATTGGAAATACTTGCTACTGGGTGTCTGAAACAGAATGCAATACAATCATGTCAGATGGTGAAAAAATTGATAAATAATAAGTCAGTGTTACAGATATTACACCTGTTGATATGGGGCCAGGACATGCACTCATTTCATATGACAGTTCTACCAAATTCCGTTGAACTTTGGCATATGGCAGACACTTGATTCTTTTACAAAATATGCATTCAAATTCCTTCATGGGTTGTCTCTCTGAAAGCATTCAAATGTTTTCAATTATTGCTTACGTGTTAATTGAACTGTGAAAAAAAAATTTTGCCAAGAAAAATGCAATGCATTTGAGACCATGAACCTAACCTAATGTTTACATTGATTTAGCAAAGACACTTATATAGTTGATTTATCTCCTGCTTTCATTTATTTAATGCTTGGCATGTCCAACCAAACGCAGTTCCTGAGTTCCATAGGGGACACCATTAAATATGAAGTATTGTGCTGTCATTACTTTTGGTTTAAATCTTATAATCCCAAGAATTGTACATGAATCTGGCAAGTTCAACCCCAATCCCATTGGACCATTTAATGAAAGAATGAACAGAAACGAATTGACACGTTAGATATGTGTCAGTAAAAATGACTGTGCATAGATAAAGTATAATGTGATAACATTAAATAGTCCAGCATTACAGTGACAAACTTGTATAACTTATTATCAAAACAAGGTGGTATAATTGAAAATGTTTGCTTATCTGTAAAAGAGTCAAGCAAAATTCATTTTCTCATCCTTGGCTATTATATTAATTTCACTCAAATTTGTAAGGCAGTGTGTGCATTTGTGAAATGCATTGGTTTTAAAAGGCCAGTAATGTAAATGTATTACTGTTCACGATAGATGTAACACTAACGTTAAAACGAATGTTTCTTGTTTACATATTAGGAAAAAACTGCTGCTGTTGTACGTGTGCAATGTTTGAGGATACCCTCTTCGCTGTCGTCATCAGTGTAGATTCTACTCTGTAGGACAACCGAACATGATTCGAAGCATATCCCGCCTCACTTTACGCAGAATCTCAAATCAGAATAGTTTAAGACGTTTCCGTTTAACAGAGGTTTGGGACATTGTTTTTCTAGGGACGTACCATTTTTATGCCACTACTTTAGCAAATACACTCAAAGGCACAAACTTGTTTTCAGCGAGATTTTCACCAGATTTAAGACTTGTTTTCCTTTCTCATGATGTCAACATTCTAGGGAAAAGAATCTTTGACACGATTGGTTAGAAAAGCTTTCTGTCACGGTTCAAGGCAGCAAGGTAGGTAGGCCCTAGTCTGCTTTTCCACGTCAGTGAGTTTACCAAGTCCAGCCTGAGAGCCGGTTACTGGTTTTCAGTTCCAAAATCTTGAGTTCTTCAGGCTTCAGCCAAAGTTAATGTGTTTTTCATAAATGCAGTTACTTGAAATGTAGACATTTCAGTCATTGGAATGTTTTAATAGAATCTGTTTGCCCGTATGTGGTAATTAATTAATTTATTTTCAGTCATTACCGCTGGCTGGTTAGCTAGCTAGCTAAATCAGTTGAAATTGAATAGGCCGCCATCTTGGATGCGCACCCGCACAGGTAGGGCAACACTTTGTAGTTAGCAATGTATTTTGTGTATTTTACTATGAAATAAATCAATTGACAACGCTGTAGTTTATTGTTGTTGTTATGTGGATTGAGAATGCAAACTGTGTTTAATCGCTAGCGAAGTGTTAGTGATGCAAGAATGGTAACGTTAACTACAGCTACTCTAGGTAGGTAGCGCTAGCTAGCTACACTGTCCAAAGTTAGCTAGCTACTGTTAGCTAGATTCGGTAGAATTGAAACCGAAATGGCTAAATAGCCATGTTGTAACTGCCTCTAGCTTAATACGCATTTCATTGGCTAGCTATAAAGGGAAATATCTTGTACTTCATTTAAAAACAATTCATAGTTTGAAATCCATTTCCAGGCCAGGCGTTGCAGTGCTGTCGTTAGCTGACGGGCGCTAGCTTAACCGGCTAACGTTAGATATTAGGCGTAGGAGGACATCATACATAGTTGGCCAACCAGATACCCATCCATTCCAAAATCAGGCCCATGTTTGGAATAACGAGAAAGGTCACCACGTTGCAGGTAGCTAGTTATGTCAACATAAAGATGATATAGCTCGCTAGCTATATATTTAGTTAGGTATATAGTTCGCCGGCTAGCTGTTAACTGTTCATTGGGAAAATATGGAGTGGCAAGCTAACTTCGCTATAATAAGGCCTATTTGCTCAAGTCCAACAATACATTTAACTCGCGTCAACTTCATTCGCTTGCTTGCTAACTATTGACATTGAAGTGATGCGCCTCATAAAGGTAGCTAGCTAGCTTTGAAGGGAGATTGCAAGGTAAATATTTCTGCCTTTGGCCATATAGTAGTTGGGCATAGTAGTAGCTGAGGTGTGACAGGGGCATGTGGAATTCTTGGTTATGACCAGTTTGGAATTATCGAGCTGTCTCGTACACACACATTCCACCAGGTTTCACAAGGTTCCCTTGCTGCCATTGCATAGTGAGCTCAGTGTAAGGTCCAGGTGAGTTCGTTTTGGACCACACACTTCAGTCCCCAAATCTCACTTGTAGGGGGTTTTCTGAACAGCTAACTGAGGGTAAGCTGACGTTCCATGAAATCCAGTCACTGTGTTACAAGTGCTTGCTGATCAGCATGCTTTCTCAGGGTGGGTATACTGACTTTTGACTGACTCTTCCCTGAAGGCAACAGGTGACTTGGGATGCATCTCCACTGCAATGACCATTGGCTTCCTCAGTCCTCACCACATTGTTTACTTGCCTCTGGTTACAGGGCAGCAGGCGCAGTAGGCCTGTTGAAACATTCTTATGAATTCACTTTTGTATGTGCCAATTTAAATGTGTATGTACTAGGGTTTGGTTCGGTGCGTACCTCGGTTTTGAAGTCACGGTTTGGTACGTTTTCGGTACAGTGGGTGGGGAGAAAGAATAGCGGGGCAATACATAAAATTACTTTGAATTTATTATTAACTTTGTAAACAGTGGCTAATTGGCCATAATTTGCTGAACAAAGTACTGAAATGTGGACGAGAGGGAACTTTGTAGTGGGGCTCAATCACTTTCAACATATGTTTAAAACCTGTGTGCTCGACAACGGAGTATGTCGCAGATCAACATCAACATCTGGCCGTTTGTGCAAGTTATATCTTCGGGGGGTGGGGGGACACACATAGTTTTGAATTAAGTTCAAGTTGGCTAATCATTTGTATTTACCTAATCAACGGGCTGACATGCAATTGAGTCTTATGTTTTAAGGAAAACTGATTTGTCTGATTTGCTTCAATGTTCAACATCATATGTGCTCAGCCTCCATAATGCATTGAGTTAAAAATGAAAAATTAAAATGAAAAACACTTCTGAGACAAATCTGAGATTTTGAAATCTCACCAATCATATTGCCTGCCTGCTAGCTATGCAGAAAAGCTTGTTAGTTTTACTAACAAATGTGATGATATTGTGACATGCTCACATTTGCTTTCAGACTTGTGTGAACAACTTGTCAGGTAACTTTAGTCGATTTTTGGTATTGGTGTACTTTGGAGTCCAGTAGCAGGCATGACCCAATTTTTAACGAGGGAGGCCAGAATTATGTAAAGTAGGCCTAATAATTGTTTTACTGATTTATACATTGAAATTTGAATTACACTACTACTAAAGGTTCCTCGCATTCTCAAGGAAATAAATGCTTTGCTTGGCTATTCTATGTTTCTTTTATTTAGTGTTAAAATGCCTGCCAGTTTTGGTTTCGGTTTCATAAATATACAGTATTAGGACTACACATTGAGAGTAGAGTATAATTGTTAGGCAGAGCTATTCAAGTGGCAGTCGGGCCAAAGATGACCATAGATGTGATACATTTGGCCCTTTGGTCATTGTTCAGATGCATCAAAAATTGTGACTGTCCATCTGCACAGTGTCAGCATATCTCCCACAATTGACAGAATGATAAGGCTAATAGCTATGCATCTTTCAAAAAGGCATCTCTTTCTTTACACACGTGTTATACACTACACCTTATTCATACATTGCTTCATAAATATTATGTGGAAAGTGTTTGACTCGTACTCACCATTTAAAAAAAGAATCTGGCCCAGTGGAAGAAGTAGCCTAGTTGAAGAACCCTGTTGTATGGTTTTAAAGGTACATTATTTTAATAATTAGGCTAACATTTAGATGCATATAGAGTGGGCTTGGGAGTGACCAGGCATGGTGGTTTGTATACAGTGTTCTGTGGCCAGTGCTACACATAGTTAGCCTCTGGTTTAGAAACTATCTTGAATTCACTTGCTTTTTTAAAATAGATGAAATTATAATCAGTGTGAGAATGATACATGTAGGTAGGTAATGAAAGTTTTGCTTGTCATATGACAAATGTAGTTATTCCTGCATATTCACCTTCAAATAGCACTGTATTTTAGCAATGCAACAAAACGAAATATTTACATTTTTCATTACTTCAGTGTTAGGTGATTATTGAATAAATGACACTGATGAGTGTCCTGGGGTGTTGAGTGAGTTGATTACTTGTGTAATGTATTTGACTGGCTAGGTGTGCGCTATATAGGGAACTAACACATAATAATCAAACGAGTTAGCTAGAAGGCTGCCCCCATATGCAAAGTTGTCTGAATTTGTGCCAACAAGCAGTATTTTTTTTATTTTTTTGCACATTTGTAAAAATTTTGCAAAACATTTGCACAACAGTAAATGTTGAGTTCACCTCTTCAGACAAATTAAATCATAACTCACACCATTATCTTTGCCAATATAGTTATAGTTTGCTTAATTAGGAGCATAATATTTAAAATATTGTAGTTTTGGGACTAGATTCCCTGTCCATCTGGACCACACCACACCACAATTCGCAACAAAAATACCCACACAATATTGCACATTGCTTGGAGGTAGTTTACTTTCTTTGGTCATGTAAAATAACTTTGCTTGTGCCCCACCCTGTGCACCCTTGTACAAGTAGCACTGATTCTGCTACCTCAAACTGATTCCCTTAAATAAGTAGTCGTGTTACTAGTCTCACAAATGATATCAGAAAAGGACATTTCATGAAGGGGGAAGGTTTTAGTAATGGGATGCTTTTGCAGTTGCAATTGGGCAATCCAAAAAAGGTCAGGAATGTAAAGATGTTAAATTCTTTGTAACAGGGAAACGCATGTTTAGTGAGAAGTCGAGAGTGGTTAAAAAGCTGCAAATGCTTTACATACCTGGTTGTTATTTTTTTTGGAAAATTACCAAATGTTTTACACTAACAAATGTTTTAAATTAATACACATGTATGGGGGTGGGAGGGGGTGGGCAAGGAGCTAAAAAAGGACACAAACAAAACAAAGACTGCTAAATTACACATCACAGAAAAATGCACCTGATTGACCAGTCTATCCTTCTCCAGCCTTGTCTTTGACTGCTCCAAAAACATCCCAAGAATTCAGGAAAATTAGATGAGCAAACTGATTTTCAATTGATAGTGGACTCCACCAGGCTTCTCGGCACTGACTTCTTAGAAAGAGTCTGGCCTGCGAATGGCATCTCGAGTATATTTTGTTTAATTTTGGGTGTTGTCTGCAAATGTACCCTGTTGTTTTGAAGTGAGATATGCCCCTAGATTCCTGCTTGTCCAGAATCGTGATCTGTAATACACTATCATTTCAATCTGCCTTCCCTCACATCTGATGATTTCTGCTCTAGCTTCGTACTTTGACTATTGGCCAACTCATTTCGATTCCTTCTGTCACCAGTTCTGGTCAGATACATGCAGCCTGAGTTGTCTCCTCTTGTTGGTGATACGTCCAACATATCTGCACCATTAAGCATCTGTAATTGCTCACCTGTGGGCGGATGCTTTGTCTCCCACAACAGTGTTGGTGTAATGACAGATGCAATACAGTGTAATAACGTTGCATTTTAAATAACCTCTGATTAGATTTTGAATCACCCAACGTTTTTCAATGTCAGATGAGATTTTCTGTTTTTATTGATGTGGTATTATAAATTAGGCTTTGATTATACCTATGCCTGCATTTTGAAGGACATCAATGAAATTAATGATTCTTTTTTGAATACCTGACATAACTTGAGTGGACCTTTGTGTTGTCCAACAGTATAAGGGATCATTTGTTAGGCTGAATGTAAATGAATTTTCCCATTTAAGGTGACAAGTCAAACAAAGCATGTCATTAGAGGACTGCGCTTCGCCGCTCGAGACTTGAGCAGCATAAATCACATTATCAGAATTCTGCTTATCCTCATGAATTTGAACTGAATTCAGCTGCAACTACCCCAAAAACTCCCAAGCTCCTATTCTCTAATATCTTTCAGCACATGTGCTATCTACCTTTGCTGGCCAACCAAAAGGTTAATCCCACCATTTTGAGGTACATGGTGAGACTCCTACTCAAATATTAACAGTGTGTCAAGCTGATATTGTTTGGTTACCCTGAGTGGTTGATGCATTGTTCAGTGGCCGGTCAGATAACCTTGACATTATGCTGATTGGGTTGTAGAATCGAGTCCTTTGGACAAATCCACTCACTTACTTCAAGGCTGTCAACTATAAGGTATTGAACTGCAAGTTTGCCCACCTTTCTTCAGCCGGAAGGAACGCAGAGAATCATGCATTGCGATTTGTTACGTGTAGACCTAGTTACGTGGTCCAGCTGGCTAAGAAATTGAACTGGTCTAATTCTTCAGATTGTCATTGCTGTTTTTAATACCTTAATGTTATTTGTTTATAATTCTTGTTTTCTTTATTTTTTCTTAAGTAAATATAAAATTCAGTGTGTGGTCAGGCACTGAAGTTTGCTATGCTCCTGTAAAAGAATCAATAGAGCAGTGTAACTCGGTTAATATCAATTCTCATAATGACATGCATTTTTGAAAACTGCTCACTATATGCTTCTTGGTTAAATTAACTTTTTTTATATCATGTTCTTTATGTGTTCATACACGTTCTTTATTCCATACATAGTTTATAGTATTGTAAGTATTTAGTTTTCATTTACAGTACCCTCCAAAACTTCACACCCTTAATAAAGATAGCAAATGATTTTACAGGTAATGAACTACATTGTAGAATAAATGGGAAAATTGCCTGGTGGAGGCTAGCTAATGCACCCGTTTTGTTCCTGTTTTTACAAAATTATTTTAGTTTGAGTTGTTCTATCAATGAGTTCATGAGTGGCATGAGTTCAACGAGGAGCGGAAGGGCATCCCTGTAAAAGAGTAGGTGGGCAGGTTCTGTCTGAGGAGGCGGATCTGCCAGCTTTGGGAAATTGGCTCACACTGGGGAATGGGTGGCTGTCTCATGGGGGAGGGTGAATTGGAATGAATAGAGAGAATAATTAGTAATTGGGAAACCAATTTGGGAGAAAAAAATTGGAAAAATCTGAAACTAATTAAAAAATAAATAATAATATTTTATAATGCAATTGCTCAGAAAGATATATTTTGTTGAACACATTTGGCCTATTTGCCTTCTGTGACAAAGGGTGAGTTTTGCGGAGTAAAACCCCTCCAAAAAACAGTCACATTCCATTATCATCAATGGTGTCTTCCACATCGACTTCCTCCCTGCTCCACGATAAAAGTTGCATAATCGCTTGCTGATTTCTCGGTTGCAGTACCATTCATGGACCAAACTACGGAAATTCCAAACAGTCACATTTTAGTATTGACAAACAGTGCAACAATGGCCTCTGTCTTAAACAAATTGTCTCAGGTGAACTGCTTTGGGAGCCATGTCATCTGTTGACAGTGTGAAAAGGAAGGAAGGCAGGGTAGGCATAAACTACTGTAGAAGCAATCATGTCAAACTGCTGTAAGGTAGTGAAAGATTTAATATTTAAATGCTATTTTCTGTGTTTTAGATTTCATTATGGTGGACAAGAATATATACATTGTTCAAGGGGAGATCAGTACTGTAGTGGGTGCCATTAAGCGGAATTCAAGATGGAGTACCCACACTCCACTGGTAAGTCAGACCCTCATTATTATAATTCTTACGTTTAAAGCATTGTTTACACAAAATGAGATCTGAAATCAAGAATGAAGATGTTGCAGGTTAAGCTTGCCCTTTTTAATTGATGTATCGTATAAAAATAAAAATAAAAATAAAAAGGCAATGCACAAAACAGAATATTGTAAAGAACCCCACTCTTTAGGAATATGTATTTGCATAAATGTTAAGTTTCCAGTATAGCCTGGTTCTCATTGCCAGCGCTTTTCTGACAGTCCTCTGATTTTATGTTCTAGTGTCTTCAGTTTGGTTACCGGCGTATTCTCTGCATGAGTGAGTCATGCCATTTTTTTCTGTCTTTATTTCTTTCTGACCTTTGTTCAGGACGAAGAACAAGATCCACTGCTCAGCAGCTTCAGCCACCTGAAGGAGATACTCAACAATATTAAAGGTTAGAGCCCCATTAGAGCCCAAATTTTCTTCTTAATTCTACTGTGTTTCAGTGATTAAACCCCGTACTGTAAAAACCTTTCATGCATCTTCTGTACACCCTCTGATGCCATGAAGACCCTCTGACCGCTCAGAAGAACTACACACACATACACACATGAACACACACACACACACACACACACACACACACACACACACACACACACACACACACACACACACACACACACACACACACACACACACACACACACACACACACACACACACACACCTCTGTCCAAACTGCTCAAGTTCTCTGGCTGGTAAAAGACATGTACCCTGTAATCAGAACAGCTGCCTTTTGTGGATATGCCATGAATTGCCAGCTGGCCTTGTGCACACACTTGCCAAATAATACTGCATATCCACATACATCGGGCTAACCTAAAGCAGTATTCTAAGCAACTGCATACATGAAGAGATTTAAACGGGCTCTCATCTGGGTCAGACTCTTAAACACTGCTGAAACAGCATGATGGTGTAAACCTGCGGGTCATTTATTTTACCAATCTTCATCCCTTTTCCAAGTTATATTTGTGCCATAGATAAGTAAAATTATGTATTTTTGTAAAAAGTGGTGTTGTAGTTGAAAATGTCAGGGTCAGATGACTATGTTTTTTTTTTTTTTCTTTTGGGTCAACATGTCAATGTGCACTCAGTGTGTTTAAAGTAAAGTTGATAATATTCTCTGTATCTTGAAATCTTGGCTATTCTTAGAGACACTTACAGAACCATCCAGTTATTCTGTGAAAGTGTCCTGGCTCTGTCCTAAACCAGAGCTGGGAAAATGGCGCTTTCTGAATGTGTGCTAAAGCGTCACAGAGATGTGTTGTGAGGGTCTTTACCAGGCATGGTAAAATTTGCATTTGAGATTGGATCACAAAACTAAAAACTAAATTAATGGCTTGTATTTTTCAAGGTAAGATATGATATTATTTTGGTGGAGGTCTTTGAGTAGGTTTAGGAAGTAATATTACTGCAGAGGAATATAACAATATAAATCGTTTGTAAATCCTAAAGATGGAACATTTCAAACCCTTGGAACTTGTGTACTAAATGCATACATTATTATGCAAACATTCACAAGAAGGGATGCAGATGATGATGTTAACATCGGTTTAATTTTTACAGCATATATAGAAAAATGGCAGCCGTGGGATTTTATTTAAAACATTTTCTTAAAAAAATAGTTTTGATTCGGATTAACTTTCTAAATTCAGGATTTACATTGTGTTAATATGTTGCAGGAGCTCAAAATGCAGGCCAAATATGTAATGCTCAATTTCCCCCTCTCTACATTCAAAGGATAAACCTTGGTCAGGTGGGACCTGGGGCTAAACGCATTCAGGCTGCGCGCACAAAGTGTGATTTCTGTCTAAAGAAGAAGAGTATATTTAATCAGGTGCGCACAAGATTTCCACAGAGAAGGGTTGGCCTTTTGCATTTGTCAATATTATCTTTCCAATGTCTTACTGTTGGGGGTTATTTAGTTTATCATTTCAAGTCCCGCGGAAGCTCGGTCTTCGTTTGTTCATCATTTAACCAAATGCCTTGTAATGAACTAGAGTGCCAAGGTAAATGTTATGCTGTGGTGTGCTAGTGTCCTCCAGTGCTGTAGCATACAGAGGGCATGAAGACTCTGTACTCTAACATCAATGTATCCATTGTTGAATGACCATTGTTGATTATTTTGTGTGTGTGTGTGTGTGTGTGTGTGTGCGTGAGCGTCTGCATATATATACTTTATATACTTACAGTAGGTATAAAAAGTATTCACCCCCTTTGGCAGTTTTCAGATTATTTTCTTACTTCATGGCTCTGGCCCCCAAAAGCTTGTCTGTCCCTTTCCAAGGCCACGGTCCAACTGTGCATGTATGCAGGGCAAAACATTGATGTAATGGGCACAACTGATGTGAGCGTGACATACAAAGAGCACTTGAGCAGCTTATCTTTGTTAGTAGTGGGCAGCCTTGGGCCCAGTGTAACGGGAGGAAACTGGCTGCATCAAATAAAACTAGACTGGAACAGCATTGGGTCAAAAACAGTACAGGAAGTCCTGAATAAGTGTCCAGAAGTGTTCCAGGAGGGTTTCGGGATACTGAAAGGTGCGAAAGCTAATATCTATGTGGATGCAGAGTCAAAAATGTGTTTATTCAAAGCAAGAAGTGTACCATATGCCCTCAGGGAAAAAGTGAGTGCAGAATTGGACCGTTTGGAAACAAAGGCATCGTTGAGCCAGTGCAGTTCTCTGTTGGGCGACCCCCATTGTCCCGGTAGTCAAAGTGTATGGTTTTGTCCATATTTGTGGAGGCTATAAACTGAACGTTAACCAGGTCTCCAGACTAGATGCCGGATGCGATTTCCAAAATTGTGCACCTGTTTGCCACGTTAACAAGGCGCCAGCCCTTTACAAAACTTGACAAGAGCCAGGCATACCAACAGTTGTTGTTGGATGACCGATCGAAGGAGTACAATTTAACTGTGAAACACACGGGGGCCTGTACCGTTACAACCGCCGTGCATTGGGAGTCTCCTTGGCAGCCAGCATGTTCCAGAGAACAACAGGAAAGATTAGCAGATGGCTTTGGAGAAATCCAAGGACCATAGTTGGCTACAAAAGTTGGTTGCATCTTGGGGACACATAGTCTAAAGTCTGCCGTCAGACACCACCTCCATGACGATAGGCTTTTGGAAGGGTTGCTAGAAAAAAAGCCTCCATTGAGGTCAATCAATCAGCGCTGGGTTTGGCTTCAGAAGAAGGACGCTTATGTTGATAAGATTATCAGCCGTATGATGAAATATGGTGGTGGATCTTTGATGCTATGGGGTTGTTTTGCATCTACTGGTTCTGGGGCTCTTCATGGAATGGAATCGTGAACTCCAGCAAGTACCAAGACATTTTGGCTAAAAACCTTGTTCCTGGTTTCCTGCCAGGATGCTGAAATGTGAAAATGCGTAGTTCGAATTGAAGATGCCAAGTCTTCAAGCGCAGATTGAAGGATCTGAAGGATCTTGAAAGATTCTGCATGGAAGAATGGTCATAGATCCCACCCAATATGTCATCTATTGACTGGCGTGTGTTGAGGGGGAACCATTCAGTTATGCACTAATTTTTACTAACTGCAATTACCATAAAATATTGCCGTACTCACGTATGGTACAAAAACAAGAGGAAGTTAAATTCCTTCATACAGGAAGCTCAGTCCAGGTTTAAGGAATTAATAACCACGAAGACGACCATTACCAGCATGCACCTGTCAGATGCCGCATGCAATTATATCCTGGGGGATGATTTCTCACAGGTGTGTCTGCTGAATGAAATCTGTGAACCAGTGACTGTCTGCAAAGGGACGTTGAACTTTAGCCCACACCCGTGCAGAAATCAAATTTGTCTGCAGATATGTTGCACCACTTCCTGCCCTTCAGTCTGAACATGTTAAGACAGGGACCAGGGACAGTACCCTCCAAAATAATACACACCCTTGATAAAGATGAGCAAAGAAGGCTGTATGAAATAAATACTTTGTGCACCCTTCCTTCGCAAGAACAGCACTACTGAGCTGTCTTCCATAGGTTTTTTATTAGATTGTGAACCAAATTTTCCATCTTCAGTCAGTTTGCAGATTTCTCTTTTTGATTGATTTGAAAGGATCTATTATTATGGTCAATCATTTCCTCTAGTGGAATCATTTAGAAAGATGTAATCTACTCAAATCTGATGAAGATTGCGTTGTGTATAACCCTCCCTGCCCCTGACTGCACATGCTTAACTTTTGAGCCGAGCAGAACATAAAAATGGACACACAGTGAAACGGCGTTAACATTGGATTACTACTGTCCCAGCTGTAATGAGTGATCAGCGAGTAGGTCCTGCATTAGTGGCGCTGTGTGTTAAAAGCGGCCCGGGCCAGGAGCGCTGCGGTCAGCCTGCGTGTCGTCATGCCTCGGCAATGGAAGACCTGGCAGCGGCAGCTAGAACACATGGAGTCCCCCCCCCCCCCTTCCCCCTCCCCCTCCCCAGTGCTCTCCAGGGAACGCAGCGGAGATGGACAGGCACGGCTGGACCCAGCCTGGGAGGAATCCGCCACGCTTTTTCATCCTCCAAACACCAAAGGCCTTGTTAGTGCTCTGGGTCCTGCTTTTCTTCCCCCCCTCCCCCACCTACTTTTATTTCATAGAGGTAGGTGTTCACTGATTTTCCAGACAAGATCCTTGTCTTAATGTTAAATGAAAACCAAATCAGCACAGATCATTATTTTCCTGTTGATGGTTTCTTTTTTTCTTCTTCTTTTTTTTTTTTTTCCCCCGCCCGCTTGTATTTCACATAAGGTCATGTGCCTCTCACGTCCTGAAGAGCGTGTTGTTTCGGCTCCAGCATAAAACCCCCAAAAAGAACGTTCATTCTTTTGTCAGGGATTCATGGAAGTTTTTGCTAGAAGAGTGCCGCACTGCAATCTGAGGGTAGCTCCTTCGCACACGGACAGGGGTCACTTACTGTACCACGCACTAGGGTCAAGATGCATGACAAAAGATGGAAAAAGTCCACAATTAATCAGGCTCGACTCTAATATGTTCTCCTCGAAGGGTCTATCTGTGTTTTTGCTTGAGTTTGTTTGCCGCGACACCACGAAGAAAAGGCAAGCCTTTTCTCTCCCGATGTCTCAGTCCGAAGTCTACGCGGTGGGCTATCGCGCTCTCTGTGGCCGACGGTGGCCCAGCTGTCAGCTAATGAAAGCCCCGTAATTCCCTTCACACTGTGCGTTTTATCTCCTTTAACAACAAAAGCAACCGGCAAAGGAAATGTGGATTAGCCTGGAAGTATTTCTCAGCAGCTCGCCCGTTGTTAAAGGTTCCATTCTCCTCCTTCTGTTCGGCGGTGATTGGCAGGAGCATGTGTGTCGAGTGCAGCTGGAAGTATATCATCTGCAAATTTAGTTGGGTAAATATAGCAGGGAGTCTTGTCAGCCTGAGAGATAAATTGTTCTGGGAAAGGAAGTGTTGTCTCTCGTTCGAGAAATAATTTCCTACACTTCTGGGACAAGGCTTTCTCTCTTTTTATTTTGCACAAAGAACATACAGTAGGGGAATTGGATGATGATGGAACATTTGTTGCCCCCTCCACGCACATATATATACACACACACACACACACACACAATCCTCCCTGAGGAAAATGTGAATATCAACATGAGGCAACGGTTGCTCTTGTGATATGATGTTTGGGGGCATTGCTAAATCCTTAATCTTTCACTGGTAAGGACGGACAGCAGCCGAGCACAACGAAGGCACGGCTGCACCGTTGCATTCACCTCGTGGGCCTTTTAGAATTTGAAACGCTGGGGAGTGTTTTTCTCCTGGGGGTGAAACGTTGATTGTGTTTGTGTCACCTACTTGTATGGTAAAAAATATGATACTCAGTTTCATTCAAATTCTACTTTGCCACTCATTCTGAGCAGTGCAGTGCCCCTCACTATTGTATGATCATGAAAAGAGGGACAGTAATATTAGTTGCCCTTCACACAAACGCAGCAGTTTGGACATTTATATGGGCTGTAAGGATGGCATCCTCGTAAATGTCCTGTGTTGTTGTAAGTTGCCCTGGTTAAAGATACCTGCAAAGCTAATAGGTTAAATAAACGTTGTGTGTGATCAACTACAAAGGACCCAAACTGAACAAAAACGTAATCAATGCTTATATGTATATATGTATATGAACTGATTTGTTTCTGATCAGTTTGGGTTCTTTGTAGTTGATAGTATATTTAGTATGATAGTAGTTGGTGTGTGTGTGTACGTTTTTTAAACTATACAAGTAATGAGGTATAATCAAACCTGCAAACCTACATAACCTGCTAGGTAGAGGACGCAACATGTAGTGAGACAGATGGTTTCGACAGGCAAAAAGCAGTCCAAGGGGCACAGTTCAAGATCTCCAAAACAACCTGGCATCTTGGGGTTACAAGGTGTCTAAAGCTAACATTCGACGACGCCTACATGACAATGGCTTTATGGCAGAGTTGCAAGAAGAAGCCTCTTTTGAAGACCGTTCACCAAAAAAGGCATCTTGTATTTGCCAAACTACATCTGAAATACAATTGGAACCGTGTCTTGTGGTCAAAAATAGAGCCTTTTGGACATGCACATCAGCGTTATGTTTGCCGTCCAAAGAACGCAAGTCATGTTGAAAAGCACCTCATGCCTACGGTGAAATATGGTGGTGGATATTTTTTATTTTATTATTATTATTATTTTTTTTTTTAAATAATTTCTTTCAGATTTTCTCCCATTTTCTCCCAATTTAGTAGCCAAATACATGTCAATGTCTCATGTCTGCCTCTGACCGGCAGTGACAAAGGCAAAGTATCATCTCCTCCGAGACGGTACTTGCTAAGCCGTCGACCGTAACTCTGGTACTTCAGAGCCACTCCTATACACAGCGAACTCATGTTGGCTTCCCTCCCCCCTCCCTGGGGCAGACAGCCAATTGCCGCCCCCTAGTGGCACTCCCGGCCAGAGCCGACTGGGCGCAGCCAGTGGAATCGAACCCCTGTCGCAATGGCCAGTGTCGAATATTGTAACTGCTAGACCACCTGGGAGGCTTGGTGGTGGATCTTTAATTCTTTGGGGTTGTTTTGCATCCACAGGCCCTGGGGCCCTTCTTAAAATAGATGGAACCCCATGAACTCCATGTACCAAGACATTTTGTCCAAAAACCTTGTTCCCTCTGCCAGCAAGCTACACCTTGGCAGCAGATTGACCTTCCAATAAGACAATGATCCCAAACACATCCAAAGCAAGTAAGAAATGGTTGACAGAGCACAAGATAAATGTTCTGATGTGGCCATCTCAGTCTCCAGACCTGAATCCAGTAGAAAATGTGTGGTTTGAACTCAAAAAAGCAGTCCACAAATGTCAACCCAAGAATCTGAAGGAGTTGGAACAATTCTGCATGGAGGAATGGTTGGGGATCCCCCAACACTACAGAAGGCGAATACTTGCTGTTATAATGGCCAAGGGAGGAACCGCAAAGTACTGATAATTGGTGTGAACATTTGTGATTCTTGATTTCTCGGGGGAAAAAAGTATAATTTGTGAACCGTTCGATTGTGATTCGTGCCAATTCATTATTATTAAAGAATATAATTTTCTGCATTTTGTGAGCATAAAATAAAGCTCATTACTTATAGTTTATTTTATACAATCTCTTTTATTCATCTTTATTAAGGGTGTGAATAAAAACAAAGCCTGTATATATGTGTATATATACTGTATATGTGTATATATATATATATATATATATATATATATATATATATAATGAATATATAAATGGAGGCAAACCTTTATTGGATTTTAGCAGCTTTATCATCACATATCCTGTTGTCGTGGCCTGGATACGTGAAATGTGAAATGCTGCATGTGAAAATTGTGAGTGCCCGCAGCCCTGGGAAAGGAACGAGGCCTCAGGACGTTTAACGGTGAAAGGGACAGCTCAAGTGTGTCCCTTTGACTAGTGGCTGGAACAGAATTCCTTTGCTTCTTGTGTAAAGCTTTGGGTTCCTTCATTGACAAGAAAATATTCCTGCCTGGAATCGCATTAGGTTTAACGTCAAACTGGCAAATCTGTTTCAATCCCCCAGTCGTATAATTCCGCAGGATTTATTTTATTGAGTGTACAGTGGAATACACTGCTGTTTGAAGAACGGGAGAGAATGCAGATTGAACACGCTGCTCTGTTAGCCATTTCATTCGGGGGGTGTACGTGTGGTTTTTCCCCCCCCTCTTTTTCCCCCTTCCTTCTGGGGTTGTTATGCACAAGTCAGCCCCTAGCCTTGCTTTTTAAATCTTTAAATCTTACCCCTCCTCCCCCAACCCCCTCCCTTTCGCGAAGGTCAGATTTTTGACAAGTCTGCAGAGATAGCAGTCCGTCTAAATCCCCTCATTTTTATTCATACAAATACAGGTTTAGCGATTCCGACACCTACAAGATTCAAAGTCGGCGCTGGATATGAGTGACAGTTCTGCCCAAAGCTTTTTAACACTAACCAAATTCACAAGCACACTTCTAATTGACTGGAATCACCAGAAACGCACCAATGGTCGATATTAAGGGCACGGAAAATTATTTGCAGAACGACTGGTAGTGACGAATTGATCAGCGGCTTTCCCTCACCCTTACCTTCCTGAGATTACCTTGCTGTCCTTGAATCAAACTAGCGTGGAGATTATTTCACTGCTAAAACAATAGTGGTATAATAAGATCATAGTAAAATGATAGGGATAGTTATGAAATAATCTTTTATATTCATGTTGTTTTTTCAGTTAAAAGCACAATCAATGCTATTTATAGTTCTAAGGAGGCTAAAAGTAACCTCATGGCCAGTGCTTGTTTTGCACTACTGGAGAGTATTCATCAGAACTGATTTGGATGATGGCAGTCGGGTTATGTACGTTTGTTGGAACTATATAAAACCTTTGGTGTTTTTTCCCAGCAACATTTTTCTGCCTAAGCCAAACAAACAGTGTTTTGTGTCTTCACCTTGACGAAAGGAAATGCCCCTCACTGTAGCATTAAAAGAAATGTATCCTCCAAGGACAGAGCCATTTTTAATGTTCCAAACCTCTTTACGACAAATATATTTAACTCGTCCTCTGCTGCAGGAAGTGGATCTTCAACATCTTGGAGGCAGTGGTTTATGGACCCCCACATTGGTTTAATGCCAATGGCTAAATCGCAGTCCCCAAAAAAAGTTTTTATTTGAAATGGTATCAAAACGGTAAATCTACATGGATTGTTTAACGGTTGTTTTCCCCTTTCCTTCTGCTATGCTGGTGGAGAAGCCTGGTGCCCGAGTGTAATGGTAATAACTCCTCCTGGAGGACCTTGTGGATGGAGCCGACATCCAAACACAGTTCAAGGTCAAGTGCGATGCGTCGCGGACGCACAGCTGCCGCGAGGGAGCGGCGGCCACGGGCTGCCCTCTGCGGACCCTGGCCGTCTGCATAGGAGCCCTAAGCTTCCTTCAGGTCCTCCGTGCCTCTTTGCCACCCGATAGCCGCGCATAAATCATTCCAAATTGAACCGCTGGAATGCAGTTGTCAAAGGCCAAGCAAGGGGACGCGCAGTAACTCATCTTGTTCAGTCACAAATGCAAATATGTTTACTCACCGAATGCGTTCAGTGGAGCTGCCCTTGTATGAACTTACAGGAACTCAAATGAAGATTTAACGGATTGGGACAAAGACCGTTTCCCACCATTTGTTTTACCAGTTATTACTGCCGTACAGCCAATTCCCAGTTTGAGTGGCACATAGCTACAGTGTATTTCGATGCAGATGCCATCAACCGGCCCCCTAGATGTTCCACAGATGGAAAGAAAAGTTTGATTGTGTGCACGTGGAATCTTTTTTTACTCCTCGTAGCGAATGTCAGAGACACTACCGTTGGCCGACCGTAGAGCAAGTGGCTATGACCCTGTTAGGAATTTACAACTGCTGTCCCTGGAGGAGGCAGTCTTCCTTTCCATTGCGCCAAACCCGAGACCGGCGGTTTCCATTACAGAGCTCTCCACTGTCCCGTCTCCCATTCCTCTCGCCCGCTTTCATCTCTCCTCTCCGGACAGAGGGACACTTAGCACCCTGGCAGGATCAAAACCCAGTGCTCAACCCCCTCCCCCCACCCTCTCAATATGAGGATTGTCTCTCTCACAACAAGAAAACACAGCAAAGTATAGCCGAGTTCGAAGGTTACACACGTGTAGGAAAAACACGAGACCCTTGTAGTGTGTACATAAAGGGGCATTTGGCTTGCCATGATGCAGGTTATGGATGAAGACAATTCTCGCGTTATGACCTCGCCTATGATTTGAGGTCATTTGGCTCTATTTTGCCCATGGATGAAAACCGTCATTGTCCATTTTGCCTGATTTAAATCATTTAAAATGACAAAGTTCTTGTTTCAAAATGTTTCTATTGTGTTGAACCGATTTAAAAGATGAGTATTAACTTCATAAATGTTTTTGGCATGGAGAAGGTCAGGTCATTTGTTGTGATTCCGTTTCATTAGAAGTTCTGATGTCAGACAACAGTTATGAAGTACACCATTCTTGGTTGCCAGAAATGTACCCCTCAGCTTTTGATTGTCAATTTGATTGAAGATGTTTAATCTCAAATGAGACATGCTGTTTTTATCACATCAAGCTTGCTTTTGTTTGAACCCTAAACTGTATTTGATTGTGGATGAGCACATTTTCTAAGGAGCACATGGAAAAATATTTGGAATGAGCACATGACAAATATGTGTAAATTGTAACTCCACATAACCTTGATGCTTTGAGGTGTAAAGTGGTAAACCGCAGCGGAACATTCGTTTGCTATTGCTGCAAAGAAAGCGCTGTGCTGGTTACATTTTACATCTTATCCAGAGCGACTTACAAGATGTGCATTAATACATGGTAGGAACAATCATAGTTTGCGCAAGAGATCAGTGCAGAAATACAGCGATAGACATCATTGTAGGCAGCTGCATACCATACCTGGTTCAGTACGGAGGCCAAATGGCCGAGGTGCAGGGCGTAAATGGGGCGTAGGGAGAATCTGCCCCGCTGCAGTATAAATGTCTGTCAATCGTCGTGATTAATAAGAGACCTCTCAGACAGGCTGCCACCAAGCACTGGTTAGTAGTTGTAAATCTGGCCAGTTAATAGTCCTTTAACCGAGGACTGACAGGGCAGGCTTAGGCCTAGTGTGAAGAGGGATGCAACTGTTGTCCTGTTTCAGAGCCTCTCAACAATGTGCTGAGTGGATGGAGGGCCCCAGTAGAGGAACATTAATCATGGGGGTTGGGTGGTGGGAGGGTAGAGGGGGGGTCGGTGGGGGGGATCCGGATGTGCTGACAGGAACGGTGGCAAGACAGGAGCAAAACAAACCCGCCCCCGTGAGCCAGCAAGAGGGGCCCAGAGTGGACACTGGCCCATGGCCAGCAACGTTAAACAAAGAGGAGCCCCCCCGATCCCCAAGGTCTTCTCCAGGCCACTTGTCTCATTGAGGGGCGCTCTTCATCACCCAAGAACGAGACTAATGGGTGCCACTTTGGTTTTTAACATGGTGGAATTGGGATTTTTTTATCCCCCTCCAGATTCTATGCAATTTCAAGGTGCCTTATTGACATGACATAACAATTGGTGTTGCCACATCAAGAGGCCACATTAAAAATGCAACATTTAACATTATCTATTACCTTGCAGCAAGGAAAAATACAGTTAATTCTAGGTTTTATGTTCACCATTGCATCAACCCATGAGCTAATATTTTATTGTTTTAGATGCCTTTGTCTTGGAGGTTCATTGTTAGCCAAGGGTAGATCGCCAACTTAAAGTGCTTGATATGTCACAGTTATTCATGGTGTTGAATTTGAAAGTTTGCTGTCCGCACCATGCTGTTTACATCGGCAAGTAGTGCAGTTTGTCACCGAGTCCTTGGAGAAAAAAAAAAAAAAAAAGGACGCTCAAATCTCAAGGCTTTCCACGCCACTCAAAAGACAGGAGATCCTGGCTCAGCAGGGGGGGTAAGACATGCAAATTTACTCAAGCCTTTATTACACAGCTTTTGTTTTGAACCCTGTTCTAATCCTCCCATCAGCACAGCGTATGATGATGAACAAATATTGCTGGCTAATTACTTTTGCTCTTTCGATTCATATTGCCTTAATACAAATATGATTTGTTCCGCTCCTTGATTAGCTTAGTTATTTGGAGTGACGTATACGCACAAAATTTGGATCGGGTCTTCCTCCTTTCGTACAAGTACTGGCTGCAAACGTTACCAACATGTTGCAATACCAGTTCCCACCTGATACCTAATTAAGCCTAGAGATAGCATACAGAACAAACTGGACCAGAATTAAAGATAATTTTATCTGCATTTTGTTTATATTGTGATAGTTTATCAGAAATGATAATAGCCTAGAAACAGCTACTGCTAAAGTTGAGAATCTCCATCCTTCTCCCCTCCAGTTGAACGAAGGATAAATGTTTTATTTTTTAATTTTCTGCATTGTTCAGTAGCTGTAGGGTCGCTAACACATCAAGACAATGAAGTCCCCCTTCCAGAAAGAATGCCAACATTATTCCATCAGAGCTGTCTAATAGGGGCTGTAGGAAGTTGTTTGTTTGCCTGAACACGGCTAGCTAGAGAGAACATCACCAATGTCTTGACATCCTCATCAAATACTGTGTTGCGCAAGTGAAAACGGTTATAGCCGTCTCCCTGGGTAACCAATGAAGGACTTGACGTTCTCATGGCCCCTACCTGCACGCATAATGTTCTGCCAATCATATTCTTATGAGGTGGTAATTGGCGTACATCTAGATGCACACCGGCTCTCCCACCGTGGAGACAATGGGTTTAAGTTAAGTGTAGCTGTAATGACTGCACACTGTGAACTGAGAACGTTCATAAAGCGGGGGCATTAAGGTGGGTTTTAGGCCATTTCAACACCCCATCATTCTGCGCATGACATGGCTGGCGCACCGTTCTAAAAACAGCCTGCGCTATGATGTGGTGACACGTTGTGCGGTTGACAATTTTGGAGGAGCCAGGTATTTACTTTCAATGTGCAAGTTGCCAAGGTTAGCTCAAGCAGGCCCAAATAATTGTGGATACAACCAAGTGCCAAGTGCCTATGCTTGGACAGAATACATTTTGTCTCCTAACCAAGCATTCATTTGTCTAATCATTGTCCCACAATGCATTTTACATTCATCAGGTTCAAAGACAAGTTATTGCAGGAAATATCAACCAAATGTCTGTTTACAAACGTTAGGTTACAAAAGTTACTACAAAAGAGAGCCATACTGGGTCATTTTCTGTCTCGTGTTCACTGTCCGAGAGTTCAGTATTGGGAGTAATTTCCTCACTCATTCATTGATAGAATGTTCACAAATGCTCGACTACATTGCACCCTGAACATTCTATGAAAGCTGAAAATGTAAACGGGCATATTTATACATTGTCACCATACTACTATTGAGGATGTATATTGATAGATTTAATTATCTTTGGCTATGTTTAAAATTGTCAGGTGCCCTTTAAAGCAATAGTGCAATCAAAATGTTATAACATATTTGTACAACAGCAGATAAAACTGACACTAAAAGTTACAAAAATGAGGTCAAAGTTATTTTGCGATAGTTGATTGAAATTTCAGTACCTTTTGTTCAGGCGGTTTTTCAGATTGGACTATTGTTGACTACTGTTCTCCCTTGTCGTCAAGAAAGGGCTCATTTGAATAGATCAATGAAAATGTGGTCAGTGCGCAGTGCTATTATAATTGTGTAGCTAGCTGGCTTGCTATTTTCAATAGCTTTGTTACATTATCTGACAACACTATGCCAACGTTAACTTTGTTAGCTATCTTTCAAATACATACAGATACGCTTATGGAAACATATTTTTGACAGGCTATGCAATAACGTTAAGTAGCTTATGCGCTAAAAACTTGGTTATTATTAGCTGGCAAATAGACCGGCTGGCTAAGACACAGAAACATGACTGTATATTTTGTAGTCGCAATGGACATTGCGTTATGCCATTGTACCACAAACGTCATTCTTTCAATATCAACCTAACAAATGTTATGTTTGAGACATGAAGAGCTTTATTTTCTTTGTTTTATATGTTGCAAACAATAACTTTGTGCAACATTCACTTTACCTAACTTGCTAAATTACACCCTGATGGAGTGTACTGTACACTTCGCGCTGAAAAAAATATAAGGATATATTGTAAAAAAATTGCCTTATTGCGATATGTTCTGTGCAGCACAAGAATTCAGAACGCGTTGTGAATCTCCTCTTCAAAATCTGTAATTTTTAATTACACCACACAGCTGTTGTTATTCAACAATAATTTTCATGCGAAATTAATGTTTTTTTTTTAAGTGACTGCACTATTGCTTTGTGGTGAGAAAAGCAATTTTTTCGCAATATAGAAAGATTTGTTAAAATATATTTGGTACGATGAACTGATTTAAAACAACTTGTTATGGTGCTGAAGCAAGAGTACAACTTTAGAAAATAAAGGTCGGTGCTCACAAAATGTTATACGTTCCAACAGCACCAGTCTCCCCATTGCACGAATGCATTTCAGCGTTACGTCGTCTTCAGCGTGTACTCGATCACAGGTTTAACACGCATTCTAAAACACGATTGCTACCTCACTATCAATCAGCAGTAGTGTCAACAAAAAATCTTATGGGACACACTTGGCTGTTTGAACGTTAAACATTTCATGATTTAAAAATAACAGTGAGATCCTGATCCTGATTCAACAATAACTCGCAACTCATAACTTTTTTAAACGAAGACAACAAAGAATGTGAGCCCATGTAGATTCTTGTAATCTCTATACATGGTCTTTTGTGCATGGAACCACAACAACTTATGAAATGTTGAAGTGACCCATCCGAGCATGGGTCATTTCATGCAATTAAGGGCTGGGTGAAAGTGAGATTTATATTCATGGTAGTCTGGAAAGACATTTGTGTTTATGGTAGTGCATTATTACATTCTTTTGTTTGACTTTTGAATACTTTTGAATGTATTCCTTAAACACAGTGCAGTTACAGTGGATGAAATCCTGTTTTGTCATAAGAGCAACGTCTAGCACGAGTGCTGCGATCGTCAACACCAGGCCGCTTTGATGGGGAAAATTGTGGGATTCTCAAAAAAATAATGCAATCCTCTCCCGTCCGCGGGTTTAGGCAACATAACGGGCTCCCAAGGCCTGGACTCACTCTGGAGCGCGGCGCCGGCGATATCAAACCGCACACTTGACTGACCACCGTACGGGAGCTGCCGTATG
Source organism: Aldrovandia affinis (assembly GCA_029706075.1). NCBI lineage: Eukaryota > Metazoa > Chordata > Actinopteri > Notacanthiformes > Halosauridae > Aldrovandia > Aldrovandia affinis. The sequence goes on along the minus strand of JAINUG010000002.1, from coordinate 9,395,224 downwards.
GGAATGCAGCAGTAAGGGCGATATTAGTATTGCGGACGACACTGTCCGCTCGCGTGCTGTTCACATCTTAAGCCAGAGCGGCCCATTGCGATTCCCTGACAACCTTGACAGGCTGGTCTAATGACCCTCCTACACCTACACACACCAGCTGCTTGTTATTTCATGCCCCATCAGGGTCCCGCGACCACTAACACTGTAATACACATATCCAATTAGATAGGCATTGTTGTACGCGTTAGTTTCCAACCATGATTCCTCCACGCCCCTCTCTCTCTCTCTCGCAGATAAAGCGGGCGCAAAGCAGCGCTGTTGTCAGTGTTTACCGCATTGTTGATATGTCCTCCGCCATAGCCACGGACAGTGAATTGGCACGTTTGGGTCATATTTTGAAAAAAGAACTTGTTTGCCAAAAAAAAAAAAAAAAATGCACTTGCTTAGTGTGGGAAATGTGGAAAAAGTCTGGTATGCATTGCTACATAATATGTAGAAGCCCACAACAAGGAATTACTGTGGACAGTGAATAAATGATGCCGATGTTTGGTGCTTCATTTGAGGTACAGAATTTGGCTATGATTAAACATGTACTTCCTGTCTTTACAAGATTGAAATGGTGAGGCTGATGGGAACACGGTGCATATTTAATACATTTTTTTCCCAATTTACATAGACAATACAATTACAGACAATACTGCATACCTTTTACATTATTTTCAGGTGTAATTCTTTATTCATTGGTCACCAGGTGTCCTTCACCGTATTGTATGTACATACAATGAGAGATTGTCTCATAGTTCATAGTTTGAAATGATATATTCCATATCATTCACATAAGTCATTATGCTGCACGTAGCCAATGCGTAAGATGATTCTTTAAAATGTATTTTGGTGTTTAATTTATAACCCATAAAGGCTGACTCCGTTAAGATCCAAGAGATATTAAACCGTATCTCAGGTTTAGGACAGGTGGGCTTATTGCTTGCCAGATTGTTTGATTTAGTTTTCAGATTTTTCCACGAATTTTTTAAAGCATTATTTTATTGTTAATGGTGAGAAATAAGGCTTTTGATTCCCCCCCACAGCACAAACAGTCTAGTACACATCTGCGCTTTGAAGGTGAGACCTTGTGGCACGTCCATGCCACAGGGAAGTGACTGGATGTGCTCTTCAAAGGACGAGACTACAGGTAGTACTAATGCGATTGACTCATTCAGTCAATTAACTCCCTTTCCTTGCAGAGCACTGGTCTTGAGGGCTTTACAGTTTGTGGCCATTGGATTAGTGCTACTTACCTGATTAGGCCTTTATGGGTGCTCAACCAAGGCAACATGCTGTCACACTTCGAGTCAGGTTTGGGAGTTACAATAGAGTATGCCATGAGTATAAAGATAACTTATGAGTGTGAACAGAGGATCCTGACCTTTTTCCAACCTCAGACCATTTTCCATTACTCGGACCAACCTCCATGTCGCTGTGGTGCAACAAGCCTGGAAACCCTCCATGTTTGTTGTTTCTGGGCTTACGGAAAGTAGTACGTTGGTCCTGAGGATCATCTGGTTCATTTATGAACAACGCTTCCATGTCTCAAATTGATTTCTATTCCGGAGTGTAGCTCTACAGTTTTAAGACTCCTTTTGTGGGGGGAGGGGGGAAGAAGACGTGCAGTCTAATCACATCAGTGAGCAGCACACAAATCTTTAGAAGGCCATCACGTCTTCCCTCCTGCAGAGTTCGCCCCTTCAAAACATTTCTTTTCAAGGTTACAGTTGGCAATGGCTTTTAAACAATATTCGCAGTGTTATTGTTAATGACATTTGAAACGTGAGGGCTAGAATATCCCCTACGTTTTTGTTTTCCGTGGTTAAATTCTACAAAATGGCAAAGTGTAATCTTTGTACTGGGAGTGCTGTGTTCTGGACATGGATGAGCCACCATGTTTGTTTGAACATGTGAAGCTCTTTGGCGGACAAACCCCGTGTAATGGCCCCACGCCCACAGCACAGGACAGATGCGAGGCCCTCGTTCTGTCCATGTCATGAACGACAAGGAGAAGCATGAACTTGGCCTTCTCCCTTTCCGTGGTCACGGGAAAACCAGGGCTCCAACTCGTTGGGCTCTTCCAATAAGTGTGTAAATGTTCCGTTGGGCTGCCCCTCCAGTTTCACTATGGAAGAAGAACGCCGGCCAGGGCAATAACTTTCAAGTAGATGCCTGGAATTAAAAAAAGAAAGCCTATTCCTGGATGCAGCTGGGTTTCGAAAGGAGTGTGTAGTAAGGTGACATGGGTCAGAACTTTCTTGGGCAGGTGGGGGGGAGTGGTGATTAAACAACTGCGAGCGCCAGCTCATAAATATTAAATCGAAGAGGTGACATGTGCCGGAGCATTTAAACCTGTTGACATGTCCTTTTTAAATAGAAGCAGGTCAGCGCCGCCGATACAAATTTTGACAAAAGCCAGCATGCTGACAGGGGAGCGAGACGGCGGACTCCGGCGTCCGCCGCAGCTGACTCGGAGACATGCTAACAACCGGGACAACAAGGAGGTGTTGATTGGCCTGGAAGCAAAATAGACCCGGCGATATACTGCCAGACTTTTTTTATTGCAGCGCTGGCGGTCTGCAAGCCAACGGGTTTGTGCTGTAACGGGGGCACAGAGGGGATCTGGGTGGCTTTACACTCCGAGAGCTTCACCTTGTCGAGGGGAGCCGTCTTTCCGTTTTCCCCAAGTGCGAGACACGCTGGGAGCATTTGGAAGTGATTTTCAACTATGTTTTTACACCATCTTCCGTTACTCGTGCGTTGGGGCCGATTGGACTTGTCTTTAGTCTTCACAGATTGGCAATACAGTTCAGCGTTAAAGCGAACTGGCTTTTCTTGCATAGCGCCGGATGATTTATTTGCTGTTAATAGACCGTTTAAATGAAAATCATGGAAGTATAAAATTGTATTCTTTCCAGAAAGCAGAATATTATGAAGGTTGATTCCGAGATGAATAAAAAAATATATTTTACATTTGCATTCCGTGACAGATGACAAGATCGAATTTAATGAACGAATGACTTAACTATAGCAAAACTACCACACATCATGGAAGCGTTGGCTGTACACTGCATTCTCCATTTTGGTTCTAGTGAAACCATAGTTCCCCACCCTGTACACATTCTCCTGGCTTCATAGGGCCCTAAGTAGTTATTTTAAAAGTGACTGTCAAAAAAGTGTTTGTAGTTTAGTTTGGATAATGTTGACTTGAACGTAGGGTTAACAAGCTAGATGGGCTGAGAAGAACCAGATGCACATGGACGATTTGTTAGTGTGATAGGCTGAGTGAGAGATGAATCAAGATTGTATATTTTTTCCTGTTTATATTTGTAACATGTTTGTTTTTATAAGCATAAAAGGGAAATGCATTAAAATGATACTTTTAATATTATTTGTTTTCAAACGGCTTAATATAATAAATATATAAAGTTATTCTCTGGAGCAATAACATGAAGGGGGCTGAAATGAGGTCCTTAGTTTGTTTTTCAATCAAAGTGTCATGGGAATATGAATAATCCAATATATATATATAATCTATTGTACATATAGGCCTAATATTTTTTAGTATTCAAAATTACACTGTGTGCTCCCCTCTAATGAAGGTATTCTAAAGGTGTAACAAGTAGAAAAAGCCACTATCATCAGAGCGATGTGAATGGGTAGGATTTATAACTATATTTTTCTTTATGTCAGCAGGCTTACATTTTCTAGGTGCCACAATCACTTTGAGGAGTAAATTGCATGGCTTATTGTCAGCTATGGATACATAGCTGTGCATGTTTGTGTCAAACTAGGAACTAGACAGCTGTCTGTCTTTCATTCTGTTCTGTTGTGATCATGAGCAAAGGAGAGGAACACAAAGTCGAGGTTAGGGATGTAAAAAATAAATATATATATATATATATATATACTAGTCAATTAATAATTACATTCCATATTAAATAGTATGCACAACATAAACACTAGCTAATCTACTCATAAAACATTTTAATGTGCCCCAGCTACTAATTGCTGGCCCCAACACACTAGTACAGTTATATCATGCTCCATTGAAAAGAGAAAAAATAATTTAGGTAACACAATTTAAGGTTTACATATTGAAGGCTAATTAATTATGAATAACTCAATAGCTACTTTACGTTTTTTTTTTGCCATCAAACTTTTTCACGTACAATCATTCCAGCTAACGGTGATGGCTTTTGCAGTTAGGAGACTGAATGAATCATCGATAGCTGAATATTACATCCATTAACAAAGTATATTTGTATAAGCTGTACACTCCTCAATATATATTTTGTAGCTTGCAGAACTCCCAAGTTTTTGTCATTTGTTGTCGTCCGCCCCCAGCAACTAGGCACTAGTTGACTACGAGCGAGCTTGTCATCCTCTCCAAACTGGCTGTTGAATGAACAACACACACTGCTTTCATAATGGGCCTCTTGTTGTGAAATATACCGGGGCTCATTCTCCGCCACTGTTCTCACCATGTTTTATTTAACAGGGTAGCCAGCTTGACAAACAATGGCGTCAGTGCTTTGAAGCCACAGCTGCGTCTACCTGGATTTACGCACATGTCCCTCGGTCTTGTTGCAGGAGAGAGCGAAAGAAACATTAGCTGAATTCCAGATTCACTGAAGATCCACTAACCTGCTTGTAGGATACGGTGAATACACATGTCCTAGTTAGAGGTATGGTCAGGTGCCACAATATTTTCACAATTGCACGATGAGTAAATGGTGCCTTTTTTAAAGCGGTGCAAAACAGCCATGCGCAGGGAGACCGGAGTCATGCCCGCTATGCGCAAAGCTTCTGTGGTTTTAACTGTAAAATTCCTGCTAAACTGGCAAGGGTAGAGCGGTTATGAGTGGTGAAATGTTGACCCTAAATTTACGACCTGGGAACACTTGGCGAATAGCTGCGCATCTTGCAGGGCTGCCTATTTCAGACGTGGGTCACGGGGAACTCGGCTAGTTGAACTTCTGAACTGTGGCTGTACTGTCGAGTCAAGTATAGGTCAGTATAATCTAGGGCTCAAGGCAGAGATTCCTCTTTACTCAACAGCACAGATGTATAGGTCTGGCCTTTATATAGAAGCACACTGCACATTTTCAAAGGAAGACACACGAGCAGGGAACAGAACAATATGGTAATTAAGTGCACAGTGCCTCGAAGGAGGAGGATGTGTCCTGATACTTTGAGTGGCGGCGGAAGAACTGAAAAGTTAGGAGGCAGCCTTGTTTCACACTACTTTAAACACGTGTTTGTGGACATATTGGGTCGTTGGGTGGGGGAGGAGGAGGAGGAGGGGGTGGTTGAAGTTGTTGAGGGGGAAAACCGGGCGGGAGTTGGTTGCACTGGATAATACAATGCAAAGTGGTTCCTAAAATGAATGACGTTGTTTATGTGTTGCAAAAGGAGCTGTCCTCCGTAACACCAGGGCCTTGTTGCTCAATAAACGTAAGAGTGTACATGTCATGACTGTTTTACGATTTAAGATTTAATCTCCTTTATTACCATTTCTATTTCCTGTCTGAGCTGCTTTCTTGTTTTGTCAAAGTCTATATTCAGATTAAAGTTTGAAGTAGGCCAAATGCCATATGACAAATAACCACGTTTAATTTCTCTAGCTCGTTTATGCTATTTTGAATGCTTTGACATTTTGAACACTGTGACATTTTGAACACTTGTATCTAATTAACTTGATGTATTATGCAAACGGAATTGCATTAAAATAAACAAAAACTAACCCCTAGTTAATCTGCGGATGGGAAAGTGTTTGTCCCTTGAGTGGAAATGTGGCGGATGATGGCCACTAGTACGGACCCTAACACTTTAGCCAGATTTAGAGCTATCGGGGCTGGTTAACCTCTCTGAAGATTTCACTGTATTAGATCTAGATATGCTCAGGCAAGTTTCTTCTTTTGTAGCTTTTATTTCCCATTGTCTTCATTTGAAATTGATTCGGCTCTCTCAAAATACCAGGATTTTAACAGCATTATAGATTTAACTGCTTTTCACCCAAATTGTTTTTCCCCACGATGTATAATTTTTTACCCACATTGGTTAAGCGAAATGAATGATTAATGATGTTGTAAAATGTCCTCTGCTGGTGAAATTGGGAAGAGGACGTGCATGTGCAGAGACTAATTCCCAGCTAATCTTCCATATACTAAATGTGTGTACAAGTGAATAATCAAGTCAAAAGTCAGAAATGGAGGGGGAAAATCTATTGGATGTATACACATCTATAGCGAAACATTTCTTAACAACATTGAGAAAAAATGACATTACAATAAAGAACAAACAGTAAAGAATACCCTGAAAGTGGTACAAGGTAAGATTAGAGACCACAGTCTGGCCACCCACGTGTTGTGAGTCCTCTCTGGAAGATTGTGAAAGTTTGTGCGGGTTTGGATAGCTTTTGTCTCTTCTACAGCTAGGCAGTCGGCTACCTAATAACATTAGCTGGCCAGAAAAGTCAAATCAAACTAAAGTTGGATGCCTATAATGTTAGTTTGTGCAGTGCAATGGCAAAGGGACATTTAAGGACGCAAAGAATCCACCTTATTTTTTCAGGTGTTTATATTTATTTCATTCTTTCTATCAATTTATAAAAACATGCTGTTATAAAAATGGCTAAAAATATCAGTGATTTAATTTCAAATTATCAATTTTGTAGTGAATGAAGGTCTGTGTCTGGGTCCCCATAAGTACCGTTTTATCCCTAATGCGGCTGCACAAGCCAAATTTTGCAAAACGTTTTCCAATGGATCGAATAGAATAGAGCCTTTGAAACTTTGAACACTTTTTTATACATACCATAAAATGTTTTTCTAATTTACTGTTGCCGATTCTGATCCACTTTTCTGCTAAAAAGCAATTGTGAAACATCAATGCCCGCAACTAGAAGCAATTGGTTTTAGTACTTGATTTGAAATTCTAAATGAAACATACATAATGCTCAATTTAAAATGCGCTACATCATAGACCACTTTTTCCAATTGCTTCAAACTTTGAATGTCAGAAAATATATACATTTAATATGATAATAATCCATTGTCAAGTCCATTTGAAATGCTCAAAAGAAGATTCAACAGCGACATCTGTTGGTCAATAAACAACATGTATGGTGTCAGCATTGCCATCTTTACGAGTCTGCTGGTTGACAATTAAGCTATGTTAACAAAAAACTACAACCCAAACCTAGCAACGGAGCATGTGTGCTACGCAGTAATTGAGAAACCGGAGCTTGTTAATTATAAATGGACATAATCAACACAGAATAACAAGAATGATTAGACAGCTAGTAGTGAAATTAGCATATCCATTATAAAATAATTTTAGAAAATAATAATTGGTCCATGACATTTTATAAAAAATCCAAATGGCATTAAAAATGGCTAGCCAGCTGTTGGAGCTAGCAGTGCGATTGGTTTAGCTAAACATGGAAAATCTTTAGCTAGCTAGCTAGCAAAAATATTTGGCTATGCAGCAAGCTAGCGAGCTAAATGTATTAAAAAACTTCCAAGACTGGCAGCTAACAAGCTAGCTAGCAAACTCCAAATGTCATTGAATTAAATGCATCACTGGGAAATACATCGGTGGGAACCGCAGCAATCATATAACCACATAATGTCTGCTTGAGAAAGAAACCGCTTATCGCTATGACAGACAACAGTCACTGAACTGATAAAGCAAAATAAGTCTGGATGTATCAAATGTCAGAAGTATATATTTTTATAGTTTTAATGTCCTACGGAATGGCTTGTTAAGTAAATCACTGGGAGACGAGCGAAACCCATAACGTATGCGTATCATTCCTAATATATATCTGGCTTATATATGAGTTTGCCAGCAGGTGCTAGCAGGGGAGTGGAATATATATATTTTTTCTTAAAAACAAACTCTTCAAAGCTCATTTTGTCCTCTTATGCACATATCCCTTGTTGATACAGATAAATAATCATTGTGAGGTCAGGGTGTTTTAGTGTGCCAAGCCAACGATCCATTGGTCAGCTCAAGCCCTTTGGGCTCAGGGAATACTCATGCACAGGATATAATCTCCCCACTGCAGTGTGCAAGTCAGGGAAGGGGCAGGAACCGAGTTGGAATGAGGGGAAAAGAGACCGAGAGACAGTGGCCACAGGCGCTCTAAGAGCCGTCCTGTTTCCGGGTCCTAGGGTAAGCATTTTTAGAGTGGAGGTGACGGCAGGTTACGCAGATGACCGTCTCTGTGTTACGGCGTGTCGTCGGGAGCGCTGGAGCCTCGGAACATCGGGACAACGCGTCGCTGTTGTGCCCCGACCTGTTAAACGACCTGTCGCCGCTCCTCATTCAGCCGCGATGGTTCACCTCTGACTGCGTTCGTCCGACTGAAATCCTTCCCCTCAACGTATGGTCATTTTCTTTAAAGGTGACAAAGGATTGCCAATTGTTTTTCTGTTTATCGGAGGTGACATGACCAGTGGCGCAAGGGGGCAGAGGGGCCTGTGTTGCCACAGCTAAATATACATCCCTGACAGCTCCATAATAGGTTCCAGGAAGTTCAGTCAAAAATAAAAACAAAGCAACATTTCTAGCTGATTGAATCTGAAAGGCCGTTTTTCCTTGCTGAATGGGAAAAATGTGGACTTCAGCATTCCATGGCAGTGATGCAGTCGCATCGGATAGGCTCAGCCTTGCGTGTGCAGAACGGAGCTGGAGACGCACAGGCCCGCAAAAACTCGGTTTACGAGAAAGAATTCTGCAACGTGTTTAAAAGAAAAAATAACAACAATAACAACAACATTGAAAACCTTTTTCCGACAATGATAAAATTGTAATATCGGACGCTTTCTCTCACCTCCGCGTTTGGCCGTTTGTTTAACATTTTTTTGTCTAATGGTAATGTGGCAGCTTTCCGTGTATCCTGGGTTGGGAGAAAAAGGTAAACAATATTACAACTTTGAAAGTATATCAGGGAACACGCGAGTGCAGCTATGTAATTTAGAACAAATCCATTCAAATCCTTAAATGTAAGCAACAGTGAGTTTAAAATGTACTCTTAAATCCTCTGGGTATCAATGCAAGGAATTGTGGACAGAACCAATACAGAGAGCGGTTTTGAAAACCCTGCCACATTGTAGTAAGGGAGTGAAAAATTGTAATATAAAATGTCACAAGTGGTTCCCCATGAATTCCTATGGGGGGGTGTTCTTTTATTTTTTTTCACTGAATTGGCTAATAATGGCAAACACTTTATGTTAAATTATCCAAGCTTTATAAACCATTCAATATGGACTTCAGCTTTTACAATAATTTCAAGTTCAGTTCTCAAGCTCGTATATAGAAAGTATATACAATCAGGATGACTTCAGCTCTCAGGCTTGAACTTGTTTGGATCCGGTCCTTATGAAATCCTCATATTGCAGCCAAGAAAGACCGTAGGCCCGAGCACAGAACCTTGCATGTTCCCCCGAAAATGAACACTTTGCAGGAAGAACAATTCAGGCTTTTGCGTTAAAAGAGAAGTTAGAACTCAAGATTGGGAATAATATTGTTCAACTGTAGCTTAGTAACATATCAATGATACTGTAGGTACTATAAAATGATTCTGGAAGTAATTAAATGGTATTGGGACCATTCGCATTGAGTACCACCCCCCAGAGGTGGTTTTCATTGCATGTGAGAGAAAATGTTGTGAAAATGTGAAAATTGTATTCTTGCTGCATTTCTGAAGAATTCTGTCATAAATCATTTACATGAAACCCATTCAAAACGTTTTTATGGACGAGAATGATGTTTTATTCAAATTAAAAAGTTATGGCTTATTAAAAAAGCTGATTAAAGAAAGACTCTTTAATGCCTTCTCGTAGTGTAGCAGCAGAAAGAGGGGAGATGGACGAGAGAGGGAAAAAAATAACAGAAGCCGCAAACTGAACGAATGTAAATAGTGCATTGTAGCGGTACACCATTTGCCCTTTCAACATTCTCATGTGAAAGCAGACTGGATTGTTTACAAACACCTATCACACTGTCTCTATCTTAACAGAATTTTGACATGATTTCATAAAGATAATGCACTCCCTGGATCCAATCCCATTCGCTCAGCTGTCCGACATTACCCCCACAGTATCACGGAGCCACTTTACACAGCACGGTTTAAAATTACTGCGGTCCTGGCAAAAGGCCCCGGTCTAGCTCAAACGCTGCTTTGTAAAAATTGTGTTTGTGTTTTCTTTGGCTTCTGCTTTGGTCAAACGATGTGCTGAGAGATGGTTCATGACAAACAGCGAGCTTTTGGGAAACGCATTTCATACATGCAAAAAAAAAAAAAAAAAAAAAAAAAAAAAAAAGGGTAAATGTGAAACGTTGCGAAACGCATTTCGGTGCGGCTTCTCGACTTGCAGCATTTGAACACAGTCGAAGGATCGCGTACTATAGCGGCAAGGAAACCGAAAGCAGCAGCGGCCTACACGCAGAACTGACCGAGAGCCAATCTGCAGGGATAGAGGTGCTTCAGCAGTGCGCTCGTTGTGCTCTCTTGGCTCCCGCTGTGACACAACCTCTGCATTTATACAACCCGGTTACTGTATCACAGACACGCGGACCACAGGGGAGTAATTTATGACAGTTGTCGCCTCGGTTTGCTAAGCCTGGCCGGGCATCTCCAGCCACTCAGAGCGTAGCGTCTCATCGACCAGTGGGGATAAACCCGATAGGCTTTAATGTTTCCCCACCATGGAGCCATGTGGCATCACAGGACAGAAATGTCCGGGCCTCTGTTGTCTAAAGTCGGCGGTGGTTACCATGGAGAGAGAGAGGGGAGAGAGAAAGAGAGAGAGAAGAGAGGTCACCGCTTTTGGCAGCCACTCTGCATTTGGCCTGCCGTCTTTGTTTCATTTTCAAAACTCGGTGTATTCAGCTACTGCTCTAAAAGATCAATAAGGGGGACGGTTCCGTAATTTGGTTTGGTAGCGGAAAATCCCGGATAGCTGGGCGTTATATTATCTCAAAGTGCTTCCCCAAACGTGGCTGCATGGGAAGTTGTACAGTGTACAGTAAATGCTGCTGAAGTGAGTCCTATGAATAGAAATGAGAGGAAGAAATGTTTTAGGATCAGAACACAACCTCAACACAATGCATTCGGATGTCAAATAATTTCAGAGCTCTGTCGATGTGTAAAAAAAAAAAAAAAAACACGGAAAAAGAAAGGCAATAATTTGCAACGGGTCCATGGTTAACGCTCTGTCCCACATGAAAAAGTATCAGCGCGTGCAATTTGGCATTAAAATTTTGGTCCGGTTCGACGTCAACTCGTAGCGCCGAGATTGACGTTCTTTTTGCGATTCGATCGCAAAATGCCAGGCATGGAATAAAAAGCCCAGTCTAAGACTTGTTTATCATACCACGAGAAAACAAGCCGACATATGGCAGAGGGTGCCTGGATTCCAGTCGGCAGCCCCGCAGTGTTCGGTTACAGGCCCTGGACAGGGGAGCGAAGCCTGCTTTTTCCCCTCCTTGCAGCGGTCGCCCGTGTTTGTTTAGATGTTTATTCTCGCCGCACGGGCCACGCTGCGTTTATTCACAAGACCGTTCCCGCGGCTACGGGCTATGCGGGGGGGCGGAGCAGGCCACGCCACGCCACGCCACGCCACGCCACGCCACGCTACGCTACGAGGGCCTGGCGGCGAGGCGCGCGAAAACCCTCATTAATGTGTTTTGCTCCGTTTAGGATTTTCTCGCGCGGACCGTCGGTCCGTTGTCCTCTCACCCACGGTAAACTGAAACAGCCAAGATTAATATTAATCCCCTTAATGCTACAGCTCATAATATAGTCATTAGGTGACTTGAGACTAATCCGGCCCACCTAACTGCTGCGATTTATTAAATACACAGAGAGGATTTGCCTTGAATGCTGCAAGGGTATAAGACTGCATCAAATATAAATACAGTGGTATCCGACTATTAATACTGATGAAGCTCCGTTTGAATTGCACATTTAAATTAGGGCTTTGGGGGGCCTCCGCTTGCTTTGAGGAAGCTGGGCCGAGGATGACTTTCTTTTGTCCGCGCTCCGCGCTCCCATGTCGTCCAGATAGCCTCGCGTTTAACATTTCCAACATGGCGGGTGTTAATATTGGCACCGTAATTCGAGCGGGTAGTGTGGGGAAAAATTTTTGTGCATTTTTTTTTTTTTGTATGAAGACAAGTAGCCTACTATTTACTGTTCTAGGGGGAACATGGGGCCATAATCTGAATAGTTAAATTGCAAGTTGACTGTTAAATTGTAGAATGGCTTTTTTACACATCTCATTGCAACATCACTTAACAATTGCCAATGGATCGTGAACAAGTTTTTAGCTTGATGTCAATGGTATTTTTAGTTAGTTTTATAGTCAGTTTATAGTTTATAGTTTAGTTTATACATGGGAATTCTATTTTCTTACCCTGTTTGAATTTTTTAGTTGAGTTGGGCAAGCCTAATTATAATTTTGTTTTGAAATGTTGATTGTATGTATCCAATCGGAGCCTGGGATTAAAAACATTGTTCTCCTGCATTTGGAAGTGAAACGGCATGCTAAGTACTTTACCTTCAGAAAACCAGCTCTAGGTACCTTTTGCAAACAGAAGCTGTTTACATTGCTCAATCAGGTCTGCAATGGAGCGGTGATTGTTACCGGCTGTAAGATCTGCTCGCACTGCTGAAGAATTCAAATTGATTTCCATCAGTATATGTTCACGAGTATTTTGTGTATGTTTCAAATCCTTACTTTTCATTTTGTAAGACACATCCCAACGTGACTTTGTGATTAAACCAGCTTCCGATTCGTTTCCAAATAAAAACGCGTTGGTCGGTGGACTTGACTACTGCTCATAAAATTTAAGTACAGTTCATTACAAGTTACTGTTTATTTAAAAGAAATTATCAATAAATTAAAGTTATTAAGTGTATGTTCACAATAAAAATGAGATACTGGAGCAATATTGTTAAAATGTAGTTGTTTAAACTATTTTTTATGATACAGATAAAATGAACTTGTAATGGGAGTGCACATCCCTAATGGTAATTAGTCACATTTGTTAAAGTACACCCAGGATCTTCAGCACCGCTCTAGTGGTTTGTGCATGCAATGAAATCAGCGAAAAACCGTGTTCGAATTACAACTATTTCCCTCACTTAATTTGACACAGAGACCGCACAGCTTCACTCTATTTTCCCCCCATTGCCACTCATTTTGAAGATAGTTTAGTGGCGGATTACGGCTGGCTATTATACCCTTGCGAATGCCAAAAAAAGTATGTTCTGTAGATAATTTCACAATATTCCCGAAGGCAATTCCGTCTGGATAAAAGCCAGCCTTTCCGACTCGGGGCTAATTCACCTCGACGGATTCATACTGCGGTGTGCAGTATTTACGATCTTGCCGTGACTCTTACAATAGATTTCACTGTCTAACCTCCCCGTGTCACTGCTCGACTCGGGAGTGTACACAGGATTTATTTCCCACCGAGAGGATCTCTGTGATTTCACTTCAGCTACCGGGAGACCGCCGGCCGATATTGATCACGCGGCTCCACTGCGGTCGAGTGTGCTACTGTGTGGAGAATGGGAGCAGGCTTCCTGGGCAGTTCACCGTACCTGATCTCATGTATGAGCAGGCGGTAAATCGCACGTTGTCTTGCGTCAATCCGCCCGAATCCCGGAGGATCGTGCTTTCCAAAACGGATGTCTTGTCAGCCTCTGGGATGATTTATGTAGTGCGATTATGGCGGTTTGGACAAAGAAAAGTCGCACGGATCATAATTACATCATGGTTACGTTAGTCAAGCGACTGCAGTGACGAACACGTGCGCGGAGTGCATTTGTAATAAACCGCACGGCCGGAGGAATTAAGAATGGCACTGTGAAAGCCGAAGGGTTCGTTCTTGCACTGCCGTTCGCCTGAGCGATCCCACGGCGGGCCGAGTGCTCGTCTTGCACTGAAACGTTAAGCATGACTCCATTGTAATTGGTTTCTTGACATCAATCGCAGACTAACAGTTGTAAACGACCCCAGGGGTCAGTTATGTTAATCAAACCTTCATGCAACCCGCTAATCTCAAACTGCAAATCTCCGGGTTTGAATTCAGCTCGGTGATAGAAAAGGGAGGAAAAAAACCAACAAAAAAAATAACAAACAAAACAATCTGCCCTTGCCGCCGTGACTGTTGTATTTAATGCTATTCCAGGGCTGGTTTGTCTGGTTTGTATGCGGTGTATCTCAGTGGGTATTGTGTCTTTGCTAACACAGTAGCTGGGCCTGTTGTCTAAATCTGCAGTGCGTGGTTGCAGGATTCCCTCATGCCCCGGGGAATGCCATTAGTTGGGGCTGAAGGAACGCAGCAGGTGAAACAAATAAGCGGGAGAATTTTTTCCCCCCGCCTCCCCTCTCTCGCTCCCCTCCCTCGCTTCCCCCTCATTCTTTCCGTGCAGTTGTGGATGGTGGTGCTCATCAGGAGGAGTGTGAAATTTAGTCAGAGCCCGAGCATGTGTGCCGATTTATCCTGGCAAGCTGACCACCATCTGTGGCTTAACCCCTTGCTGTACACGAGGAGAGCTCTCCTGCCCAAGACGCGCTGGAGGATCCGGCTAGGGCGCCCGGGCAAAAGATCGTGTGGAAAATGTGCGTCTTACTGTCGCTCGTTTGTTTTGCCGGAAATAGAGGCGATAATACGGGCTACACGGCTTGAAGGGCACTTCATTTGCATAGGCGTTTCGCATCGAAATAAAACCGGGTACGTCGGATTTACGTTATCGTGCATCGGAGCTCTTTTTATAAGAAGCTTTTCAAACACAAAATTGAATAAAATCTGAAATGAATGCCCGTTGATTTAAGTTTACTGCCTTCAGTGGCTATTCATCAGAGAATGCCACTGTATATCGATTAAAATAATCTTGTTGTTAGAATGTATTAGATTGGTGTTGCTGTCCTGGCACACCGGTATCTGCACATGAGCAGGGGGAGCTCTGAAGCTCGACGGTCTGGAGGAAGCATCGAAACGGTTAAGCACGCACACAGATCGGAACTGTGCGCTTCTCCTCAAATGTTTTAATTCAGCATGATAAAACATCCGTTATTTATAAGTTGATTGACCGTAAAGTATTTCATGACAAAAAAAGAGAAAAGGTCCATCTATCACAGGGTTGCCTGCAGGCTGCGAAAAACATTAACCGCTCCGCGTCTCGGCCTGCCCAGCGATCTGCCAGAATAATGCGGCTTCTGTGCAAAGTATGCAGCATAAAAAAACACATTTTATGTACAGGATAACAGGTGCGGGCCCGAACCGGCAAGGTTTACTAATGGAGTCATGTTTTGTGAATGCACTGCTTTTTTTCATGTCCGTTTTTATGTTAGGTTTTTATCTCTGAGCAAAGTTTTATATCCTCTCATCAAGATATTATCAAATGTACAAACATCTTTCAGATTATATTTGTAAATGTATGCTGTGTATATATATTATGGATAGATAGAGGAATATTTGCTGATGCATAAATTCTCTCCGGCGAATCCCTTCGTTCACGTGAGTCCACATAGGCCTCACGTGAACGAATGTTTCTTAATGGTCACATAAAATATAAATTACCTTGGCAATTCTGCCACAAAGTGCGAACATCTCAACAACCCGTCGGTCTCAATCTCTTTTTAATAAAGAACAGGTTCAGGAATTTCCACTAAGGTTCAGAAAGGTTAAAAGGCAAACTGGCATCACATGTTATCAAGGTCGGGTTATCAACGGATTTGCGGAAAGCATCTGGTCTGCGTGAATCTGTGCACCCATGACCAAGGAGCGCTTTTTTGTGTCTTGGATTTTGTATTGTCACGTGGAAGTTACAGTCTTGAACACCGTGTGTAAAGTTGTTCACTTTAGTTGTTTCCACAAATAATTCAAGGAAGATCGTGGAACAAGATAATTAACTTTCCTCAAAGGATCATCCAAACCTTACTTCAAAACATTGTAATATAGTTCAACCCTGGTTTGGATCAAGTAATGATCTTTTTTGAAAATGCTCCTCAAAGCATGTTGAACAGTTATTTTTGCCCTCATCAATACAAACTTTGATTTGATGTAATTTGACTCTTTATATGGTTGTCTTTGTAAAACCTAAGGAACAAAATGCACGGAGCAGACACAATGTAGATATCCATGGAATAACGTTATCCATTGTGATCGCTCCAACTGCCTGTCATAAACTCTGTTAATAAAAGGGTGTTTGATTTTACCAGCCCCTTGAATTCCTCCACATTGGTTTACGATGACTGCCAGTTCGTCCCAGTTCTCCCCGTTTCTCCAATTTTCACAGCCAAACAACAACAAACCCCCTCATAACGGAACAAAATCAACTCCCATTTGAATTTCTAGTCAATATGGTCCAAAGGGCAATTTGAACAAAGCCAGAGTGGGTCAGAGGTGACAGGCAGGCAATGTTTGTTTGTTGGTCTCCGCTGTGCGTTTTTTAATATCTGGCCAAGGTGTCGCAAACAAAGCTCAGGGGCTGCCATTCAGTGACCTGGCAAAAGACTGATAGAGTGATTATGAAGCAGAGAAGCACATAAAAGACTGTGTGGATTAGGGGCAAGGCCTGACCAAACAGCCCTCTTGTTTATCTGCGTGAATTAAAGTTTGTGCTGCGCTGTCAGTTTTGGGCCCCTGGGAGTGATTGCCTCTGCTTCTGTTCTCCGTGGGCCGGCCCGAATGACATGGTGCAAGGTCACCCCCTTCCCACCACAAAAGGGTCCCAAAAACCTCTCACCAACCCGCGGCTAGGCCCGTGAGCAACGCTAAAAAAGAGAAAGACCCGATGATCCGGTCGCCAAACCGATGTGTACCGAATTGTACATTGCATGTAGATGTTAAGCAGTAACCAGAAAAAATAAAATGGTCATATGGTCTGAGCTCATCATTGTATTTATATTATATCCAGGAGCTTTTCGTACAACAGGACATTTTCAGATTAAGAATGTATAAATTAAAAGAGATCCCCAAGCATCTCAAATTACCCTTGTTTTATTTTATATTTTTTTGTACATTTATTTCAGGTTTTTCTTATGTTCTCCCAGTTTGGTGGCTAATTGTGCCCTCTTCTAATTCAACTATCCCCTGTCGCACTACGAGCTAGCCGCTGCAACTCTGGGACCGGCAGTGACGAGTCCCAGAGATGGAACACGCCAAGCTGTCGACTGTAACTCCGACACACACAGAGCCGGTTTTGTACGCAGCGAGCTCATGCCGGCTTTAACCACCCGCCCAAACGGGACTCCCGGCCAGACAACCTGCATTTAGAACAAGTACCTTTACTTGTTGCGCCACCTGGGGCCCACTTGTTTTCAAATCTCATTAAACTGTTATTATGCAAGAGACCTTATTAATAACTTTGGAGTAATCTGTTCCATGTTTATCATTGGCCTTTCTTCCTTTCTTCCACCACAATCAGTGTCAATGTTGACGTCCTCTATCCATGTACGACAAATTCATTTTAAAGTGTCAGCAAGTTAGCAAAGGTAGGTTAGCAAAGGTTTAATAGCATTTGGTTTGTGCAAAAAATATATGGAAACTAGTGTACATGATATAGATCTCCAAAAAATGACTTTGAATGACTTTCGCTTCAGGAAGAATTGTGGTTTTCCCTAGAGACCATTCATTGTGGGACATTTTGCCAGCTACAATAGCTAGCTAGCTGCTTTCTGCCATTATCTGAGCTATAAATCTTGCTACAGCACTTGATAAAGAACTGGGAAGTTTGTGCTGGCTAGTAAGCTATGTTACAATGTTGTCTGTCAGCATGATGTGTATTAATTTTGGAGTTGTATTAGCTAAAGCCATGGGATTTTGCCTTTATAGCTAGGTAGCTAGATAGTGTTGAGCATTTACATTGTCATCAAGTCAGATAGCTAGACCACATGAAATGAAAAGGAAATTTGAGGCTAATACTTCAGCCTTCAACTTAGGGTCAAATAGAATATATTAGCTGTGGTCTCATTATTTAAATCAGACTGGGGTGCTCAGATATGCTAACAGCACATCATTGGAGGGCTGTCCAGGCATAGTTTGGTTGTCTGGCCTGTTTTATGGCCAATAGCTTGTTTATGTTCTCTTGAAATAAAAATGGGAAAATGTCCATGATTGATGTTGTGGACATTTTTTGTGATTTTTTTTTTTTCAGTTTCAGTTTTATGAAAGAGCATGTGCAAACAAACCAACAGTCAAACGAAACGAAAAGTCTAAATCAAATTTTTGCACATTATAAATGAGGTTATGTCCTCAGTGAAGTTGAATAAAATATGTGAAAAATAATAAGTGGTCATTTCATATAAATGAATGTAAATAAAAAATAAAAAACTAGCTAGCTTGGTAATTGGATAATGTTTACATATGTTTTAGCAAATATGCTGAGCAGTGATTGAATGCATAGAATCAGAACATTTTCAGCTAAACATTGAGGGGAAAATTCACCACTAAAATATACATATTGATATAGGGAAGTATTTAATAGGATCGTAATAATATCGTATGAAATTATATTAACTGCTGACAGAAAAATCGAATAGTTACAAAAAAGAGAAAAACTAAAATCATGCTGAAAAGTGATTTGATTCGCGTATGTAAGGCATTTTCTTGTAGGGCCTCAGGCTTTTCCCAAGTGTTTATTCTGAGTGTTTATACTTAGGAACAACTGAA
This sequence comes from Aldrovandia affinis, assembly GCA_029706075.1. NCBI lineage: Eukaryota > Metazoa > Chordata > Actinopteri > Notacanthiformes > Halosauridae > Aldrovandia > Aldrovandia affinis. The sequence goes on along the minus strand of JAINUG010000002.1, from coordinate 9,376,489 downwards.
TTTTATATCCTACGCATACCTTACCCTGCGCATATACCAACCGGCATTGAGAATGCTTTGGCCACATCCAGTCCTTTAGAGGCTGGTCTGCTGTACTGTAATATCTGTATAGTTACACTATAGGAGATGGGTATAGGAGCAAATGTCTGTGCTAGTGCTGGGCTGGCTGATTTTCTCTGGCTGCAGTGATTGTGCTATTATCGAGGAGACGAGTTTGTCAAGACTTGCGATCAGAAGTGATTTTCCGCCTCAAAAGATGGGGTAAACAGCCATTTACTTGTGGGCAAGTTACCTGGCTTTTCCTCTGAGGAGTTGTCATTCTTCACATCGCAGAAAGCCACGTCTTCCTCAGCCTTTTCATGTGGAATCCTGGACGATTTGGGATTTAAGGTAGAGATTTAGTTATTTTGATTATGCCTCTTTTCAGCCCAAAGCCCTGGATGGGTGCGGTTGCTCTCTTTTGGTTTGCTTTATTATCCATTGTGTTTCTTTGAACAGTGATGTCATTTTCTTCCTTTTTTCTGTCCTCCAAACTTTCTGAGAAAATAAACATGACTTCAAGGGACTGTTATGTGATTGCCTCATTGCTGTAGTTACGAGGTAAAGGGGTGATACCAGGCCAATTAAAGATTAAGTGTGGGGGGAGGGTGGGTGGTAATGGCTAGTGAATCTGCCATTGAGTTGCAAAGCACTGACAGGCTTCAGTTAAAGATATGGCTCTTAAGAATATCACAAACTACTGTCATTTCAGTTCAATCAAAGCTAAAATATTTGGATTCTGTGTCATGAGTTTGCATAATACAAATTAGTGTACCAGATTCTAAATATATGAGCTGTTTAAAATATAAATGGGAGATGAATGGCAACACAGTAGTCTTAAATAAAATAAAACGAGAAATTTTACCTATGTATTATCCACCACCACCACAACAAAACAAAGCAATAATTTGACCAATGTGTTATCCGTAATAACAACAAAAAATATTCAATTTTTCTTTTATAAAATATTTTGTGAAAGTGAAAATAATTCTGTATCAGTGCATGTTTTTTTTGATTAACATAAGTCTCAGGCACAATCTTAGTACTAGTCAATTAATTATTCAAAATAATTTCATATATTTGTATTGAAGCATGTTATTTATTATTTATTTGACACTTATTTTACACAATTGTTTTATGGCGAATCAAATATGCCATTTTAGGTTCCAGTTATTTTTCCAAATTCACTTTCCTATAAATAATGGTATTAATTCAGGTAATAAGTAATTTTATGCAGAAATATGCCTGTTTTGAAAGGGCATCTGGGAAATGTCACGTACTATAAACGTTTCTTTTTTTTTTTTTTTTTTAATGGCCCACCAGATAAGGGCAATAGCAAAGGAAGGTCTATATAAAAATAAAAATAAATGCAAAATATGTTTTTCACACGGGGAAAACACGTTATGCTGTGAAAAGCTACAGTGTGTTACTTGCAAACACTTGGAAAAGTTTTAATTTCTCACGGGCTTTCAAATTGCCTGTTTAGGCTGTGCCGAGCATTGTTCAAACCGTCTATATAATACTGCTGCGGGTTGTACAAAAACGACCGTATGGACTTCCATAACATTGTTACATCCTAATTGCCCTCTTCGACAAGTGCCAATTTCCTTCAAGAGAGGTGGGGATGGGGGAAAAGGTGTGGGGGGGGTTGTTCTGAGTTGACATGCATCAAACTTCTCCCGACAGATGGATCAGACCGTCGTCCTGGACTTTCCAGTGTGAAATGAAAATTCTCCCTGGATTTCATTTAGCCTTGCCGGCCTTGTTAAAACGTCCCCTCTCTCCAGCATTAGGGGCGAAGTGCTGGAAGAACCTGACTTTAATTCCAAGTGCGGGGTCCAGATCAATAACCATCAGTGCTTGGTTTTGGGCCGCTGCGCTGGTCACGGGGTGACGACTTTTTTTTTTTTTTTCTTCTTCTTTTTTTTCTTTTTTTGCCCGGGTGTCATTTGGTTGAGGCAATTTCACTGTGAGCTCACCGAGTGTATCTCAATTGGCTGCGGTGAGCCCCGCAGAGCCCGGAGCAACGCAGCTTCATCAAGGCGGCCATTGACACTCACTCCTCCTGTAGGCCCCACCAGAGCAATTTACAATCAGCTGTGTATATCAGCCAGAGTGCACACCTCGTACGTTCCAAACATCAAGGTTTTTAATTAGCATAGGTGTTGGAGAAGGTTGGTGTGATTTTTCTGTTTGTTTTCTTTTGAGGGAAATAAACCTTCCAAACGGGCACCTACCCGTAAAGATGCATACACATACACATACACAGTCACAGACACACACACACACACACACACACACCTTTACAAGTCAGCTCATAAGAGGCATTGCATTAAGTGAACATTTTTAGCTATGGTGCCAAGAGTCTTAAAATGTCAGAACATAGACTGAACAACAGAATGTGTGCAATGCCCCTGTCATAAATTGCCCACAAATCATATCGACATTCTTTGCTTCATTTTTTGGCTCTCAGCAAGGATTCACAAACAAGTGCCAGAAACAACTCCTCTTCACCCCCTCCCAGAGAATGTATGTACCGATTTGGAAATGGAACATAATAGACCCACAATTCAAATCAGTGTATTAAAAAAAACCTTTCCATGCCCCTTTTAACCTGGTAACAATGGTTAAGGATTCAGTCTTGTTGTGACTCATATTGTAATCAGTTGGAACAAGTCGTTTTTGCCACAAGTAGTGGCAAAGGATTGCCCAGGATTCATAAATGCACGCAGTATAATTGAGTGAATTAAGCATGTCTATTCTGATAGCGGTCAGAAGGTCTTAAAGAGCTTGTTTTAACCTGGCAAAGGGCTCTTCGTCTGTATGACTGTGTAAAATATGTGACACAGCAGTCTGACAAATTAAGTTATTCATTCTTTTGTAATTAAATTAAGCAAATACAAAAGGCCGCCAGCCCCGGTGCCCACGGTCAAGCAGTGTTTGTATTTCTGGTGTTGTAATCATGTGGTGCGTTGAATAGCTTTGTCCTTTTTTCCCCCCACACATCACTGAACCGGGTGGAAAATTGGCTTTTTGTTTGCAGAGGATAATGTGTGGTTCTCATGGAATTCAAATACCTTATTGTTGCTTTGGTTACATTTATAACGTAGGGGAAACCTAGCACAATTAAGGAAACTGGATCTTGGATCGAGACTCCATTGGGGCTCAAAGGTGATATTTTACATAGAGTGAACTCAAAAGCGAAGGCTAACTCACCTCAGCCTGGTTTTCGGTTACCCTCCATCGAACAGCCGTACAATACCGTGGCCGTTCACCTCGCAATATGAAATGAAAGTCCTCCGGGTTTATGTTTCAGCGTGCCACATGTGCTTTCTGTTAACTGTCCTTTTCTTTCCTGGGGCTTTAATCTTTGTAGTTTTTGGTATTTTTTTTTCATGGTGGATAACCAATAAATGTATCTTTGTTTAACTTGGGGTGCTGAGAGTAGGAAGTCCCAGTTTTACTGCCAACGCTCAAAGAAAATAATCTTTGTCGGCTTTGATGTTTTACGCCTGACAATGGCTCAATTTTATATACGGGGCAGGGGTCATGGGGACATATTTAGATTTTTTTTTAATGTTCTTTATGATCATGTTGAAGCAAAGTACCAGTGCACACTTGCACTGTAAATGAGAATGGTAACAATTCAATGTATGGCAGCTAAACACAAGATTTCTGTCCAATTACAGTTAATGCATTTATGGTTTTACAATCCAATTTTTATTTTAACCCTAGTCAGGCTCTTTTCTGGCATAGTGCATGTACATACGAAAGTATTAATACACAAATATAACATGGTGTGCCCTCGGTCAGGTGTTCCTTTTCTTTGAGTCAACTTTCAACGCTTGCATTTCTCCTACATATTATATTTATATATAAAGATTTCTGTATTTATTTTCTATTGAAGGGATATAAAAATATCTGGCACTCTTTCCTGGCTGCTAATCTAGTTTTGAGTCATTATTGATTCCACCTGCTGTTGTCTGAGAGTATAAAATTGCCCATCTGAATGAACTCTTTTGCAGGTGAGAGTAGAGCAAGTCAAAAATTAAGTCCTGCATAACGAGTTAAGTATATAACACAACAGCCTACTATTGTATTTCTCCCTTTTCTTTTGTGTGTTCGGTTGCCGGTATTTTCTAATATCTCTGTGTTACTGTGACTACCTTGTTACGGGTGAGTTTTTGTGAATGGGTTTAGTAGTAGGATTTTGCTTGTGCATTCAGTAGGATTTCCCTGTAACTAGCTAGGAGAGGACATAGTCAAAGTTGTTTGCCAATCTTGCTATTGAAAACGACACACACGGTTCTACAGCAGAACCGAACGACACATAAATGAATCGCTCCAGATCGAGACCACATCAATTTATTCTGTCCCGCGCGTGGTCGAATGGTCTCCTAATGGCTTGGCTGTCCCCAGCTGCTCAGAGTAATTCATTGCGCGGTGGTCATAGTACATGAGTACACCTCGCTAGCGTGTCGAGGCTGCGCTGTCTCAAATCTTTCTTCAAACACTTTTTCAAGGTTTGGCGTTTCTTAAATCTCGCCATTATCTCAATTGGCACGGTATTCCCTCGTTGCGAGGAAATGGGTGTTTACGCCAGCGTGCCGACTGAAAAACAGCAAGGCGTCCGGAGCACTAACGTTTGTCCCTGCATTATTCTGTATATCCTCCATAAACCCCCTGGCGCTGGTATTCCCATTCTCCCAACAGTGTTCCTTGCGCTCAACACTTCTTGGTTCAGTGCCAATGAATGTACATGTGTTATATGTCTATGAAGCTCCTTCCTCCTTAGGCGCTCTCATGGGCAAAGGCTCAGGCTTTGTGCTATGATTGGCGAGTCGCACACGGTTGCTCGAACTAGCCCGGCGGCGTGTGCCGTCCAGGCCGAACGCGTGAAGTCTTCGCATTGGGGCGGCCGTCTCGCAGTGTGACTCCACAGCTTTACGTCCGACGTAGAGCTGTCTCCTGTCCACGATGTCCACACACACTGCGTCACTCGCTCTCTCTCTCTTGACACTGATGTCGGCCCAGATCTTTATAAAGACGTGATTGGATCGGTTTAATGATTGTGATGGAGGGTTTTGCATGGAACAAAAACCCATGGTGTGGCTGTGCCAAGTTTGCTACTAAGTATTGCTCCTGATTTGGGCTTGTGCAAATCTCAGGTAGTGGGTTTTGTTAACGTTATGTGTGTTTACACATACACCCACACACACACACACACACACACACACACACACACACACACACACACACACACACACACACACACACACACACACACACACACACACACACACACACACACACACACCCACAGCACCCCTCAGCCACACACACGGGAGCACCCTCAGACACACAATATACATGGATGGGTGCGTGTGTTTAATCCCTTTTTATTTTTAGCAATGTCAACCAAAGGTCAGGTTGGTTATACTGTGCTCATTTAGCCATGGCTGTCCAGGCTCTCTTTTTTTATTTCATTTCGGTATTGAAGATTGATTTGAAGTACAGAGCCATATTTAGCCTTTATTTAAGATGATTGGACGCCCGTGGAGAGTAGGATTGTTGATGGGGGGCTTTGCCGCCAATGGCCAGCAGATCAATACGACACAATTGAGTTCTCCATCTGGGAGACTTTGAACAGAGTGGTGGCACTTACAGGGTGATCGCCTGTGATGAAGTCTTTATTAGCTGTTATTGACAGATTCATTTGAGCCCCATCCCCACACTGTAATATAATAGACACTAAGTCCACCTTTAAAGTTTCTGGAGTAAGAAAATGATATAACACAACACGTAGGGGTCATGTTTTCAGAGTCCACAAAAGCGTTATTTTTGTATGATTTTGAAGTTTTCCTTCTAATGTGTAGATGTATATCGTATTCTCTGTTTGAGAAAAAAAATTATTTAAAAAAGCCACATTTTTGAGCGTAATGTTTAAAATTCAAGCGCATCCCGTGACCAAAAAAAAAGCGATATCGCACAGAATACAAAGAAAGTAGCTGAGAAACACATTTGTTTTTATAAGTGCATTTAAGAAGTAGCCAGGCGACTGGTGAGAACAGTGGAAATTTCCATATGATTTCATATTTTATCTCCAAACAAGCCGCGAGGTATTGGATATCAGGAGTTAATACTCGGTGGTCACATGTGCACTTTGGAAATTGGTAGAGGCTTGCCCGGGCTTTGAAGTCACAAGTTGTTTTGTTTTAAAGTAGCTGTTCGGGGGGCTTAATCCAAAGGTATTGCTACGGCAAGCAGTATTTCCACACAACATTCAAAACGGGTTCGTGACTCCCCTAATTTGCCCATTGTTGTTTTACCTGGTTTGTATTTGCCCTCCACTCTCTCTTGCTTTCAGAAGACTCGTTACATAAGGTTCAATGGGTTGGCCCGAGGGGCTTCCCATCACAAGGCGAATGGAAGCAGCGCTTTGCTACAAAACGTACGGGGGAAACAAAACCCTGACGCGTCCGTGTCATCTTTGCTCGCGCGCCTCAGTTTTTGCCGCACCTGTGTTTTTTTTTTTGTGAAGGCTTAATCGGGTTACCCGGTTGTGCTCTTAAGTGTTGCTGTTTGTCACGTCTCTGCACGCTTCCACACTCGACGATCGAAGATGAAAACGCGTTTTGAAACTTGAACGTGCTTGTCAGCTATGCCCGTTGGTATTCACTCAGGCTCTGTGAACAGGTGATATTTTTGGGATTATGGAAGTGTAGAAGAAGGAAATACATTTTTCTTCCAGGTACATACCGTGTGATTCCAGAGCGTCCATAATGGGCCGTAGAGTAGCCAATATTCCCTTTAAGCACAACTGAATCTCCCGACTTGACGAAAGACCAGATTGGCGATAATTTTAACATACAGGCAACATGTTTAAGCTACCCAGCTGTGTGTTAGCCTTATGTTTGTAACATTTCTCGCTCATTAGACTTGATTGCTTAGGCCTCAAACACGTGTTCTGTCTCCCCTCTCCTTGTAACAAAATTCCACAAAATGCCAGACAAACACGATTGATTCATTTGGTCATACTTTTATATTGCCGTCTAAAAATGCACAGATAATGAACAATATTTTATGATCACCAAAATCAAAACATTTTCCCCCTACCAAATTATTCATCAAAATGGATTCTTTCAAAGTATATGTGAAAGACCCCTCCCACAGTTTCCATTTACATATTTAGGTATTTACACTTTCCTCCCTGTTCATGGAAAAACAGTATCTTTTTGCATCCCTCAGAGCCTTATTTATAAATATCAGTCGTAGTAACCTGTTGTGCTCCCCCCCCCTCCGTGACCCCTTGGGCCCCCACTTTTCTCCTGTGGCCCCCCGCCCCACGGAGTCATTTTCATTAATGCTAAATCCCACATCCTACACAGCGCCTTAAAAAGAGCTTTTGGAAATTGAGTTGTAATAAGATACTGCGGGCTGCCAAGGTGAATGAGAGGCAGCACTTGAATGGCTGCGCTCTCCGCTTCCCAGCCTACCACGGCGCTTAGTAGAAGGTTACAATCCCTAGCAGCTAATTCCCTCATTGATCTGCCCAGAGGCGCTGTGACTGTTTACACAGCAGTTATGGAGTGAAAAGTATATTAAAAAAGGGGGAGAGAGCTCTCTTCCCACAGCACTGTTTACCACGTTATTTGCAAGTTTGCGTACGACTTAAGTTGAGGGCTTACACTTACTCTCGGTTCGAATTAGCAGGACCACCGGCTCGTGTTTGTTGTGATAAGGGGGAAGATATTTAGATCATTAAAGTATTTGCAGAATACGGGGAGAGCCAATAGCGTTGCGTGTAACCGAAGGGAGTCGAGTGTCGGGATTGTAAAACAACGTGGACGCGTTTATGTTGATCTGTGCGATAAACTGGAAGGGCTCTCTACGTTATCAGAATGTGCCGCGCTCACGTTAAAAGAGCAGCAGAGAGTCTGTTTCGTTTTGCCAGTGACCACTTCAGATTACATTTGATAATAGCCTGCTGCGTTGTCACAGATGTCTCTTTCCAGCCCTTACAATCTCAGCGTTGTGGTCCCAGCACGACGGTGCCCCTGGTCTTAGGACTAAAATAGACGTTTTATTCGTGAAACAAAATGTCGCATTGTTGATGTGGTTCAGTTGTTTCTGATAGTTGGTTAAAATATCAAAATGAAGACACAGAAGATCTGGAAATGCTGAGCTGAACGCCTATGTGGAGGGTGGGCGCTTTGTGTGTCTCTCCACCTAAAGGGAAGGTGTGCTGACCGAAGGCATCTTTGTGTCCTCCTCACAGAGCTGCCGGACATCGAACCCAACGTGTTCCTGCGGCCCTTTCTGGAGGTGGTGCGGTCGGAGGACACCACGGGACCCATCACGGGACTGGCGCTGACCTCCGTCAACAAGTTCCTGTCCTACGGCCTCATAGGTAAACAGGCCCGGGCCTCGACGAGCTGCGTTCTGTTGAAACCGTTTCAGAATGTCACTGTGTACGTGTGCGCCCGCTCGTTTGTCTGTCAGTCTATATATGCGTCTGATGAGATTTGTGTGTGTGCACGCGTGTCTGTCTATATCTGCACGTATGCATATGCATGCGTGCCCCTATATATACTGAGTCATATTCGTCGTGTTACTCACTGTTTGTTCTTTCAGGGTCTTAGACGTGTATGTTTTATAAATTAATTTTATTTTTAAAAATACCTGTTTAAAATGTTGTTCCGTGTGTGTGTCTGTCTGTCTTTGTGTTTATGTATGTATGTGTATGTGTGTGTGTGTATGTGTTTGTGTTTATATATATATATATATATATATATATATATATATATATTCACCACCCCTGGCATGCCATATATTGTTGTATATGCATGGCATGTCCTGATCTATCTTGCATATATGCCAGCCACAGACCCAGTCTGGTTTGCTGACCTCTAGACAACCTCCAGGAGGTTGTGTGTCATATTCTTGCTGTGCATTCGGTTTGGTACCTTTCTGCTTTCACACTTGGGCAAGACGAGGCCAAGACCAGTCTCCGTTTGAAAACGTGAACACATGCTCTCAATTCACACGCTGTAATATTGGTGGTACTTGTTCCTGCACCTACAACATGGGAGGCTAACAGCTATAGTATTTTTTTCATTCATTTTGGGAATAAGTAGGCATTGAAAAACATTTCACATTTAATTAAATACCCAGATTAACATCTGGGTATTTGGTTACTTGTTCATATTTTTCTGACTGGTAAAACTGAACAGTCAATAAATAATCATCTGGAAAGGGGGCGTGGGGTGCTGTTTGTTCTGCTTATTAGAATGTTCGACATTTATTTGATTGCCTTTTGTTTGTATTTGTATAGAGAACTCTTGTTTTGATAGATAGTACATTAGATAATATAATATAACATAACATCAGATAATAACTGTAAAGACGCTCACGCACGTATGAGCATACAATAGCGCTTCCCAATGCACTTCCCTATCAGTGCCCGGGCCAATGTTCTGAGCGTAAGCCAGGAATAACACGTTATTTTATTAACGTGTAAATTGCAATGTTTTGCCACACAAATAGCGAGCCCGGCCTGTTGATAAGCCTCATCATGGAAATATGGTGAGCGTCTTCCAGACACCATCAGATGTGCGCAATAAACACGGGTGACCAGATGTTCCCTTGGTTTTTTCTTAAATAGCTGGGCTTGCAGTAAATAGTATTCCAACACTGAAGCAGCTGCACTCCTTGCACAGCAAAAAAAAGAAAGAGAAAAGAAGTCCATCTCGACCTTGAATAGCTACATCCCTCCCTTAAATAGCTACTGCATCACTTGCTGTCCTTCAAGAAATGCATTCACGGGGCAGTGTCCTTTGAGATGAGTTGTACGTTTGTAATAATGCGTATGGATTTATTGTTTGTTTTTATTTGTATGTTTTTATATTTCACGTGGATGCGCCCTCAGAAGTAGCAAACCAAAAATATAGGAAAAATGCATCACTCTAGTTTAAATTAACAGTGTAAAAAAATATTCATTTTAACATGAACTATATGGGGGGAAAAGATGAATAATTTCTCAATTTTGTAATGTAAACCGCAAGTCCTAAAATGATTCTTTTTTGCATAAGCTGTGACATAGTTCTCCCTTCGATGAACTCAGGCAGGTTGACAATGCTGTTGGAAGCAACCCCTCGCGCTCATACACTCATATTCCCATGATTCCTGCTGGTGTCTTTTTCATCTCACGAGAACGTTCCGCATGTCCTTTTGCCTCCTGTCCACCGAGCGATGCCAAAACTGACAAAATAACAAACCCTGATTCGTAAGTGTTGTTTGAAAACTTTGCTAGCCTGTAATTGAGTGAAGGTTTCAGTGCCCCTGGGAAAGGTGGCTTTGAGAGCACGGTGCTGGCTGTTGCGAACGGAGAGCCAGCTTGCTTATGAGGGCCAGGTAGCAGGGCCTCGTGCTGCTCAGACAGAGATGACCATTTGTCCGGGGGGGACTGTGTATTCATGTGCTGTATTTAAGGCACACCAAACCAAAATATGTACTATCATTGTCATTAAAATGCACTGTATAATTTTGAGGTCTGTCTTTAAGCTGAGTTTGATGTGAAATGTATTTTAATGTCTGTATTCCGTGATGCAATTTCCTTTGACATGTCAATACTGTCAAGCTGTGTATTATTTTTTGAGTGCAGTTTATGTTTTCCACAATCGCAGCTGTGATGATTCTGATTCAGTTTGAAGTCTTGTGTAGGTGCAAATCACGGTTGTGGATGGCATGGCACTCCTTCAGGACTTAGCGGTTTCGCTGGTAGTGTGTCGGCTCTTGAGAACCCCTCTGGATTAGATGGAAAAATGACAAACTTTACACGCTGCGAGTAAACAAGCATTCCACACAATCCAATTTCCATGTGAGACCACTTAAAATGTTGCGCTTCTCCCCCGCTCCCCCCTACAAAATATTGAAGATATTTTTGTCTGTGTATTCGTGGCCCATTATTATGCTTTAAAAAAATAAATAATAATTACGTATTATTATTATGACGTTGTTCATTTTGTGTAGTTCCTGATAAAATGGCCAGGAAACCCACCACATACCACACACCCCCTTCGTCAATCACTGGCGCTACCTTCTGGAACCACACGCCGTCACTCCAAACTGAAAATCTGCCTCCTAATCCCATAACCCCCTGTATCTCATCAGGAGGGTTCAAAGGGACGTGTTGCCATGGAAACGGGGCCCAGCAGCCCACAAGAAGGCTCCCTTACAGAATGATGAAAAAGAGAGACACACACACACACACACACACACACACACACACGGTGCTGCACACATAATTACCTTCTCACTGCAAACCTTGCGATGTCCCGTTCGAAAGCGCTAACAAAGCGCCGCTCAGACTAATGGCTATTTGTTTGGGTTATGTCCCGTATGGATACATACATGTGGTCGTGGTGGTCTCTGATTATACATGAGCACCCGAGTGGTCTTATTTCCTGTGATTCCGCTGAACGGGCAGTAACCCGCCGCGCGGTGCAGATCGAGGGCTCCAGTGTCTGCGTGTGTGTGGAGTTCAGTCAGTGGATCTGCCTCACTGTAATCCCTCAGTCAACAACAAGCACCCTCTGATACGCGGCCAGTCGACGAGATCGCTGTCTAATAGCGCTCGAGGCATTAGAGCAAATTAATGACCTTGTACGAATCAAACGGGTGCTTTTCGTTGACTCGTGGGCCTGTTCATTCATTGCACCCAAATCAAAAAAAATTCAAGAGATATGTTAAGATATGTTAGTTTAGACTAGAACCGATGCTTTAAAACTATGGTTATAAGGGCATCGTTTAAAATTCCTGAAATTCATGTAAACCTCCCCGATGTTTAAAAGACAAATAATTACAATGTTCCGATCAACTTAAAATAACTGGCAAGAACTGGAATTTGTGCCTACGGTGGCGTAATTGGCATTAGCGTCGCCCAGGGTGGGAGGGTTTCAGTCGGTCAGATTGTCCATGTCTCATCGCACACCAGTGGCCCTCGCTAGTCAATCGTGTGCCCACAGTCTGCCACTATAAAGCTGCACATGAAGTGTCTTCCTCAGACTCGTGTCTGTGCGAGTCTTAACTTGTAGACTGCGGTGTGAAAAGAAGCGGCGGCTGACATCATGCGTTTTGGAGGAGTACGCGTGCTTGTGTACGCTCTTCCAAATTGACCTTGGAGGGGTGTAATATTGAGCTTTCCAATTTGGGAGAAAAATGACAAAAAGGATGAAGAAAATACATAAACAACTGGAAATGTTAAGATTAAAGGTAGGCCTATGAGGTATGTGATTATTATTTCTTTGGTTAACCAAAAGACGGTAAGAAACATACAAAATTCGAAGAACAATTACTGAAACAAGAAACGGTAGTGCATTATGCCTTTTAAGAATGCAAAAAAAATAAAAAAATTAAAAAAACTTTCATGGTGATGCAATGCGCACATTACTCAAAATTTGATTGAATCCTTTACAGAATGTCTCTCCCATAGAGAAAGAAAGGAAAATCCCATCTGGCCTTTTTTTTTTTTTTTTAATGCAGGATGAGCAAGTTGATGCAAACTTTACAGAGCTAGCCTTTTCACATGGCAGCACCGGAGCCCAATATCACATAACAAATTAGCACCCACAACAAATGAGAAAGAAGCTACAAAGATAGCACAACATCCCCAATACAGCCCCAGAAGAGGCTGTTGACCTCAAAAATACGCATCAATTGTGTGGTTAAAATAAGGAGTAACAATTATATTTTAACAATGTTTTATTGGATGAAGCAAAGTTAACTGCCTTAGTAGGAAATAGCCTACATTAGGATGGATCTATGATTGTTCCTACCATGTATGAATGCACATGTTGTAAGTCGCTCTGGATAAGAGCGTCTGCTTAACGCTTAAAATGTAAAATGTAAACGCAATGGACCTTATGTACGCTGTGATACACATTTAAATTGTTCAAAATGTTAATTGATTTTGCGTGTTGCCTAAATTTAAGGATCAAATGTTATTGTTTTAGTGGTTAACCGATAAGAATTGACCCCCGCTAACTAATAATCAAATTTGAGCCAAAAGCACATCCCTAAGGCCTGCGCTACTTCCCTTCTCATGAGGAGAGTGCAGCTGTTTTGTTATTGTTGTTATCATTAATTTGCGTGGCGGATACCCTTTTCCACTATGACATACAGAGCAGAAGCATTTCACAGCAGTTTGCTGTTTACTGGATATTTACCCGAGCAGTTCCGGCTAACCACCTGGGAATCAAACCTGCAACCTTTTGCTTGCGAACCTAAACCATCTTTTCTCCTTCCTTCCTTAAGCACAAAGGTTTAAGGTTTGACTTGCTCAAATGCAGGCGCATTCTCCTGTCCATTTTAATGGCATCGGAAGGCTGGACACCTTAAATCCCTGTGCAGTTTTTTTTGTTGTTTTTTTCTCCCCCTCTTGGTCATTTTGCCATATTGTAGTATGAGCCACAACAAAACAATCTATATCGTTTCTGTGGTTTGAGTCCCAAGAAAAAGGCATAAAAATAACTTTGAAGCGCATGCCGACATTCTGCCAGGCTTCAGAATGCATGATGTCATGCTTCCAATGGTTCCCATTCATTTCAGCCCGGTGAGTGGGTCTGTCCGACATACCAGTATGTTCTGTGACACGAGTGGGCGTGTGTTTGTGTAACTCCAACAATGTTCACAGGACACTCGCATTGCCCGGGTGACATCACCGTATATTCCTCCCGTTTCACCGTGTTATTTAAACCTGGAATGCGATCGCGAGAAACTATTTTATTTTCTTAGTCTTAACAAAACAACTTTTTCAAAAAAGGATTCTAAGCATCGCGTCGGTCGAACCTCGGTCACGTTGACATTTGTACCTTACTCAGGGGTGCCATGGCACTTTTCCAAATTGAAAACTACAACGTCCCGGCCAATACCGTGGAGCCTCACCCACCCCCCCCCACCGGTCACCGCAAGGAGCCTGGCCTACAGAAAGGGACACTTTCAGGCCTCCTGTCCTCCGTACAAATGCACCCGTTCGCTGTGTCCTTCCTGCTCATCCTACAGGCTCTCTATTACACCCGTAATACTACCAGCATTACCCAGGACACCCCAGAGAGCTCTTCAGTACTACTCCCAGTGGGGGGGGATATTAGCAAAAAAGTCTGTGCACAGTTCACCGGCAGCATGTCATCTGAAACCACAACGGCACATATTAGAGGGCAGATGCCATCTTAGATATCTGGAATGGAAACATTCTATTGCAGTCCGATGTGCTGATCAGTTTAGCGTACCCGATTCAGCACATGCCCTGTTTGTCTGTTACTTATGTTATCCATTTCTATTATTCCCCGATGTGTTCTTCATATAGTAATGAATACATGTGGCGCATGAAAGATGAGATCGGTTATATCACTAATCCAGCAGTCAGTGTTGAGGTGACAACATCGGATGGCACAGATATAAGCTTGAACGGAAGCAATCGGGGTTACTACGCTACGTGGCTGCGCTGCATTCGTGGGTCAAAAGCCCCATCGCAAAAAGCATTAATTTTTATATAAGAATGCTGTTACACAAATGGCTGGCTGCAGCAGACGAGAAGCGAGAGGCTGCTACTGTTAAATACTGCCATCTACTGGCAGAAATGAAAAAAAGATCAATTACACCTTTCACCTGGGCCATAACGATACATTTTGGTTAGATATTTTACTATTTTATGATTTTGAGAAGTTATGTACCGTAAAATCAAATTGTTTTGGTCTATGCTTAAAATCAGGGACTTGAATGCCACCGTTCAAATATTTTTTTGAGGGAACTCTCTTCAAGATTACGTTTTTTTTGTCTTGAATTCATATCTCAGTTAATGTGAAAATGTATCCTGAGCGATCTTTAGCAGCAATTATTTGAAAAAGGGTGCTAGAGCCAGAGATATTTCATTGCGCAAAGGAAATTAAATGATAATTTTTTTAAATAATTCTAACTGAAATTGAAACAGAAAATAACCCTAAAGAGGAAATATTTCTTTTTAATGTTCAGCCAGCAATTAAAGGCCTTCAAATTGAATTGTTGAAATTATTTTGTTTTGTATTTATATGACAGTAATTTTGTTAAGCAAACAAATAACTGCACACTAAATTTGTCAGGCTTCCCAGGCAGATTAGCTGAAGGCCTTTCAATTTAGTCTTGTTTCTTCATGATCACCACCTGATTTTCTTCAAATTTGGCACTCCTGCCAAATTTGCCTGCTTAAACATTTTTCCTTGTGTCCAAGGCCATACCCAATACGGCAGCCGAATGTGCTTTTCACACATCAGTAACTTTGATCAGATATTATGATATAACTTGCTCATTTCATATTGGCACAATTACCAGGCATGCACTTCACCTGGTCCCAAACCGCTTCTCATGGCCCTAGGCCTCAGGCCCACACCCGTTAAGGTAAATGCCACTGTTTGGTTAAATGTGCATCATTAAAATGAACTAAATAAGATTATCGGGCAGGTTTTGTCAAAGTGAATTAATTGGACTGATTATTTGTCACCTTTCTCAAATACAAGTCACCACCTATTTGCTTTGAAAGTGGCATGGCTGCCAGCAGCCTCATTCTATATTTTACTGACTGTTTCATAAAAAAGACTGGGCCTTTACCAAAAAATAATTAAAAAGCTTGTGACATTTTACATTTAACATTTTAAGCATTTAGCAGATGCTCTTATCCAGAGTCACGTTGTACATCGTTGTAGACAGCTGCATGCCATACCTGTAACACTGGGAATTAAATTGTATTTATGAGGAATGAAACGCACCAAAAATAAAACCGTGGTGATTGCTTGTTTGTTTGTGGGCGTAATGGAGAATCACCACGGAAACCCAAGCGGTAATTACATAGCTGCTCGACACCGTCCGCCGTCTCTGTGCGGTGAAAGCAGGTCTCGCGCTCGTCTGCGTTCGCTTTGTGTGAAAGTAGCCGAGTGCAAGTCCATACTCGTTTCCCTCGATGGTCTCCTGCCCCGGGTTTGTCCCAGAGAGGAGCGGCGTGCAGTGATCTCCTCTCCCGTGAGCCTCCACATGCCGTCTTTTGTGTCTGCGTACGCGAGTCGGACCCAGCCCCAGCCCCGCCTGTAATGGGCCTGACCCCTCCGCTCGCTGGGGGGTCCGCCAGGGAAGAAAATCCCCAGTTCATTTAGCGACGGCTAATTCCTCCCAATCTCTGGCCTGAGGTCTGCTGGCACGGAAGCGGCTCCTCTGAGCCCTCTCCGCTGACAGATCCCAGCATCCCTCTCTCTCTCTCTCTCTGCCAGGGTGAGAGTCATAAAGCAATTCACTTTTTTTTTTTTTTTTTAAGACTTTGGCGAGATCTTGCCATTGAGTTTTTGTGGTTAAAAATTAAGATGTCATAATTGCCGTGTCTGGTTTTTGTTTTTGTTTAGTTTTGTTGCTTTGTGACACTGTGTGGTTTAAAACGTTCTCATTTTGACATGGCTTTTGGTAACATGACATGACAGCAGGCAAAAGGTGATTTTTAGGTCTTGCCGGTGATGATGGTTAGTTTTCGTTGCTTCGACTGCAACCGCAGCTGCGATTTTGGTAGGGCCAGGAGAGTCTAACCTACATTATAGAAGAGTAATGTATTGTGTCGTTACGACTTTTCTCTCGAAACAACAGACCAGCTTCCTGGTGAGGTCAAACACGACAGATTCTGTTTCTTGGCCATGCATTCTTGGAGACCCAAACGCCACTCAAAGTCGCGCCCGACAGTCCCTTCTAGTTTCTGGTTGCCCCCCCCCCATCCCCCCCAGCTCCAGCCGCCTCTCAAGCCTCTCACAAAGCATGCCGAAACACCCCCGCCGCCCCCGCCGCCCCCCGGAACGCCAGTAACTTTGATTACGGGACGGTCTCCGAATGTTCTTTTTATAACCCCTTACTGCAGGACAGCTGTTCCTGCCCCACCCCCCTCGGGTGTTATTTTAACAATAGTCCCGAAGCTTGCCTCTGTAGACCCTGCCAGCCCGGGATTAGTGTTTTATATCACTTCTGACATTCTGCTGGATACCCCACGGCTCTGGTTTCTGTGGGTACGAGGCGTGTTTTAGTGCGGCCCCGGGGTCCCGGTCCCCCCTCCGGTGTCACCGCGTGGCTAATGCCGGGCACAGCGTTCTCACGGTGCCCGTCCAGCCAGCGTCTCCTGGCTGACCCTCATTCTTTTCTGGCACCCACCTGCTCGTGAGGGGGGTCCCGGCGTCTGGTTAAACCAGCGCCCCTCAAGCATTTCTGCGAGCCTTTCCTCCTCGTCTTTGTCGAGTCCTGCTCCCCCTGTTAGAACGGACCCTTTATCGAGCACTAATAATCACGACTCTTTGCTGCTAGAAATGGCAATGTGTTGTCTATATTTGAATTGCATGGTCTGGTTTGTAATAGCAAAAACAATGGGTCTCCCTCATGAAGAGTTTGTAGGCACAAATGTGTGGGTAAAGCTTGCGATCGAAAGCAGACGATCAGTCTGGCGCAAATTTGTCGGTTCCTCAATTTGTTCTTCGTTAAAAATGTCTTAAGCACAAATGTGCATTTCCGGAAAACGACAGTCTGATTGTAACTCGATTGCGATCGCAAGTATGAATTATATTATACACATGAGAACAAAATAGTTATTTGTAATATGGCTATATAACACAAAACTATTTTGTGCACGTTCGCTAACATCTGCATTATGTTGTTGATAGGGTTATATATTTTATATGTGTTTATAGTAAGGCTGAGACCATTTATACAAAAATCGATCGCAATCGAGAACTTCTAGTTATTGATAAGTGAACTATCATATTGATATTTGTTTTTCTTAAATCATTTTCAAAGTAAATATTCTGCTGCATGCAAACCAGTGAACCTGCACATATGCCAGTTCTTTTCACCACAATTGGGGCAAGAGCTAGTCAACTATTTCATCTGACCTATAAACAAGTGAAATGGTGGAAAGCGAATGCAGTTTAGTTAGCTGACTAGCTACAGGCGACATGTTTGACATTGTTTCCTTTTGCTTTGACTTTGAGTTTTGGGCACGTGACCGTGAAATTGGAAGGGCCTTATATGGGTTTTCCGGGGCTTGTATTAATGCTAATTAGAAATTGAATTGAACATTAGAAATGACATGCGTGTGCATGTCACGTAAGAACAATTGGGATTCATTCATAAACGCACATGGGTAGCAATGAAATTGACCGATGCGCACGTTTTAAGAATCCAATGGCACTTTTTGTGTGTGAACGTTTTCTGTGCAAAAAATATGCACGCTTCTACGAACATATATATATATATATATATTTTTTTTGAGGTGGTCACTGGCTTGCATGTCTCACGCATTGGCTCTCTGAAACACACTCTTTTTTAAAATAAAATACCTTTTATTAAAGTCATGTGTACATGGTAAAATGTGTCATTTTATATAGATATGTATATTAAAATAAACATTAAATGCAATCGGCCTTATAACAGCAGATGTGGTCAGCACCACAGGTCTTTCCATGTGGTCACAGCTACAGCTCCCCAGAGAAAGTGGGCCGTTACTCATCCATAGCGAATGGTGCACGTGAGCATCATAGAGCACATGGTGACGAGTGCGTTTCTATAAATTTTTGAACAAAAAAGTATGCTATTCTCTCATTGGAGATTTCTGGAGAGACTAATTGATGTTCTATGGTGCTTTTGGCGGCAGACAACTTTAAAGATGTGCTTGCAAAAGGTTATATATTAAATTGTTCTTGCATCTTAACTGTGCACTTAATGCCTTATCGGTGACCAATTATCTGCACAGATCTCCTCTAAATTGAATTTATTTTCAGCGTATCTTCGCTCTGAAAAAAGTCAATGTCAGTCAGACATGGATGCACCACACGACACTGAATAAATTAATATTCAGTGCAATAACCCAACGAAATCAATATTTAGTTTTGATTGAGAATAAATATGGTGATCATCAGTCTTTTTTTTTTTTTTTCTGACCACTGGTGCCACCCAAGTTGTGAAACTTCGTTTTTTTTGTTTTTAAATGATTGCTCTGTTATAAAGGGGTGTCCTTTTACAAATTCACTATAATTATCTAAGCAGCTGGCTCAGAGTGCTTTGCAGAAGAGTGGACTGAATCAGCCTTAGCTGTTAGCTGGCCAACTGTCCTTTTTTTTGTAATCAATTGGCACTCAACCACTAGCCTGATATTTGCAAATTGACTCGCACAAAGCAATTGATAAATGCATAAAAAGCTTCTTATTTCTTGGAAAGTAAATGTTTTCATGTTTATAGCACATCATCAGCAATACTGGCTATACAGCTTTAAATATAAATCCACAGCACCCTCATCTTGACACACAATGACGTACTGTGATGTACACTTTAACATAACTTGTGAAGGTGAAACACAGACTGCGACATGAATGCCAGACTCTTGTGACATTTAAATAATCCTCAGTTGCTGGAGCATGTAGGCCTGTATCAATCCAGTACCTGGAAAGTTTTGCCCTCTCTCTTTTTCTTTCTCACCGTCACTCCCTCCCTCCCTCCCTCCCCCTGCTCCGAGGCACTCCCTGCTTATTAGTTAATGAAATGCTCCTTAAAGCGATGGGAAAGGAAAACAGGCTGGCTCCACGCCGGTATCTGCCCCGGCTCTGGTTTCAAAACACAGGCCCGGTTGCCTAGACAGCCAATTTGCCGGCCTTCCCACAAAAGGGCACATCTGGTGATTAGATCTCAGGCTTTGAAGGCCCTTCTGCGTGGACCGCGTTTGAGCCCGGGGTGGGGGGCAGCCCTGCGCCTAAAGACGGACGTGCGTTCTGCGAGACCGCAGGTCAAATGCTGGAGAGCCGGCCTGGTAAACAGGAGGCACCTGGGGAGTGAAGGCAATATTGATTGTTCTTCCTCTCGCTAATCCCCGGGTTTACCTGCCACCCTTGAACAGGCGTGTTGGCGAAGACGCCGCCTCGTTGGAGCGCCACAGCTTTGTTTTGCATGGGGTGGGGGTGGGGGGACTGGGGCTCGCCACCCATTTTCCGTGAAATGAGGACGCACCTCAAGCATTACTTTGAGATAATTCAGCATTGTTGTCGATCTGAGCCAGCTAGATGTGTTTTAGTTTTTTCGACCGTTTGTGAGGTAAAATGTTCTGTTGAACCCACTTTGAAATCATCTCCCTCAGAATCTGGACTTTACCTTGGTCTCTGTCTGGCTTTGAAATTGCATTTCCATAGTTGTGTTTTTTTTGTGTGAAATTTTACCCAATCAAGGATTGGGTAGCAAGGATTACAAAATTAATTAATTTAAAAAGCCCTACGGGATAAAGATTTTTAATTACGGTACACATTACGGATAAGGACACTGCACCTGGCCAGCTATTGAAAGTGGCAGGACTGTTTCTGTGCATTTGACCTCTCCGAGACTGAAATATTAAGGAGGTAAGATAACCAGATTGATTTTTAATGAATCATGGTTCTCCACCAAGCCCTTCAGGATTGATTTCTTGGAAGTAGCAAAACCTGCCAGCATAAATGTTTCCTGTGTGACTTGACTTGGATTTGGGTAGCAGCCCCTGACACACGGGCACAACTACACACAATAAAAGGGAAATGATGTCACAACTGACTTGGACTCCCTCATTTTCTGCACAGGAATGCCGATATTAACAAGGTTCACGTGCGTGTTGAAGCGTTTACCTTTTCGCTTCCTTGTGCTTGTGTCGGTTTGATGCGGTTTTACTGGATCAGGCAGTTAAAAAAGAAAAAACTTCCTGGCATTAGGGTGAAATAAA
The DNA here is from genome assembly GCA_029706075.1 of Aldrovandia affinis. NCBI lineage: Eukaryota > Metazoa > Chordata > Actinopteri > Notacanthiformes > Halosauridae > Aldrovandia > Aldrovandia affinis. Next base: position 9,355,665 of record JAINUG010000002.1, on the reverse strand, counting down.
TGGAAATAGATTTTCAGAATTCACAAAAATATATGGTAATTGCCCCACAGTCAAACACTGGGATAAAAGCTAATGAGAAAGCTTCCTGCCTCCGTGTGCACATAGTTTCCCTTGCCCTTGTTCTCATCCCCACATCCTCCGATCACAAGAGCATTACCTCCGCGTCTCATTGGAAGAGTTCAGTCGGACAGGCTCTCACATGTCAGCACGGCGAGCAGAGAAATGCTCTTTTGTTCACACTCTGCGTTCTCTGCGCCAGGTTGGGAAAGACACTTAAGTCCATAGGCTGTTGGATTCCCTTTGATTTGATCAAAAAGAATCGACCGCCAATTGACTCCGACTTCCGTGGGCGGGACCGTTAAGTGCAAGCGAACTATTCATGACACCGAGGAATGCCTCTGAGCCGTACCGAAGCGGTCCCAGTAACCACCGGCTTGTTGTCTCCTGTAGACACCAACCACGAGGGTGCAGCAGAGGGGATCGAGAACATGGCCGACGCCGTGACGCACGCAAGGTTCGTGGGGACGGACCCCGCCAGCGATGAAGTGGTGCTCATGAAAATTCTCCAGGTACAGCCAATGCTAATCAAGTAATGCCTTTATAGCTAACATATGCGCATTTATTTTGTTTCACAATTCAATATTTTAAATGCTTATTGTTCAATTTGTGTACTTTTTGATACAATGACAGTCTAGGTATCATTTTTGGTTTAATTTATTTATTAATTTATAAATTTCAATTGTAAAGATACCAGATCATGCTCAGGCTATGATAGTGTCTGGAGCAGTACTGTCTTACATGGGCCCTGCTCAGAGCTAGCCTGCCAATGCGCTTAAATAACACGCGCTACGTTTGGCCCGCCAGGTTTTGAGGACACTGCTGCTTACGCCTGTGGGAGCTCATCTGACCAACGAGTCAGTGTGTGAGATCATGCAGTCGTGCTTCCGCATCTGTTTTGAGATGAGACTCAGCGGTAAGTAGTCCCCCCCCAAAAACTTCAACACAACACCTGTAAAGTGAACACTTATTGTTCTGTCAAGGGCACCACATTGTCTTGAATGGGAGTCTGACTCCCTGTACCTATAGATCAACATCTTCATGTGCTAACCCTAGCACCGTTCCATGAATTTATCTGCGTCGGTTTGTTTATGATCACTGTATTTTGTGTGTGTACCAGAATTGTGTGGTAGTGTGTCGCAATGTCTGTGCGGTGGTCCATGAGTACTGAGTGCATTTCTAGCCCACCCTGTTCTAGGGTAAAACTCAGCAAGCGTCATGAGAGAAATCAAAATAGCCTAGCCCATCACACAGGGAAGAAAGCCATTTGGAAGCCACGATTGACCACAATGGAATGTGACTATTTATTTTAAACCCCATTATATATTTACTTGTTTATCTTAAAATGCGTACTGACATGAAACGACGTACTCTTAATTGGCCATACGTGTTCACGACACTTCATTCAGATCACGAGATTCAGATCTTTTGTTCAATCGTTCCCCCAAAAAAAGCACTATCTGTATGACCATTTTGTGTGGATTTGTGGACCTCGGCGCTCCAAGCGTAACCCTCCTTCCCCCCGGCCCTCCCTACAGCAGAGCTTTAATAAAATTCCCCTAATCCCAGGCAAACAGAGGCGGACAGGAGGTCCCAGTGGCGCCCCGCTCTAATGGCACCTGTGCTGTTTGTTTTGTGTCCCCGCCTCAGAGCTCCTGAGGAAGTCTGCCGAGCACACGCTGGTGGACATGGTACAGCTGCTGTTCTCCAGGTAAGGCCAGGCCACCTCGCAAATGACCGGCTTAACCCGCCGGCGGAATACCCATAACAGGAAGCCGGCCTCGCTTTAATTACCTCCCGTTCGCCCGAGAACGGATTCAATTACGAGATTGGATTTGACTCCGTAGCGCACGACCGCTGGGAGAGGGGCGGAGCTTACTGACAAATGCATTTTCCTGTGGTGATATTTGTAATTTTTTGGAGTAATTGTGACAACCCCCTAGATTTTATTTATTTTAATATTACTCTTGTGCTATAAAAAGTATATCAACTCACGTTCAGGGAGATTGTTAAACCAACGCTTGCAATTACTTGCATTTCTTAATTTTCAGTTAAGGAAGTGCTTAGGATTCTAATGCATACTGAATCATATTTCACAATGAATATGATCATTATTATTCTTCTAACAAATAGAAACCAATGTTTTATAAGCCACATAGTATGGCAGTGGTAGAGCAGACGTTCTTTTCGTCAGTGTAAGCAAACGATTTAAAAAGTGCCCCGCGACACCGTACAATCTGCGTAGGGTTTGTAGTCAGCATCTCCTCCTTCCAGCTACTACACACCGCTTTATGTATGTATGTATGTATGCCATGCTTTACAATCTATAGCGTATTTTTTTTAGTCTCATAACCCCGCGGTTTTCATTTCACTCTCTTCTCCCTGGGCCACACAGTCGTATGTCATTCGTAACAAGGTACGGCTAATCATGTATCTAATTAATACCATTTATTTACACGGCGTGCCTCGGCCGAGGGTCGAAAGGTCCGACTCCGTAACGCAATAACACAAAGCCCTGGTGGCATTTAACAGCCGGCCGCATCCAGAGACGCCCGTTGGACGCCGCGGCGCATTAAACTGCAAGTCACATAGCGCCGTAGACCGGGGCGAGCCTACAGAACGCCAGATTGTACGATCTGCATATAGATGAACAACAGTTCCCTCCTGGCAAGCGTCGAGCGGCTCCTCTAAACAAAGGGGGAATTAGCGTGGCCAATAATCCCGGCAGAGAGCAGGCAAAAAAATAAATAAATCGAGCATGAATATAGATTCCGGTTTTGATTCGCGCCTCGCTATAAAAAGCGAAGCGCGATAGAGGCACCAAGCGGCCTCGCGCTAGTTTATAGCACCTGGTCGGACTGAGCAACGGCATGCATTACATGTATACACATGGATAGTGTGAAGATCCGATTCATGATTCATAACTGCTTTTGGTTGTGTGCATTGTTTACCTCGGTGCTGTTTGGAGATTATGGATTTCCCCTGGTATTCACATCACTTTTTAAAAATGATTGTATTTATTTATTCATTGGGAAGATGCTGTTATCCATGCTGATGGGGCTGACATGGCATGATGCGTAGTGCAAGCGCATATCATAGCGGCTACAAGGACACGCGCACGGGTACAGAACAGGAAGCGTTGCGCTAAACCGTGGGAATAGGTGTACAATCACACACAAGCATATATACTTCATTTCTTATTCCAGGTAAATAAATCAAGTATATGGTTGTGTGTGTGGTTGTATATTTGTTGCCACTGTTTCTCCGTTTTGACAATAGAACCATTGTTTATTTTACAATGTAATTCATTGTTCAGGCCCTTCTAAGATTTTTTATGTCGTTACCAAAATTATGCCTATTGGGCATCTATGAAGTCCTCTCCCCAGTGATCTGGGATTAGTGTTCATTGCTATCAGTTACATGTGGTTCTGTGTGGCTCAGTAGGTAGAGCGTGGTGTTGGCAACGCTTAGGTTGTGGGTTCAATTCCCACTGGGACTACATATACTGAAAAGTGTATGCATTCAGTACTGTAAGTCTCTTTGGATAAAAGTGTCTGCTAAATGGCGTATATTACGTGTGTAGCTACTCCAGTGCCGCGCTTATGAAGATGGAGTAAGCTTCATTTTCGACAAGACTTTTGTCATCATGTGGCCCCGTCTCCACGTGATAAACCCACCCTGTCTACACACACACACACACACACACACACACACACACACACACACATGTACACACACACACACACACACACACGTACACACACACACACACACACACACACACACACATGTACACACACACACACACACACATACACACGCACACACACACACACACCCCAGCCTCAGTCGCCTCAGTCGCATTGTCATGTGATTATTGCCGTGCCCCTTTTGTCCGTGGCTCCCTCGTAAGGGGTTCGGGAGCTGCCAGGGGTTCGAGAGCCATGAATGGCGGATCACACCGAGGGCTCCGCAGCGGGCTTAAATCGCCCGCGACGGAATTAAGGATGTTAATCTGCCGGGCCCACAGCTCATCCCATAATCAAGCCGGCGAGACCGCGGGCCGTTTCACGCCGAGTCGCCATCAGGCGCCGGAGCATCGGTGACATGTCATTTTCCACAAAGCTGAAGAGTCCACAGAACGCCCGATTTTCAGACAATGTAGAGCAGGCAGAGGACATCATCCCACATCATTTATTAAATGAAGCGCATAAAAAGCTCTTTGTGCAGGGGATCATTGTGCTGGGAGAGATATGTTTGGCTCCGTACGCAGCGTATTGTGGTTCTTTCCGTGGCCTGGCTTGGTTTTTTGGTCAGTTTTTTAATATTTGTTTTTATATCGTTGACATTTCCATTCTTCCCTCAATTGTGGGTTTGTTCTGTTGGGTTGAGGGGGAAGATTGGGTTTCTCTAACCAATATTGCGAACTTGTGTACAAAGGCAGACAAACTGACATGCTAACTCTGTTCATATCTTTGAAATAATATCTCATGAAATTCATATGTTATAATGATACATTTTATTTATGCAGCACTCATGCAGGCATTCCTTCCACATAATATGAAATAAATGTGACAATAATTGAAAAAGAATAATGATGTATTATTTATTGACCTGTATACTTTTCAGCATAAACTTTAAGATTCCTTTCTAAATAACTAAAAGGGTTGTTCAGTCCTTCATGGGTTGAAGTTACATTAACAATGACATACCATCAGTAACATAACAGTCATAATAGCAATGTATTCAAAATGGTTACTATGAGCACTAGAAATGAAACCTATTCAAATGGCTTCCCTAAAGCCTCCAATAGCTTTTTTTGGTTGTGTAAGTAATTTGCTCTCGTGCTGCATTGAATAGCTACCTATATTTTTACGGGCCACTTCTGTTTTAGCCGTATCGGTCTCCCACCCCCACCATTTTATAATCTAATAACACAATAGCACAAGTCAAACTAATATGAAATATTCCTCACGTATCACAGAGTGCTGTTTGAAAGAAACATTACTCAATGACTCACCAGTGAAATACAAACAGCACTTTGCTTTTAACATGCATCTTGTACACTGGATTTCTCCAGCACTATCAAAACATGCATCTGTTTTGCGCACCAATATTTTCCTCCCTCCTTATGGTTTGACATTTAGCGTTGCTTCCAGGTTTATAGCAAATATTGATGTCACGAATCCTTGCATTTCAGGTTGCCACAGTTCAAAGAGGAGTCCAAAAGCTTTGTTGGGGCCAACATGAAGAAGGTAAGTCAGAACGAGGGCTTTATCGTCTGACCTAACAGCCGTCACAGTCGAGTTCTTTCTGTTTGCTTGCCAACCTTGCCCTCACCTTTTCTCCTGATACCACCCACTCCATTGTGCTGTGATTTTATGAGTTTTATTTTCTGGGATTGTTGGAATTTTGCGCCCAACCCGATAGACACTGTACTGAATACGATACAGGACAGCAGAAACGGTAAAGTGCTGTCACAAGTGTGTGGATACATTTTTTATGTTGTTGTAGAAATTCTACTCCTTATAATGTAACTTAGCAGTGCAAAAATTGTATGACTTCATCATGTAATTGTATATGAACAGGTACTAATTGGTAAAAGACCCGTATAGTAACGTATCTCAAACTTTGACAAATATTTAGTAAATTTGGGCAGTTTAGTTTTGTATCTTGAGCCACTCAATAACATAGATTGAAAGCATAATTTACATTCTGATCCATAAAAAATGTACCTGTGCTAATCTGTCAGAAGGTGAACACAGGGAGTAGGCAGAGGGGCAGTTTGAATTCCATTTGCTAGAGCAGGGGTCCCC